>OY282606.1:74138629-75397703 GCA_958298945.1 Atherix ibis | reverse complement strand
CATCCTCCACACCAAATAATGAAGAAAATACTTTGGAGAATTACGAGTCAATCAATCAACCATCAATCAATATACAAGTTCCTCCAACCTCTCAGACACCAACACCCAATAATGTGTGCCTCGCAATGCTCATCCAATGGACGGTAATAGTTTCCTTGATAGCACTAGGCATATGGATTTTTCTTCAACACTGCCATTAGCAAGACAACGTTACACAGATGGCGCAGTTAATGTCATTCAGCAGGAATGAATTTACAGGGTTTTAAACTTCAACTCCATGTAAACAATAAATAAAAATCGAAAAATTTCCAATCGCAAAGCAATTTTTGTTGCATATCGAAGTAGGAAGCAATTCTAATCCTTTTTCGTTTATATTCATACATGCACATATACATATGTATATGTTCGTAGTGATAATCATTGATATTTTAACATTATTGGGAATACATATTTTTCCATAAGGAACTCAATAATAAAAAAATTTAAATTAATCAGATTTTCAATCATAAAAACAATGGTTGACCAAAAAAAAAATTGCAATAACGACCTAAATGTTATGTGGAAACTAATTCTTATAAAGTTTAGACATAAATTCATATTAGTTTGCCTATGTTTATTAAATGTACTTAAAAAATTTGATTTCGGGATAAATAGTTATCTATTTTTATTTAAATTGATTCTCTATATGATATAGTATAGTAGTATCTTTTTCTAAATAATTTGCTTAGTTATTTTTTAAGTGTTAGAAATAAGAATGTGTTGCAATTTTAAAATAATATATTTTTTTTTTATAAGATAAGATTCCAGAACTGAGATAATAAAAAAATGTAGCACACTATTTAGCCATAAACAATTTTTTTTAAGAACAATATTTTACTGGAATTATTTTTCTGCGAAATGTAGTTTTTATGTGTATATTTTCTTAACACCTTTATTAGTGATAATATTGGTAAAACTATTTTAGTATATCTTTGGGAATATATTAAACATATCATATCGAGTATAACAGATTGAAAATAATAGAAAAAATTCTCAATTTATTTAATACGAAGTACTAATTACTTTAAAAAAATTTATTTATATTAAGTAAAATTAAATTATCCGAAATCCCTGATTATAATTTCCTGAAAAATTATTTTTGATTACCAGCGAATCTAAGCCTAACATTACTAAAAAAAAACAGTCGAATATTTATAAAATGTAGATTCTTCAGAAACTTTTGAAGTTATTTAAAAAGATCCTTCCACTGCAGCTTTGTATAACAAATATTAAGTTGCTCATGTCGCTTCGCCAAATAATTGAGAATATTAGTTAACATAAATTTTCATTTGAATAAAACATAGAATATCTTAAATGCAAAATAGCATACGGCAATTAGTAGTTAATTTTCTGAGCTTCTATAAAAAAATATGCCACAATAAAGTTATATTAAAGTAGTTTAGAATTTGTTAACATGTATACGATAAAGTGACGCCTCGAGTCAGATTTCAAACATTTATTGACTAATCTGCTGTTATAAATATTTTTGCTGGTATAATTTAGTTAAAGAGCCATTTCCAAAACAATTTTTCTTTAAATGCTTTGTAAGCTATATACATATATCTTTAGGAAACTACATTATTATCGATTGATTTTAAATACATAAATCCTAAACATGTATCTAGACAGTTCTGTACTTTTAAAAAAACCGGACCCCACTACCAGTATGAATGTAAAATCCTTAAAAATTAGTAAATATATTTTATAATTTCTGGGAATGTGTATAAGTAGTTTTTTTTTTTAAATACTTAACATAAATCTGATTCTTATAATTTTGTATTTTCTCAACAATATTAATGGGTATTATATTTTATTTTAGAACATAAATACGATAAAAAAAATAGGAATAACCATTATTTTACAAAATATAAATATAAATATATTTTTAAAAAAATCAATTAATTTATCCATATTATTAATAGAGTATTTATAAATAAAATAATATACATATATTATATAAAATTAGGAATACAACAATCAGATTATAATAAGAAAAACCTAATGATAATAACAATAATTGGATAATAATAAATTAATTTTACTAAATATTTAATAATATATTTGGTGTAAAATTTTTCACAAGTATGTAGTTTAGCTAAACAGTCAATCATTGCAATAAACTAAAATGTAATATGATGATATTAAATTGGAATGCTTCAATCAAAATTTCGTGTAAGATTGAAAAATATATTAATAAAAGTATTTGTGTGTAATAAATAATGTATATTTAGATTTGTAGGCTCTCATTTTTATTAATAATATATACTGAGATGTGTTCTGTATTATATTTTACTCATTTAAAAAAGATGAACAAGAATATTTATTATTGAATAAATAGTAACAATAATTTTGTGTAAACTATACGAATAATTAAAAATGGCATAAGAAAATTTGTAGAAGTGTATTTACTCTGATTAGTATTTAATTTCATAATGAATATAAAAAATATTACCGTACCTTGTGTGTCAATAAAGAAAAGGGAAATAATTATTGATTCGAGATTTCAAATACCAAAAACAATTTTTTGAAAAATTTCAGGTGAATTTTATAAAAACTAAATTTTATTATTCCATAATAACATAATGATATGATTGTGCTTATATATAAGTGTATATAAAATTTAGGACCAATTATTGTAGAAACAATATCTGCTTCTACTGATACTATATTCGAAATGGAAATGTATATGCTAAATTGTCATCCTTTCATTCATTCATCATTGAATAGCTACATTTAATTGTAAATGGTTAATTTTTGTTGAGCACAATTGAGTACACATTTCTCAGTTTGAATTATTCTTCTCCTTTTTGTATTTTGATAAGATACACCAAACAACAACTATTATTGGAAGCAAACGAAATCGTTTTCTCATTCGACAAACCGCCTATTAAGAGGGACAGCGATACAATTAATCAACAATCTCCTGAAATAGAGCTGAGCCAATATGCTCAAGGAGCTTCTTAACAGTTCCACCAAAAATTGAGCGACATGCATCGGAACCAGCGCCAAGCATGACACAATCATCACCACACTTGCTCTCGATTCCACAATCAACACCATATTTAGTAAAACAACATTCACATCCACTTTTATCAAGCCATTCACCACCACCGAAGACTGCATCATCGACTTACACAAGGCCTTGGCCTACATAGACAGCTGTCTTCTTATCAATATCATCGACAATTTCGAAATGGAGACATCCGAGCCCAATCAAACAATGTCTACATTGAGTGTGGTAAGCGTACCCTCAAGTGGAACACTAGCTCATACATCGAGGCATGCTTCAGTATGTTACAACGCATGTTAAACAAGACCCTCATCCAGTCCAATACTGTAAAGAGTGATGGCCAAAGTCCGTCCGTAATTCTTATATCGGATCCCCTTATCAACCTGCCACCTCTACAACTGAACATGTTTTCTACATTAAGGATAAAATCTGAGGAAACTGCAGAGATCATCCTCTTCTCCACAGGTAATTAAAATGAACGTTTCTTTCTAAAAATAATATATATACCGAACATAAAATGAACAATTAAATTTGAAATCGCTTATTGATAATTTTATGTTTGAAATTTTACAAGGCAACACGGGAGCTCTCTTTAGAAAATCCACGTTCAAGTCATTGTCCGGTAATTCGACCGGGCCCAGCATTGGGTTGTAATTTTTGTTGGAATACAATAGATGCGCATGGACGGATACTTCGTCGAAAAACGAAATATCACTGTCCAGAATGTCAGACAAATTTATGTATTGTACCATGCTTCCAGGAATACCATGAGAGGCAAGCCAATGAAAACCAATCAAACAACGAAAATTCAGTTCCACCATCTACTTCATCCAGTGGTAAAAATACGTCATTGATAACAAATCTTAGAAATTATCCAAAAACTGGATCAATCTAATCAAGAACGCTGCATTGTTAAAAACGGAAACAGTAAAAAAATAATAGATATAATATATAACTACTATATAAATAAAAATTATATATATTTAAATATAAGAGAAATTTAGTGTTATTTATTGTATGGTTTTGTGAACAATGCGTAGGATTATTCAATATAATAATAATATTAATAGTAAAATATGTATTTTCATATGTGGTTAATAGAATTGTAATAATTTTCATTCAGATTTTCAGTAGGAATACACTGAAACAAAATCGAATTTGCAAAACTATTATTAATTAATTGTAAAACAAATTTCACCATTAAAAAATTACACATGCAATTAAGGAATCTATTTATAATGTATATTTTTGACAAAAACGAAAATGGAAATAATTTACATTATATAATGATGCAGAAATTCTAAGAATTTCATGGAATGAATGTAACACAAACGCACCATTTTATTGAAGTTAATAATAATTTATTTATTTTCATTTTCTATTTTATCCGAATGTTATTGTTTGTGTTTACATACATGCCTATAGTAAAAAAAACTTTTATTTTTTTAAAATTTTCAAAAAATATATATATGAACAATTGAAACGTATTTTAATTTTGACTAATAATTTAATAGTAAAATGTTAATAAATCTTATTTGTAAAATTTGTTTTTTTTTTAAGATTATTTTAATCGTCAATAAGAAATAAATTGTTATCTTCTTAAAAGCAGAAGAAATGCCGTTATACAATTTTATTTCAGTCAATAAACTTTAGTTGTTTGCTTTTTAACAAAATATGTACCTGATGTAAGACAGATGATAAAGAAAAATTAAAATTATGTACACAAAAAGTTGTTTTTATTTCTTATATCCTAATTTTTATATGTGATAAGACAAATGCACCATTATCGTATTTGTTTGTTGGTATTTCACTAAAGATTATCGATAGTCTACATGAAAAATGTAAGTTATATTAGAGCACATTGATGGCTATGTAGTGTTGATTTAATACAGATCCAAAAGCTTAAAATTGCATTTGCAATACACCATTGGTCTCTTAAAATGATGCAATCAAGTATTGCGGAGATAGTGTTCAATAAAAAGTGTAGTATTTACTGTAGACTAAAATATAAATCAAAAGAAAATACAAAGTTTTCTTCATTTCTCGTGATAAAAATTAAGGGAAATAATAACCAAAATTTTAAACAGAGAAAATTAATATAAAAATATCGTTATTGGAGATATTCCTCAAAGAATTACAAAAGAATGAAAGAAATTGGATTAACAAAATTCATTTTCATTTTTGTTTATTTTATATTTTAACAAAATGCTTTCGACTTTTTGTAATTATTATTTAGCAGCTCGAAATTTATTTTTCTTTCAGTATTTGACCAGTCCTGGTATTTGATCTACTTTTATTTTACCTCGGGGTCTATTTCTGCTCTAAGTTTTTTTATGTAGATCTATAGACCGTATTATAGTAAGCTATAAAAAAACATCAGTTGATAAAAAAAAGGGAATTAAAATAGAAAAGTCACGAATTTTTTTTTCCTTTTACATATTAAATAGTGTTATATTTTACAAAAATATAGAATTCAAATTGTTTTTGCGCAATATAATCACATACTCCAATTAATTTTTTATTTTGAAATGAAAAACTGACAACTTAATGATTAATTTTTTGATTATTTATTTAATCATTTTCTATAATTTTTGTTTTAAATCTTATTTCTTAACATCACTTTTTTGTGTGTCGATTTCTTCTACACTTGATGGTCTGAAATTAGGAAATTGTTCCCATGGTGCTGATAAATCGAATTTACGAAACTCTTGAGCTAATTCCAAAGGTTCGCAAACAACGCGTTTCTTTTCATCATCATAACGTAGCTATAATATTTGCATAAACATAATTAAACATTCAAAATTCAAAAATATAATAATAGGATAATTAGTTAATAACATACTTCCACATAACCTGATAAAGGAAAGTCCCTTCTTTGCGGATGGCCTTCAAAACCATAATCAGTTAATATACGCCTCAAATCTGGATGGTTGGCAAAAAATACTCCATACATATCCCATATCTCCCTTTCGTACCAGTTTGCACCTTTAAATACTTCATTAACTGAATCGATTGGTGTTAACTCATCAATGTATGTTTTAACTCGAATCCGGCTATTATAGCGCAATGAGAGGAGATTGTATATGATTTCGAACCGATTTTGCCTGCTTGGCACATCCATACCACCTATATCAGTGATATTTGCAAACTGAGCATTGTGGTGGTCCTTCAAGAACTGTAACACTGGAACTACACCTTCCGGGCATATAAGAACTTCAAGCTCATCACCATTTGTCAATTGCACTTTTTGCACATATTTAGGCAAGCACTCGGCAACATACTTTCCGAAATCGGTCAAATGGGTTCTGGCTGTTTCATTTGGCTTTCGGATAGTTTCTAGAAATTTTGTAAACCCATTTAGATAGTATCATATTTACAATATAAAAATATTTACGTGGATAATCTTCCGATTTGGCTGCTTCTGCACTAGCAAACCGTGCAATAGCCACCCTTGGTACAACTGAAAACGAACATATTTATCTTTTATTTTCTATATTGCAAACATTTTCTACATGAGAGTTCATACTTTTACGAGTTATTAATCCATAATGAGCTGAGGATGCCAAAGTTCTCAAAAATGAAGTCATTTTTGAACTTAATGAACACCAAATATGACAACTTTGGTTTTATATAATACCCTTGCAATGGCTTATTGACACTTCTCACATTGAGTCAATTACTGAAATAAGAAACTACTACAATAGTACAAATACTAAATAATTTAACCAATTTATAATATATTTAATATTATTATTATAAAAACTTATCAACATTAAGCGTTTTTTATAAAATTATTGAAATTTAAAAAATTACACAAAATATGAATTCCTATATAAGTTATATTCAATAGGAATGAGTGAATATATTCAACATACATGGAAATTGAAGTCCTTATTTATAGTTGTTTTCTCGGTTTATATAAACTTTATATATATCTAATATGATTATAAATATAGCACTTGCAAAAAAAATTATATGAAAGAAATCAACCCTTTCAAACTATTTATTTTCATTCAAAACACAAAAATATAGTTATCAAGATTTGAAACAAAAGCCGCAGCAATAACATTTTGAAAGTATGACGGCCGTGTTTTTAGAGCACTCTATTTCATTAGTATTATGCCCCTAAAGAAGTAAACAGTACGGAAGTGGAACATTTTTTAAGTTAAAGGAAACGAATTGCAACTATGTCAAATATATTTTTAAAATAATCACTACAAAAGTAGTGATTATTTTAAAAATATATTTGACATAGTTCCGAATGATAAGGAATCTATGATCATAATTCCCGATATAAAAGAAAATATATTTGAGAATATTTTATGTTTTATATACACCGGGGAAGTTAACGTTAGTTCTAATAATCTATCTGATTTTCTGGAAACTATTAACTTTCTCGGTATTCGAAGTGAAATAACCCTCGACTGTCATTTAAATAAGTCGAAAATATCCAAAAACTATGATACTGAATCTGAAACATTTTGTTTAACAATTATTTTTGCACATAATTATTTTTTTAAATTCACTTAAGACTACTAAAAACAAGTTCCGTTCGATTTTGTTTACCAAATGAAATGTAAAATTGCGAATCCTTTTTGCAACAGAAATTAGTTCACATTTTACGAATTTACAACCTGATTTTTTGAATTAAATTACTCAAGATAACCAAATTTATAAAAATACTTAAAAAATTCCATTCTTTTAAATAATGTAACAGCAGTAATGTTTTTATTCGAAGAAGTTTAGAGTGAGAGTATTGTTTTTTAAAATTAGCGGTCAGAAAATCTAGTACAATCTCCAAACAGTATATGTTTATATATTTAGGCAAAAGCTTATATATTAGATTTAAAAATATTAAACTAGGCGTACTTCTTTTTTTTAACTAAATCAATTCAATATTTTTAAATTTTGTTTAGATTATTATAATGCAGTTTTTTTAAAAGAATTTTCCCAAATAAAAAAATCGGATCGTGACATAAATACATACACAACCATATATAACGCCAATGGTAGCATGCATACACTTTTCTTTCATTGAAATCTATATACATCTAAATAGAAAATATTTTGTATTGGGATTTTGATGACAGAACAGAAGGCATAGAGCATACTAATTCATTCTGTTGAAGTAAATTGCCGATTAAGGTGGTTGCTTGTGATTTATTTATTTTAATAAATTTAATAAGTAATAATCAAAAGTATCAAAGTTTAAAAACGTAACACACACAAAATCAAAAAACAAACAATATTTCATTCGATATATTGCTTAGATACCGAAAAGAGCTTAAGCATTTTTTATTGAAAAATTGTCCATTTTCGAAAGTTTTCAAAAAAGCCTACTTCTTTGTTGGCAATTTTATTTGTTCCAAGTGTTTGATTTATTTATCGTATGTCCATCCAGAATTTGAACAAATTCGGTAAGTAATTATTTGTACTCAGTGAACTCACCAAATAAATGTTATAAAATGCGTGTGTTTGTTTGCTCTTTGTGAAATGTGCTTTAAAATGGCTAACTACATTTAAGTTCAATTCACGTGAAAATTTATAAAAATAATTTATTCTGAAAATGCGAATGAAAAAAAATTTAGAAATTTCTGTATTTAAACTAATTTCAATTATATGCGCATGAAATAATTGAAAATTAAAAGCGTTGAAAAATTATTGTCTTACAAATTAATAGAATGTTCGGATGACGTCATAAGAAAGCAAGTCTGACGTTTTCGTGCTTTTGACTATTTTCGAAAAACAACATGGACGTTTTCTTATTAAATCCTAATGAGTCAAGTTATAAATATTGGGAAATAGTATAAAAGTGGGAAAAATTTTTGCTAATTATGAATGAATTGACGTTTGATATTTTGTTGTATTTCCATTCAATATAGAAGACATTTTTTAGAGCATAATTATGTATATGTATACTATTCCGAAAATTTTGCAATGGTAATTATTATATTTAATAATATTTTAGACCCCTTTGCTGATGCAATCAAGGGTGCTGATGATAATGTCCAAGACGGGCTTGTACACATAAGAATTCAGCAGAGAAATGGTCGAAAGACATTAACAACTGTTCAGGGACTATCAGCAGACTATGACTTAAAGAAGATTGTGCGAGCATGTAAAAAAGTAAACAAAATATTTGGAAAAATTAAAAAAAATGTACCAAGGCTAATTATTAATGAGTTGTTTTTATTTTTTCTTATTAAAGGAATTTGCGTGCAATGGCACTGTAATTGAGCATCCCGAGTACGGCGAAGTTCTGCAACTTCAGGGTGACCAGCGAGAAAATATCTGCCAGTGGTTGACAAAGTCAGGATTGGCAAAGCCGGATCAATTGAAAGTTCACGGTTTCTAAACGCAACAAGATTAGGTGAAACTACATAATAAAAGCAGCTTAAAACATACTGAATCGAAATCATAATAAAACTCTTAACTAACAAAAATTGAAACATTTATATACATATATGTATATATATATATATAATAACATTTACCTATGTGAATTGAAATTGTATATCTAAATTGCGAAAATCTAAAACACCAACAGAATTTATTAAATTTATTGAAAGTAGAAAATATTGAATATTGGAATTAACAACGATCTCATATAAATATCAAATTAATTACATATATAATGATACACGAATTCAATCTATGTAGATATTGTTTAATGTTGAATATTGATTAAAAATAACGATTGAGATTAAAATCAATAGAATAAGAAAATCTCAAAAAGTAATAATTATATATTTCTCAACTAATTTTTGCAAACGTAGTAGTTTTTGTTGTATTTATTGAAAATTCGTAATGAAATGTTTTGTTAAAAATATTATATAAAATACAATTTTTATATAATTATAATAATAATAATATTAATTATAATAGTAATACAAGCGTTTCATATAGCGAATTTTACGACAATAAGTCATTAATAATTAAATAAAAATTCATTATATACAGAAGAAATAGATATAGTAAAAAATCTATGAGAACAAAGTACGTTTAAACTTTTCCACTAAAATCATTCAATATTTTTAATATTATACGATAATTTTTATAACAATGAAATTCATGTCATTAAATTAACTTAATTTATTTGTAATAATCCAATGGAATGTGCAGTCAACTGTTTTTATTATCTCACACACTAACATGTATTTAGGAGCGTTTGATGTTTTCCGAGAATTATAATTTTTTTGTTTATGGTTATTTGAGTTTCCTTTTAAAAAGATGGATTTAGTAAAATATTTCAATGATGAAAAGTATACATAAAATATATTTTAAATTATAAAGAAATAAAATGTAACTATTCGTATAAATAAAAAAAATAATAAGTTGCTAAATACTGTTGAATATTTTCTTTTCAAACAAACTTTTAGAATTATTTTTCTATGAATTGTTGGGAATAATTAAGTCATTAAACAAAATTTCAATTTCTATGATGATAATAATAAAAAAAACCGATACGCTTTTGAATATAACATATAGTATATTTTGTTATAAATTTTATAACATTTGATACAAGAAATAAGTCGGCATTTTCTGACTACAGCTACAGACATTTTGGTATATAATTACTATTTTCTCATTGTATAATCAAAAGAAAACCACCTATAACACCATAACCAGGGGTAAGAGCTTTCTTCTAGAAAACAATTCGACAATCTAGAGAAATTGATTAGATTGACTAATAAAAGTAGCCAAATCACATTCAAAATCATTTAACAGTTTCTTGCTTTGTCTTTAAACTGGCATAGGAAAAGGTTATTTGCGGTACCGTCTTTATTTAATGTGCCAAGTTTAAGGATACGCCGACGTCAACATAAACAATACAGCCAAAAGGCTATTTTTATCAATCTATATTATTTCACTCGAAAATTCAAAGCTACTGCTGCACGTTATATGTTCCGACAATCTTAATGTATAAATATGGTTCCTTAAAAAACAATTGCCAAGAATTTTTGACTTCTAAATGAAGATGGACGATTTCACAACCTGTTTACTGGTAAGACCATAGGCTTCTACCACGATAGACCGGTTATAGCTAAAATTACACTGAATAGGCAACGGTGAGCGCCGTTGATGATGACAATGAAAAAACGATAAATATTAATTAATTTGTATAATTTCTCTAATAAAGTGTTTTGAAAATAATGATAAATTTATATATGTTAAAATAAATATATTATAGTATATAAATTATGATCTAGTCTTTTTAAATAATTAACGTTTTATCTGAAAATCAAGTGGTGGCGGTAGAAGTAAGTTATATTTTTCTATTGGAACATTTTTTTATTTATAATAATAATGTTAAGTATAACATAACTAATTTATATTATATTTAATATTATTATTATGAAAAGATTAATAATAATAAAAAAAATATCTATTACTATATAAATGATGTTCAATTAGAATTACTGAATATGCTCAACATATAATGAAATTCAATTCCTTATTTATAGTTGTTTTCTTAGTTTATATGAACTTAAAATATATCTAATGTGATTATAAATATAGCACTTACAAAAAAAAATTATATGAAAGAAATCAACCCTTTCAAACTATTTATTTTCATTCGAAACACAAAAATATAGTTATCAAGTTTTGAAAGAAAAGCCGCTGCAATTACATTTTGAAAGTATGACGGCCGTGTTTTTAGAGCATTCTATTTCATTAGTATTATGTCCCTAAAGAAGTAAACAGTACGGAAGTGGAACATTTTTTAAGTTAAAGGAAACGAATTGCAACGGAAATATGAACAATTTAAAATGGATGGGCCATACAACAACGATTTTGGAAATACAAAAATCATTACACGAAGACTCAAATTACTGTGATGTTAATATTTCTTGCGAAGGGCGTCTGTTTAGATCACACAGGTTCCTCTTGTGCAGTAGTAGTGATTATTTTAAAAATATATTTGACACCGTTCCGAATGACAAGGAATCTATGATAATAATTCCCGATATAAAAGAAAACATATTTGAGAATATTTTATGTTTTATATACACCGGGGAAGTTAACGTTAGTTCTAATAATCTATCTGATTTTCTGGAAACTATTAACTTTCTCGGTATTCGAAGTGAAATAACCTTCGACTGTCATTTAAATAAGTCGAAAATATCTAAAAACTATGATACTGAATCTGAAACACAAATTACTTCCGTAAAAACGGTAAGTATTTAGTTATTGTAGATGATAATACTGCCAGAGGTCGAATATATATCAATACTTATTCTAGAGTAGTGAAGTTTCCCAAGTAATTGAAAAAAATTTTGAAGAATATTTGGAAGTATACAATGAAGAAGAAAAAATAGAACAATTCGCTATTGAGCCTATGGATAGTAGTGAAAGTAATAGTGATTATATTTTAGCAGAAAATGCAGACAATTCGTTTGTTCTAAATCATGAGCCAAAATCGATACAAAATGCGTCAATAAGTAAGGATTCTTCTATTATACAATTTGTAGAAAATGTAAAAAATGAAAATGAATCTTATAAGGACTATGAAAGTGATTTTGGTGATAAAAAAATTATATCGATCAAACCGAAAACAAATTCAAATATTTTCGATACTGAACAAGCAAGAAACGAAGCTTTTGATAATGCTGTCGATGCTGTTATTAATGGTGGAATGAGTTTACAAAAAGCTGCTGCTAAATATAATATTTCTAAAACCGTATTATGGCGAAGAGTTAAAAGATGTTCATCATATAAAAAGGAGCGAGAACACCCGATGCTTTCTCTTGCAATGGAGAAGTTAGAGAAAGGAGAATCGTTGAAAAATATTAGTCAAACATTGAATATTCCAATTTCAACATTACACAGGCATAAAGTTCGTCTATTACAAGAGGGACGTTTACCAAATCATGTGCAATTCAAAAAGAGGGGGTCAAAACATAATCTAAAGGAACGTTTAAAAAAAGCCATCGAAGCATGCCAATGCGGTATGTCTCAAAATCATGCGGCGACTGTATTTGGAGTACCTAAATCAACATTATGGCGACATTTGCAAAAAAAAGTTTCATACAAAAAAGAACCTGAGGAAATAGATAATACAGTATAGACATAAAAACAAGTGTATTACTTAAAATTTCTAAACATACGATTGGTTTTTTTTATATACATTTATAAAATGATTAATAACACAGAATATTCATCATAATAAGTATATTAGATTTAATATGTAGAAAGATTAAAAAGAGAAACTTAAAATCACGTAATTACTTTTTTATTATATATATTAAATTATTTAGAAAATAAATTTTGTTTAATGATTATTTTCGCAGATCGAAATTACATTCGCTTAAGTGCACAAAAGACCCAAATAAAATATAAAATCACAAATCCTATTTGCAACGGAAATTAGTTCACATTTTACGACTTTATAACCCTATTTTTTCATTCAATTGCTCAGGATTAATAAATTTATAAAAATCCCTAAAGGATGTCATTTTCTTAATTAATGTAACAGTTGTATTGTTTTTATGCAGAGCTGTTTAGAGTTAAAATATTACATAAACTCTTTTAAAAAAAATCTGTTTTTTTTGTTGAAGCTTTACATAAATGTTCTTTTTCATGCACACTAAATATTTAACTAAGTGTATATGACACATTATGCGTTTTGCTTACAGTCCGTTTACGCGTGAAAAAAAACCAGCTTGAAAAAATGTCATACGACGTGATATAGTTTTAAATTTGTTTCAAGAAATGGCAGATGTGAGTATAATCGACTGCCGTATAGATTGTTGTAGACCAATTTCGCTGTGGAATAAGTGAAATAAATAATGCCGGTGCTTTGATACAAAAGTTAATAACAATGAGATCAGTGTGTTTGTTGTTCGGCTGCTGAAAGTGAAAGAGACTCTTACATTTGAGCGCGCTGGCCGAGTTGAGCGTAGCGCACACATACTAACGCAAATGACACGCAAAGTGTCAAAACTGGACCTAAATCGCAATGAGTGCGCTCAACGAATTTCAACACTCCCACTTTTAGTTACCAGTTACCCTAATTCAAAAATGCCAAAATACATGTCAATAATAAAATGAAAACAAAAAAGCTCCCCCCAAAAATACTACGTTAATCTTTCTTTGGCACAAGGCCCATCAATTTGCACAAATATTGATGCCTCTTCCTTGGTAATGCTTTGGTCTTTACATCTGCCGCCTGTTCATCCGTCGCCACGTATTGCAAATCGAAGATCCCGTCTTCGTCCTTCTCGCGGATGAAATGATATCGTATTTCATCCGCGAGAAGTACGAAGACGGGACAGTCGATATGCTTTGTCCTCCTATGGAATTCCGGATTCTTCATGAGTGGAATCGCGCTTTGATTATACATAAGGAACGTTGGTTGCTCCAATTCTGTTGACAATATTTCGGATAACAATCGACGCAGCCACACCAATTCTTTTATTGCATACGATGCCGCCATGTATTCGGACTCCGTTGTTGATAGCGCCACCAACTTTTGACGCTCTGAGCCCCAACTGATGAATACATATCCTGACGTCGATCGCCTGGTAAATCCAACCCGATTTTGCCTTCAAAACGGATTCCCATATCCGCCGTTCCATTGACGTATTTTAAAATGCGTTTAACTGCATTCACGTGTGCCGCCGCCGGTTTCTCCAAGTGTCGACTTATGCTACCAACAGCAAAACTGATGTCTGGACGCGTAGCTAATGCCAAATACATCAAACTACCGACTGCTTCACGATACGAAAAATTTACTTCTCCGTCGTCAAAATCGCCAAGATTTTGTGCACTGTCCGATGGTGTAGCAACAGCATTACAATCTGCCATGCCAAAACGGCCGAGCACCCTTCGTGCATACGTCTGCTGATTTACGTGAATTGATCTGTCCGATCGCTGCTCGATTTCAAGCCCCAAAAAACATTTGAGCTCGGATACTTTCACTTCGAATTCCCTGCGCAAATGTTCAATGACTGGAAAAATTTTATCGCCATTCAGAAGAGCCGTCTTTACATCGAATTGCTGCAGCCTCATTTGTTTTGACGCTGCCAACGCCAATATTTCCCGAATCGATGCAAATTTTACCACGGGACTGAATTTTTCCTAATAATCGATGCCATATTCCTGTGTGAATCCCCGCACTACCAATCGCGCCTTGTAGCGAACATTCCTTTCATCCGGATTCCGCTTGAATTTAAAAACCCAACGATTATCAACTACCTTTTGGCCCTCTGGCGGATCGACCAAATTGAGTAAATCATACTCCTTATTCATTGCCCGCTCCCTCTGTTTGTGATCATCCGATTCGATTGCCGAATCTTTTTGATTAGTTTTTGGTTCTTCGCCGATAGCCAACATAGCAACGGGATCTGCCGATGCAAAATACGAGAATCGTCGTGCCGCCACAATATTATTTCGATCGCGCAAACACCGTTCGATAACATTTCTATTATCAAGATCGCATATTGCACCACGTTCAAGATCGCATATTGCATCCATTGATCGGCATTAAATGCAAGAATATTGATGTCGCCCTTTCCTCGAGCCATAATCCTCTCGCCATTTCCAACCGTTATGTGTGACGATGCGTCCACAAAGTTCTCGAACCATTCACGTCGATGACACATATGCTCACTAGCTCCAGAGTCCAACACCCAAGTGTTTTTGTCTCCAGTCGAAATTGAGCTATGACATATAAATGCATCGCTTGGCGCACTGTCCTGTTTCTTGTTGTCGTTCGAATTATTCTTCTTGTTTCTTGGACAATCGCGGTTCAATGACCACTTCCGCCGCACAGAAAACAATTACCTTTTCGCATGGCGTTGCCACCCTTGCCCCTATTTTTATTGTTCTGTTCAGACGAGAAACTCTTCTTCGGATTAAATGTTTTCTTCGGAAAATTGCACTTGGCCATCAATGCTTCCACATTTTCGACTTGTCCCTACGCTTTCAATCGAAGCTCTTCTGCCATTAAGCGCGCACGGAAATTTGCCATCGTTCGATCTCCCGAAGTCGTCGATTCCCAAGCACTATGAAAATGGTTATATTCCGCTGGCAAAGACATTAGAATCTTTGTCATAACCATTGTGTCAGAAACACCTTCATTTCGGTCCCTTAATTGCTGCACGACCTCCATGAGTTTCGACATACACGTTGCAATATCATCGCCCGGCTCCTTTGTGAAACTGTAATACTTTTGTTGCAAAAACAGAATATTTGCTTTTGATACTTGCTTATATGTGCTCTTGAACGTTGTCCACATCGCATTTGCCGTTTCACAGTTCATTATTTGCAGCAGTGGCTGCTTTTTACACGCCGTCGAAATTGCACGTCTTGTCCTGGCATCGCTCTTTTTCCATATTACGATTGCGGTCGCATAAATCTCAGCCGCAATTATCGGTGCCGAATCGGCACCGTCCACTACGTCGAACAAATCTGTGGTCTCCAGCACTTGGCGCATTTAAAACTTCCATGTTAGGCAATTGCTTCCACCTTCCAATCTTTCAATGTTCACTCGATCGCTCTCCATTTGCTTTCCTTCGAATTACACCGTAAGCAGATTCACTAAATTCGCCCTTATCGTTGCTCACCAATTTTTTCAAAACGAAATTTTAAAAAAAATTACGAAAATATTTGTTCTATTTTCGCTAGAATACACTGTGTCTCAAAGAACCAATTGTCAAATTTTCGCTTAACGCAATGACGAAATCACAACGAAAAGGTGTTCCTTTCTCGACGCACAGCAACAACAACAACTTCCAAAAAAAAAAAAAAAACGATCACTGAAAAATTTTATGTTCACTGTTTCTCAGTCCATTCACATTCGATCGACCGTACTTACCATGCACTACCACGCGTTTTTTGTTCCAGAATATCTCTTCCAAATGGCATAAATTCGTTCGTTTGAATTTACCGTACGATTTCAAACGTTCACACATAAAACTACGAAATGCAAAAGTAACGCCAATTTTTGCTACCGAAAAGTTTTTTCCCCGAAACGTACAAATCCGTTTTCTGAATTTACCGCACGATTCCAAAACAATTCAACAAAAACAAACGCACTGTTTCATAATATTTCACAATGTATTCGTCGTCGAAAAAACACTTTCAATTCGATTTATTTTATTATTCACTTGTCATAACCTGTTGAGTAAATTGACTGCCGTATAGATTGTTATAGACCAATTCCGCTGTGGAATAAGTGAAATAAATAATGCCGGTACTTTGATACCAAAGTTAATAACAATGAGATCAGTGTGTTTATTGTTCGGCTGCTGAAAGTGAAAGAAACTCTTACATTTGAGCGCGCTGGCCGAGTTGAGCGTAGCGCACACATACTAACGCAAATGACACGCAAAGTTTCAAACTGGAACTAAACCGCAATTAGTGCGCTCAACGAATTGTATTTGTATAGTTTCAGTTATTTATTAAACGGTATATTTTTTCGATTTTTTAAATGTTTTTCTTTTTATTATTGAGTCGGTTATTTTTGGATTATTGTCATTGAGTCCGTTACGTGTATATAGGACTTTTTGAGCTAATAAATTGAATTGACAGTAATTCTCAACATTTCTCAAAAAGGGTGAAGTTTTTTCTGTAAATTCCACCTCTCTTTTGTGTGGTACCCTACAGAGTGAAAGCCACGGCAGTGTTTACATACATTGATGCAATGAACATTTTTTAAGGCACACGAAATTGCATTTCTATCTATTCGCTGGCTTAAGAATTATTTGTGTATCTAATTTATGAAAACAGTATTTTTGTGCGTTTTTCCGAAATTTGCCCAAACTTTATGCGAAGTTCAATACTGAACACTTCGGAACATTATGTGTTAGTTTTTAATTATTTGCAATCCATTTTTTTAAAATTTATTTTAAATTACAATTGTGTTGTTTTTTATAGAATTTTTCCAAGTTAAAAACCAAAATTTAATCGAATAACATACTTATGCTCTTTTAAGGCATGGGAAAGAATGCAAACTTAATTCTGTTAAATTCGTTGAGCGCACTCATTGCGGTTTAGTTCCAGTTTGACATTTTGCGTGTCATTTGCGTTAGTATGTGTCTTAGATTAAAGAATACCTGGATAGGCCCTTACCGTATATGTATACGCAATTTTGTGTACAAATTTTTACTAGGGGGATATGACTGTCAAAATTTTTTTATCTAGACCTATGTGTCGTAATGGAAATTTATTTAATTGCAAAAGCATATTTTTATATTTATTTTAATTCACTTTTGGAAACAAAAATACAATTTAAATACAACGATAGGTCATTTTTATTTTTTGTACAATCTTTTGATACGAAATGGAATTCTATTTTAGGTTTATTATACATTTCGTAAATATCAATCAAATATAAACCGCCTCAATTTTGTAAACTTTCGGAGAGTTTGAAAACTTTAATTCTCCATGAAAGTGGAGACTTGGGGGTTAGCTTTGTTATTTGTGAATCCGATGTTGACAGTTCAATGTTTACCATAAAAAAGTACAGTGCCGGTGTATATAAAGTGTGTGTAAGAAAGTTTAAGGGACCGAATTTTTCTGTCTATTTTCCATTGCTGTTTTCATTGTGTTATAATAAATAAAGTTTATTCTTCGGTAAGCTTATTATTTAAATAAATTTGTTTTGATAGAGATATTATAATGCATTTACTAAATAATATTGTTTTCATTTTTTTTAGAATATAAGTTATTAATTATTTAAGTACATTAAATTTTTCATTTTATATTTTTGTTTTAAAGCATTTCTTTTAATGTTGTATACGATTAACTTATATATTATCAAGAACTTCATGTATTGTAATGTTCTATGTAATTAGTGCTATATTTTTTAATTTAATTTAAATGCACAATGCCTATTTAAATTACCATTTCCATTCATAAACACACATTTATATTATAATTAAGGTTTTTCCATCTATGGTACTTATGCTTGTTTAAGATTAAAATTTATATTTAATAAGTTGCGGTGTGGTTTGATTTAAACATAAACAAAATATCACATTTTCTCATTTAATTCATTTTCCATTTTTGAAATTAATTTAAATTTGTACACATAATTGTTTTCATATAATCAAATAACTTGCAATTTTTATTTTTATATACTATTCCCCACTTTAAAAATTCTGTTTTAATAAATAATATACAGTGAAATAAATAAAATGAAAATACATAATAAATAAATAAATATTTAAAAATAGAATACTGTGTTTTATTGCATATTTACAAAACTAATTCCATTAAACAAGACCCGCAATATTAAAAAATCTGCTTCTTTACGCATACGTGTATGTGTAAATGATATCACACATGAAAAATGGTTTTAAACGAACCGCTTCAATCGCATACTGAACTTTTAAATTGGCCCCCAATGATTTACGCCGTTTCTGTTGTATTGCATGTGTGTGCGTACTATGAATGTATTGCCAACAAAATTTGGACAGAATTTTTGTGTAGAGGCCTATCCAGTACTTCTTTAATCTAAGGTATGTATGCGCTACGCTCGACTCGGCCAGCGCGCTCAAATATAAGAGTGTCTTTCACTTTCAGCAGCCGAACAATAAACACGCTGATCTCATTGTTATTAACTTTTGTATCAAAGTACCGGCATTATTTATTTCACTTATTCCACAGCGGAATTGGTCTATAACAGGGATGGCAAACCTTTTTGAGACTGAGTGCCAAAAATTTTGTTTTTTCAATAAAATAATATGTCGCGTGCCACATGCCATGGAAATAAAAATGCATCAAATGTTTGTGTAACTTCAGATTTTTAATAAAAACAAAAATCAATACGCCGAGGAAAATAATTAAGTACTTATTAATGGCGAACTAAGAGAAATAAATTAAAAAAAAGATTTGAAAAAAATTGTGAACCTCAAAACTTATTAGTGAGATTTTTGTTGTTGGATGCTAGATGCCAAATATTTTATATCGGGTTCATAGCTGGTAGCTTTTAATAAAATACAAGCAGTAGTACTTTCGTCTGTAAGTCTACTTCTTATGTCTGATTTAATAAAGTTCATTGAAGAAAATAATGATTCACAGGAATACGTCGACGAAAAAATTGTTAATATGCCCATTGCTATTTTTTTAAGACAAGAAAAAGTTTTCGGGATGGATTGCCAAGTTGTAAACACTTCATTTTCGGCATTTCTCTAGACTGGTCCAACGAATCGATCTCGCTCAATTTCTTCCAAAACTATTCTTAAGTCTTTAAATTTTTGTGCCCATATCGAACTCGACTGAAAATCTACCAATTCCATTTCAAAATCATCTAATTCCATGTATTCAAACATTGTTAAGTTTAATTGTTGATACTTATATGTGTCTGGATGAGTAATAAATTTTGTAGTTTCTTCAAGTTGTCGAAACTGAACAAACCTTGAAAATTGTTCTATTGTTGCGTCTAAAGCATTTTCAAATGATTCTATTAATTTTCCTACGTCTGGCTTTTCATGGATTTCCAGATCCATCATGTATTTTTTTAGGTTGGGAAAGTACTTAAAATTTCTGGTCATTGTATCACGCTTAAATATTTGTAACTTAGCTTCAAATGCTTTTATATTATCAAACATAAAAGTAATTATTTTGCCACGGCCTTGTAATTTTATATTTAGATCATTCAAATGGGAGCAAAAATCATTAAAGAACATCAATCTCGAAATCCACTCAACATCTGATAATTCTTCATACTGAATTATTTTCTGGTTACTTAAAAACATATAAATTTCATCAAAGCACTCGACGAAACGCTGAAGTACTTTGCCGCGACTAAGCCAACGAACGTTATTATACATCGTTAATCCATTATACATCGAATTGACCTCATTTAATAATGATTCAAATTTTCTTTTGCATAAAGGATGCGCAGCAATATAATTGACTATCTTAGTCACAATTTTCATCACATCTTCAAAAGATTTAAGACCATCCTTTGCACACAGCGCTTCCTGGTCTATTATACAATGAAATGCTAACAGTAGATGGCCAACAAACTTCAGGTAAAGAGTTATTCTGTCACTGAAAGATCAAATCGTCGAATTTAAATTGTCGATAAATCATATTCATCCACAAGAGTAGCAATTATACACTTAAACCACAGGAGAGCTGATGATCTAATGCGCATCGAGAGTGCGCAGTGCGACGTATGTCGAGAGCGCGCAGTCTCGTGCCGGGAGCGTAGTTCATTACAAAAAAAAATACACCTCAAGGAACTAGCACCGCGCGGGAAGCATTAAACAATGCGATTTATTTATGCATGAATGTCGTCATATCCTTCGTTTCTGAAATTATTTATGAACGAAGAAAATACACGTCGCTATTTAAATATTTTTTTAATACTATTTCTATAACTTTTTTTATTTTTTCTTATACACTTTTATTTTTTCTCCTCATTCGCGTGCCAATGTTTGCATTCTTTCCCATGCCTTAAAAGAATTAAGTTTGCATTCTTTCCCATGCCTTAAAAGAGCATAAGTATGTTATTCGATTAAATTTTGGTTTTTAACTTGGAAAAATTCTATAAAAAACAACACAATTGTAATTTAAAATAAATTTAAAAAAAATGGATTGCAAATAATTAAAAACTAACACATAATGTTCCGAAGTGTTCAGTATTGAACTTCGCATAAAGTTCGGGCAAATTTCGGAAAAACGCACAAAAATACTGTTTTCATAAAATAGATACACAAATAATTCTTAAGCCAGCGAATAGATAGAAATGCAATTTCGTGTGCCTTAAAAAATGTTCATTGCATCAATGTATGTAAACACTGCCGTGGCTTTCACTCTGTAGGGTACCACACATAAAAGAGGTGGAATTTACAGAAAAAACTTCACCCTTTTTGAGAAATGTTGAGAATTACTGTCAATTCAATTTATTAGCTCAAAAAGTCCTATATACACGTAACGGACTCAATGACAATAATCCAAAAATAACCGACTCAATAATAAAAAGAAAAACATTTAAAAAATCGAAAAAATATACCGTTTAATAAATAACTGAAACTATACAAATACAATTCGTTGAGCGCACTAATTGCGGTTTAGTTCCAGTTTGAAACTTTGCGTGTCATTTGCGTTAGTATGTGTGCGCTACGCTCAACTCGGCCAGCGCGCTCAAATGTAAGAGTTTCTTTCACTTTCAGCAGCCGAACAATAAACACACTGATCTCATTGTTATTAACTTTGGTATCAAAGTACCGGCATTATTTATTTCACTTATTCCACAGCGGAATTGGTCTATAACAATCTATACGGCAGTCAATTTACTCAACAGGTTATGACAAGTGAATAATAAAATAAATCGAATTGAAAGTGTTTTTTCGACGACGAATACATTGTGAAATATTATGAAACAGTGCGTTTGTTTTTGTTGAATTGTTTTGGAATCGTGCGGTAAATTCAGAAAACGGATTTGTACGTTTCGGGGAAAAAACTTTTCGGTAGCAAAAATTGGCGTTACTTTTGCATTTCGTAGTTTTATGTGTGAACGTTTGAAATCGTACGGTAAATTCAAACGAACGAATTTATGCGATTTGGAAGAGATATTCTGGAACAAAAAACGCGTGGTAGTGCATGGTAAGTACGGTCGATCGAATGTGAATGGACTGAGAAACAGTGAACATAAAATTTTTCAGTGATCGTTTTTTTTTTTTTTTTGGAAGTTGTTGTTGTTGCTGTGCGTCGAGAAAGGAACACCTTTTCGTTGTGATTTCGTCATTGCGTTAAGCGAAAATTTGACAATTGGTTCTTTGAGACACAGTGTATTCTAGCGAAAATAGAACAAATATTTTCGTAATTTTTTTTAAAATTTCGTTTTGAAAAAATTGGTGAGCAACGATAAGGGCGAATTTAGTGAATCTGCTTACGGTGTAATTCGAAGGAAAGCAAATGGAGAGCGATCGAGTGAACATTGAAAGATTGGAAGGTGGAAGCAATTGCCTAACATGGAAGTTTTAAATGCGCCAAGTGCTGGAGACCACAGATTTGTTCGACGTAGTGGACGGTGCCGATTCGGCACCGATAATTGCGGCTGAGATTTATGCGACCGCAATCGTAATATGGAAAAAGAGCGATGCCAGGGCAAGACGTGCAATTTCGACGGCGTGTAAAAAGCAGCCACTGCTGCAAATAATGAACTGTGAAACGGCAAATGCGATGTGGACAACGTTCAAGAGCACATATAAGCAAGTATCAAAAGCAAATATTCTGTTTTTGCAACAAAAGTATTACAGTTTCACAAAGGAGCCGGGCGATGATATTGCAACGTGTATGTCGAAACTCATGGAGGTCGTGCAGCAATTAAGGGACCGAAATGAAGGTGTTTCTGACACAATGGTTATGACAAAGATTCTAATGTCTTTGCCAGCGGAATATAACCATTTTCATAGTGCTTGGGAATCGACGACTTCGGAAGATCGAACGATGGCAAATTTCCGTGCGCGCTTAATGGCAGAAGAGCTTCGATTGAAAGCGTAGGGACAAGTCGAAAATGTGGAAGCATTGATGGCCAAGTGCAATTTTCCGAAGAAAACATTTAATCCGAAGAAGAGTTTCTCGTCTAAACAGAACAATAAAAATAGGGGCAAGGGTGGCAACGCCATGCGAAAAGGTAATTGTTTTCTGTGCGGCGGAAGTGGTCATTGAACCGCGATTGTCCAAGAAAGAAGAAGAATAATTCGAACGACAACAAGAAACAGGACAGTGCGCCAAGCGATGCATTTATATGTCATAGCTCAATTTCGACTGGAGACAAAAACACGGGTGTTGGACTCTGGAGCTAGTGAGCATATGTGTCATCGACGTGAATGGTTCGAGAACTTTGTGGACGCATCGTCACACATAACGGTTGGAAATGGCGAGAGGATTATGGCTCGAGGAAAGGGCGACATCAATATTCTTGCATTTAATGGCGATCAATGGATGCAATATGCGATCTTGAACGTGGTGCAATATGCGATCTTGATAATAGAAATGTTATCGAACGGTGTTTGCGCGATCGAAATAATATTGTGGCGGCACGACGATTCTCGTATTTAGCATCGGCAGATCCCGTTGCTATGTTGGCTATCGGCGAAGAACCAAAAACTAATCAAAAAGAGTCGGCAATCGAATCGGATGATCACAAACAGAGGGAGCGGGCAATGAATGAGGAGTATGATTTACTCAATTTGGTCGATCCGCCAGAGGGCCAAAAGGTAGTTGATAATCGTTGGGTTTTTAAATTCAAGCGGAATCCGGATGAAAGGAATGTTCGCTACAAGGCGCGATTGGTAGTGCGGGGATTCACACAGGAATATGGCATCAATTATCAGGAAAAATTCAGTCCCGTGGTAAAATTTGCATCGATTCGGGAAATATTGGCGTTGGCAGCGTCAAAACAAATGAGGCTGCAGCAATTCGATGTAAAGACGGCTCTTCTGAATGGCGATAAAATTTTTCCAGTCATTGAACATTTGCGCAGGGAATTCGAAGTGAAAGTATCCGAGCTCAAATGTTTTTTGGGGCTTGAAATCGAGCAGCGATCGGACAGATCAATTCACGTAAATCAGCAGACGTATGCACGAAGGGTGCTCGGCCGTTTTGGCATGGCAGATTGTAATGCTGTTGCTACACCATCGGACAGTGCACAAAATCTTGGCGATTTTGACGACGGAGAAGTAAATTTTTCGTATCGTGAAGCAGTCGGTAGTTTGATGTATTTGGCATTAGCTACGCGTCCAGACATCAGTTTTGCTGTTGGTAGCATAAGTCGACACTTGGAGAAACCGGCGGCGGCACACGTGAATGCAGTTAAACGCATTTTAAAATACGTCAATGGAACGGCGGATATGGGAATCCGTTTTGAAGGCAAAATCGGGTTGGATTTACCAGGCGATCGACGTCAGGATATGTATTCATCAGTTGGGGCTCAGAGCGTCAAAAGTTGGTGGCGCTATCAACAACGGAGTCCGAATACATGGCGGCATCGCATGCAATAAAAGAATTGGTGTGGCTGCGTCGATTGTTATCCGAAATATTGTCAACAGAATTGGAGCAACCAACGTTCCTTATGTATAATCAAAGCGCGATTCCACTCATGAAGAATCCGGAATTCCATAGGAGGACAAAGCATATCGACTGCCCCGTCTTCGTACTTCTCGCGGATGAAATACGATATCATTTCATCCGCGAGAAGAACGAAGACGGGATCTTCGATTTGCAATACGTGGCGACGGATGAACAGGCGGCAGATGTAAAGACCAAAGCATTACCAAGGAAGAGGCATCAATATTTGTGCAAATTGATTGGCCTTGTGCCAAAGAAAGATAAACGTAGTATTTTTGGGGGGAGCTTTTTTGTTTTCATTTTATTATTGACGTGTATTTTGGCATTTTTGAATTAGGGTAACTGGTAACTAAAAGTGGGAGTGTTGAAATTCGTTGAGCGCACTCATTGCGATTTAGGTCCAGTTTTGACACTTTGCGTGTCATTTGCGTTAGTATGTGTGCGCTACGCTCAACTCGGCCAGCGCGCTCAAATGTAAGAGTCTCTTTCACTTTCAGCAGCCGAACAATAAACACGCTGATCTCATTGTTATTAACTTTTGTATCAAAGTACCAGCATTATTTATTTCACTTATTCCACAGCGGAATTGGTCTACAACAATCTAAATATAATTCCATTTAAAATAAAAGTTTCGAGTTATAATGTTTTAATTAAATAATACTTAACTCATTAAGTATTATTTAATAAAAACATTATAACTCGAAACTTTTATTTTAAATGGAATTATATTTTGGTTTGTTATTTAGTTTGTAAAAATAAATCAAATAACTAGCACGTCCATTTTGTATAATTTACGAGTGTTTAAAACGCTATTCTGCATGAAGTAGTAGAATACCGAACACCGAGCAAGTGTAAGCTTTGTTTATATTTTAATTTTGAGTATAATTTTATCCACTTTTATAAATATTTTTATACGTAAAATAACTTAAAAGCATTTTTTTAAAGTAAAATTATGAACCGTTTTGTAAAAAATAAAAAGCTGTAATTTTGCTAATATATACGTTTTCCCCGTAGACTATAGAACAACTGTGTAGGTTTCTACACAAAAATTGTCTCCGATTATTTCTAAAATACATTCGTAAAAATGCACGCATTTGCTTAATAACAGGAGCCTCTATAATGCGTGGTGGACCAATTTAAAAATTTAGTATGCGATTGATGCTGTACAAAAATAATCTTCATAAATGATATAAGAATGAGTAAACAATGATGTATACTTATACTGTAGATTTTACTGTTTAATTGTATTAGTTTTTGAAATTTTCAATAAAATATTATATTCTCTATATTTAATGGTTCTATGCCGGTGGTTAGACATAATAGCACCAGTCTCCTACGACAATAGGGGTTGAGATTACGCTTAATCAACGTACGTACATAACTGATAGTTAGCAGTCAGTAATCAGTTACAAGCTGATTACCTCAACTGCTGGTGATGAGGCCCATCTTAAACCTCTGCTGTCATAAGCAGTGACAGCGCCCGAGATAATTGCCAGTATCTCCCTCCAGCGATCCAAAGATTGTGCCCGCGATATAGGTATCAATCATAGCCACCACGTAAATGCCAAAGCACCTCACCATAACCGAGCGTAGAATCTGCTATTTCTATGGGGCATCTCGATTCCCGTGGTACTTATTTTTTTATATTAGAGTACTTTAGGTTTGTACCCCGCTCTGTAAGCAATGGTTAGAAACCTTGTGAATTCCTGACCTTGTTTTGTACCATACACTACCACACCCCCGTAGGGGTAATCATATAAATTGCAATTTACAATATCGCATGAACCATCACGGATCTAATTTTGCCCCTTGTTAGCTATATTTTTCTTTTTTATGCCATTATTGGGATGAGAAGCTGGTCTATACTTAACATCCCTCCGCCGGGGCGGCTTTCAATAAAATAGTGTAATTGCCAACTGCCAAATATTGTGAATTATCATCATGTATCTACTTTACATCGTGGTTCATGCACCTTATCTCGTCAACCGCCGCTTGTTAGAACGTTACGCATGCATTTCTGGATAACATTTGTGACTGATCTATATATACAATATTCTTCGACAGTTGTCGAAGACAATATATAATATGTTGAAAATTTCTCGTTTGGTTTAAATCAACTCCAACATGCCCAGAATTTCTACGGAAAATAGTAAATACCTTTTCCCAAATCAGCCGGAAAAATATCAGTCTTTTGTCTGACAATCTTGAACATGTATACCCAATTATAGAGTCGAATTCTTAGAGGCTGCAATAGGATTAGGGATACGAAAGCACCAAGGTTAGATTCAGTACTGACGGTAGCGCTTAAAATTGCAAAAAATTCCTTCGTAAACGAGTTTGCTCTATTTTTCTTACGTAACGGTCGTCCACAAATTCAGATTCGAGCATAGGTCTAAGCTATGATCGAAATTTTTTCGTTTCGTCGATAAATTTGGTGAAAGATTTGTTATTGAAAATCAATATTGAGTAGTTAATCTCCATAGTTCGTCCTAAAATAATCTGTCATCTCCTTCCAAATTGCCAACGCCGTACTTCTCAATAACACCTAACAACAATATGGCGCTTCTTCTCCAAGTAAGAGATGTAATGTTCAACCATTATTGCGCAATCGCCTCCTCAAGAATTAGTCTTTATAGTTTGAATTTACTTTAGCGTTGTTTTATCCCATTATATTGGATTTTCCATCCCTTAATTGGGCTTACCAATCTCCATATCCCTTGATACGCAAAGTTTCTTTGTGGTTGTGCCCTGCAACTACAAAAAATTGTTCAATCTTACTGTGGCGGTGTTCTAGATATGTTCTAGATATGTTCTAAAATAATCTGTCATCTCCTTCCAAGTTGCTAAAGCCGTACTTCTCAATAACACCCAATAACAATATGGCGCTTCTTCTCCAAGTAAGAGATGTAATGTTCAACCATTATTGCGCAATTGTCTCCTCAAGATTTATTCTTTATAGTTTGAATTTACTTTAGCGTTGTTTTATCCCATTATATTGGATTTTCCATCCCTTAATCGGGCTTACCAATCTCCATATCTCTTGATACGCAAAGTTTCTTTGTGGTTGTGCCCTGCAACTACAAAAAATTGTTCAATCTTACTGTGGCGGTGTTCTAGATATGGTATACGTATGACTGGTGATAAAACAGTAATATGTGGTAAATAGGAAGTACGTACATGGGCAAAGTGGGATGTCTGTATCTGGAATTCGGGATAATTGTTAAAAGTTAGTAAACTAAAATTCATTCGACCAGATTAATATAATTATAATTCTCATCAGCAATGCATGCATACTCCGGCCCCACATTGGTAGCCAGTTTTGTTATGTATATAAAATATACCATATTTACACTCGTTGCACGTATTTTGGCATTTTTATTATTTATTTTAAAAGTACAGCATATAACAGAGCACAATTATTTTTTATATCCGAACACATTTTATTTTGACAATCATTAACTAGAATTAAAATTAATTTAAAAACGTCACTTTAACCTTCTGTCGTGGTTGCATCGATTTCAAGTAGAAATTGCATGAAAACAGCTAACAACTCCAATTACGAAGTTTACTAAATATATATCAAATATAACGAGTGTATGCGAGGAAGCGTGAAAGTAGAAACTGACGTGGAGAAGGAGGTTAACGAACATAATGTTCTAGATGAGGACATCTAATAAAAGCTTAGATTAAAGAATACCTGGTTAGGCTCGTACGTCAGATTTCCGTATATGTATACGCAATTTTTTGGTATAATTATTGTGGCAAATGAGAAATCGTAATGCTTGTGTGGCAATTGGATTTAAAAACTAAAACATTCATACAAACATGCACACAACATGCATACTACACATACACATTAGCATTCACTTGAGCACAGCTGAGCACCATGGCAATAAATGTGCGTTGCACAGTCAGTCGTACGATAGCACTCTGCAGTAACACGCGCTAACTTAACATAAAACCACAATACCTTTGCAATGACTTATTGACACTTCTCACATTGCGTCAATTATTAAAATAAAAAACTACTACAATAGTACAATTACTAAATAATTTTGATAAGTTTTTATAATAATAATATTAAATATACTATAAATTGGTTTTATTGTTTATAATAATAAATTGGTTAAAAAACCAAATTGGTGACTTCGACGCGATGTGCGTATTGCGGTCTGAAATCTAAATCGTGCGATTCATATTTGTACGTGTGTTAAAATAAAATTCAAGCAAAAGTGATAAGAACTGTAATTTCTCAAATACGCAATTTTTTAAAAGCGTACTAAAGGCAAAAAGAAGAAAATTATATTAACAGACTATATACATGAGCACAAATTGTCAGCGAAACAGCTGAAGAGAAACAAGGAGAGGAGATTGTTATTTTGACTGGCAGTGCGTTTGTGTATGTACGTTATTTAGTTGTTCGTGACGGAAATTTTGTTTATGAAATTGCACTGACAGATAAAAAAGAGACAACAAAAGCAAAGGTGAACTTAGCGCAACAGCAACAGTCAAACAGCAGCAGCAAAATCGGCTACCATAGGAGCTGAACATAAAGTGGCACACAATCGTCCATTAGCTAGGATAGCCTGAAAGCTACTACATCTGTGGCGTCAGCGTCAGCGTTAGCAATCGCAGTAAACAGAAATAACAGAGTGTGTAGAAGAAGAGTTCTGAACCCAAATTGGATATTTAAATCGTTGGGAGAGAATTTAAGCAAAAGCTTGTTAAGGAAAGGGGCAATTGTGGAAAACTACCGCTCTGACCGACAGATACAGAGATAGTTTTATTATTATTAAATAAAATTTGAAAAACTTCGAAAATTACGCGAGCTGTGAAATAATGCACTCTCAGATGAGGCGTTAAAAACAATTTGGATGGATCGTTTGCCAGAACAAATTCGTCCTGTTATCACCACTGCCGACAGCGATTTGACAAAAATTGCTAGCATGGCGGACAAAATTTTAGAAATTACAACGTTCCAACAAATTAGCGAGGTAGCAACGCCCTCTACTACACGGCAAACTTCTGACGAGATGTCACCTCAAATTTCTAAAATCAAAAGATCGCAGACGATCCACTTCACGTGCTAACAATAATAGTCCATATTGCTATTATCACTACAAGTTCGGTGCATTGGCACAAAATGTACCAAACCTTGTATACAGTGGAATAATGTTGTATTTGTGGAGTGCTGGAGCTTTCTTCTGTTTTATCCAAACTTTCAAGATATTCAATGGAATTGTCGGTTTCAATTATATTACCTTGCACCGGTATAGGCAAATCAACAAGTGTGAATTCTAGGTTTTTTTTTTACTGCACATACTAATTTTCTTTTCACTTCGTTCGCGACTTCCCTATCGTACGCTCTTTTGGACATTTTCTTTTTAATAATATTATTATTTATTATATATTTTAATTCTAATAATATAGTTTAATTAATATAATGTACTATTACGTTTCTTTATTTTACGCACGAGGAAAACTTGTTGTCGCCGCAACATTCAATTAACAATTGGTTATTTTGACAACTAATAGAAATGTAAATTTACAATACATTCACACTAAATTCATTTCGAGTTCAGTTAGTTCCGTCATTCAAGTCCATAGACGAAACTCATTCGTAATACGACATAATCCTGAACTAAGAGCCGTCAGACGTAACAAAAACGGAACTCATTGACGGCACTTATTGAGTGAGTTCCGAGTGCGTTACTTGGGCAACACTTACGTCGAATGCCAACCATAAAATAATTACAAATGGACAACCCATTTTTCCACGCGCACGTCGACTAGACACCCAGAAATTAAATACTGCAAAAAAGGAATTTGAAATCATGATGCGAGCAGGCATCTGTCAACCAAGTAAAAGTCCATGGGCTAGTCCGCTACATATGGTAAAAAAACACAATGGCGAGTGGCGCCCATGCGATGATTATAGACGACTCAACGCTATAACGGTTCCGGACAGGTATCCTCTTCCACACATCCATGATTTTGCTCAAAATTTTGCTGGAAAAAACCATTTTCACACAAATTGATCTCATCAAAGCATATTATCAGGTCCCACTCGACGAAGAGAGCCGTAAAAAAACAGCCATCATTACGCCATTCGGTTTCTTCGAATTCAAATTCATGCCATTCGGTCTTCGCAACGCCTCACAAACGTTTCAACGTTACATGAATCAGATTTTTCACGATTTAGATTTTGTTTATGTGTACATCGATGGCATTTGCATCGCGTCAAAGGATGAAACGGAGCATCGCACACATATAGAATCGGTTTTAAATCGTCTGCAACAATTCAATATAAAAATCAACATGGCGAAATGCGACATTGGCAAACCAACAGTTCTATTTTTGGGACACATAATAACCGCAAATGGAATACTTCCTGTATGGAATACTTTTTTACAGTTATAAAATAAAATAACAATTCATAAGGGCAGATTTACACGTAAGTAACTAAATTAAACAAGTTTTATAGAGGTGTGTTTACATTATAATTCCATTTTCAACACCCTCACTTATTAAATTATTAAAAATAAAATTTAATACAAAAATGAAAATGAATGTAATTAATTAACAATTAATAAAATAAATAAATTCAAAAGAATTATTTTATTTTCCGTTCACAATTCCCATTTCGTTTGTGCAAAAATTATGCTTGATTGATGGAACACCTTTAGTCAAACAATCAGCTACCATTTGATCAGTTGATACATAATCCACAACAACCGATCCTTCTTCAATTGATTCACGAATAAAATGATAGCATATATCAATGTGTTTGGTTCGTGTTCGATATGCATCGTTTTTAGCCAAAAATAAAGCTCCTTTATTGTCACCTTTCGAATAAATTCCCCAATTCATTGCCCAATCGTTTGAGCCACGTTGCCTCTTGAATAGTTGAAGAAAGAGACATATATTCAGCCTCTGTGCTGGACAATGCAACTGTTGCTTATCTCTTACTGCACCAAGAAACCACACCACCTTGTAAAATGAACACATATCCAGTAAACGATCTTCTTTTATCTAAGTCAGATGCCCAATCAGCATCAGTGTACCCCAACATAGCATCCTTAATAAAAGAAGAAAATTTTAATTTAAAATCACTAGTACCCTTTAAATAGAGCAAAATTCTCTTGACTGCCAACCAATGGGGTTTGCCAAATGATGAGTTAAATCGACTAACATCTCCAACTGCAAATACAATATCCGGTCTTGACCCTTGAACCAAATAAAGTAAAGCACCAACCACTTGTTGATATGGAATGTTTTTGTTTTCCTTAAATTTGTCCCGACTTTTAGCTGGCATTTCAATGCTTAATTTTTGATTTGGATCAGATGGTATACTTAAAGGATTACAATTCAACATTTCGAATTTTTCAAGTATCTGATTTATATATTTAGATTGATCAATGTAATAATTTCCACTTTCATCCCTTGTAATTCGTAGTCCAACACAATTTCTAGCTTCGTCAAAATCCTTTATTTTAAACTTTGAAGACAATAGTTTCTTTAATTCTTCTCTGATTTTGAAGTCTTTCCAGAAAATTAGCAAATCGTCAACATAGGCAGCGACAAATAATTTTGTTATATTTTCTAATGATAATATGTAGACACTTTTCGAACGTATTAAACCAAATTCCGTTAAAGCTTTATTCAGCTTTGAATTCCATTGTCTGCTACTTTGTTTTAAACCATACATTGCTTTATTAAGACGATGAACCTTTTCAGTAGCATCTCCAAAACCCTCTGGTTGACAAACATAAATTTGTTCTTGCAGTTCTGCTTGCAAGAAAGCAGTATTAACATCCATTTGGTCGATACTCATCCGATGTCTGGCCGCAATTGCTATAAAGAATCTAATGGAACTATATCTGATGACGGGTGAAAATGTTTCATCATAATCTATTTCAGCTATTTGTGAGTATCCCTTCGCCACCAACCTAGCCTTAAATTTAATCTGATCATTTTCCTCTTTGGTTTTAAATATCCATTTAATTTTAATTGCCTTTCCATCCTTTGGTAACTTAACCAGAGTCCAAGTGTTATTTTCTTCGAATGAATTTAATTCAGATTTCATGACCCTCTTCCAATCCCTGCTATTTTCGCTTTTATAGACATCTTGAATTGTATAAGGCTCTTTATTGATGTTTTTTTGTGCTAGATAAGTGACAAAATCAGGCCTATTGACTGCTTTTCTTTTACGAGCTGATCTTCTCAATTCATATTTTTCACTTGTATTTGCTTTGTCCTCATTAATGGAAGATAAAACATCGTCATTTTCAATATAATCTAGGACATTAATCTCATCCCTCACTTGATCCATACTTTCTTTTTCAAGTGGGTTTTCCAATATAAATTCTACAGGTTCAATAAAAATTACATTTCGTGCCTTAACGATTTTACCATTTTTTCTCCATAAGACGATAACCCTTGGTGTGTTCACAATAACTAACAAATACCATTTATTTTGATTTAGAATCCCATTTCTTTCGCAATTCTTTTGGAATATGCATAAATGCCCTTAACCCAAAAAATTTTAAATTACTTAAATTGACTTTATTACCTGTCCAAACCTCCTTCGGAATTGAATTAGTAGAACGACAAGTAGAACGATTAAGTAAATATGCTGCAGTGTTGACTGCCTCCGCCCAAAAAGATTTATTGAGAACAGCATCATATAATAAACATTTCGCCTTTTCAACAATCGATCTGTTCATTCTTTCTGCTAAACCATTTTGTTCTGGAGTGTAAGGAATAGTTGATTGATGCTGTTAGTGCGTTGAAGGACTAGGTCTAGGGCGATTATGAAGAGGATAGGCGAGATTATGCAACCCTGCCTGACTCCTCTCAAGATGTTGAATGTATCGCTGTTTCGTCCCTTGAAACGCACTCCATACGGGGCCTCGCGGTATAGTTCTCGGATGAGATCGATGATGGCCTGCGGGATGCCCAGTTCATCCAGAGCACTCCAGATGGCGTCGCGGGAAATCATGTCAAAGGCTCTTTCGAAGTCAACGAAGAGAAGATAGAGCGGCCTCTTCCATTCGTTCGACTGTTCAATGATCAGTAATTCTTTTGGAATATGCATAAATTCCCTTAACCCAAAAAATTTAAATTACTTAAATTGACTTTATTACCTGTCCAAACCTCCTTCGGAATTGAATTAGTTGAACGACAAGTAGAACGATTAACTAAATATGCTGCAGTGTTGACTGCCTCCGCCCAAAAAGATTTATTGAGAACAGCACCATATAATAAACATTTCGCCTTTTCAACAAGCGATCTGTTCATTCTTTCTGCTAAACCATTTTGTTCTGGAGTGTAAGGAATAGTTGATTGATGTATGATTCCGGATTTTTTAAAAAAATTCTCAAGTTCTTTATTTATATATTCTGTCCCATTGTCGGTTCTGAAAATTTTTATATTTCTTTTTAATTGATTTTCTACTAGTGCTTTATAAGCCCTAAATTTTTCAGCCACTTCATTTTTATTTTTAAGAAAATAAACAGTTACTTTTCTTGAATAATCATCAATAAAAGTTAGAAAATATTTTGATCCACCAATGGATGTATTTTCCAGTGGTCCACATAAGTCAGAATGGATAATCTCCAATAAACATTGAGCTCTTTTACCCGTACTATTAAATGGTTGTCTGCATTGTTTTGCTTTGACACAAATTGCACAAATCTCATTTGGTATAGATTTCTTTAAATTCATACCATCACAAAAATTATTCATAGCGTTCAATTTTTAGTAATTAATGTGCCCAAGTCTCTTATGCCAGACCTTAATGTCATCAAGTTTTGGACGCATAATAAAAGCATTTGGAAATTCAATAATCAATTTATAAATACCATTATTTAAAATACCCTTCGCCAAAAAATCACCAGATTTATTGAAAATAAAACAACCATCCCTTTTAATCTCAACCCTATTACCCATTTCAATAATTCGTGAAATAGATAAAAGATTTGCTGCGATTTCCGGAACATATAATAAGTCATAGACAGTAACCAATTTTCCATTCAATTCAATATTAATATCGCCTACACATTCAATTTTAAGTTTTTTGTTGTCAGCCGTGTAGATATATTTTACCGATGAATCACGAATATTGTGAAGCCACTCTTTATTGGAAACAATATGTTGAGATGCACCACTATCAACAAAAAATACCACTTGCCTCAATGACTTGGAAAACAACACAAATTTATCATCACTATAAATGTTCCGCGTTTCATGAAAAATTGCAGTAAATGCATTTGTTGCTTTGTCATTATTTTTTGATTCTTTATTAAGTTTCCTCAATAATTGAAAACATCTGGACCTTTTGTGCCCAATTTTTCCACATTCCGTGCATTTGATTTTATTTTTATCTGATTTGTTCGAATTAAATGTTGACCTACCACCAATAAGTGCTTGTTGGGAATTACCCGAGTGAGGTTTGGCCATTTCACATAGACGCGATCTAATTGAATCCGATGATAATTAATTCCACTCGCTTCAATTCCCATAATAAATGGCTCATATTCATCGGGGAGACCTTTTACAATAGTAACAAGGAACCAACCAATTCATCGTTTACCTCGAACCCAATCGCGTTCAATTTATTAGTCATACCAATAATTTTTTAAATAAAATCTTCCATATTTTCACAAGATTCCAAATTTATTGACGTTAACTGTTTCAGCAACCCAATGCGGCGACCAAGACTTCTATCTTCAAACATGTTCATCAATTTTTGCCATCTTTCATAAGCACTATTACAATTTTGGACATGTACATACAAAGATGCTTCAATACTTGGATCATTTTGTGCATTGCCTTATTTTATTTATTTGGATTTTTTTCAACACAGCTTCATCTTCAAATTTGATAGGCGCAGTTCTGTAACAAATCGTGGACAATAAATTACAGCCATTGGGATTTTACTCAAAAAGAATGACCGACACGCAAATCAGATACAGCACTTATGTTCGTGAGTTATTGACCATCTATCAATCAATTAAATTTTTCAAATACATGATCGAAGGTCGAAACTGGATCATTTACACTGATCATAAGCCGCTGATTTTCGCGTTTCTACAGAAATCGACGACAACAAATTCGAACAAATTCTGAAAAATCCAAGTTTGTCGTTAAAACTTGCACAGGTATCATTACCCAATTCAAATCTCCAATTATATTGCGACACGTCAACTGACAACATTCGTCCGTACATTGCTTCGAATCTTCGCAAACCAATCTTCGAACTATTGCACAATGCGTCACATCCAAGGAAGCGGGCAACAATCAAAATGATCACCAAAAAATATGTTTGGTCCAACATGAAAGCTGACATTTCAAAATGGTCGTCGTCTTACATTCAATGCCAAAAATGCAAAATTGTACGACACAACAGAACCAAACCAAACTTGCATGCATTTGTGGCACATTTTTTATGTAGACATGACACCCACTGACATTTAGTTTTCGTAATAGAAATTTTTTGAATTCCAAAAGTATAATTAATATTCATTTGAACAGACTTATTCATAGCAAAAATATAATTTGAACATGACAAAAGGCAACTTTTATTTTTTTTTCGTTCTTCTGGTATTAAATGCAATTGTATTTTGGGTTTATTATTTATTTTATAAATAACAATCAAATATCAAGGGCCTCAATTTTGTAGACTTTCGGAGAGTTTTAAAACACACCATTCTACATGAAGTGGTAGCATACCGAAATGCTTGCATACATTGGTTTACATTTAGATACTTGTATCTAAATCGCGTAATGAAAGTTTAAGTGCGGTTTTATTAAATTTGAAATAGTTCACGAACAAGTCAGTACAAATTAATACATTTGCATAAATAGTTTTATACTTCACTACATCAAATAGGTAGTTTCTATTTTAGAATACGAATTTCTTAGAAATTTATTAAATTTGAAAAAATTTGGAAAGAATTTTTGTGTAGAGGCCTCTATCCTCTTAATTAAGACAGTACTTAGAGAATATTTAACGGCATGGTAGTATTCCACGCTTGCTTTTTGATAGCAATGAATTTTTAGGGAGGAGGGGGGGGGGGGTTAGCAGGGGTTGCGTTCTTCGAAACTCACCGCGAGACTGTATTTAAACCAACATACCAACAAAAATCCTGTCTTATATACAATTGGAGACAACTAAATTTTATATTTGGAACATGGTAAGATTTTGAAACAAGAGCATTGTTATTAAATTATTTCAAATAAAATTTCAATACATCTTTATAAAATTAACCTTCTTTTCAACCATTTTAATGTTACCTTTTATGTGTAATTTTCAAATTTAAAAAAAAATTTGAGCAGATTTAATATCTGTTTTAAAATGGAATTAATTTGATAACTGCCGTTTTATATCTATGTAAAATATTTCTTTTTTGTTTCTAAAAATTAGATTATTATTATTAGGCAATTCCAAAATAATTCAGTACTAAATATATGTTTCAATTTGAAACAAATTTGTCTGGGCTTTTTAAACATTCTATTTTCATTAATATTGCATCTAAATTTCAATAATTTTTTTAAAAATTATTTTAGATGAGAATTATTGTTATATACTATATTGCAATAATATTTTTATTTTCTTATGATATTATTACAATATATTTATAATGCATAATTTTTATTATAAATCCGATCCGCTGATAAATGAATTTTAATACATTGTCATGAAATTTTAATAAAATAATAACGTATTTCAATTATGGAAAAATAATATAATTCTTTAATATAAAATATTAAAAATATGGTGTATGATTGGAAAGAAAACTCTTATTAAATAGAAATTAGATTTAGCGCAGCGAAGTCGTAGCTTTAATTTTAGTACAAATAGAGGAGCATAGTTCACTGTGAATTTGTATGACACTTCAAAACGAGTTGCAATAGTTTAAAGAATTCGCTTATCGTGAAACGAAAAGTGGAAGTTCATTCATATTAAATAGTTGTATATAAAAATCTCAACTATATAAAAATTTTAAATCAGGTGGTGCCTTTAACTAATCAGCGCGGGTTTATTTTTTTTGAAAAGGCTTTATTTGTTTTTCGTATGTCCATCCAGAACTGGAATAAGTTTGGTAGGTGACAACTTATAAAATCTTGGCAAGTGAAACTGCTTTCTATTGTCATGCTTATGGGGCGATGGTAAAATATATAATCATGTATACAAATATTTCCACCCATATAGATGTGTAGATAAGCGTTGATAAAAAAATGCTAACAAAATATATAATTTTTATTTCAGACCCGTTCGCGGACGCAATCAAGGGCGCGGATGACAATGTGCAAGAAGGTCTTGTACACATAAGGATACAACAAAGAAATGGTCGTAAAACACTAACAACTGTGCAGGGTCTTTCTTCTGATTATGATTTGAAAAAAATTGTTCGGGCATGCAAGAAGGTGATATATTTCATCAGCGATTTTTATAGTGTTTATTTGCTAATTTTGTTGAAATTTTTAATAGGAATTTGCTTGCAATGGTACTGTAATTGATCATCCCGAATACGGTGAAGTGTTACAACTGCAAGGTGACCAGCGTGAGAATATTTGCCAATGGTTAACAAAATCTGGACTTGCAAAATCCGATCAGTTAAAGGTTCATGGTTTCTAAAAAATACTCAGCGAACAGTAAATTAATAATTTAGAATCATGTTGCACGTATGATATGGATACTAATTCAAATTCATCTGTAATAATAGCAAGTGTTGCTGAAATGGTTTAGGAAACAATTTTTTTTAAATTCTTTTTCACTTTAAATAAAAAATTTTATGTAAAAATTATACTGGAATAAATTAAATTAAAATGGAAAAAAACTTTCAAATATTCTATTTTGTTTTATAAAGAAAAATGAATGTTTTTATATAATTGACTGTAAACTCTGTTGAAAATGCTTAATTAAAACTTTGAATGAATTTTCTTTTTTATATTTTATTAGATATTAAGACGTTGGTATTTATTTAAAAACAATATTGATATAAATTATAAGATCTAAAATGTTTTATTAAAAATATTAGATCTATCTATATTTATTAATTATTAGTAAATAAGAGAATGTGCTATAATTATTGTAGAAAAATTGGTATATATTTATTATTTTTTTCTTTAATATACGGATATAAAATTGAATATTTGCAATTGTTTAAACTCAGAAAACGTTCTTAAAACTAGTTTCAAAAATTTTCTTCCATTTGTAATAATTTTTTAAGTTTTTTAATCACAATAAACAATGTTACCACAACTTAATTTGTAATGTTACACATTTCTATTAATTTTTTAACTGTTTTTTTTTTTTTGGAATTTAAAACTAATATTAAGGTCACTTATAAAGAAAAATATTCTTAAATAATTGCCTTATAGATTCGAGTTTTGTATATAATATATTATTAAGTCTGTTTTCTAATAATAATAAAAAAAAAACAGATAAATTAGTTTAAAATTAATTTAAATACTTGATTCTATATTATTTTTAAATTTAGATAAATTTGGACAGTATTGAACCGTAAAGATTTGGAAAAATTAAGGGTTTGAAATAAAACAGCTGTGAATAATTGTTGCGCTTTTTATTTTTGTAAAATATAAAGAGTAGTAAGCTTATCCAGAACAATGAGAGCTTATGCACTTTTGAAGAGTAAAAAGCTACTATCGCTTTAATAATAAGAAACACCAGATTTTGTTTACAATAATTTCGCAAATCCATTTAACATATTTCCCAAGGTTAACTTAAAAAAAACTGCGTGGTGAATTACGAATTACGATTTACAAGTATTTAGTAAAAATTGGATAAAATTAACTGATTTCTGCACTAAATTAATGTTTAAAATTGTCATTTTTTACTTGGAATCGAATAATTTTTCAAATGTGTATGACTAATATGTGGTATTGCTGATGTGACTGTACTTATATATAATATTTTGCAATTATGTATTAAAAAGCTTTTGAAAGCTTTCATTTCTCCTAATGAAATAGACAAAAATTTTGTTTTAGTTTTTATGGTATCCATCAAAAGGACAGTACCGCATAGATTTTGAATATAAGTGCAGTTCGTAGTTTGATGCAAAAAAAGCACAGGAGTGATTTGGTGTTCATTCTTATCGAAAAAGAATTATTTTCTTGAAATTTGTTTTGATTTTAAATTGAATACAATTATTTCTAGTTAAATTTGTATATACAATTTTAATATTATAGAATAATGTATATTTTAATGTTATTATATTAGTCAAAAGTTCTCCATATGCCAATGTGAAAAGTTTCAACAGGTCGGTCGGTATGCTCTTCGATAAACAATATACTCGTATGATATGTCAATGGACAAATCTGATAGTAAAATTAAGTACAAATGGCACCAAAGAAAAATCGGGGAACATCGATTTCTTCGGTTGCACTTAATCAAAATAGCATAAATTTTATTCCAACACTCCAACACCAACACCCTGCTGCACAAACAATTCTAGCTGCTGGCGGTAGTTTGTTATCAACATCGTCACCATCAGCACAACCAATTGGATTAGTTTTGAATGAAGGTCACAGCCATCATCAGATTCAAAATCATCCCCATCTACTTCATCTTCAACAGCAGCAAAATAGCTTAATTGCGGCAGCTTGTCGAATTGATGGTCATTTTTTATCATGTACCGCTAAAAATGACAAAAGTTGTAATAATAATAATAATACAAATAATAATCATAATAATAGTGGTACAGTCGATTGTAGTACATTAACGTCTTTGCAAGTTGAGAATTCTATAAATACTTTACAACCCCTACAAGCATACTTTGATCTTAATTCATCATACGTATGCACTGCATATAATTCAAGATGTTTCATTATACAAAAGGTAAATAGGTGCATAATCAATCCTTTTTATTATCTTAAAAATATTCAACATTTAACAGGCAAAAAAAAATATATTAAAATCTAATAAACGAAAATATTTCATTTCAAAATTTGTTCAATTTGAATTATTAGAAAGTATAGTAACATATGTACAATATCCATTTGCATGTATGCCTACATATACCATTGTTTGATACTATGCCATTAATTTTGTTTTTAATTAAATAATATATTATATATTAACATGCGTTGGAGTTTATATGAAAATGCATAAACATTTTCAATGCATTCATATGAAATTTTTTACATCATAAACACGTCAGCAATGTTTAATTTTATATTAAACTGTATTATATTAAAAATAGTTTTTCGATAGTTTTGTGTTATTATTAAAATATAAAATATTAGACGCATTGTAGAAAATTAGATAAAATTCGGAAAACAAACATTTACTTTTTAATAAAATTTTAATGAAATACGAGTAACTTTTCTATTTCATTAAAAATTCTATTAAAAGTAATTTTTCATTTTATAATAAATATTTAATAATATTTTATTTATCATCGAAATTATAAGGAATAGTTATTTAAAATTATCTAGTATACTTATATTATAATAAATATAAGTTAGCATATAAAATATTACTTTGAAATTTACAGAATTTTCCCGGTGTAATTCGATTGTCCAGTCAGTAGTTTAGAAAAAATTATAAATTAAATTGTCAGGAAAAACTTCTAAATTTGCAAATTGATTCATTATAGTTATTTTCTATTCTCTTTTTTAAATTGTAACCTAGAAATTAAACAGAAACAAAAGAAACAAATTTAATAAACGTTTATTTTGTTTGTTTGTTTGTTTGTTGTAAGGTCCCTAGGACATGAACCATGAGGTCATTTGACGACAACACATTTATTTTATTATTACTATTAATAATCTAGAATATTATAATCACTTAATAATACATATTCTTTTCAATTTTATGTTTGGTTAGTACTTTATATAAACGAGAACAACTTGATATTGAGTGCAAACAAAAATATTTTTTTATGCTCATACAAAGAGCTACTATTTGTTTTCTTTAAATAATTTATAAATTATTAATTTGATTAATTAGTTATGAATTAATAGAAATTTTACACATTTTTGTATAGTATACGTACGAGGAAAAAATGCTTAAATAAAATTTCAAAACGTATCGATTTGGTCCAGGATACTATATAAGAATGATATGTATTTTTCGTAAACCACTTATAGAATCTAGCAGAATTGCTTACATTTACATATCTATATTAACAAAACAAATGACTACAATCTAATTATATTTTATAGAATAGAGAAAAAAAGGAAATTACCAGTTTTATATACGTGTATTATACTTTAAAATAAAATTTTGTGAGAAATTTAAATAGTTCACATTGAAATTATCTTTCAGGTGTTCCCAAATATATGTTTAATTATAATATAATTTAACTTGAATTATTTCATATTTAAAATATAGATTATTGAATTTATAAATAATTGTCTATAGTTATAAACTAATAACTACAATATATATACAACAATTGATATAGAAAAACGTAACGGTTATTATAAATAAATTTTTAAATATCAATTAAAATTTGGCTTACTTACCTGCATAGTAATATATATTTTTTGTTATCAATTATTTTCTGTTTTAAATAATAAAATTTGAACCGTTATCCTAAAAATTATGTGGCTAAATTTTGGACGAATATTTCATTTTATACATTGAATAATTTATATTTTAAGGTATCATCGCCTACGGTGGATGTTCCTGTACAGTTGGGTAGAATAAGTATAACAAATCCACTGCTGAACAAATATAATATGCGAGTTATGGAAAGTTTTTATTCTCCAGGTTTTTGTTGGGAACAATCTTCTATGCCTATGAATTCTATTTTTCATGAAGGTAAGATATACCAATATTGATATTTAAAAATCCATTAACAAACGTAAAAAAACGTTGGTTAATTTTATTCATTTTATTTTTAAAACATTTACTTTTTAAAATTTGTGGATGTATCATGAAAAATTCTAATATTATTTTTGACTTTCAAAAATATGCTTAAATTTCTATGAAATAATCAATAAAAATAAGCGATTTTCGATTGAAAGTTAAATGTTCGGAATTAACAGGATTTTTGAAAAAAAAAATTTATGATAAATTTTAAAAAGGACTTTTTATTTCCGAACTTTTATAAAATATTTGCCTCCGATGTGATTTCGATTGTCAAATTTTTATTTACATATCATATTTCAATAGTTTTATTGAAATTTGCATTTTTTCAAATAATGGTTTATAAAACGATCTTTACATCTGAAGAATTACCTCATATCTATATTATTGATTTATTATTATTATAAGAAATATGGATTTTAAATTTAATAGGTAATTAAATTATTTTTATTATTATTTTGAATCCAATTTTTTCAATTTTTCTTAGCCTTAGTATTCAATACAATAATCAAATGGATATTTCAATATTAAAATTTTAATAAAATAACAATTGTATAATATTAAAACAAAAATCTGTTTAAAAATTGTTTTGTCATTATTAAATAGATGTGTAGAGTTTTAGCTAATACTATGAAGTTGTTAGTAAATGGCTGTGGTGAGGTCAATTTTTATGTTCAGTACCGACTTTGTTGCCAAATTTGATTTGCAATACGGAGCATGTGCCTATATGTTGCAGCCATTTTAAGTATTTTCGTGTGAATTTTGGGCGACTGTTGCGAATTGGTGAGCAAACTGTATTTCGTTTGTTTAACATCAATTGCTATGCCGTCAGTTATTGTTATGTGCTAAAAATAATTTGTGGAACTTTAAGTGTAGACCGAATGTCTTTAAAAAAAAAAAAATCGCGTCAAATATAAAATTCAAATTAAACTAATTGTTAGTAAATACAATTCATTTGAAGTTATTGTTCGCCAAACATACTAATGATAAATATTTGATAAAAATGTACGTTTTTGGAAAATATAAATAAAATTGAATTTATATTTAAAAAAATAAAGAATAACTAGTTCAAAATACACAAAATAGTACATGGATAATTTGTGTTCCATATTCTAATTTCTTATTCAGTTTTTACGTTTTAATCAAATATTCATTTCTTAAAAAGAATACATATTCAATACTATCTATTTAAAAACTTGATTAAAATAAAAATTAAGTATTGATATAATAATTTGACGGTGTTAACATACGCATAAAAATTTATTGTAAAGGCAGATTCGAAAAATGTGTTCAATATATCGAGTATTTTAAATCATCCTTTATGTGTAAGATTATATACGATAAATTAATTTATAATATATTTTGAATTGATAATATCATCCCAAATTTATTGTTATTGCTTTTATTAAAAAGTCTATTGAAATATAGTTCATTTCTCACTTTAAGTGTAGGTTAGACATTCTCTTTTATAAAAAGACGGGTTATAAAATTGACATACTAAATTTTTCAACATAAATGTATAGATTATAAAATTATTCTACCCACTACATATGGCGATGTAATTATATATAGTTTAATTTAGTTTTTTTTTTTGTGCGGACGTACGATACCAAGTTTATCTTTAGAGGTATGTATGGCAGAGAAATAAATAGTATTTTTCTTAAAGAATTCAAATTTCTTGGTGTTCAGTTTCATTTTATTTCGTATTTATTATGGGCCAAAAAGAAAGGTAGATAAAAGAATGAATTCACACATTCAGCCGAGATACGGCACACAAAACTGGCAGTATAATCGCACGCTGTAATCAAAAATATGCGTATGTGTGCGTTCTATGTATGAATTGTCAAGAAGACTTGTAAAATAACAACGGGCATGGCAGCACGCGGCATAAAAATAATGTGTTTGAATACCGCAAAAATTAAAAAGGGAAATTTTTTTTGAAAAAAGCGTGCTCTATTTGCAATAGATTTTTTTTTCTTCTAATTGTGTCTAAAAATATTTATATATATTCCAAATATTATAAATATATTATTATTTTGCCCTAAGAAACTGTTGAATAAATAAAAAAGAGAAAAAAAAATATTAAATGCAAGAGCACAATTCCAAAGAGATATTTTTGAATAAAAACAAATGAAAAATGAATGTTTGCGTGTGTGTGTGTTGATAGTCGCGTTAATTTCTGGTATGTAGATGTCATTCTTTATAAGTAACAAAAATAAGAATATTTATAGAAGTGTCAAATTTTTTATTATAGTTAATGTTTATCACAAAGTAATAGGTTCAGGTATATTAATTTTGTCAAATATTAAATAAATATTAAAATGAAAATTAGTTTTTCAAAAACATTACGTCATCAAAACACAATTCTTCTCATATTACCACTCTCATTAAATTTGATAACGGACGTAGTAAGCCATCGCAAAGTTTTGACAGACTGTGAAACTAGTACAAATACAATTTACATATAAAATACAAATAAAATTAAACATAATAATAGTTATATAGGAAAATATTTAAAATATTCAGTCTATTCATCTTTTGTTCTCTTTCATCAATAATCTATCTTTATAATACATTAATAGCTATTTTAAAAATATATGTTTTTTTAATAATCTGTTATGTGTACATAATAATATTATAATATTGTATTCGCAATACGTTTTCACGTAATTATTGAATTTGCTAGATTCACATACGTTGTAATTTCCATGTATGGACTATAAATTGACAGAAGATGGCCTATAGTATTGCCATGTCATGTGATTAATCCATATTGGTTTATGAAGAAGAAAAATATGCGGTTGCATTTTATTCTGTAGGTTTTGAATTATTTGCTAATAATGTTGGAACGATTCATAGAATTTTTAATTAGAAAGGGTATGAATTTAGGCATTGTTGAAAAATTATAATGACTATATATCTTTTGAATATTTAAAAGAAATGTTATTCGGTATACGAGCACGAAAATTAAAAAAATAATTTTAATAAATATTCACATTAAGTTTTAATATTGAAAAAAAAATTTGTATGATTTTATGAAATAAAATCATTTATTTTGGTATAGATATTAATTAAAAAGTACAATAATAGAAAAACAAATAATATCCCCTGTATATTATGTCATATCGAAATATTGTCACAATAATGGCAATACCATCTCTAATGCACTCAGCAGAAAAGGGAAATTTTTCTATACACGCAAAAATACTTTATTTAGATTGCAATTTCGTTTGCGTTTGTGAATAGCTCTCTATTTAAAATAATGTTATCGCATAATATTGACTGTGTAGTTGTGTTCGGTATTCGACCACCATATTGGGAGGGAATATACACATTGGCATTTTTTTTCACTCATATACAGACTCGAGTATAGTGGTCGCGGTCGAAAAGAACTGAGTAATCTTTTCTATATTTCATTTTCATTGTTCCTCTAACAAATGACACAACGAAGTTATTCGACCACTATTGAATCCGCCGTTCAGTCTTTTAATAACTTCACATTGAATTCATATTTCAAAGCAGATATCTGGTCGAATCATGAAATATATGTGTAGAATGTTAAAGTAATTATTATTCCGTATTATTATTTTTAAAAAAAAATTCGAAAATACTAGTGGTTGAAATATGTATAAATAAATTAAAAATTTTGATTATTTAAAATTTTCGATGAACTATTGTCGCAGTATTCGTTGTCGATTTTTATGTCTAAAAATAGTGGGAGACTTCTATCAACAAGCAGTAATAACAGCATAGATATGATTCATATCTAGTGGTATTTTTTTAAAATTGCATTATAGATTCATTAAAAAATTTGTATTTAGTAAAAAAATTGACAAGTGCGCTTTTATATGAAATAAAGTAGCACATGGAATATTGTTATTCGATTAAAATTATCCGGAAATGTAGACTCTTAATAAGTGAGTGTGTATATGTATATATTTTATAAACGCATATATATAAAAAATCGGAAGAAAGAGACAGCTGAGATTTTGACATTTCCCAGTTAGAAGTGGTTTAATGGCTTTGAAGTAGACTTGGTTTGATCAACGTCGGTTCGTTTTTATTTAAAAATGCCAAGTCATTGTAATTAAAATTAACAGGTGTCTATCAATAATTATATTTTATATTTCTTATGTGTACAATAATGCATTTATTAACTTCCCCATAAATTCGCTAAAAATTTAGTACTGCTCATTTCTCGGAATTGTATTTGTATCGACAATATTTTATGAGTCGGAGATAATGAATACCATTTGAATGTGCATAAAAAAGACAAAAAAATATGTGCGCCGCATTATTTTGCTATTAGTATGTTTTTATTGGGTTTTAAGTATAAATTTAAATTTTTTTTTTTTTATATGTACATTTGTACAAGCATACAAACATATTTAAAATTTTAAATGTCAAAATTATATCTTTTTTGGAATAAGTTGTTTTGCGAATAAAGATTTTATAATTCAATATTATCTGTATTAGGTGTAATAAGTTTTGTTATCCAAATTGAATATAAAATATACATATGGGAATGAATGTATTCAGTATTAATATTAATCCATCACATTTACATCTATAAAACTAATTATTGCTTAAGAGTGATTTTTCTTTATTTAATAATGAAATCGGAACCATGATGGTTTTAAATATGTTATTGAATGTATCTAAGATAATACTGAAAAATAATTTTTCCTGCACCAAATATCTTTTTTGTATGTAAATTATACTTATTATCAAAGAAAAGCTTTAAGAACTAATTTGTATTTATCAAATATATTTTTCCCACTCACATGATAAGCTAGCAAAAATCGGTAGGTTTTACTATGAAAAAAAATTTCAAAATGAACATAATCCTTATCCGGAGTTCTTTTTGAATCGCCTATTATTATTCCACATTATACTTCAGATTCAAAAACTTAACCATCTAAAAACAACGAGAAAGTACCAAACAAATTAGTTATCTAATAAATTAAATAAATGTATTTGATTATGCCTCATACTTTAGTATTTTCAAATATTTTTTTTGGTTATATATCTAAAAATTTAGACTACCAATTTCGTTATTTAAATACTATTATAAAAATACTATTATTCTTTATTATTCTCTTAGAATTCTTTTGAATTGAGTGTATTTGTAAAAGAATAATAAAGTTTAAATAAACATACGAACATTATGATTATTTGAATATATTTGTTTTCTGTTTCATTTATGTAAAAATATTGTAGTTTGATATGTTTTAAAAAAAGATTTGTAGAAATATATGTTGCGGAATATGTATTAATTTTAGGATATATTTATATGAATGGGGACAAAGTTAAAATATCAAGTGGATCAACAACATATCCTACTATTGCAGAAACGATGTTGAGTGGAAATCCCTGTGGCCCAACTGCAACAATAGGTGCAGCTCCAATAACCACAATTTTACCACAGCAGACAAATTTAACTTTGAACGAAGTTTTACCACAAAATCAGATTACACAAGTTCCAACAGCAATAACAAATTCGGCAGCACCGGAATTTCCAGGAATGAATTGCACAATACAGGTTAATGTCGATGCATACAATGATATTTATAGTGCTGGAACGGATAATGGTAATATAGTTTTTATATATTGTATGTATAATTTAATGAACATATTATTTATTAAATAAAATAATAAAGGAACACAACAATTAGCAACGACTGTAGCAACTGGAAATAGTTCAACACCATCATCAGCTATAGGTCCATCAACGAATTCATCCGGAATTATTTCACCACAAAATATCACTAGTGCTAATGCGGCAACTAGCACAAGTTCAAATGCAGAAGGAAACAATATTCCTTTAGATCAGCTCAAACAAATGTTAGCAACACAATTAGATTATTATTTTTCAAGGTAAGCTATTAATATATATCTAATTATAAATTGTATGTCGATGTTGTGAATGTTCTAAGAACATATCTAACAAATGAATTTCAGAGAAAACTTGGCCAATGATGCATATTTATTGACACAAATGGATAACGATCAATATGTGCCGATATGGACGGTAGCAAATTTTAATCAGGTGAAGAAATTAACACGGGACATAAAACTTATAACTGAAGTTCTTCGTGAATCCCCCAATGTTCAAGTCGATGAAGAAGGTCAAAAAGTGAGGCCCAACCATAAGAGATGTATTGTGATTTTGAGAGAAATCCCTGCTAATACACCAATAGAAGAAGTTAAAGTAAAGAAATTAATTATTAATATATTATCATCAGATTTATTTAATAGTATATTAAATATTAATCTAAAAATTAATTTTCAGAATATTTTCAATTCTGAAAATTGTCCTCGAGTTATGTTTTGTGAATTTGCACATAACAATTCTTGGTACGTAACTTTTGAATCGGATGAGGATGCCCAACGTGCATATGAATATTTGAGGGAGGAAGTTAAAGAATTTCAGGTAGTATTTCGCAAATCAATATGGGCAAGAAAATATTTAAAATTATAAAAACAATTTAATTATTAGGGTAAACCTATTATGGCTAGAATAAAAGCAAAGCCAATGAATAGGCTTCCTATGACTCCGGTACAAATACCAATTAAAAATGGATATCGCGTTACACCACCGCCACCTGTGTTTGATCCAGCAGCAGCAGTACCTTTTACAACTCAGCAACGTTTCCTTTACACTCCGGGCACTGCTGCACCGATTGCTCAGGGAACCGTTCCATATAGCGGACAAGTACATATGTTTGTAAGTGTTGAATTGTCAAAAATGAAAATTTGTCCAAAATGAACAGATTTTTTAAAATACAATTTTGAAAAATGCGATTATAAGGAAAAAAAAATTATATTTAAAAAAAAAACATTTCAAATTATAGCCATTCCATCAGCCGCATTTTTTTATGTCTCCTTGGCCTGCAGCGCCAGCTGCTCCAGCCGCACCAACACACGGACAAAATTTTTATGAACTGAGTAGCGTTTTTTCTGCAAATAATCTTGCACCACAAGTATCGTTTTCTTCAAAGCTACCACCAAATAGATATAATAGTAGTCACCGTAATAGTAATAGCAATCATAATATGAGAAATAAACAACGGAATAGTTCGAATCAGTCACAACTCCACGAACATCGAAATAGCCAAAATAATAGTAACGGTTCTGTGGGCTTAAATACTGGATCTTCGAATAATATAAGTAGTTCCTTGGTAGGATCTGAAAGTCAACAGAATCAGGCACAGCAACAGCAACAGTCCCAACAACAACAACAACATAATCAACAAAATATTAACAATCAATCAAATACTGGAAGTAGTCAACAGCGTCACTATCATACATCTAATATGAAAACTCAACAGATGACACATTCAAATTCGCAACAAATTTTATCAAGTTCGGCTGGGCCGAAAAATGAGAAAAACCCCAATTATGGTAATACAACACATCACCATAATCATCACCACACAACTAGTGGCCCAAGCCATCACCAAATGCAACAGCAGCAGCAATCACATCATGTATCTGGTTCAGCAACTAACTATGCACACCAGCAGCAACAACATTCACAACATCATCATCAGCAACAGCAACATTCAGATGCTTCTGTGCAGTCATCCAGTGATTTAAATATTGTACATGATGATACAATTACGCCTGTTTCACATCATAGAAATTCGAATTCATCAAAAGATCAATGGCAAAGGTATAGACGGAGACGACGAGATGACGATGGTGGATCCGGTTACGGAAGTGTAAATAATAATACGCGTCTCTCTAGTACTAATAATGGACCCGTGAATACAAACAATATTCCCGTCCCTTCTGGACAATCAAGTCAATCGGCCTCATCTATTCAGCAGAGTGTAGGCAACTCATCAACTGCCTTATCCTTAAATAGCAGCAGTAATTGTGCCAATAGTAATAAAATGCAATCATCTAGTTCACATCAACAAAATTATGTTTCATCAAATCATCATGCACATCATCAGTATGTTCATCATTCAGGTAAATACGCTAGCACAAGAAATATATAATTTCAATTTCTACGTTATTTATTTTATCAATATATTATACATATATCTTTATTTTTTAATTTATATGCTAAATAATTTAGAAAGAAAATCAGCAGTAGGAGGTAGTACAACTGTTAGCGGTGGTGGAGGTGGAGGCGTTAGTAGCTACAGTGGAAATACAAACGTTGGTGCTGGAGGTGGTGCTAACATATCTAGTGGTAATAGTGGTGGTTCTGGAAGTAGTAAACCACAACCAACAAATTCTCACCAACTGCATCATCACCAACATTCATCTCAGTTGCAACAATACCAACAACAGCAACAGCAGACCCAGCAACAACAAACACAGCAACAGCAACCTCAACAGCAACAACAACCACAAACCCCGCAATTTGATTTGGAGGGATCTTCGTTTCCACCATTACCAGGCCTAGAACAATCACATCAAAATGTATCGAATACGAATTTTCCAGCTTTATCACAATCACAGTCGACGCATAATAGCTTAACTTCTAATAACAGTAGCAATTCTTCAGGAAAGCATTCGTCCGTCTATTCAGTTGTCACCACATCTTCAATCAATACAATTTCAACAAGGCATGATATACCTCCAAAAAATGGTATTGTGAGTGGAACGGTGTGTGGTAACAATAACGTAAGTGGTGGTGGGAGTATTGGAAACGCAGCTGCGGTCAGTGTCGGTGGTTCTAGCAGTAACAATAATGTGAATATTACTACGTCTGGTGGTAGTAATTGTATTGGGAATGCAAATTTATCTTCATCACAAAATCATCAGCATAATCATGGAAATATTGGTTCCTCTTCGATACCATTTGTACCAGGACCAGTAGTGTCAAATAATTGGACTGAAAATCGACTGTCAGATGTTGTTCGTGGTACAGCGAAAACGAAAGCAACACAAAAAGAAAAAAACGGTAATGGAGGTAGTACAGGCAGTCATGGTGGTAGTAATTTAAGATGTGAAATAACGCCTCCATTACCGTTATCCACAATTCAAGCACTAACAAATGCAGCAAGTGTCACTGATACAATTGATGTTGGCACAGTAGCTTTAACACCACCATTCTCACCTGAAACAAAATTGAATAATAGTATGAAAATACTTTTACATAATAATAACCCTTCTCCTGTGATAAAGTGTATAACACATACGGCTGATAAAGCTACTAAGACTGATGAAATGGTTTTGCTTAATGGTATAGATAACGCTACAGCAACAGTAATAGATGTCACCGCAAATACACCACCTATGTATACAAACATGCACGCTCAAACGCCAGCTACAGGCTCAAATGCTATATCTGGCGTCAATAACAGTGGAATAAATAATGCATCAGCTGCTGCTACTCCAGCAACAGTAAATGTTTCAACAATGACAATATCAGAAAATAATACTAAACAATTGGCTGTTCATAATAATACACTGACGTCGGCTTCCACGGTAAATAATAATTCAGGTGGTAAATATTCAAATACACAAAATACACGAATACATCAAGGAAGCAAACAACAACAACAACAGCAGCAGCAGCAACAACAACAACAACAACAACAACAACAAAAATTAGTTGTAGTTACATCCTCCACATTAAATAACGCTAGTGCTAATACAAATGCCAATTTAAATACAAATACAGCAATAATGGCGGGTAATTCACCAACATCACCGATTCCCGCCAATGATACTACTCCACTTTCAAATAGTACCAATGTTGCGCGATTAAGTTATGCTCAGGTAGCGCAACATCATAAAGATAGATTGTCAAAAGAGAGTAAAACGAATGAATCGAATCAACATGCGACTTCTGATAAAATAGTAACAACAGCGACAACACTTATTGAGAAAGATAAAAAAAAAGACTTACAAAATAATACAAATGCTCGAACAATAAACCAACAAGGAGCAACTGTTAATCAACATAGTGGAGGTGATGTTAAAGAAAGAGGTAAGTCACTTATATTAAGTTTATAAATTTATCAATTTATATATAAAATAAATAATTAATTTAATTTTTTTAATCAGAGTTATATATTTAATAATTGCCACTTTTGTTAGTTTATCGAAAGTTTTACAAATTAATTTCTCGTGCGTACAAATCGGCAAATGCTAGGATGTATCGTGTAAAATTAATGTAACTTAAACTGAGAGACTTATTAATAGTCATATGTGAAATTTTGCATAAAATATACGAAGTTTGTAATTTTTTTATGGATTTGACAAAAACTTTATAAAAATCTCTAAAATTATAGTTTACGTCTGCTTAGGGAATATACATACTTGTAGTACATATAAAAATATTGCGAGTCGTATTTATATCATATGAATGTTGTTTCACAATTTAAAAATTCTTTTTGAATTTGTGTAAAAATCTATCTTAATATTTATTAAATGTATTGAAGTCCGCGTTAAAATTTAGAAATTAATTTTTATTTATTCTGTAATTATAATTTTTATTTATTCTGACCGTTTTGCCTTATAACATAAATATTGTAAACAATAACTCAGATATAAATAAATCAAATAAATTAAAACTAAACATTTCATGGTATAAATTTTGATTGCAGAAAATACTCGTGAACATCGCTATAGTTTTAACAATAGTCGTGGTAAAGATCAAAAGGGATCGAACAGTGGGCCACGCGAACGTAGGGACACTGCCACAGGTGATAACGGAAATACTAATAATAGTAATAATTATAGTGGAAGTGGAAGAAGTCGATCGTCCCGCAATCATCAATTTAAGGACTATTTACAGGATCCACGTAGTCCTAAGTGATGCCAATCGATACATGTAAATTGCATTAAATCGATACTAATTATATTCTTTATAAGTACATGTCTAATGAGAATTTTCTATTCTAAAGAGCGGGTTGATGAAAAAAATTTAATTGAAGTATAAATATGAAATCATTGCATGGAAAATTTTGAAATTATAATATATATAATATAATAAATACAGTAAATATCCAACCAATTACTATTATAATACAACTGATTGAATTGAAAAATAACAATAAATTAATGAACAAAAATAGTTAAGAATAAATTCAATTCAATTCAGTCAGAGTTCTATTTAGTTTCATAGAAAATAAAATAAGAACAAATATCGTAAGTATAGAGCAGAAATACAGTGAAATCGAAAGAAGAGAAGGTAGTATAATAGAGAATCACCGAATAATAAGTAAGTGATGAAGAAATTGAATAAGGTGTTATGATATTTGTTTAAAAAAGGGTGTAGGAAGGGTTTTTAAAAGAAATAAGACCGAAAAATTGAACAGGAATAAGAAAGATTAGCAAATGTAGTTATTTAAAAAAAGTAATTTTGTAAGATTTTACGAAAATATATATTTGTTTAAATATTAATAATAGTAAAAATGAAGAAGGGAGGGTATTTTCTGAAGAAAAAAATATGAAAACAATTAATGTGGAAGCACGATTTATTAATAATGTCTACAATATTAATTTTATTTTATTTCTATAAATAAAAATTGTTTACGTATTTTACTTATAAAGTTAAATTAAATTATTAGTTAAATAATTCAATTTGAAATTTCAAAATTTATTGTGGATCATTTTTTTCTAATAATTAAATAAACTAAAATAAAATCAAATATTAATATTTGAAATTTGACGATGTAAGAAAATTTCATTTAATATATTTCATTAACATATGTATAGAAATTTTATTTACTTCTTTTTATTAATAATTAATTGAATCGATCCATATATTTATTTTAATAACGAAGATATATGCAACAAAAAAAAATCTATCGAAATAACTTTGAACTAAGCTGATAATGGAGCTTTATATATTATAATCAATCGTGTAAAATAAAATAAATTTTCTAATTTTAATTTATATTAAAATTAAAGAAACTAAATATCAGTCAAAATACTAATTATCTTGCTTTATATGTAATATTTTTCATTTTGTTTCGTTCTTTTTCTCGTCTATTTTTTTTTTTAAATATTGTTATAAATTAGATGTGGAAAAAGTGGTATCAACCTGTAAACCATCCACTAAATACGATTATCAGAAAAATAACTAAAATTCAAGTTCTTGGAATTTATATCATTGATTATTATATTATAACTATTATTATTATTATTATTATTATTATAACTATTATTATTATTATTATTATCATTATAATTTTAGTTTTTGTTTTCGAAGTTGTTTAAGATAAATTACTTAAGAAAAGCAAAATCCGAAAAAAATGTAATTTTAAAAAGAAACATTTTCAGTAAACCAAATTTATTTTATAACAAAATTAAGACATCATTATTATTAGAATTGTTAAAAAATTAATATTAAATAATTAAATCGGTGAATTATTAAAAATAAGAAAAATATCTGGAATTTATAAATTATATACTTTTTTTGGCTGTAAATTTTCGTTTATTTTAAAGAAAATATATGTTATATTTTTCTTTAAACTTTATTATTGTTATTTTATTATATAATTTCTCTTTTTGTTTTTGAAATAAACATTGTAAAACCATGCACATATATACGTGGAAATATAATATAAATATAAATAAATACAATCAAAATATGATACAGAATATAATAAATATAAAAAATGAAATAAAAATGTCCGAAATATTTGCTTAATGGAGTAAAAACAATTGAATAATAATAATAATGCAAAGGAAAAATTATATAAAATTATAGTATAAGCGAATATAAAAATTTAAAAAAAAAAGTAAAAAAAATTGGATGGAAAAAGAATCAAAAAAATATATAAAGTAAAATAGAAAATAAAATAAAATTATAGAAATAAAAAATATAATTTAAAAAATAGCAAATCTGAATTTTATGTAAAAATAATGAGTGGGTGTAGCAAATGATAATATTATATATTAATATGTATACAACCATAAACATTAATATAAAATAGAGATGTACAGGATTCTTATATAGATATGAATATACGATAAACTATACATATAAGCGGGTAAACGTAATATCGGAATGGTAATAATATACCAATTATGTTTGTAAAGTTTTAAACTAATGAACCATCGAAAGTATTTAGTTATGAAATGGAGAAAAAATATGAAATTTTTAGAAGCGCTTTTATAATTTGAAAAATAATATTTTGGAACAGATTACACGAAGTTATATGAAACAAGTTTGATTAAAATTTCACATATAGAAATAAACTGGATATTTAATGGTAACGAGTAAATAAATGGCAATTTATTTTCAAAATATATTTAGTGTTTTATCAATAAATAAATATATATTCATTTTCCTTAAGAAATTAAAAATATAATTTATTTCATATTGAACATTTTATAAAATTATCAGATAAAAATGCTCGGTTACTTTTTGTGTATGATTTCTTATATGTAAAAATTTTGTTGTTCGACAATAAAATACTAATCAAAGCAGAAAGAATAATTTTTACTTGAAATAATAAATATTGTTCTTTCAAATTTAATCCTTCTATATTTCGAAGTTCTACCAAAATCTTCCAACTTTCATATGGTGTCAGATTTCAATTTAATTTTATTGTTGAATCTAATATTAGGTATGTAAATACCATGCGCAAATAAATATGTATAAATTTAAATTTTATTTTTAAGCAAAGTGTACTAGATTAAATTAATTATTGAAAAAAATAATTAGAAATTCACTTAAGAAATCATTTTTTGAAGTATGAATTGCAAAATAAAAATGACCAATAAAAACTTACAACTTTTTGATATTATTTTTTTCAAAAAATTATATGTGATGAGAACAAATCTTTTAGAAATAATTTAACAAAATTCGACAATATTTGAGATTTTTTTTTTTATTTAAATATTATTCAAGTGAAATTAAATTACAATTTAAATGGAAGATATAATTCAAATTACCGTAAAATAGTATTTCTGTAAGGAAAATGATTAATCAATATCATGAGTTTTAAATTATGTTATAAGCAAATAAAAAAAATATTTTTCCTTTGTTATAAAAATACATATCGATATATGATCGTAGTGTTTATTGAAATTTGTGTAAGAACTTTCGATCAAAATTGTTTTGTTTTAATTTTTTTTCTTGCAAAATAAAATGACAAAAAAACTCGATCGTAGTAATATAAATTTTTACATTTATATTTTCTTTTAATTAAATATAACATAAATAATATGAAAAATAAATGTTTGATTTTGTTTTGATTTCCAAATATAAGATAAATATTAAATGTAAAATATTTGGATGATGAACTTCGTGGTATTGTTCCTTTTATAATAAATATAAATTTATTTAATAAAGAAAAGTGAAGTTGATATTAATTTGTTATATAATAAATTGATGAATTTTTGCATGAAAACTTGTATGTAAATTATAGTTGATTTAATATAGTGCCATAGCTTTTTTTTCAAATACAATAAATGTGGAGATCAAATGATAATTATTCATAAAAACCTCATATTTTTAAATCATAAAGCAGACGAATGGATCTCTAACACAACAACTGTAAATTTTCGGGAATTGTTTTATAAATTTTAAAATAGATTATTAATTTGACAGTTTTTATTGAATACATTTTGCAATAGAAAATGATTTGATAGTTTTTGATAATATTATCAATACTAATATTAGAGTGATTTGATTTTTTTAAAAATATAAATGATAAATTCAATTAAAGATTCACAAATCAATTAAATATGTTAATTAAAATATATTTTTTTTTTAAAAATGGGAAAACTTCCCCATAGCTATGTAGTAATTAAGTGTTATAAAAAACAAAAACAATTTTCCATAATAAAATCACCGTCGAATATATTTATTTATTTGTTATTTTCGTATTTATATATTACATTCGTATAAAATAATACTAGATTTAAATTCACAAGAAATTAACGGGAATCTGGGCAGATTATTTTATATTAAGTACTTAATCATCATATTAGGATGCAGTTGAAATATATAGAAATGTGGGTATAAAATTCAGACAGCGAATAATCAATTATATTTTGATGTTGCTCATTTTTAATTCATATTGTTTGGTATCCAATTACAAGGAATAAATATAAAAAAAATATAATTTACATATGTTTTAATATCCAAGATGAAGAAAAACTGTGTTTGTACGTCCAACATAAAGGGAAACAATTTTCTTTCAATATAAAATTTTTTGATATTCTTATACACTGTGCGCTATTTGTAAATTCGATTTTTTTTGTTGATAAGACTATTATGTATGTTAATATTTTTTCCACCTAATTACCGAAAATTTAAGTGGGTATTTCTCACATATTTAAATAAAAATTCGAATCTTATAAGATAGAAAAATAAATAAAATTTTATTCTTATGCTTGGTTTTTGTTTTTGTTAATTTATTTATAATTTATTTTGTTTGCTATGGTTTTTGATTATTTTGTTACTGTTTTGTTTAATTTTATTTTACTCATAGAGAATAAAAATATTTATGGAATGTGATATTAATTTTGAATGAATAGAAAACGTTAATGCTAAAAAAAGGGCATACTATAATGAGTACGGTAAATGTCATAATAATAATTATAATAACAAAAATAATAATACAATAAAAATAATGGTAATAATAATAATTATTATATTAATAACTATAATAATAAACGTAATAAATGGTAATAATAATAATAGTAAATGTAAACTAGTATAATAATTATATAATGACGACAAAACATCAGTATCCATCCCAAACTAGTTTGGAGCCATTAAAATATAAACACGTATTATATATAATATTATCGAACGTTAATAAGGGGAACATATATTTAGAAATATTTTTGATATATAAAGTTTAGATATTTTGTATTCTTTGATGAGAATTATTAAAATAATATTTAAAAAAATACTAATAATAATAGCAAAAAGAGAAATGAGTTATATTGGGATATTTAATTATAAAAAAATTTATAAATGATTCATATAATAATGATGCTATTTACTGATATAGTTGCACGAATCGATCATATTTCTTTATATGCATACAGATAAATTCATAGGTACATAAATTACTTAATCGAAAATATTTAATTTAAGAACGATTTGAACAATAAAAAAAAATACTTTCTGCCGAAAAGCATTTTTTCTCGATATAAAATAAAAAAGATTTATAAGATGTTTTAAGATAAAATTGAAGTAATAACAGAAATAGAGACCAAAAGAGTAAAAGGAAATAATAATTATAAAAACAAAAAAAATTCTAAATTAAATTTAGAAAACATCATTTTGCAGTGCAATTGATTTATTTATTTTTATTTTTCTATATAACAGTAAAAATACCAAATTTATCATTTTTTTTTTGGTTAATTTCTACCATTACTTTGACAAAAAGTAAATTTGGTCCAAATAATGTCCAAAAAATTCATGTTATTATAACTAAATGGGCGAAACTGCCAACAAAAAAAAGAGCATTAATTACCGGTACTCTAGTGTACTAAATGTTGTTTAAAAAAAAGAAAACGGATATTGAAATTTAACCAACAACCAAAGAAATATGAATAGGAGATATTTATACACATTTGATTTTATTAATTTGGATTGTGTATCAATTGAAACCTGATGTACTTTTGTCTTTTTTTAGTTAATTAATAAATCAAAATAAAAATGATCAATATTGACTCAGTTATGTTTTATTATAATTTTTTCATGGTTGTAAATTAAAAGTTATTATATAACAACAATGAAAATTTAATTAAAAAAATTTGAAAATGTTTCCATATAAAATACGTTCATTAGTTTTAAGATAAAACTGTATACATATATTGTATATATAAAGATATATAATTATATATATATACTATTTTATAAATGACCTGTTCATGCTGTTTCATCTAATATTGCAAATAAAGTAAACGTTTTTGGTTAACTTCATTTTATTAAAGAAAATAAATTTAAATTCTTTAAATTTATTTTCTTCAATAATTGAATGAAGTCGAAATAGGATTTTTTTTTCTTCAAATACATAAATACAATTAAAAATCTTAAAAGTATAAAAAAAAACAACAAAAAAATATAATTAAGAACATAAATTTACACTATAAAAATAATATAGAAGAAACTACTAATGTAAATTTAAAAAAATTAACAATGAAAACTACAATATCTTAAAAGTATATTAAGTGTCAAATAAAAAAATTAATAAATAATAATTAAATAATATATAAAAATATTTAATAAATAATAAGTATGCATTGAAATTGTAATTCATATATTTAATTATTAATGTTGCAAATTCTTGTCCTGTAAATTTAATCAAATCAAAGGTGTTGGAGTGTCATTGTTATTTTTGAAAATAAAATAAATACTATATATATGATAGATAAAAACCTCTGCAAGTTCTCTGATAGTCAAAATAAAAAGAAAATAATTTACTATGGAATATGGCAAAGAATTTCATTATTATGTTAATTGTAATTAACAATAATTAATAATTTATTTTAAAAGAATTATCTTCTTCTAAAATGAGATATGATAAGGATGGTTTATATGAATATGTACATACGTATGAGTTAGTCCAAAAAATGACAAAAAAATAAAAATAAAAATAAAAATATAAAAAATCAATATATTATATTTATTAACTGTTTAACATCAAAATTCCAAACTATTATGATACGAAACGAAAAATTAATAAGAATTTACAAAATTAACAGCGAGCGTATATTAATTTATTCATAATAATACATGCATGGATTAATATAAAGCCCATTTAAAGTATAATAACAAAAATCAAATATGTAATAATAATAATAATATTTAGTATTATATGGAAAAAAAATTATTTATATAACAATACATTAATGCATATATAAGTAGATACATACATATAAATAGATAAATAATATTAAATATATATATATATATATATATATATATATATATATACATAACAATTTAAACACATGCATGCATATACATACATACATCCATTAATATATGTATATGCATGAAAAATAAAATGCAAACAGCAAAAGTGCCTAAAACTTTCTTTATCTCTTCAAACTGCGACCAATTATTTTAATAAGATAAAAGATTATAATTTTATTTAGATTATTTTTGTTGTATGACATAAATATTAATTGATATTTTTTTGCACAATTCAATATTCTTTTAATTATATTTATAATTTACATTAATATAATAACAAATATGGATACGATAATTTTATAAAAAATTCATACAAATTCATTAATTTACCGATATTACTAAATTAATTTATGTGTATGTAAAATATTTGAAACTATTAAATATTTTTTCCTAAAGTATGATTTAAATTAAAAATTTGAAAAAAAAATAATCTAAATTAATGAAGCAGTAAAAAAGTTACGTTATATAGTTCGAAATGAAAAAAAAAAAACAGATAATGCCCTTTGCATCAAAAATTGTAAAACGTTCTAATAATATAAATTTTCGAGCTCTCGAAGCATGTGTTTATCAATTGTATTCAATCGATTACTGTCCCATATTATTTATCTATGAAAATATGCACATTTGTCCAGTGCAATCATTCACTATTCAATAATAATTCAATTTTGTTTTTGATGCGAACTAAAAAGAAAAATTATTGAGAAAAAACTAAAAAAAAAATTTTATATAAAAATGTTCAATTGAATTATAACAATTTTTACTTATTGGAAATATAATTTTTTTTTTAACACAATAGAAAATTGGATAATTTCAAAATTAGACATTTATATCTATTCGATATGTCCTCATTTTTTCATTTTTTTTTAATGTCGTTTTTTTTGACAATTCGCATTGTACTAAATATTTTGCATATTAATTATTTATTTTCAATTTCTAATATCGATACTATTGATCAGTTTTGTGACATCCCAATCTAAACGTTCCGAAATATATATCCATTTGTGGACTGGTACACAGATATGCTATTTAGAATATGAACAAAACGCATCCGTTTCATGTTACTATCTTATTTGGTATATTTTCAAATCAATTTTGTATCTACACAGTTAATTTTTTCAAAATTTCATTTTGTAATCAAAATCTATGATTATTGGATACATAAATTGTACAATTTGTATGCCTTTTTATATGACCAAAAATAAAATTTTATGCGGTAATAAACTTATTTTTTTTTCTAACAGATTTTTTAATCTGATTGAAATTACTTTACCTAATATAATAAATATAAATTTGTCTTTATTTTAATTGTATTATATCGAATCATGAAAGCAATACTGCCATTTAATAATTGTTATTTATAAATTGTACAGTTATTAATTTCCTATATTAAATAAGTTTTCAATATAATGTTATGTGGGATCATATTCAAATTAAAATTATGAGTTTAAAATTGATAATTCGAATTTTTTATATTTAAAAAAAAATTATTAACCGAAGAGTAAACTTGTATTCATTTTTCATAATTTACATATATGTATACGTATATATATGGATATGTTTTTATTTTTTATCTGATAAGCATATTATTTGAAATTACAAGTACATATATTGTAATATTTTTATTTTGTAATTCGATTTGAGAAAATTTGAATTAAAAAAAATGAGTGTTATTTTTCGTTAATATTTATTTGGCAATAGTAAAAAATGTAATAGGTATATGCGTGCTTCAATCAATATGGGACGTTTACAAAGTAATTTTGTGGCAAACTCTTATTAATTAATGCATTTTTACTTATAATTATATGCGACAATATTTGATAAAAAAATGAACAAAATTTACGTTACTTTTATAAAAAATTCAATTTTTGCATAAATTTATAAAAATGTGTTCAATTTTATATTATATCAAATAGAGAACGAGAAGACAAAAAAAAAACAATTTATGAAAAGATTGGAAATAAAAATAAAACAAATGTTATTAATATGGGAATAAAAAATTGTTAAACATGGAATTTAAAGACTGATCTTCTTACAGCAAAGTTTTGCTGAAATAATAAAAATGAATATGAAAAAACAATGAAAACAATTTTGTTATCAATCAAAATAAAAATAAAAAAAGTTTTCGCGTAATAAAAGTAATTTTTTGTTGTCTGTAACAAAGAACTGATAGAAAAAGAATTGTTTTTTTTATATGTACATTCATATATGTATATAAATTATATTATTGATCGCAGTTGGATTGCAAAATTATTATTTTAAAAGCAAGAAATGAGAAAAAAATAAAATTATTAATTTTGTTTTCTTATTTTCTGAATTTATTCTAATTAATACATAAATATATATATATGTATGTTATATACTAACACTATTTTTTTTTTTTTGGTTTTCAAAAGAAATTATGTAGTAATAGATGTACGCATAATTAATAATTAATGATAAATTATTTATAAAGCTTAAGAAGAAATAACTATTTAGAAAGAAATAAAAATGAAAAGAAAAGCATCTATGTACTATATATGAATAAATGTATATAAAATATATGAAGTAAAAAAATATATATATATAAATATAAATAATATAAAATAATTACAATTATTAGGCAATTATATAAAATATTATATATTGAAAAATTAATAAAATTAGCATTAAGATATTTATAAAATAATAAATAAATAATATACAGTCTTATACAAAATATGATTAATAAATTTTCAGTCGTGATAAATTTCTAATAATAATAACAATTTTAATAATAATATTATAATAAATAAAATTAATAATTATAAATAAATAATAGTAATATAGTAATAATAATAATAATAATAATTTATTATTTTATTTATTAATTTAATTTATTAGATTGGGAGAAAAATATTCATAAATCAAAATGTTATAATAGCAGAAATAATAAATAAAAAAATAATCGTGTTAGATTATGATATACGATACATATATAATACATATGCATAATTATAAATATTTTATTGCCTAAACTTGTCTTAAAATAAATTTATTATTATTATTATTATTAAGAGAAAAATCTACATTTCTAGATCTAAAGCACATACTAGTTTATAATTAAGAAAGTTGTATCGAAAAAATTACATTTAAAGAAAATGTGCTGGTAAAATATTTTTTTCTTCATCAAATATTAATCGTAACTTTTGGTTATACTTATAATTCTAATTAGCTTTAGTACATTTCCAATTCATATGTGTTAGCAAAATATAGCTACATTAAGTCTAAGTTACATTTCTTATTGAAATAGATGATCTGATTGTCGCGTTATTAATCTTTCGTAAGAAGGATAAGAAGGAAAACAAGCACATTTTTTCGGAAACTTATTCATGGTGTTCCGTAATATAAAATGACAAAATAAAATGAGAAGGAAAAAATCAATCGACCACCAAAAAAATTCTATAAAATTTATTTTTATATAAATTTGATTTTCTTGTGCAAATTTATCATGCAAAGCTCCTTGCCTCACATAATTTCAGAATTGATTATTAAAAGTGCAAGTTTTTATTTTTAATAAGTCAATTTTGTAGTCATTGAATATGACCATTTTTACTGAAACATTATGTCTCGATTAAATTATATTTTGTTTTTAACTGAAGAAAATATACTTTGTCAAAACAATTATAAAAAAGGCTTATCAAGATTATGTTCTACGAAAAAAAATATTGAAGGAACCGTTGTTCTCTGTTCTATCTATTTTGGTAAAAAACAAATCTATAATATAATTTTAGAGCTAAGCTCATATATAATTATTTATATAGTAAATTGACTTAATAAAAAAAATGTACGATAATATTTACCGCACAGCAGTACTTTTCTCTTTTCATTTTTCAATTTTTAAGTAAATTTTTGAAATTACAAGCAAATGAATTGTAAATGGTAAACTTTTTTGCACATACTATCCTAATTTTACTCTAGATGTAAATTCATTTTCTATAAATTGAATAATTTCAATAAATTAATATTTCAGTATTATCAACAATACATTATTTGCGTTGATATACTAATTCGTCACTAATTTACTTATTACTTTTTCTTTTAATTTTTATTGAAATATTCAAAACTTTTTAAAAATAATTCTAAAACTATAAACATTTTTTTTTGTTTTTTCTTCTTCTGTGTATTTATATTTATTATAAGTAAATAAAAAAAAATTTATTAGAAAAAGCTATATTTTTTCATGTATTTTTTTCCTTATATTTTTTGTATATAAAATAGGCAAAAAGGAAATGATTAAAATTAATTAATTTTCTCTCAGGGCAGTTACCAATTAAAAAATTAAAAAAAGAAATCAAATAAAATAAACGTAATAAAATATACAATAATAAAAAATAAATTAAGTAAACAATTTATCACCACAAACTTATTCATAGTTATTGAGTTTTATTATAAAAAAATCGTTTTTCATATTTTATTCCTATTATTATTGATAATATTTCTATAATTACTATACACGTTGCTATAATTATAATTATTATTAATATTATTTTGGAAACGGTAGGCCTATATGTTAATACTATAATATTAATTTATTTATATATTATTAATAATTATATATTTTTTCTTCTTATTTAATATCCGAATCAATATCAATTATTTAATGCAGTTATACATAAATTACTGACTACCAAGTCAGTATTATTTTAATATAAAAAAAAAATATAAATACAAATGTACTGACAAATTCATAAAAACGGCGCAAACATATAAACATAACTATATTTTTAAATACAAATATGCCTATTTTATTTTATTTCTATCAAAAGATATTTTCAAGAAGATGAAAATTTTTCTAAATTATTATTATCAAACACTTATAGGTGACTCATATTCTATATTATTTTTTAAGTAGCAGCAGCCACAGTATTTATATTTAGTATTCCAATGAACGTAGGTATTTTAAAAATGAGGGCAATTACATATATACATTAGTCGCGTTAATACAAAATGGTCCAAAATAAAAACAATACATATTTAATTTTTTAATAAAAATAAACTAAACAATAAATTAAAATAAAATAATATATCCAAATTTTGAAAAACAACCACCAAGAATTAGTTTTCTTAAAATATATTTTATGTTGACTATAACATAATTAAATTTTTTCCAAAAAAATTAATACAATAAAAGTTCTTTTATTTCTCTTCTTTATTTATATGAAATATAATTTGTATAAAGTTGCTGTTACTTTTGATTGTATGTTTATCAACTGAAGAAAAATGAAGTTGTTACAAGTACATTCAAAATTCAGTTCATTTATGATATTATGTTTTGAACGTGAAACATTATAATGCATATTAATTCATTAATAACTATTATTCTTATAAAACAGATTAATCCATTTATGAATGAGTCAATTTATTAAATAAAGTCAGTTACTATTGAGAAGACAGAATTAAAAATCCTAATTATTATTATATTGATTTGTTTTTAAAAAAATATCCAAAATATATAAATATATATTCTATTATGGTAAATATGAAAATCGATAAATTAAAAATACCTAAGTAATAAATGAATTTAATAAAATTATAAATAATAAACAATAATAATAGTAATTTTATATAATTATTATAATAATGATAAATATTATTGATTAAAAATAAAAGTAATAATAGTAATATAATAACAATAATAATATAACAATGAGACACAATACGAAAAAAAAGAAAAACAGGAAACGGCAAAAAAAAACCGGACTGGGGTGAAAATTATAAATGATACTCAAAATAGCTAATGAATTTTATTCACCGAAAAGAATTTCAAAAATATTTTATAGTATCAAATAATAATTATAATAATATTAAATACTAATAACTTATGCATATACGAAAAAATGTACGTATGAATGTAGTGTCATTAATTAGTAATTAATTAATTAGCCAATTAAATAAATTAATATTTCATACTATATTTCAAACGAAACAAATTAGGATATATTAATATTATTATTATTATTATTATTATTATTATTATGTTATAAAAAATTTGTGCATTTCAAAATGATTTAAAAATATTATAATAACAATTGCAGCAAAATCGAAAGAATATAAATAAAATTTTAACAAAGAATAAAAGGAGGAAGGGTATTAATTTAATATTATATACACATTCATATATACATGCATATATATGATAGAAAAGAAAAAAACTGTTAAAATGTATCTATTATATAGGAAACAAATGAAAAAAAATGGTGAGCTGTATTATTAATAATTGTAATCAAAATTATTTAAATAATAATATTAATAATAGTTATAACAATACTACTAAAAAGCAAAAAGCAAACCACAATAAAAAAAACAAATTGTAAACTTAATAATTGTCAAAAAAAATAATAATCTAAATTATATTATACAAATGTATGTAATAAAAGAAAACAAAAAAAAAAACATGAAAATTTACATAAATCAAAAGAAAAAAGAGGTTTAAAATATTCTACTTATGTGAATTATAAAAATTAAAAAAAAATTAATATATTAGAATAAAGAAATCAATTTAAATAATATGAAAAAAAAGTTTTGTATCTTCCAGAAAATTAATTAAAAATTATGAAATAAATTTATTACATTATTTAATTGTTAACTTAAGAGATTTTTTTATTATAGACTGCAGCAAACCAGAAATATTTACAGACACATGCAATAAATAATAATACAGAATAAAAAACAATCTGTTACCTATAAACGAAAAAATAATATAAACTCTTACAAAATACATTAATTCAGAAATTTTTTCTTCTAATTTATAAAAAGAAAAGAGGAACTATTATTATCATACGTGGAATCAAAAACATATTAAAATAAAATTTACATAAAAGAAATTGGTTAACAAAAAAAAAAATTACCGAACAAATTCTCATTTTGAAGAAAAAAAAACTAAAAAAAACCATACATTTATATATTATTCTAAATTGTAATCATAATTCGTTTATACAATAGTATATAATTAATATATAAATACATATGTAGACAAATCAAATATAATACATACAATTATTTTTATGCTTTTATACACCCAAACAAAAATAAAATTGATATAATTAAAAAAATAAATAAATAGTAATTATAAACACTAATTGAATAAATAGTATTTTTTTACCGAGAAAAGATGAGAATAAACAATTTAAATTAACAATGAAAATAAGAAAATTTTTTAAGAGAAAAGTGGTAGGAGAAAAATAAATAAAATGAAAAAAGGGGACAGGAAAAACAAGTGAAATGAGAATAATATGAGAAATATATATATATCTAAACAATAATCATAATAATAATAATAATAATAATAATAATAATAATGATTATAATAATAGTAATAAAAATAATAATATTAATTGTAATGATAATAAATAAAGAATAAATGAAATAATTTGATTTGATTATCAAAATTACTTTTAATTTCTGTATGTGATTAATAACAATTTGAATAATAATTATTATGTAATAATGTGTATAAAAATGCATTGCAAATAAAATCAAATTTCTAATTAATGTAAAAGACGAATATATTTAAATTTAAGCAAAGAAAAATACTAACGTGGAAAACAAAATTTACTTTAACTTATACATAAATAAATATGATTCTGATATAAATATTGAATAAAAAATAATAATTAAAAAAAAATATTATTAATAATATATCTTCATAAAGTGCTTTGAGATTATAGTTATGTACACACATACAAAAAAAATTACTATTATGATTTTTTTTATTCATTATTAATTTAAATGGAAAATTAAAAAAAAAAAACAATAGAAAAAATATTAATTAAAAATGGAATTATATATAACCAGATATATAAATGAATAAATATCGGGGTTTTCAATAGCAACTTGACACTTAAGAGTATTTTCAATATGAAAATACTCAAAAGTGTCAAGTTACTATTGAAAAACCCGATATAAATTATAAAACGAAAGAGAAAAAATAATAATACAAAATGTAAAATTGAACTAATTAATAAGAAAAATGCAATTTGAATTAAATAATTAAAAGCAAAAAACAACAGAAAATAACTACATATAAAATTCTCTGTATTTGTTTTAACTTATTAATTATAAACAAAGCAAAAATATATACACACATATATATATATATATATATATATATATATATATATATATATATATATATATATATATATATATATATATATATAAAAGAAACAAAATAAAGAAAAGAAACTATCGAAAATGAGAAGAATAGAAAAGATTGATTATTAAAGAAAATATATTAGAATTGAATGAAAGAAACAAAATAAGGAGAGTTAATATGTTCTTATTATTATTATTATTATTATTAATTATTGTATTATTAAACAATTTAATTATTGATTAATTTGAAAATTAAAGAAAAAACACATTTTTTTGATTTCTTTGTATGTAGAGCATAAGAATTTTCAGTGTCTGATGATATACCAATATGTAATGTATAGAAAAGAAAATGTAGGTTCTAAGATGCTGGTGGAATAATTATGCAAAAATAAATATTTTAAGTTGTTTTTTTTCTGTTGAATTTGGTTGGAAATAAAAAAAAAGGAAATAAAAATGTCAAAAACAACAAAACTAAAACTTTTCGTTTTTATTTCATTATTCCTTAATTTATTATCTACAATATATTATAGGAGTTTATTATTATAATTAACTACAATTCGAGTATAGAACCTATTTTTTAAGTCAATTTAAAATTATTCCATTTTAATATACTCGTATAGTGGCTAAATTTGTTTTATCAAAATTAAAAAAAAAAAAAAATTCCTTATTATCCATTTCCATTTAAATCAATTAATTTCGAAAGATGGTTGATATCCATTCTATATTATCATTGCGGTTTATATGTACTCTTTGTTCAATCCGTGCTTTCAGAAAAGTTCACTTCCGTTTAATCTAAAATCATAATCGCCTTGTTGAAAAGCTCGTCGATGTTACATTTTCCAATAAGCAATTATTTATTCATGAATATCTATTGTATCCCCCTTCAAAGTAATCCCCACCAGATTATTGCACTTGTGCCAACGTTTTTTCCAATTCTCGAAGTACTTCAAAAAATAATTTTTTGTGATCTTGTTCAGCTCCTCCTTCGACGCCGTCTTTATCTCCTCAATCGTAGCGTAGCGTCATCCTTTCATGCGGCTCTTCAGTTTCGGGAACAATAAAAAGTCACAGGGGGCCAGATCTGGGGAATACGCTGGCTACGACATTATAATTGTGTTGTTTTTGGCCAAAAATGGCAAAATCCAATTTTTATTCTTCCACAAATCCGGGAGTTTCTGGCGGATTGCTTCGCGCAACTTGCACATAACTTGCAGGTAATATTCCTTATTGACCGTTCTACCCTGTGGCAAGAACTTATGATGCACCACGCCTCTGCAATCGAAGAAAACTGTAAGCAAAACCTTCACATTCGACCCAACTTGGAGCGCTTTTTTCGGTCTTGGCTCGTACGGCAGCTTCCATTGGGATGATTAAGCTTTGGTTTCCACGTCATAACCATATTTGGGCCGAGCCAAGACCGAAATTTGGGTCGTCGCGGACAGAGTCCAACAGCTCCTTAGCAATGTTAATGCGATGCTGGTTTTGGTCGAAGACGAGCCAAGACATGTACAAGCAAAGCAGCTGTCGAAAATTAACTGAACATTCAAAATGGCCAACATAACGCCACAAAAAAAATCGAAAATCGAAAATTCGCGATACTTTTTGAACAGACCTCGTATATTATCCTTTGGCGTCTTATTTTCTACTTGCCTCTTTTTCCACATAACCAACTTCTGTTATTTTTGGATGATTGCTTTTAAAAATGAAATTATTTTATCAACTTATAATAATTAAAATGAATACAAAATATAATTCAGGATAGAACAGATTGGATTAAAATCAACAGTAAATTCTTACATTTATACAATATTTATTAGCAGAATGGGACACAAAGCTATGTCGGTTTTGCTAAAGGAGATAACCTCGTCAAAATAATCACGATTGAATTTGTTGAATTTGACTAGCCTAGATAAAATCGTCAGTTGGTGGTTAAGACACAGATATGAAATTATGTAACTTTTAAAAAATCACAGTAAAAATGTCGATATCATTAGTATAGAAATAAGTTGGTCGTCTTATGCATTATAATATTAATTTTCAAAGAATTTACACGTTTTGGGTAAATTTTTCGTAAATAATGCATTTTGACAGGGAAATATTGAGAGAAAAAAAAGAGAACAAATCATATACAGTTTGAAGAATTTACTAAAAATTTAGAAGAAAGCAAAGTCGATTTTTTTGTGCTAAACGATCTTAAACTATTAACTTATGTACTCAAAAACAAGTGACATATTCAAGATTCGATTGAATTTATGTAAAGACACGTACGTATTTGTTTACGGTCTATTGTCAAGAAAAATGGATTTTTTTTATTGATTAAGTATGCACTACGCAGCCGCCAGGCATTATGTCACGAATTCTTTTAAGCCTAGATATTGTATAACAGGTTATTTGAATGTGTAAATAAAAGGGATCATTCTCAGTAAGAAAAGAAGTCAAACGTTTTATGTTAAGGCATCCATCCAGCTATCCACTAACTATACAATATTTTAAATGCTTATGTACATATGTAAACATATTTATATGCGTAAAAATCTACACAGTTGTGTACATACATACGTGTATGTACCTCCCGAGCATATGAGTTTGTGTGGGAATGTGAACGCAGTTCTACTGTTTTTCTGATTAAATGCCGACTATTTTGTGTAACGCATAGAATTTTTCATGGTATTTAACACCTGAATTATGCTGGGTAGAGTGGAACCTATACACCTGATTCAACAGGATGACTCATTGGATCATTTTTATTATCGGCACGAAGGGTCTTCTCACTGATGGAAAACAAGTTTTTTTCGCTTTCACATATTTTCTTCTTTACGTCTATATTTTCTATTCGATTTTGCCTTTTTATTTTACCTCATCTTTGATGATTCCATACGTTCTCAGTCTAATGTGTGCACATAAGGAGTATAATGTCTACCTTCAATGTTGACTGATTTTTTTTCAATTTTAAAAATGCATTTTTTTCTGATTGTCCATTTATACATATTAGAAATTATAAAAAAAAGTCGCAATAGATCAAATGAAAATCTTAGAATATGAGTCACTGGATTTTTTAAATATTAGATTCTTTACTAACAGCACGGCTAACAAAAATTAGTTTTTTTTTCGTATAAAACGAGATGCTATCGGATAAAATTAATTAGCATAAATTTTTAGAAATATTATTGTATTTTGCAAAAGAATAAACTGTTTCGGTCGAAAAAAATTAATGTTTTATGAAAACCACGGAAATTTGGGTTATAAAAAAAAATTACTTATTATTTTTAATTTAATCAACTTATATACCTTTGCTATGATAATAACCGTTCTATATTATTATGAAATGTTTGCAATTTTTAAAATTCGTAATTTGTAATATTTATCTATTGAACTTGTGGATTTTTCAAGTCTGTCCCTATAGGCTCTTTTTTAAAAGTTGGTTTTGATCTACGAGTACATTGTATGTTTATGCCTGCTGGGGAATATCTAGTGTTATGCATTTCGCAGATCTATTATCACTTAGTTGAGCCTCAACTAATATAGGATGAGTTATATTACTAGTTAGAATAAGTATATCAATGTATTATAATTATTTATCAGCATACGTAGAATCAATTCGTCATCGAAGCTAGTACCTCTTAAAGAAGCCAAGATCAGCATATACTTATATATGTATTTCAGAAGCATAAAACAGGACCGATCTTATTTCTTTTGTATAAGAATGTGGTATTCAAGCATTTCACTCAAACGTTTATATGGATTATTAGCGAGAATAAATATTCAATGTTTATTTACAATAGTGCTATTTCCGCAGTTATCCATACTATCCACGTATACGGCAGGACAAAAATATGAAACCACCTTCGATTTAAGGGGAAAATTAAATATTGGGTTGTCAGGAAAGTAATTTCGTTATTTCCCAACAGAGGACCTAATTGTATTTTTTCACAACCAACTTCGGTCACCAGTAACTGTTACAGCATTGTCTCCAGCATCCTGAAAGAAATATCGCTCAATGATGCAGCCGGCGTAAATGCCGCACCATACAGTTACCCTACGAGGGTGTAGTTGTCTTTGGTGTATCAGTTGAGGGTGTTCAGTTCCCCAATAGCGGGTCATTCTGTTTATTAACAAAGCCAGTCAAGTCGAATAGATATATTAACTTTAAAATTTTCTCTACTAGTAAAATAATGAAACTGAGTTGGAAGTTTCGCCTACTGCTATGAATAAATATGGAGGAAACAAATCAAGCGATTCGTCAGCTAAAAAAATTATGTCGCGGGATCCGTCGTACATCATGAACCGTATCAAACGACAATCCAAGTATGGAAAAGTAAATCAATACTCCATGACTGCCACCTGCGCTTAATCTGCTCCATACACAAACAGAGAGACGTCACTGTGTGTAACAATAACAGAGGTATTACAATGTATAAGATATTCTATACTGCCCTACTAAGCCACATATCCTCATCCCTCGAAAAATTATAGGACTATTTGAAAATTAAATTTTTCTTTCTCCAGGAAAATGGTCAATAGGTCAGATTGCCATTCTTTTGCAGTCGAGAGAAAAATACTCAAATTATGAACAGCAGCTACACCATCTTTTCATCAACTTAGGATTACCTCTTATAGTAGATTCGGAATAAAAGGTTATATGGGTTGTCCGGAAAGTAATATCGTTGTTTCCCAACAGAGGACTTAATTGTATTTTCTTACAACCAACTTCACACTTACGTGTAATTCGCATAATCATATGTATTTTGACAGCTGACATAGCAAGGCTTGCTTGCGAAAATATTCGATTGATTCTGCATAGTAGTTTTTGGTTGATACCCTTTTAAATATGGAAAGTGAAAAACAGCATTTTCGGCATATTTTACGTTTTTACTATAGAAAAGATAAAAATTCTGTTCAAGCAAGAAAAAATTATACGATGTGTATGGAGAAGATGTGTTAAATGAGTGCCAGAGTCAAAACGGGTTTGCAAAATTTCGATCCGGCAATTTTGATCACAAAGATGCACCACGTTCTGCCGATCCGGCAATTTTGATCACAAAGATGCACCACGAACCATTCATGATCATTTGAAACGGCTTGATTTTACCTCAAACCTCGACATATTGGTTCCTCATCTTCTTACGGAAAAAAATTTGTGCCGTCGCATTGACGTTTGTGATTTGCTTCTCAAACGCCAAGAAAATTATCCATTTTTGAAGCGTATCATCGCTAGGGACGAGAAATAGGTTGTCTACAACAATGTTAAGCGCAAAAGATCCTGAAGTAGAAAAGATAAACCGGCTCAAAGCACTTCGAAAACCAATGTTCATCAAAAAAAGGTTATGCTATCTGCTGGTGGGATTTCAAAGAAATCGTTTATTTTGAGCTTCTACCGAGCAACACAACGATCAATTCTGAAGTGTACTGTCATCAATTGGACAAATTGAATGACTCACTAAAAGAAAAAGGGCTAATAAATAAGCTATTAGGTTGTTCGGAAAGTAATTTCGTAATGAAACTATTAAAAGTAATTTCGTAATGAAGCCCAATAACATTCTAAAATTAAATTAAACAAATGAGAAAATATATTATAATCTAACTAAAAATACAACTTATACGTTTCTAGGCATTCCGTCGATCATTTTTTATCGTATCTTCTGAAATACTATTCCAGCATTGCAAAAGGATCCTCCAACAGGTCTTTCTTAGAGGACGACTAGTCTTTTGCCTAACGCAAAAGTTATAAAATTTCTATGGGGTTGAGATTGGAAAATTATGGTGGCCATATAATATTTTTTTAAATATCTTCTTGTTTGTTATTAGTCACAAAATCTCTACATAATTTCGAAATTTATTCAGTATCATTATTCTGCTGCATAAAGAATTCTTTACCAATTAACCAAAGTGCTGATGGAATAGCATTGTTCTCTAAAATATTGTTACAATCAAACGTAGATTCAATAAATAGAGTAAAACACTGTTTTTGTTTATTTAGAATTTTCTTTATTTAACTAAGTTGTATTTCACAACTAGATTATAGATGTTAGATCCAGAGATGTTAGTTAGATTCTCTGTTGTGTTGTGGAAGGTATAGGACACATAATTTGAGTGTTAAATAATTTTGAATAACAATATTAACTTTTGCTTAAATTACTTGGAGTGAATTTTGTAGACGTTAACTTAGTGACGTAAAAAAAAAAAAAGTGATAAGAAATTTTTTACCATCGATTCGAAAGATGGAAATTTCGGAGGACGACATGATAGTCCCGGACCCGGATGTCAAAATATTCGGCGAGCTTCTTGCCAATAAGAAAAATCTGGGCATGGATATAACGGCCTTTCTGAAAATGGTTGGAGTTCACTACAACCTTCAAAAACGAAATTGAAGACGTGAGCTTTCTTACTGCAAAGAAAAGGAAGAACGTGGCAAATAATGACGCTGATCATTACAGAAACTAGCAAGTTTATTGCAGAGCCGATTAAGCCGTCAAAGAAGGCTGAAAAGGTTAAGGCACCGATAGCTGCGGGTTCTATACCTCCAGTGAACCAAAATCGGTTTAGTCTGCTCGAAGAAGCCACTTTGCCAAAACCGCCAACCACTACGAGCAGGATTGCAAAAGCAAGCACTTTGGCTCCATATGTAGTGGAAAAAATTCATATACCTCCGATCACGTGTCGAGGTTTTAATATTAACGCCTTCATCAAAGAGATGAAGACGCTAGCCAGAGCACCCGGTAATAAAATAACCAACAATAACAGCAAGTCAATTATAAAGCCGGAGACATTGGAAGATCGAAGAACCATCCTCGACTTCATCAAGCCAAAGGGTATTCCTGGGCATACCTACACTATAAAAGAGGAAAGGAAGATTTTCCTCTTAGTAAGAGGTCTTCACAACTCCTGTAAAGTCTCAGATATACAAGCTGACCTAGCCATCCAAGTGGAGGCAGCTATATGTGTAATTAACAAAGTTGAGAATTTCAAAACAAAATTCTCAAAGGAAAATAATGTCCAATCCGACATATTTTTGGTGCAATTGGCTCCAGGACACCAGCCATCCAGTGTCACGCACGTGACAAAAATTCTCCATCAATCAATAAGATGGGAAAAACTAAGGAGAACAGTTTGGGCATGCAGTAGCAAATTGCTTTTATAAATTTGTCTGCGTGAAATGCGGGCAAAATAATATGCTCAAGGCTTGCCCACGAGACATCGACAAGTCTGGTGATCCCTTTTGCGCCAACTGTGGACAACATGGCCATCCAGCGAACCACAGAGGTTGTTCCTTCTACGAGGAAATGATTGCGGCAAAGGAACTTAGGCGACAATCCAGAGTTCAACAGCGGAAGGACAGACTGAACTTTGTTCATCAGTCAGTTAATAACACTGTCAGGAGTGGAGTATCCTTCGCAAGCGTCCTACGAGGAGCACCAGTCTTGAACACTGTATTGACAGAAAGGGCAGACACCAGAACTGAAGAATCAACTCAGCCATCGCCCATGGAAGAATTATTTTTGGAGGCTTCAACATTATTTAGTGTAGACATGCCTAGTTTAATCACCGAGGTAAGTCAGTTTATGAAATCATATAAAACGCTTTCTTCTTTTGCAGATCGACAGGTTGCATACTTGCATTTTCTTGGAAAAGTTTGCAAATGATGCTGCCTGTACTGAGTCATTTATATAACGCAGCGATGGACAATCATCATTAGGAAAAACTACGCTATTGGACCAACCAACAAAAGCAGCCTGACGACGTTAATTACCTTCTGCGGATTCGAAAGGAGCAACACAACCTGGCTAAAATTCATCCGGATAAACAACACTTAAAATTATTACCAAGTAAGAATAATTTAAAATACACCCTACCCATGAGATTTGTAAGCCCTCCCTACCATATTCCACTATGATGCGCTCCCTCAATATCATAGCACTTAACGTGCCGTCTATCGTTGGCCTGTCCAAAAGAGTCGAACTTTATCAGTTCATTTAGAATCAGCCTGCCGACTTCTATTTCATTAATGAAACTCACCTGAATTTGAAGCATAAGCTATCACTTCCAAGATATCATTGCATTCGCAACGACTCTAATCAGGGTACTGGCATTATCTTCTCAGAAAATATCCAATATAGTAACCTGGTTAACTTCAGTTCAAATAATATCTGCACTGATTGTATTCTTACGCGATGTCACGTAAATAATTCGGGTATTAAAAATATAGCATTAGTTTCATGTTATATTTCCTGCAAGTGCTCACCCGTCGAAATGAAGGACCTCTTCGAGTTCTTACAAGATCTCACCAACAAGGCATATGAGGTAATCATGGGAGGAGATATTAACACCAGACACACCTCATGGGGAGATTCTACCCGTAACTCTTCCGGTATCTCTATTAAAAATTTGCTAACTAGCAACTCCACATTACAGGTAATTGCACCTTCTGATCCTACCAGACCTAGCAGCTTATCTGTAGTCGATCTGTTTTTCGTTTCAAGCGGTTTAATTAATCCTTACTCTTCGAACATTACTTGTTCAACTCTCGACTTTCATTCAGACCATTATCCGATTCTTATGCAAATTAAAATTCAAACTCAATTCAACTTCGAGTATACTGAGTTAAAATCTTTCACGTCGTATAAGAACACCAACTGGAAAGAATTTAGGCAAGATGTAGATATGGCCATATCTAACGGAATGAATATTCCTTGCTTCAAGAATATAATCAATCAAGAAATTTATTTCCATATAGAAACCTATAGTCAAATTGCCTCGGAGGTATTTCATAGACACTCAAGACAACTGTCTAATAGTAGCCATCGATTTGAGTCTCTCCCTGAGGACATTAAGAAAATGTATTGGTTGAAAAATCGTTGGATAAGGGAAATGAAATGCATTTTTCGGAGAGAACTTAACACTACATCCTCAGATTATCGTCTCTTAGAGGCACAGGTTAACTGCATATCAACTATGATACGCAATAAAGTTAACAAACATTTGAATGGACAATTTTCTGAATGACCTGATGCTTTCAAGCAGCTTAACGCAATCACCGGTCGAAGGTCACTCAATAAAGTAAGAGTTACCATAATAACGACCGAGAAATAAAAGAAGGTCCAATTAATATTTCTAAAAACTTTGCCTCGTTTTATAAAGATCTTTAAAACTCTAGTTCAAACTCACCTCTGAACTAGAGTTTTAAAGATCTCTCACGTAAACAATTAGGTCAACCGTTTTTTGTCAAATGCCCCAACTCATATTACTACATTCAGCACTGATAACAGTGCAAGTAATCCCTGCCCTCTATATGTGTTTATATCCGAAAACACACTCTATTCTGTTATAAAATCCGTAAATAATAAAAAAAATCTGCCGGCATCGATAATATATTGAACTTTATGCTGAGATAGATTCCAAAAAAAGGTTTGTGTCCCTTAGTTGCAATATTAAATCACTGCATCAACAATTTCTACTTCCCTAAAGCCTGGAAAATAGGCATAATCTTTAATATTCCAAAAACTCAAGGTAGAGCAGCCATTCAACAACATCGACCTATATCTCTTCTTCACTGGTTAGCAAAAATATTAGAAAAATTCTTTTACGAAAAGGTAAATTAGTTTTGTAATGAAAATAAAATTATTCCCGACTTTCAATTCGGATTTCGAAAAGGTCACTCAACTTTGGATGCGCTTTCCCTACTACACGGTGAGATAACAACTGGGTTAAACTGTAAAGAGTCAACAGTTGCTTGCTCCCTAGATATAACCAAAGCCTTTGACTCAATTTGGCATAAGGGACAAACTATGCAACCCCGATTACCCTCCACATATCACGTTGCTGCTGCACTCATTTCTTCAAGATAGATCATCCTGCGTAAGGTATCAGAACACGACTTCCGAATTCTTTTTAATAGGTAAACGAGTTCCACAAGGCTCGGTATTAGGTCCCTTGCTGTATTAAATACATACTGCAGATATACCAACAGCCGCAAAGGCACAAATGATATTATATGCAGATGACACTCTGCCAAGAGCAAATCACCAAAATTAGCTCTAAAGAGAACGCAAGAGCTTCTTTTTAAAATTATCAATTATTATGATGACTGGAACTTATCAGTCAATCTTAATAAGTCCAATTTAATCTGTTTCCGTAATCCCAGACCGGCACTCACTGACCGAGGAAAATTGCTACAAAAAGCAAAAAGCTGCGTATTCTGATTAAAAACACAGCTATTCCAGTCTCAAATGAACTAAAATATTAAGGCATCAACTTTAACTCAATGTTCAAATTTAACCCACATGTTGAGTTAACTCTAAAAAAAGCCAAAAGGGCTATTCATACCTTTCTATTCCTACTTAGAATCCGCTCTTTCTGAGCATTCCTTTCCATAATTTTTTTAAGTCTAGAATTAAGTTTAGTTTGTAAGCAATTAAATGTAAAGATTATTGCGTTTGAGCTAGCACATATGATTATTAAGCCATAGTTGTAAGCAATTCATGTACTTAGTCATTAAAAAACTAATTCAATATGTAAGCAAAAGATGTACAGAGCATGTTTCAGCTCTACGTTTCAAATACCATGTAAATATGTACAAGTATGTGAAATATGGAAATAATAAATGCTCTAGTTAACTCAATCAAAAAAAAACAATTAGATTATAAATGTTTGTTTGCTTAGGACGCTCGAATCCTAATTAAATTTTCTCGCGGTATTTCTACGATCCAACTTTCTCAGCATTCCTCGATTACACTTGCAAACTTTATTCGTCGTTCGCTCTGTTACCGAGACTTCAACCAGTCGTTTCTGAATCGCTATATATACTGCTCCGGCGTGCTTCTAGAACATTCCGGAACTGAACTTCCTGGAATATTCCAGAACTCTCTGGAACCCCTCTTTTAAAATATTCCTAAAAAAAGTAATACTGCTCCCTTCCGAGAAATACTCGCATCGAGTACATTCGATCTATAAAACGGAACAGGCGGTCGATTTGTACATACCATATTATTTAACGTGAAACCGACTATAGGGATTGAGTTACGCTCAATCAACGCACCACCATTACTGGCAGTTAACAGATAGTAATCAGTTAAAAGCTGACTACTCCACCTGCTGGTGGCAAGGATTACCTAAACCTCTACTGTCATTAGCAGTGACAGTACCCGAGATAATTACTAGTATCTCCCACTAGCGATCCGGAGATCGTACCCGCGAAATGGGTATTAACCGCAGCCACCACGTTGCTGCCAAATAGCGCCTCACCTAAATCCGGCACAGTGTGTTTTCACACCATGGGGCACGCCGATTCCCGTGGTAAAAATTTTTGTTTTAAGAGTACTTCGGTTTGTACTCCGCTCATTGAGCTACTGTCAGGAATCTTGTAAATTCCTAGCTAAGCCAGCTCATGGCGGGTTCGGGTCGATTTGTAAAATCTTCTGTAGCAAAATCGTACTGTTGTAATTGCTCGATCCAGCGTGCTATCTGCCCTTTAGGATTTTTGAAGTGAACCGACCACTTTAATACAGCTTAAAACGGATGACGCAATTGTTCTTCTAGAATTTAGAGAACGCTTTGCTAAAAAAAGCTACCAGTAACTCGCGATCTCCTCTCCGTTGGGATAGCACATTACCAGCGTCTGTGTCGATGATGAATTAATTTACAATGCCGCATAGCCTTCCGCACCTGCGGGCAAAAGTAGATACCGATGAATTAATTTACAATGCCGCATAGCCTTCCGCAATGGCTAACAAGGGGCAAAAGTAGATACCGACTGTGGATATTCCATGCCATCATGTGAATGTTTTGCAGATGCAGTTTATGTTACACTACTCAACATAAAAACAGCGGAAAAATAAGTGGAGTTAAACAAGAGCAACAATAAGAAGAGAAATAAATAAATAAATTTGAGCGAATAATAATAAGCGAAGAATTTATAACTAGCGTGAAAACACAGGAGGTTGATTGGTGTAATGTGATTTGGCAAATGCAATTCATATGATTTCCCCAATAGGGGCTGGTGCATGGTACAAAAGCCTAACAGTGCTTTGGGGTGCGAACCCTGAAATTCTGGTAGGCGTTCCTACGGGAACTCGAAAGAAAGATCGCCCAAATTCATAGTAATCTGTTTCAAATGCGAACTCGGGGTCAAGGGCAACCCAATCTTCGGCAGACTACCAAGAATGAGCCATGACTATTAACGTAGGCTTCGAGGTGGTTGTGGGTTTTAAATGTGATGCAGCCAGCTAGGGCGCAGTATGAGGTGTAGACATCGCACGCTTTCCAATAAGTTCTATCGATTTTCTTATTTTAATCCACACATATAGACGGAATCATAAAATTTCCGTCTCTATGACCACACGGAAGTAGTTATAGGGAAAGGATACGGCTAATAGGCTTAAGTACCTCTTAGGACAAGCGCAGGCAGAGCGTATGTAGAAACTGCCCGGATAACCTAAAATATGTGTGTTAGACAGACGTTGCTATAGTTCTCGAAAAAATTCATCACATTTCCAGTTAAACTGACGACTTCCTTCTGTTAGCTGACGTAATGGCCTTGCAATATCCGCAAAATTGCGTATAAATCTTCTATAGTAGGAGCACAAACCGAGAAATGCCCGAACCTCAGTTTTATTTCGTGTTATCGGCCAATTTTGAACAGAATTGATCTTCTCTGGGTCTGTTTGTATACCTTCATGCGCACAATATGGCCTAGAAAGCCAACTTTCCTTTTGAAAAATGAGCATTTTTGGGGTTTAGGTTTAAGTTAGCATTTGGTAGTTTCGCAAAATATCTGCCCTAGTTTGTACAAGTGGTCCTGAAATTCACGCCCAATTACGATTATATCGTCCAAATACACTACAGGCAGGCATCTCATATTAGCTCGAAAATTACCAATTCCATAAGATTTTCGAATGTCGCGGGGGCATTGCATAATCCTAATGACATAACTTTAAATTGCCACAGTTCCTTTTTTGTAGAGAACGCCATTTTCTTCTTGTTCTTCTCGTCGAGTTCCACCAGCCAGTAGCCACTTGTCAAGTCTAAAGTGGAGAATCACTTGATTCCACTTAGCGTGTCCAGCGTATCATCAATCCTTGGCAGTAGATTGATGATACGCTGGACACACAGAAACGCGTCGTTCCGTCGTTTTTTCTCAACAAAAGTAACGGGGAACACCATGGAATCGATAAAAGTTCGATGACGTTGCTATGCAGTTCTTTGTCTAGAGGTGTTGCATTTTCTGTGTTGATTTTATGTTTCATCAATCCAAAGTCCGTTCGATATCACTTTCATGTAGGGAGAAAATATCGCTGTAACGCATTATAAGTTCGCGGGCCTTATTACAGCAATTGTCCAGTAATGTTCTCATGCTGTCCTCTATAACTGTCGGTGTTTCTCCGCTCGGTGTATATCAACTTCGCATCCACGGAACTGCTGCACCGGTGCCTTCGTATCAACGTATGTTCAACCCACTCCGCGTCATTCACGTTTATTATCTCCAACACCGCAGGGACTGCTGACTTTTCGAACAACGAGCAATAATGCACGGTTGTCCAGTATTAGATTTTTCCACCATTAAACTCCGAACAGGCCGTCCTGAGAAAGACTTTGGTAATTTAACTGGTACTAGAGTCTCTGATTGTGATGGTAGAACTGTTTGCTTCAAGCAAAACACATTACCAGTCGACGGTCCTTGCAAGTCCAATTTGATTATGCAGTCATCAACGATAACTGTCACAATAACGGAATGTCGATAGGTATTTTCTCCAAGCTTAACCTCCACTCACTTTTCTCCTCGGATGTGTATATGCTGATCAGTAGCGGTATGTATTCCCATTTATTTTTCCCGAATATGGCTTTTGCAAGTTCGAGATGCTCCTGTATCGAGTTAATCGACACGGCATTTTCTGGACTTCTCCGTCTATTACCAGGCTATTTCCATCATAAATATATATATTCCATGTCTGCATAACATCCAGCACACAGCCCTCTGCACTGGCGCTTATTCGTTTTCCTGACTCATCTATGCGGAGTCACTAGCTCGACGCTCAACTGCTAGCCCCCGATTCTGAGTGCTTGGCACCTTCATATCTGGATAGTTCGATTTAATGTGGCCCAGTTTTCCGCATTGTCGGTCTTAAATTTGACAGGCGGCCATTTATAATTGCTCTAACCTGGCGCGTGATCTGTTCCTGACGAACTTCCTCTACCTTCAACGCATGAGCCAAGGCATTTTTCAAGGTGGTGTGATATCCGATTCGTATAGCCGCCCTAACTTCCGGCTTGGACTAGTAATTTATCGATGAAAGAAGTTGATTTAGACTGATATGCCTTCCGCACCAACTTCTCAATTTATAGTGCCCACTTTTGGAGTAAAAAGTTCAAAATTGTGACGTTGAAACTGATCTTTTAGCTGTGCTCGAAAGGTATGCTCTTGATGATTCTTTCCGTAGCGTGATTCCACCGCTTCTGATAAACGATCGTATACAACTTCACCACATTATTGAATAAAGCCGTTACCTGATTGTGTTAGTGCAGTTTGTGCCTGTTCATCTGTTCACCTATTTGCCGTAGCCACAGTTTCAAACTGTAATTTGTATGCCTCCCATGAAGTATTTCCGACAAACTGTGAACCTGGAATTTACCACTTACAGAGGCGGCAGCACTGCGGTTGGTGCTTTAACCACTATTGGCATCAACTTCCGTAATTCTTGTTCTCAATTGTTTAACTTCAGCCATTATCGTTTCTTCTACTAGGTTGACTTCAGCCATCACCTTTTATTCTACTTGATTTACTTTGGATTCCACTTCTTCCTTCAACATATTTTGGGATTTTTTAAAGGACGCCATACGTTTCTGTTGCTGCTCCTGGCCTTGGTTGTGCCTCTAGACGATGGCTGTCTTCTTCTTATCGGCGGCTTTGATATTTAATGAATGCCAATAAATCCGACATAATATTCTTTACATTTGCCGACTTTTTTCGTCGTTCGCTCTATTGCCGACTTTAACCAGTCATTCCTGAATCACTGTTCAGACTAGAATCACTCGATGGTGAGCAGCGTTCATTTTTATACTGCTCCGGCGTGCTTCTAGGACATTTCAGAACCGAACTTTGTGGAATAATTTGGAACTCTCTAAAACTGCTCTTCTAGAATATTCTACAACACACCAAAGCTATGTTATGTCGTAACAATATTAAGATACTGCTTTATTTTAAATTTCCATTAAGTCGTACTAAGTCTACATTAATCGAGCATAACTTTTTTCCAGTATTAAGACGCTCGCGAATTCTTCTTTCAGAACCATAGGTCTCGAAGTTTGACTCATCTATGCAGAGTACTTTTTAAATCCTTCAGTAGTCTAGTTTTATTATAACAAAAACTTTCAAAAGTTGCATCGTAGCACGAGCTGTGTGTGATGTGGCACCATTTTGTTAGAACCACATGTTCTGTATACCTAATTTATCAAATTCGGCTAGACGAAAGCTTCCCAACATGTCCCGACAACGATCACCAGTAACTGTTACACCATTGTCTCCATTATCCTGAAAGAAATATGGCCCAATGATGGAGCCGTCCCAAATGCCGCACCATACAAGGTGTAGTGGTCTTTGGTGTATCAATTGAGGGTTTCCAGTGTCCCAATAGCGACAAATCTGTTAATTAACAAAGCCAGTCAAGTCGAAGTGTGCTTCATCGCTCATAATGATTTTTTGCCAAAAATGGTGGTCATCTACACCGAATTGTAAAACTCGAGCACTCCAGTCTCGCCGCCGTTCATGGTCATTTGCCTGTAGCTATTGTGTGAATTGTAATTTATACCGGTAAAAAATCAAATCTTTTTTAATAGTTTTTGACAAACATGGTGTATATTCCCAATTATTATTGTCCACGGCGTCGATGAGAGGTACCCGGATATTCAGCAACACTCTGCCTCAATGCATCAATCTTTTTAGGTGTACGTTGGCTTAATTGTCGCCCAGTCTTGGCTTTATGTCACAGTGTATGCATATTTTCAAAATTATTCATTGCACACCGAATGATTGACTTACTCGGCATATGATTAACACTAAGAAAGTCACGTAATTTTCTCCGCGTATTCATAATTAAACAATTATTTAAATCAAATGTTTTGATAATTTCACCACGTTGTTGCAGAGTTAGATGCTCCATAATAAATTGTTATCGACCACTATCTACGACTGTCAAATGCCAATAGACAAATGTCATCCAAATCAAAATGGCGACCAAACAAAATCGACATGTAACATAAAAAGTATTATAGATTAATATCCGCAATGTTTTAGGATAAGGTCAAATTTTTCATTTTTATTTTCATATATATGATCATGGATACAATTATTGATATATTAACTATTCGTCAGAGCCTAAATACTACGATTATGTCAGAAAATTTACGAATAATTAGAATACGTAGATATGTCTTAAAAGAGAATATATTTTTATGAAAGAGAATATATTTTTATGATATCAGCAAATAAAAAACATTTGTTATTTAGTGTAATATATTATAACATAAGTATTAATCTTATGAGCTTCCGAAAACTTATACGAGTGTACATTCAGACCTTAGATATTTTCCGTGTGTATAAATTATTATTGGTCGCGTAACAATAGGTTTTGGATAACATTTGGTGCCCTTAATAAAAATTTATGAGGAGTTTTTTAAGAGAAATAAACTCTTTTCGGTGTAAGTTTCTTTAGGTGATATAACATTTATTATAGTTAAGCTAATGTTGATTGAAAGCACGTGCAAACTATATGGAAAAGTTGAAAACATAATTTTTTCCCATCAGAATGAATCGGCACGTATAATTAAATAGTCGAGACGGCAACACATTGAATAGTTTATGGCATTTAAAATACCGAAAATCATTAGTTTAGTTATTATAAAATTTAGATATATTACGTTTAAAATTTTCTCTACTAGTAAAATAATGAGACTGCGACAATTCAGTACTCCATGACTGCCACCTGCGCTTTATCTGCTCCATATACAAACAGAGAGACGTCACTGTGTGTACCAATATAAGAGGTATTACAATGTATAAGATATTCTATACTGCCCTACTAAGCCACATATCCTCATCCCTCGAAAAATTATAGGGCTATTTAAAAAGTAAATTTTTCTTTCTCCAGGAAAATGGTCAAACTTTTAGACTATGAACAGCAGCTTCACCATCTTTTCATCAACTTAGGATTACCTCTTATAGTACAGTCGGAATGAAACGTTATATTGGGTTGTCAAGAAAGTAATTTCATTGTTTCCCAACAGAGGGCTTAATTGTATTTTTTCACAACCAACTTCATACTTAGGCGGCATAATCATATGTATGTTATTTTGACAGCTGACATAGCAAGGCTCGATTGATTCTGCACAGTAGTTTTTGGTTGATACCCTTTTAAGTATGGAAAGTCATAAACAGCATTTTCGGCATATTTTACTTTTTTACTATAGAAAAGATAAAAATGATGTTCAAACCAGAAAAAAATTTTCCGATGTGTATGGAGAAGATGTGTTAACTGAGCGCCAGTGCCAAAACTGGTTTACAAAATTTCGATCCGGCAATTTTGAATTCGAAGATGCACCACGTTCTGGAAGGCCAGTTGAAGCTGATGAAGACACAATAAAGGCATTAATTGATGCAAACCGGCGATTAACAACTCGTGAGATCGCTGAGAGATTGAATTTATCGAATTCGACCGTTCATGATCATTTCAAACGGCTAAGTTTTATCTTAAAGATCGACATATGGGTTCCTCATCTTCTTACGAAAAAAATTTGTGCCGTCGCATTGACGTTTGTGATTTTCTTCTCAAACGCCAAGAAAATTATCCATTTTTGAAGCGAATAATAACTGGGGATGAGAAATGGATTCTCTACAACAATGTTAAGCGCAGAAGATCCTCGAGCAGAAAAGATAAACCCGCTCAACGCACTTCCAAAGCCAATATTCATCAAAAAAAGGTTATGCTATCTGTTGGTGGGATTTCAAAGGAATCCTTTATTTTGAGCTTCTACCGAGCAACACAACGATCAATTCTGAAGTGTGCTGCCATCAGTTGGACAAATTGAATGACTTACTTAAAGAAAAAAGGCCAATAAATAAACTATTGGGATGTTCGGAAAGTAATTTCCTAATGAAACGAAATTACTTTCTTGACAACCCAATATACCAGGTATATAAGCTTAAATCCGCTGTTTTTAATCAAAAAACACATGTTTTTTTATAGAAAGCGAAAATAAATTTATTCAAAGTACTTGCCCTTGCTAGCTACACATTTTTCCCATCTCTCGGGTAATTTGTGGATACCACGCCAAATAAAATGCCTTCTCTTTCGAGGCAAACCACTCATCAAGCCATTTTCGGACGTCTTCGTAAGAATCGAAGTGCTGCTCAGCGAGCGTGTGGCCCATCGACGAAAACAGGTGGTAGTCGGAAGGGGCCGGGTCTGGTGAATAAGCCGGGTGGGGTAGAACCTCCCAGTTGAGTGTCTCCAAGTAGTTTCGGACCATTTTTGACGTGTGCGATGGTGCGTTGTCGTGGGGGAAAATCAACTTGTCATGTCTTTGTTAATAATCCGACCTTTTTCCGTCCGAAGCGATTTATTTTTGGGGAAGATGTTGATGGTTGGCCGGGATGAACCCACGATTTCTTAGGTTTAGGATTCTCAAAACATATCCACTTTTCATCGCCTGTCATAATCCGATGCAGGAACGACTTTCTTTTCCGTCTTGCGAGCAAGATTTCGCATGTGTATTGGCGTCGCTCCATCTGCCTATCGTTCAATTCATACGGCACCCATTTTCCGATCTTTTCAATCTTCCAACGGCACGTAGACGCATGGAAATGGCTGGTTGAATAACACCCAATTGCTCCGCAAGCATTTTTTGCTGCAATTGATGGTCCTCAACCTTCCTAGGCCGATTTTCACGCTTCTTGTCCCACAAGTCAAAATTGCCGTCTTTGAATCGACGAAACCAATCTCGGAACGTTGTTTCCGATAAACCACTATCACCATAGGCCTCCATAAGCATTCGATGCGATTCGGCAGCCGATTTCTTCAAATTGAAGCAGAAAAGCAGAGCTTCCCGCATATGCTCTTTTTCTGGCACAAAACTAGACATAATTACCAAAGGAAAAATGTATGTTGTTGTACGAAATTGCTGACAATGTGCACTGATTAATGTTGACAGATGTCAAACTCATAAACAAAAAGTATGGCGTGCCCATGGTAGCTTAATATGCTCACTCACGCCATCCATGACCAAATAGCGGATTTAAGCTTATACACCAGGTAATCCTAAGAGTTCAGTACTAAACTAATAAGACTGACCAGGTTGACGATACTTAAAGTGCGAAACCTCGTTAGAAGCATCCTAGGCAATTTCAGAGACGTTCGATGTACACAATGGACACCAGCAAGCGGACGTACCTTCGTGTGTTCTCTCTTACTTTCAAGGGTTCAGGATTAGCTTTAAAGGTACCATCCTTATTAAAAAAGTTATACGAGAGGCGTTCGCCAAGGTAAAGCCAGCGGCATGAAATCTTTGGCCGAACGTGAACAAAGCCGAAACTTTAGTACAGGGTGGTAGCGTCAGCACTAAAGATAAAATCCAGTATTGGTCACATACAGATAGGAAATTATAGCTTTTGAAAAAAGTTAAGTTGTTTTCCTATCTGAAATTAAAAGTAACAGCCGATAACAGCATGGAGGCAGATAAAATTCTTGTTCAATAAGTTAAAATTATTCCACTCGAAACTTTTACCGTAAAATCGAAACTATTACTGTACAGGACCTTCGTTTTGCCAGAAGACTGAGGATTGCCAAGTTAGGAAACTTGTGTCCTCAGCAAAAATCATTCCGGTCTGTAAGCCGTAGTTAAGACGAGTATCTTTCCTCGTCTTAAAAAAGGATATTTGATCCCCTGGCAGTAGTATGGACAATTTCACCGCCTAATGAAAGTTTTAGAATACTATCAAGGGCCGCTTATCAAGAGTAGTTGATCAAATTAAATTTAATAGATTGCGGTGGGTGGGACGATCCTCTTCGGAATTCTTAACTGTGGTTACATTTATATGAGGAGGAAACGAGATATTTCCCATCTTCGATGAAGCAATGGTGTCAATGTGGACGCAGGAGTCATATTAAAATCACCGAGGCCTAGAGACCAGACCGAAGGTTGACGCACCCTTACTAGTACTCGTAAAGACGCGCCCTTACTAGTACTCGTAAAAAAATAAAATGAAATAAGTAAATTTTTAAGAAGTGATTTTCATATATTGTATTATTCCATCCTTCTGTTGTTATATTATATTTTTTTATTTATTTCTAATGTAAGTTTTCGATATTTTAAAAAAAAAATACCCACCATATGTTGATATTTGATTTTTTGTTGTAAAAACATTGATTTGCGTGAGTTAGCTAAAGTATTTTTTTCTATAGTAAAATCAAAATTTATCAATAATTACACAAATAGATGATTACATATCTGTTGAAACATTTTATTTGCGAAAATTACGAATATTATCGATTGGCGCCACTAACCATCTTAATACGCCTTTGCAAAACGTATGAAATTTTTATAAAATAGAATATTACGTATATTAATAAATAAACGTAGTATTAATAACATTAGTTTTTTTTTTTTTTTTAATTCTAAAAATATATTTGACAGAAAAAAAAGGAAAAATAAATAGAAAATAAACAGGAAATAATAAATTCATGAATACATCGATCTTTAATATATAAATTTACATGCAATATTTTAATTTTATGCTTCGTTTAATACAAAATGCCAAGATCAGGGAACAGGTTTTCGTTTTAACCGAGTTTTCATATAATAATTAACATAAAATCAGCGTATAATCAACGACACAATCCGATTACTCATTTAATTCTGCTTCATTTTGATGGTAAAAAACCAAAATTTTTGCAGACAGAATTTAAAAAAAAATCGTACAAATTTAACTAAAATCAAAATTATGCTGAAAAACCAAAAATGGTTAAAAATTCAGTCGAAGACGAAAAACACATTTACTTTGTCTTTGGGTATATTGTTATCGGTGCCGGCGTCTTCTTATATGAGAGTGGACACGCTTTTAAAACCATAGGATACGAATTCTCCGAATACAAAATTATATAATTCAAAACAATCGATTACCAGGAATATGATCACATCATTTTATGGGGCTACTCTCTTATTCTAACCAATATTATGAATAGAAAGAAAGAAGTAAGTATATATGTACGTGTACGCTGGGGTTCAAGCACTTTGGATACGTTCTTTTACTGCCGAAAATCTTAGAATTGGAAGTTGGTACGGAAAATCTTAGAATCTGAAATTAATACGAAAAATCTTTGATTCTTAACTAAATGAAATTATGCCGCGATGCTCCTCTTCAGATTGTCATAATAAATTTGAACGAAAAAAAAATTCGATAATAATAACAATTTTTGGAAATAGATTTTTACACATAACGAATTTTTCTTTTTCTCTGTAACTGATAAACACCGCCAAAGCATACTTCATATTTTCATCGTTTTGTTATATAGGCGAAAAATTTCTTTTAATTGCTTGCCAAAATAATATTTTTGTTGATAATATTTCCGTACTCTTATAATAGCATAATAATAGCACGTCTAATCAAATAACTATAAGGTAGAAAATGTATATCTATATGCATGTTCATATGTACGCTGATAACTATTCCTATTTAAGGATACTAGCAAGTATAGAATTATGCACCCTCAATAGTGTTTGCCTTAAGTTCGATATCGACTCGGTTTCCAGGAATTTTCATCAGCAGTGTCATAAAATTTCGGGGTTTTACTGTGTTGTTGTTATTGTTATGGCTTGAAAAATATACAATTCTACACTTTCTTCATATGTGTGGTAAATCCATGTCTTTTTAACGATTAGGGGATGGGCAGTTTTGCGTTGCTATTTTCTTCTGATGCTTATAGAAGATACAGATTGGTTTTAATACGGAACAATTTTGAATGAAAGATGAGACGAAAAACGCCGCTCTTGTTTTTCTACACTTGCACTAATCTTATACACATTTATGTGTCCATATATATATTTATGTAGAATACACATCTACAGATAGTACAGAAAGTGTTTAATTCATGAATACTTTTCGAAAGTTCATTCTTTAACATGGTCTTACTTTTTACTCTGGCTTCTCTTTACGTTATCGCTAGTATATAGCACATACAAGTACAATATATAAAATAAAATTTCCCCTTCACTTTCATAGTATAGTATCATGTTATCTATGATAATGTCAATAAATTGTGTTTTGTGTGATGTGGGGTATTGACGTTATCTATGATAATGTCAATACCCCACATCACACAAAACACAATTTATATGAGAAAGTTGAGTGTATTTAGTACTGTTCACAGAGAGGGTGTTGTATTTTTTACTTTCACCCTTCAATCAATTTGCTCTTCAATAGCGTCATCGATTAAGAATAATCTGTTTCTACTCATACTACAGAATACAATAAGTCTTTGATGCATGCATGTATGTATTACAATTAAACAAGTTTAATTTTTTCAATACTATTTATTGAGTTATAATATAAGTTAGTCTACCTTTTTTCTAAGAATAGATACAAAATAATCAAAAACGATAAAATTTAAAATGTCATTTCAATATTATTCAATTTAACACTATTTTATGCAATTTTCAGTAAAAAGATCTTCACATAAGACGTCTGATTTTGGATCTCCTGAAAGAAAAATGCATGCAACGTACAACTGATTTTAGGCCTCAAGTGCATGTCTCTAAAACTTTTAGCATTTTTACATTGCCGATTTAATCGGCTACTGTTTGTACATATACGAGGTCTGTTCAAAAAGTATCGCGAATTTTGAATTTCCGCGGGTTACGTATATTCGATTTTCTATTTTTTATGGCGTTATGTTGGTACTCATGTCTCTCACTTATGCCGACAAATTCGGCCATTTTTAATATTCCGTTAATTGTTGACAGCTGCTTTGTTTGCACGTGTTTTGGCTCGTCTTCGATTTTTGCCCGTTTTCGATCAAAAACAGCATCGCATTAACATTGCTAAGGAGCTGTTGGACTCTGTTCCCGATGACCCAAATTTGCTCCTGAGGGTCATAACTGGTGACGAATCATGGGATATATTATATACGTATAAGAAGTATGCCTTTAGTGTTTTTCAAGTCGATTCTTCTACGTTTATATAAATTATGTACCTATTTTTCTTAACTGAATAGTTCCAATGCCATTTACAGATTTTAGATAACATAATAATTGACTCGTGTATGTTGGCTCCAAATAAATTGATATTCCAATAAAACGAAACTACAGAAGTTTGTGCTTTCTAGTGTGATATTGTTGGATACTATTGGGTTGTTCGGAAAGTAATTTCCTGTCATTATCCTGTTGGAACACTATACCTTTCCTATTGACCAATTCTAGCCTTTTTTCTATAAGTGAATCATTCAATTTGTCCAACTGATGACAGTACACTTCAGAATTGATCGTTGTGCTGCTCGGTAGAAACTCAAAATAAACGATTTCTTTGAAATCCCACCAAACAGATAGCATAACCTTTTTTTTGATGAATATTGACTTTCGAAGTCTGTAATTTGCACTTACCATTGTTGTAGACAACCCATTTCTCGTCTCCAGTGATTATACGCTTCAAAAATGGATCATTTTCTTGGTGTTTGAGAAGCAAATCACAAACGTCAATGCGACGACACAATTTTTTTCCGTAAGAAGATGAGAAACTCATATGTTGAGCTTTGAGATTAAACCTAGCCGTTTAAAATGATCATGAATGGTTGTATTCGATAAATTTAATCTCTCAGCGATCTCACGAGTTGTTATTCGCCGGTTTGCATCAATTAATGCCTTTATTGTACCTTCATTAGCTTCAACGTGGTGCATCTTCAACATCAAAATTGGCGGATCGAAATTTTGCAAATTAGTTATGGCACTGGCGCTAACCTAACACATCGAATAATTTTTGTCTTGCTTGAACAGCATTTTTATCTTTTCTATAGTAAAAAAGTAAAATATGCCGAAAATGCTGTTTTTCACTTTCCATATTTTAAAGGGTATCAACCAAAAACTACTGTGCAGAATCAAGCAGCAAAGCAAGCCTTGCCATGTCAGCTGTCAATATACATATGATTATGCGGGTTAAGTGTGAAGTTGGTTGTGAAAAAATACAATTAAGTCCTCTGTTGAAACAACGAAATTACTTTCTAAACAACCCAATACATTCTCTGAAACATCTTCAAAACTGAATTTTTAATGATTAAAGTTAAAAAAATATGATAATATTAAATTATGAAATATAAAGTAAGTTGAAATTATGCTTATAATAGAGTAAGACTTCAAAGCATAAAAATCATTAATTGAACAGCATCAAAATTAAATTGAAAAATATTTTAAATTAAAGAAAATTTAAAAAAAAAACAATTCAAAAATTTAAAAAAATCCTGAAAATTTTATTTCTTCAACTATAAACTATATTTTTTTTAAAAAACCAATTAAGTCAATCATTATTAATGGATAATTTATATGTTTTCTTTACTTTTATACATTAAAAAAATTCTTTTTTTTTTTAAAATAAAATCTCTACTTTTTTGGCTTTTAAAATGATTCTCATTACGTTTTCAAATAAGTTATTTAAAATAGTACGATTATAAATGTGCTTAACTTAATAATCATGGTAAAATAGAATGCATAATATTATATCTATGTTAAATATGAATTTAATTTTAAATATCGGTTTAACAATTTTTCATTATATATTTTTCAAAAAGCAAACCATTTTAACTATCATTTCCTCTCATGATCAGAGCTCTATTCGCAGAAACAAATATGGTTGTAAACACCTGAAAAGCGTGAATTGTTTGGGATTATGTTTATATAAATGCTTCTCAATACACCTTGAAACACGTTATACCAACCGGAAAGGTATGTTTATTTACTCGCTAGAGAGAAAATTGGGTATTTGAAATGGCAAAAGAGTAACTTGCAACATTTTACCGAAAAAACAGGTAGAGAGGATAAGAATCCAAGAAGGAGTGAAAGAACTTGAATGCCTCTTTTGACTGTGTTAGTAAAAAAACATAATTATGCGGTAGGTAAATAAAAAGAGTACGGTAATAGGTGGTAGATTTGCTTTCGTAAACTCTTCAAGTCAAGGCATATTCATAGGCGTCGCAAATACTACCAACTTTAGTTATTTGTAAACTTCGTTGTATGAGTTGTGACGACTGTAAGTCCGATCTGCGAGCGTGTATTCATTTTGATTTTGCGCATGCGAGCGCAATGGGGTAAAATTCAAAACAATTGCGTTCATGTAAAATTTACTACTTACCCTAAAAGTCTATATATATATATATGTGTGCGTGCCTTGATGGATGCGGACGGAATGGACTGGTTTGTCTGCAGGCCAAAAGCACCCTTCTTTGAGATGGTGCTCATAACGAACAAAGTGGAAGCGTCCACTTGATGGGTTGTGGGTCGATAGAACATAAGCACGCTTTTATTATAATAAGAAGAATATTTGCTTCATTTTTTAATGTATATGTGTTCATGCTTGGAAAATATAGTGACTCCTAGAGCTGTATTCGTATTTTACATAACCAGTTTCTTGCAAGTGAGGTAAATCGAATTGCACGTCCAAAAGGAAATAGCGACTGGTGCGGCGGTTTCAACGTGAAGATTTTGATTTTAGTCGACCAACTACTATTCTTCTTGTCGTTTGTTTAGTCTACCAATAGAGTATTACCTGATGCGGAACGGACTATAGTACAGGTTACTCTTGACGGCCTTTTATTCGTTTTATTTGTAATTAACTTTAAGCCAATATGAAAACAAAAAATTAACTAAAATAAGTGTAACCATAAAAAGGAGAAAGAGAGAAAACGGAGGAAAAAATACAGCCAGGGAAAGAGAATAAAATATAATAAAACAAAACAAAACAAACAAATTAAAAAAAAATTTGAATAAAAGCATGCGCGAATAAAATAAAAAAAAACTATTACCGACACAATACTGTTCTTGTTAAAAAATTTGCTTGTATTTATTTTGCGTAAATTGTGATTGTTATTTAAAATTATCGTTCCAATAAAAATTATGAAAAATACTTAATTTAATAAATAAAATAATATAAAATATGTGTGTGTAATTTAAGTAGTGATATTAAATGGATTAAGTTATAAAACTGTATAAATATCACATCGAATACTCAATCAATAAATACTCTAGAGAAAAAATAAATACCCCCAAATAAGTTCTATTTGTTTTTGTATATTTGTGTGATTTAAGAAGAGCAATAATTATTTTAAGAAGCTTAGCAAAATAATGTAATTGAACAATTTTATTACAAAGTGATTTTATTTAATGAAACTAATAATAATTATGGAATTTTAATATATCATAATTTGAACTTAGAAGTGTTGCCGTTAAAGGAAAAAGGAAAAGCAAAAACAATTTACAATAAGTTGTGCAGCAATTAACAAAACAAGAACTTCTTCTCTTTAGTGTATGCGCCGCGCCATCTTGTCGTTTGACCAGTTCTTTACACTCTCTGTCCAAACTGGTTTCTTCTTTGGTTATTTTTCCCGCATCTCGTACACCTTTCTTTAAAACGAACAAGAAAAAAACAAATAAAACAAACAAAGATATAAAAAGTTATGTGTAGCCCAACCATTCATTCCCCGGCACTATTGTATATTTATATAAATATTGATTTGAATTTAGTTTATTGAATGTCAGTAAGGCTAAGGAAATTATTTTTTGTTAAAGTTCATAAATTGATAACAGATTTTATTTCAAAATCTCTAAGACTCAAAATACCACCTGCTTTAGATCCATATCAATCTTATTTTGGCAGGTGAACATTTCTTATAAAGGCATATATACACGTATGTACATAGTTTTTGCATATATTCGTATTTCTAGGCACACAAACATTCACAAAAATACTCATAGTTCTTCGGAAAAAAATAATACTAAGCATGTTTGAGTGTATTTATGTTGTTTAGTAGTTTATGGGTGCCATAGTGTCGTTTGTGCTTTAATTCAATTTTGTAATATGCGCGAATAAGGAAAAACGTGAAACCGATTTGATTCAGGATGAAAAATATCCTAAATACGATAAAAAAACTATAATAAGAATAAAAAAAATTTGTCAACATTATATTTTTTCTCTTATATACTTTAAACAAACATAAATATATTGAATAATTATAAAGAATGTGTAACATGTATATTGAACGAAAAAAAATTATACAACTATACACAAACAAATATATTTGTATATCCTCTATAACTGTTATACAGTTAAAGGAGCTAATATCTAATTGGTAAGTATTGATAAAGTATATTTCTAAAATAATTTATAATATTATTAGCGTATGCATTTACATTAATTAATATCTATCGTAATTTATGAATTTTCAAAATGCCAGGCGTTATAAAAATAGAATAAAAAAATCAATGTTTATTTATAATTGTATTTGTACATGCATAATTATTTAATTGGATTTGTTGTCGTCATTATAATGTTTTGAGAGAAAAAAAAAACAAAATCAAATACTACACAGTATCAACGAAAAACCATTTGTATATAAAGAACTTCGTCTTTACATAATCGACGTTAAGATTATATGTTACTTAGTCCTCTATTTCACTATTATGTCATAAGTCAATAATGTGGGTTCCTGTTTATATATGTAAATATATGTGTTCGTTACAGTAGGAAGTGATAAAAAATTATTTCAAAATAAACGGTCATGATATACATATATTTTCAAATCCTATTTAGTATTACTTTTAATTGATTGATAATAAATTACGTTTCAAATATTATATGTTGACATTTAAAAACTTTTATAAATAAAATATATTTATATATAAATAAAATATAATATTCTAAAGAGCACATGATATTGAAATGATTTATTGTAAATTATCTCGAAAATACACAGTTTATAAAATGATGAAGATTTCACAAATAATCTTATACAAATTGTATAAAAAAATTTAACAATCAATTTTTTTAATTCAAAAAAAAAAAAAAAAATAATGTTCGTGTATATATTTATGTCCAGAAAATTTGATATAATCATTTATCATCTTTAGTAAAAAATCTCATATATTTTTTTAATATTTAACGGTCACGTACTTGTAGGAATGAATTTATAGTTATGTTGCGAAGTATGTGGTTATGTTTGCTTATAGTCTAGATATAATAAAATTAATCTGTAAATTCCCGAAAAAATGCTATCTCCATCAAATAAGATATAAAATATGGAATTTTATTATTGATCATATCTTTATTGTATTCGTTCATTGTCGCATTTGATAGTGAAAATATTCGCAAAATTTCAAACAAATACCATAAGCTCATATACTCGTATTAGCATTCATTTCATAGATGTATGCGCAGAATGGTATAAGTGTGTAGGCTGATTTTGATTGCTGAGAGTCATTCATGACTATATACAGATTTGGATTTAAATACTACTACTGCAACTTTAAATTTCAAGGGCAAAATTTCCTTAAAATCTAATACGGACAATAGACAGTTTTTATATTCAAGGAAACTTTCCAAGCCCATGAACGTATTGACGTAAATGAAATGTGCACAAATATATAGTTTGAAGTTATTAAATAATATTTAATTTGATTGTTACTTGAAATTATCCAACACTAGGAATTTATTATTTTTCTTTAACAAAATACTAAGAAGACTATTATTTTTATTATTATAATTATTAAGATAATGTTTATAAAATGCATAATAGTTTTTATAAGAAGAATTTTATTAAAATTTCTAAATATCCTTGATTGATAACATTTCTTTATCACAAAAAAAAAGTAAAATCAATATTTAAAAAACAAATTTCTTTGGCAATAGTAAAAAATATGTTTTGAAAAATGTAATTTTCAAAATTTGGATGTTATAATTAATTTTAATTTAAATTATAGTTTTTTTTTAAGTAACATTTTTAAAATAAAAAAAATAGACTATTTCTTAAAAATCATTTCTTGATTCTGCTCGTTATTAATTATTAAATCTTTCATTCTTAAAAATGAAGTTCATTTTTAACATTATTATTTTATGTTGTTGGCATTTGCTTTTTTTTTGTTAAATAAAAAAGCAACAAACACCTTTTTTTAAAACACATAGATTTAAGAGAAATCACATTGTTATAATGCCATGCTATTTACAGATTTTCTATTATGTCCTTATTTAGATAGATATGCTGATACATACGAGGTCTGTTCAAAAAGTATCGTGAATTTTGAAGTTCAGCGGGTTACGTATATTCAATTTTCGATTTCTTTTGTGGCGTTATGTTGGTACTCATGTCTCTCACTTATGACGACAAGTTCGGCCATTTTGAATGTTCAGTTAATTTTTGTAGCTGCTTTGGTTGCACGTGTTTTGGCTTGTTTTCGATTTATTTGCCAATTCCAAAAAATGGATCAAAGAATCTGTACCAAATTTTATGTGAAAAACAAAATTAATTTCGCAGACGCATTCCGAATGTAGACTGTGGCATATGGTGAAGCTACCTTGGACCGAAGCAACGTTTATCGGTGCTACAAAATGTTCTGAGAGGGCCGAGAAGATGTGAGTCAAGTTCGGTCGAATGTGAAGGTTTTGCTTACAGTTTTCTTCGATTGTAGGGGCGTGGTGCGTCATGAGTTCTTGCCACAGGGTAGAACGGTCAATAAGAAATATTACCTGCAAGTTATGCGCAAGTTACGTGAAGCAATCCGCCAGAAACGACCGGAAAAATGGAAGAAAAATGCTCTTTGCTTTCTCAATTTTTAATTTGTTCTCAATAATGCTCTTTGGCTTTCTTAATAATTAAAAATTTGAATTTTCAATTATTGTTCATATGAAGAGGACAATCGTAAATTAATTCCAATAAAAGTATAAAATCGTTATTTAAATATATGTTTTTATATTGTTAATTAATTTATACAATTAATTAATTCTTTTTGTCTCTTCACCTAATTATTGTTTACCAAATTATTTTTAACAGTTTACAGATTTTTTTAAAAGAAATTCCATTGAACCTCCATAAGAAAATTTAAATTTTAAATGAAACATTTTTTCTTAGAAAAAAAATTAAATAACTAATATATTTATTATTATAACTAGCTAGATCATAGTTTGCGAATACAAATGTTTAAGAGTAGCTATAACTGAGCGCTTCTAGTCTATGACATTTGCGAAAGAGGGTCCAAATTTTTTGATCATAGAGAAATATGTAATTATGTTTTCATAAGCAAATATACCAAGTTGTATAATTTTACTACGCTTATAAGCATCCCTTAAACAAGAGCTATTTATACGACTACGATATTTGCTGACATGTTATATTCACAGTCGCAATAAGTAGAATAAAAATACTATAAATGACACTTACGCACTTTCTTTACAATTCAATACAAAAAGGACATTTATTTCATATAAACTCGCTCTAGCTTTTTCGAAACTGAGCAATTTTTATACTGATTTCCAGTAAAAAAATGCATATTTTTTATATTAATATTTTCAAATGTATACTACTACTGAGATAAGTTTCAAATAATTGAATACATATTTTTGGTTACAGTACCACATAGGGAACTAAACAAAATAAAAAACAACTTATGAATGTAAAAAATAAACAAAAAATTATTAAAACTAGACGGTTTTACATTTTTACCATTTTCCTCATTTTAAAAAATCAATTCGTTATAAATGTGCTTTTTGTACTCAAGCTCCTCTATAAGCTTGAATAGTAAATTTATAAGTGCAAATGCATTACTGAAAAAATCCTAGTAAAATATGGGAATATTATGTGTTTGTATTAATACTATTAAATGTTCTTTAAAAAAAATAATAATTTAAGGAAAAAATAAAATAGAACAAAATATGGTATCAGTATTTGTTCGAAATTATCATTAATGTTTTCGATTTTAAAGTAAAGATAGAATACCTTGAAAAATAGAATAGAGAATATTGATTTTTTGGCCAAAAAATTATTCATGATTTTTATATAACAATGCAAGATAGCCAACACATGTATGTGTATTGAACATATTTATTCAGCTACAAGGGTACAAAATAATAAAGTACGATCCTTTTCCTACTTAACAAAAAGAATATAAATGAATACCTGTATTCGAAAATAATTTTTACATGCACTCAACTAGAATGTCAACTTTCATTTTGCCCTTTTCACTTATTCCTAAAGAATTGTTTGTACATTATTTCTGGGAGGGTCAGAACCCTAAATCGAAAAGAAAATTTATGTTTGAATTGTAAAGTTCTCTGTTAGGGAGGTTTTCTTTTCTTGAATTTATTGTTTTTGTTTTAATTCTTTGCAAAAATGTCAGTAATAGACAGGTGCCATAGTTTTGCACCCTTAGAAGATGAAAATAAATTTTTACCTGTAAATTATACACATTTTTTAATGTTACCAAAATAGTTTTGTTTTTTACATACACATATACGTACGTGGACCAGAACATAAAAATTTCAATTTTTTTTATCTGAATGCTAATGTATGTACATATTTAGAATTGTGAGTTTATACATTTTTAAAGATGACATTTTAATCCTCAGTTATTGTTTTCATATTTTTACATTGTAAGAGAAGGTAAAAATATACGATTTAGTTTTTTTTTTGTTTTTTTTTTCTTTTTTTTTATAAAGAAATAAAACATTTACCGAATTGATAAAAACTTTTTAATATTTTCAGATTGATCGTATTAATAAAACACTGAGAAAATAATTAATAATCAGAAAAAAATGTATACAAATAAGAATGATTGGAATTTTTTCATTTTAATAACAAAATATCAGTATACGAAATATCTAAACCAATTATAAATTATAATATCTGAAGAAAAAAAATTCTAAGAAATAGAAACCGGCTAATATTATGCCAGATTAATCAGATATTAAGAATAATGAAGATATTTTATTATTAATTGGAAATTGTTAATTAATAATACAAAAGGATAATTGAAAGAATGCATCCTTTAAATGCAATAATGGATAAAAGTCGTGAAGATATACCAGCAAGCGTCCAAGTCGCTGACTATAATACCGTAAATATCAGTAAAGATCCATCAACTGAGTTTAGAAAAAGGTAAATAAATATTTAATAATAAAATAATATTATTTAATTTTAGACTTTAATTATGTACGCAAATGTTATAATTTATTTGTTTTATTATTAATATTAATTGTAATAAGATGAAAACTGCCATTTTAATCTATTAAAACTTTGATATTCCTTTAATAATAATATTTTTTAAGTGAAATTTTTGAAATTAATTTTTTTTTGCAATTTATGAAATTCTGATTAAATTCAGTTAAGAAGGCAAAAAATATAAAAATATATTGTCAAAGAAATGAAGTGTTTTTGCAACGTTGGAAAAAAATAATTTAACTAGTCTAAAAACAGAAAATTGTTTTTGTTTGTTTGTATGGAAGATCCTTTAGACATAAGCCAGCAGTCACCTTGCACCGCCACCCAATAACTATGAGGCCATTTATGGCGATCTATTACTGATGTGTGCGTTAGATAAAGTCAGTCAGTGGTTAATTAAATGGATTAGTAAGGAGTGATTAAATTCTATAGAGCATTTTAGTTTGTTTAAGGAAATTAAAAAGAGGACTTGAAAAAGCTATTGTGAGATCTAAGTACTCAATAATGGAAGGAATCTGATTAAAAAAAATAAGCCTAATGTGACATAATATTCCATTAGAAGATGTGGCGATTTGGCCGTTACAGAATGGGCAGATGGGTGGGTACCAAAAAGAAAAATATTTTTAAGGACTTAATGCTCTATCTGAATTTTGAAAATTTCTGTGCCCAACATATTGTTAAGTTCAAAAATAACTTCGCTACTTGCAAAGAGCGTACACATATATACAGAAGGGTTAAGGTTTTATTTGCCAAAACAAACTGTTTACATTTTTTTCCTTACGATAAAGACTTCTTAAAATTTTAAAGTCATTTGATTTCTATTACAAATTCTTACTTCATATAAAAAAACCGGCAACAATAATATCATCCCCAATGTTTGTAGTTATAATTGTGTACTGAAACACAGATTTTAATATCGCAACAGCTGCAAGATCTTGTGAATTTTATATCAACGGCTTCTTTTCCCTGATCATTTACATATTTAATATACGAGGTGTGTTCAAAAAGTATCACGAATTTTGAATTTTCGCGAGTTACGTACATATATATTGGATTTTTGATTTTTGTGGCGTTATGTTGGTACTCATTTCTCTCACTTATGACGACAAGTTCGGCCATTTTGAATGTTCAGTTAATTTTTGACAGCTGATTTGCTTGCACGTGTTTTGGCTCGTCTTCGATTTTTTCTTATTCCAAAAAATGGCTCACAGAATCTATATCAAATTTCGTGTGAAAAAACAAAATTATTTTTGCGCGGACGCATTCCGCATGTTAACTGTGGGATATGGTGAAGCAACGTATATCGGTGGTACAAAATGTTCTCAGAGGGCCGAGAATATGTGAACGAGGAAAAGCATGCCTGGACGGTGGTGCTTACAGTTTTCTTCGATTGCAGCGACGTAATGCATCATGAGTTCTTGCCACAAGATAGAACGGTCAATAAGGAATATTACCTACAAGTTATGCGCAAGTTGCACGAAGCAATCCGCCGGAAACGCCCGGATTTGTGGAAGAACAAAAATTGGCTTTTGCACCATGATAACGCCCCTTCTCACGCATCGTTGCTTGTTCACGAATTTTTGGCCAAAAACAATACACTAATAATGCCCCAGCCACCGTATTCCCCAGATCTGGCCCCTGTGACTTTTTCTTGTTCCCGAAACAGATTCTTTCAACGATTTTTTGGAATGGGCAAAAATTGAAGACGAGCCAAAACACTACATTATTCGTTAGTAAAATTGTACAATTTCTCGAAAAAATACAACATTTTTCGGCATAAGTGAGAGACATGAGTACCAAGATAACGCCACAAAAAAATCGAAAATCGAATATACGTAACCTGCGGAAATTCAAAATTCACGATACTTTTTCAACAGACCTCGTAGTCGTATTTTTAAAAATAAAAAAAATTCTACTCAAACTACATTATTCGTTAGTAAAATTTTACAATTTCTCGAAAAAATACAAAATTTAACAGTATGATTAAACTTAAGTATGTGTATAAGGTGTTTGTTTTTTTAAAAATTATAATCAATTTACAAAAGCTATCAATAATTTTATAAATATTTACATAAATATATAATATTATCGAATGCAATCAGGCCAAAATAGTTTTAGTTCCCACAAAAAAAAACTGAAACCAATTTCAAATCTATTCCGAACGTGTGCTATTTTTATTGTTTTTCCCAGATCATTGCTAAAATATTTGCTGCTATTATCATTTTATTATTGCAAATGATTATTGGTGAGCGTATTATCTTATCACATGTGGTACCGACTTTTCTATAGTTTTCTTTCAGTAACGTTTAGACTACAATTATTGTTAAGAATGTGGTTGTATTGAATGTCGTTTGAAGGAAGCGCGTGAGGAGGGGAGAAAAAAAAGAGAACGGGAGAGAGCAATCGTTATTGACTTTACGCGCGCAATATCGTATAGCAAAAAATAGCATTACATCCATTCAATAAAATAATCTACAATTGATTTCAAAATATGTCAATAATCTTGCATACACGAGGATGTGTACACAAGTATTATATATTAAATATAGAAAAAATTAGCACGAAATCATCTAATTGTACACATGCATATGTATGTGTATGTGAAGGCATGTATATATTATATCGGGGAACATATCCATAATAGCATGACGTAGTGTATATAAAATTAAGTACTTTTAAAGCTATTATTGATGCGTACTCCTACATTTTTATATACTCGTACAAAAGGAATAAAAGGAATTTACCTTTCGATCAAAGTGAAATTAAAAACATCAAATTGATTTGAAGGTAAAATCATCTATTATGTTCAATCAGGTATTTCACATTCGTCTGCATTGTCCAGTAAAAAATTATTATAGATGTGCTACGCAGTTGCGACAAAAAATGCGTAGCAAAAATAAAATATTTACTTATACGAACATATGTTATTTTTACTATTAATAGTATAATCAGTTTTATATATACTATTAATTGAACAATAGGGGTTTTTAAATACTTTTTATTAAATTTTTTATTGATTTTCAGAAAGGACTTTCGAAATATTGACAAAAAATTAAATAAATTTGAATTAAAGAGACCAAAGCGCTATAAAAAAGTGAACTTTCTCTCAATAATTTATTATATCAGAAAATCATCACTAACAACAATCCTCAAAATTATAAACTTTACTTTCGAAATCATCAAAATCATTATCTTAAAAAAATTTAAACAAAACGGAGTGTTTTTTCTCTTTGGAGAATCAATAGTTTAAAAAAAAAAAAAAACATTATTACTATTGGTTGTATTAAATGAAGAAAAAAAATATTGTTTTCAAAATTTTGCTCACGTTGAATAATTTCTATGTTTATAGTATTAATTCTTCTGAGATCGATTTTTCAATTGGTAAATCTGCTGTTTTTCTTATATTTTATTATAACACAAAAAAATGACTTTCAAATTTGTAAAAAAAGATAATTTAAATCTAAATAATAGAAGACAATTATCAGATCCTTGATATGTGAGATATTTTAGATGCATATATGCTACTTATATGTATATCAGCCTATTGGAAATAAAAATATTTATCCGTTTTGTCTGGACACAAAGGCTAAATTTGTTTTTTTCCAAATTGACACTTTTCGATGAGCGTAATACGTTTAATTCAATATTATTCAAAGAAATCAAAATTATTGGTACATTTTATAAATATTTTTCTTCTAATTTTTATTAATATATGTAACATATGTGTAGATATGTACATATGCATAGTCATAATTTATTGAAATTTTCTTAAAAGTTTACCTAGTATAATACCTTGTTTTAGATAATTTTATACTACCTTAATTTGCAATTGTATAAAATAATTTACTAAATATTATATAATAATTGTGATAATCGTTTAGTCCTTAAAATGGGATTGTTTCTATTTATAAGTGCAATTTAAAAAATGACTATACCCAACAAACTTATTCTATAATTAATCATTTTTTTATTATTTCTTTTGAACGATATTTTATATAATATTTCCCAAAGTAGAGCAAAAAAAAACGATGAAATTCTGATAATATCAGTTATCGAAAAATCATGTTAAACTATTGTCAAAAATTATTTGAAATTACTAAAAAATGTTGACAACTTCTGAACGAAAAGTAATAAAGCGAGATTGTTATATGGTAAATAATTTATTTACACCTTAAATATGAGCAAGTGTATAAATGTCGATGCATACGAGCACATACATTTTTCGAATAGAAGTCCAATCATATTAAATGGAGATAACACAGAAACACATGAGCAGATACTACAATATATTGAATATGCCAGTGGCCAGCAGCGCACGTTCATACAAATCCACCGTGTGATATTTTGTTATTGAGTTTTCTGACGTTTTATGAGCTTTCTGAGAGAAAGAAGCCTTTACCCACTGCTACTTTATCCGCAATCGAGGTTTCGCATGAATTCGAACGCTAGACGCTCAACAGTCTTTTAAGCCAAGTTAAACGTAACGGATTGTGTACCAGCAATCTGCGGTTGTATCGGCGTGATCACTACCACCTACCTACCTACATACGACCAATTCCTCTTAACTCGAAACCAAATTGCGTTTGTCAATAGTTAAACAGTGTTTTTCGGAAATTTCTTTAATAATTACTATTTGAATAATAATTAAAAAATACCAATAGTGTTTCGTCTTCTCTTTTTTTTCAAATCGGTTTTTATTTTGTTATTGTTTAAAATATATTTCCGTATTTATATCGGAAAATAATAATCTAGAATGAAAATAATGTGAATGTGTAATAAGTGGTTACCTACCTATGTGGTTAAAAACGGGGTTTAAATTTTTTGTAGTTACGAAAATATTTTTGTAATTCCACTTATTTGACGTCACCTGAAAGTTGTGTTATTTTGTTATCTCTGGTTGTGTGTTTTTTTTTAAATCGCATCTATATGAAACTATACGTATTAGATGTAAATTTGTATGTATATATTGGCTGATTAAAAGAACGGAAAAGTCTCTTTTAATTTTTTATGTTATTTATTAATTATTTTTAATATATAACGAAAATATTATTGAAAATAAATTTATGTGAAAACATTATCAAAAAAAAAAGTTGAAAATACAGAAAAAATATTAATAATATAAATATCACTGTAAAAAAAGTAATTTTGCGTTAATAAGTTGAAAAAAAAAAACATCAAAAATGGTATTTTACATATCATTTTGGACACGAAATATAGAACCACCCGACAAAGTGGATACTGGGCGAAGGTAAATGTTAATTTTTTAACAGAAAACCCATTTTCAAAATAAATAAATTCAAAAATATAAGTTATTGATTTTTGATAAATTACTTTTATTTATGACCTTATTTATTAAAAAAACATAACGTGGAATTTCTAAATTTGTTAGATAAGTGACATTTGGCGAACAATAACTTCAAATGGCAAATTTTCATCAGTTAAGCAGCCATGTTTGTTTTTCATCAATAATTCAATGTTAACTAAGATCAGTTTTTTTTTTTTTTTGAAAATATAGTAGAGAAATTCTTATAAATTCATAGTAAGGATACAAGGTATAAAAATGAAAATTTAAAACTTGATGCCAAAAATTAGCTATGGATGTGTGTCGCCCATTAATTTTGCCAATCAATATTTTGATATTAACTAACACACAAATAGGCTATCAAAATCACGTTTATATATACTCGTATGTGTCTATTATCTGTGATTATTTTTTTTCTTCTGCGTATTTTATTTCTTCTTCTATTTGGGATTTTCCATATGTCTATATTGTTCGAAGCAGTAATATAATTTCTTGGATTCTTCAGTCTTTTAATAAATGTTATGTTGGTTTGGATGGCATGGAAAGAAAGATATCTTCACCTTACTAGGTAGAGAAGCAAAAAATCAAATCCGAACCCGCTTAGCTGTAAAAGCTGATTTGAATCTTAATTGAACACCAAAGTTTTATTATGGAAGTGCCGAAGAGCAACAAAATAATAAAATGAAATACAAGTAAACATATTCATATTTTCACTGGTATCTATCTTTTCCTTTTACACCTGCGCAAAATTATATCCATCGATTTCATTTTTTGAAAGTTTATGTTTCTTTGTATTGGCTAATTTCGTCTGTTACCTTATATGCTTAGTACGCTATATCCAAAAATCGTAGCATTGAAAAATTCTCATTTTGTTTTATTTATTACTAACTAATATACATAAACCTACTAACCATTTAATAATTGCATGATTTTTATACATACATACGCATTTTTGAGCACGACGACACCTATACATTTTAAGTTTTATATAAAAATCAAATTTCAATAATTACTTCAAAGAAATTCAATCAATGTTGGTCGAGGTATAGAAAAATTTTACATATATAATAATTGTAAATGGCGCGCTTTTTTTAAAACTTTTTTATTTATTCCAATACTTAGTCAAAAATTTACACATTTTCATGTACAATATTATTTGGAATATTATTATGCATATATTAGCAGTTAAAAACTAAAACTAATCTTCTATGCACTACGGGTATTGTATTGTATATTATTTGGCAACGTACACGTAGCTATTTGTGTATACTCTGAGACCATATACCATCTAGAATTATTTCCATATTAGATCGATATTATTATATATTGCTCTATATTAGACGTTAGTTTATAATAGTCGATATTGATACATAATTTATTGCAAATATTGCTACATGACACAATTATTTGTAATTTTTTTATTATTATGTTTATGTAGTTTATACACCTCTGAGATCATACCCAATCTAGGATCGTATCCATACTAAATCGATATTATTCCATTTTGCCTTAATTAAAACATTGCAAATATTGCTATATGTCAGGATTATTTGTAATTTGTATTATAATATTTACGTATTATGTAAATTATAAATAATATCTTTTCAAAAGAAATTTCATGAAAAAATCAAAACATTTTTATTAGGCCCCAATTTTTGAAGCAGTTAAGATTTAACAATAAATCTACTCATTTTGTAAATTATTATATTATGTTTTACTGATTGAACGATAGATAGTCGCACATATTTGAAATAATACTATAAATAGCACTTATTCACAGAAGAAATAAAATATTACAATATTTAGTTAGTCTATAATTATGCATATATAAATTTATTTATAAAAAAAAAATTTTATAGTTAGGTAAAAAAAAAGAACTGCCATCAAGGTTTCAATTAATCAAAAATAAATCATTCAAGCCGTTATAGTGTTGGTAATGTTAAAAGATCGTTAAGCTTTAGTTAGTCTTTAAATTGCATTGTGGAGTTTGATAAGTAAAATACAAAGGCAAGTATTTGACATTGGAGAACTTGTTGTTCTTCCCTTTCGCTCATATTAACCACGTTTGAAAGCCTATCAAAAAGAAGATAAAAAATGCAATTATGTACATATGCACGTGTGTATATTAAATATAAAAGGCATACATTTAAAAGAACTATTCAATTTCAATACAAATAAAAAAAAATTAAATAAATAAAATTGAAATAAACAAAAATAATATCAATCACAACGCGACAATCAAGCTAATTCACATGTGCGCTGGAATGCTAAAAACCTGTACTACCACTGAATATGTGTATTTGCTATATTTGGTTGAATTTTTAGTTTATTAAAATTGGCTTTTTATTGGAATTTTTCGGAAAATAACAGAAGTTCATTGGATAGAGAATAAAATATGAAGAGAAAAAAAACATATTCAAACTTCATTTGTTTAGTAACAAATAAACAACTGCTTACGCCTTCATTTTTACTCTTTTATTTAATAATCTCGCTACGGTGTTTGATTCTCATTTCATGTAAAGTAAGAAGAATCCACCCTCCACTATTACCATAAATAACAATGATCCATGATGTGCACTTGCGTTCAACTACTCGTATGTACATATATATACGGTTGGTTTGCTTTGTTTTGTTTCTGATGGTGTTATAAGGTTATGTGAATTGCGGCCGCGATTGTATAGAAATGCTAATGGCACTCTACATTTACCTGCTGCCTACAAACATGTATATTCGGATGTATGAATATGTTTCAAGTTGGAATATAAACTGTGCATGGGTGTCAAAATCCTGACTGACATCAACTCTACAGAAAAATATTGTTTGTACTTTTTGTGAAATTACTACCATACTGAAGGCCAAATAAAATAGCGTTAAAAATTGAAATTTTCTAACTCTTACTCTTGTATACGGAAGCATACATCATATTAACATAAAATTAAAATATTTATATTTAATCAAATTAAAGTTAATAAGAGCATGAATTTTATCTGAAATAATCAAATGGTAATTAATTAAAAACAAAATTACTTTTTTCTTAAATTCAATTAAATAAATTAGTTGATATATATTATTTTAGTCGTAAAAGAATCCAATGTTCTTCTCATATCCATTCTCGTTATAATAATATTTTTCCCATTTTTTCAATCAACAATATTATTCTTTAAAAAGGCATAAAAATAAAATTAGTTGTATTACAGTTCAGTAAATATTGTTGTTCGATTTAAATCATAAAGTTCATAGAGTCTAATAAAATTGAAATACAAATTATATATTTAGACTGTTTATTATATAAACAAATTTAGACAAAATGAAAAAAGTCGCTATTTTTTTTTTTTTTTTTAAAGAAAAAAAATTAACTGATAGTAAAAATATATGAAATATTAATTAAATGATAAGAGAGAAATAATAATAATTTTTTAAAAATAAAGGCGCATTTCATAAATAAAATATTGAAGATAGCCTTACGATAAGGCTATTTATTTTTTGCATACAAAAATATTTTAGCAACAAATTAAAATACAAGCTTAGATATTATTTAATAAAATAATAAAATAGAGATTATATATACGAGTATATAATAAAATGCAATATTTTATATTTAGACAAACTTGTTTTCAGTAATCCGCCAATATTGCGTTATGAGCATTTTGTTTAAAGTCATTTAATAATAGTTTTTTTTGTTATTTCAATTGTTGATAGTCCTGAAATGATAACTCTAAACGAAACGATAACTAAAACCCATTGACTAAGAATTTTTCCCCATTTGATTAGAAGAAACTTTTAGATGTCAGTTTCTGTTCCCTACTAATTTTATTTCAGAATTCTGTAGAATGGTCCTAAAGTCACCGACAAATCAGAAATACGAAAATTTCACCTTATAAAGGGTTTTCCAATAAGAGTGATATGATTTCTAAGTGACGTTTCGGCCATTTGTAATATGTCATGATCTGTCCTTTTTTCATTGTATTCAGTAATGTTTACAATTTCATCATGGAGAGATATACGACAAATTATTCAATTTTATTATCAAAATAATCGTTCTCCAATTTAAGAAAATCATCTTCTCCGATGAGGCTCACTTTCATCTGAGTGGTGCGGTAAATAAACAAAACTGTCGATTTTGGTGCGAAGAAAATCCACAAATTATTCATGAACACCCTAAATTGACAGTTTGGTGTGGTTTTTGGTCTAGTGGAATCATCGGTCCGCACTTCTTTCGAAATAAAGCTGGTAACACCGTTACTGTCAATGGAGAGCGGTATAGATCGATGATAACCAACTTTTTATGGCCGAAATTGGAAGAAGTTGATCTTGACAACATCTGGTTCCAACAATACGGGGCTATGTGCCACACAGCACGTGCAACAACCGAATTATTGCGAGAAAAGTTTGGAGATTCGATTATTTCAAGAAATGAACCAAGAAGTTGTGATTTTACACCAGAAAAGTTTAGAGATTCGAATTATTTCAACCTCCAAGAAGTTGTGATTTTACACCATTAGACTACGGTATTTCTTGTGGGGTTATTTGAAGTCATTGGTCTTTAGTAATAAACCAGACTCTCTTCAAGCTTTAGAAGTCAATATTGAACGTGCTTTTCATGACATACCATACGACTTGATTTAGTGGAAAAAGTGCTCGAAAATTGGGTTCATCGAATTCGTTTCTGCAAAAGAAGTCGTGGAGGCCATTTGAATGACGTTTTATTCAGAACTTAATTGTATCGATTGTACTTCACATTAAATATAAAACATTTGAATTTCCTTAACAATTAATATGTTTTTTTGTTGAAAAGAAATCATATCACTTTTTTTGGAAAGCCCTATATTTTGAAAGCAACACCTCAAACAGGGCCATAATTTCAGTTAACAAAAGACTATTAATTGGAAGAGGATTTCGTTAAGAGAGCGCAGTGCTGCTAACATCGAAAAGTAAAAGTAAATTTATAGAGTAACTTCTGAAATTTTTGGCAAGGATCTGTTGATATTTTAATTTATTATTCTATTATTTTAATATGATATGTTTTGTGTTTGTTGTTCCTGTAGTTTAGCACATCTTATTTGTGTGAAGAATTAACGATTTCTTATGCACACAATGATGATGGAAATAAAAGTTACTCTCAGAATAGGTTTTATTGCTCGATTTTAACTAACTTTCAAGTATATAAAAAAAAATTCTGTTTTAAGTTTTTTGGGTTTTCTTGATTAAAAATCTTATAAATCAATGCTGAATATTAATAAAAATCGGAAAAAATAATCAAATTAGAAATGACGTGATATTGCTTTATGTGTAAAACAGGTGATAATTACAGATATGTATGTGAAAATTCAGACACTTATTATTTTAACAATTGTGCATTTATTTTTTGTTTTCTTTTTGAATTTATCTTTATGTTTTTAATTGGCTTTGTTTGTTTGTTATTTTTTTTCCATATCAAACAGACTGTTGAAATGTTCCGTCACGTGGAATTCACGGTCAATATAGATTGAAGTATTTAAGCGATTTTAACAGGTAAAAGAACTTCGATAGGCTTCAATACAATGCACATTTAAATAAATGAGTATTTTTTCTTCCTATTTTTCTGAAATAAATGCAACTATTATAGATGCTGGTTCTCCTTGGAATATAAAAATATATATACCGTAACTATCAGAGAATTATTGCTGTTATTTTATATCTGCTGCGGTTTTGATTATTCCAATAAAACTGGAGGACAGTTATTGAATGTCATAATAAAAATTATATTATTTCTAATAATAAAAGAAATGAAATTTTTTTTCAATGCAAATTTTATTCCAGCAATAATATTTGATTAAAAAAATTTGATAAAAACCAATATATTCAAAATTAATTTTAATTGCCCATATTTAAGGTACATACTAGGGCATCTCCAATTAATATGGGTTGAACCGTAAAAAAAAGTATTAATTTCTTTCTTTTTAAATATTAAATATTAAATATTAATAAACCACAAACGGGTCATTAGAGATATTAAAATGTTAACTTTCTAATTTTTGTTTGAATTTATTTGAAGATTAATTTAGAGCCCATTTTTTTCTCTCTTATTGATATATTAGCATTTATTTCATTTTATCTTTTTTTACACATGAAAGTTAATAGTCGATCAATAAGATGATTTATTAGATATTAGAAATAAAAAAATTAATATATAAAAAGAATGCATTAGTATCGATCGATGCCATTATTCGAATATTTTTTCTTATCTCTTTTTGCCTATAAATGTTATTTTGGAATGATTTGCTATTTGGATATATCGCAGATAAATATTAAAAGTATTACGGAGAAAAAAATTAATTTTATATTATTGATAAGAGAATTTTTTGTGTAAATAAATTAATTTCACTAATTCATACCATCACGATATTAAAAAGAGGTTTTTTTTAAAAAAAAAATTTTAAATATACATATTTGGGGATTCTTTCGAAAGTATAATCAATATTTGTTTTTAAAAATAATGGTTCCAAAGAAGAACTGATATTATTAAGCAAGCAAAATACAAAATTACTTTGATAGTAATATTTATAGATTTCCAATAAAAAGTTGTTCATATAAATTTATCTAGTCTATGTTATTTTGATAATTATCTACTCTATGTTATTTTATAATTCATTATCTTAATTTATAGACGTTTTTAATGAAGGCACCTTGTTTTTTTTTTTGATAAGTTATGTTTAAGAAGGAAAGTAAACTTAAAAAAGATGTATGAGATATAATATTGTATACAAAAAAAATTGAAAAAGGAGAAATTTGCAAAATAAATAAAAACTTTTTTAAAGGGGTGAATTAAGAAGAAAATTTTTATAAGATATATGATCATGCAGAAAAAAATAGTGTCGTTACACAATATCAATTTTCTTTTGTCTACTACTGCTATGTTTATATTTTTGAGAAATGTGTACATATTATCCTTATAATTAACAATTCCGCAACGATAATCCGATCTAAATCTGCTAAATCAATCAATTCCAGAGGTTCCGATTTCGATTAGAGAGCTTTCAATCCCAAAAAGTTTACCTCATCATTCTATCAAAAGAAAAGATTATTTTACTTATGCTGTAGAAAGTAAAGTTAAAAAAACTATACTTTTAATTCAGATTTAAAAAAAAAATTATTTGTTATATTGCATTAAAAAAAATTTCATTTTTTATATTGCATGAACCTTGACATTATGCTCGGAATAAAATATTATTCAAATGGCCGCCATAAGACTTATTATAGAAGTCGTTCCTTTCGAAGTAATTTTTGAGAACTTTTTGCACATTATTTGACAAGTGTCTTGTGGCGCCACCTTGCAAGTTTAGCCCAAACAAAGTCAGTTGTCATATAGCCATATAGCGCTCAGAATCAGCGGTAACGACCTGTCCTTCATTTTCAAAGAAATACGAGCCAATGACACCTTCAGATCAAAATTCACACCAGATGTCACTTTTCGCGGATTCGAAAATGTTTTTACGAAAAATGAGCGTCATCGTTGAAAAAATAATCTCCTCTTAAAGCGCGAAGCATGGATACGCCGGAATCACCTATTTAGTAGACAATTTTTTATCGTTGATTAAACGATCCATAATGAAAATGCCAGGCTCTAAAGTAAACAAGTGCCAAAACTGATTTGCAACATTTCGATCCGGCAATTTTGATCTCGAAGATGCACCACGAAAGGCCAATTGAAGTTGATGAAAACACAATAAAGGCATTAATTGATGCAAATCGGCGAATAACAACTCGTGAGATCGCTGAGAGGTAAAATTTTTCGAATTCGACCGTTCATGATCATTTGAAACGCCTCGGTTTAATCTCAAAGCTCGACATATGGGTTCCTCATCTTCTTACGAAAAAAAATTGTGCTGTCGCATTGATGTTTGTGATTTGCTTTCAAACACAAAGAAAATTATCCATTTTTGAAGCGTATCATCACTGTGGACGAGAAATGGGTTGTCTACAACAATGTTAAGCGCAAAAGATCCTGGAGTAGAAAAGATGAACCGGCTCAAAGCACTTCGAAAGCCAATATTCATAAAAAAAAGGATATACTATTTGTTTGGTGGGATTTCTAAGGAATCCTTTATTTTGAGTTTATATCGAGCAACACAACGATCAATTCTGAAGTGTACTATCACCAGTTACTCAAATTGAACGATTTCAGCAAAAGCTTTTAGAGCTTGGATGGGATATACTGCCACACCCACCATACTCTCCAAACCTAGCACTTTCCGATTATCATTTGTTCCGGTCTCTACAAAAATTTTTAGATGGTAAAACGTTTAATTCAAATGAGGAGGTCAAAAATCACTTAGATCAGTTTTTTGCCAACAAAGAACAAAAATTTCATGAGCGCGGAATCATGTTACTGCCAGAAAGATGGCAAAGGGTATTGGATCAGACTGGACAATATGTAACTGAATAAAATATTAATTCACTATAAGAAAATCGTTTTTTTTAAATAAAAAAACGAAATTACTTTCCGAACAACCCAAAGAGTTTAAAAATTTTGAACTCAGACTCGTATGTCGACTACGATTGTATCGGGTTTTTCAATAGCAACTTGACACTTTTGATTTCTTACTGTGAACGAACCTTTTTGCGAAAGGATCTTGGCCTGCACCCTTACAAGATCAAGTTAACTCAAGAACTAAAGCCCCTTGACCATATGAAGCGACGCACGTTCTCAGATTGGGCTCTAGAGAAGTTTGCCGAAAATGACGACTTTCATCGCAAAATCATCTTCAGTGATGAAGCGCATTTTTGGTTGAATGGCTTCGTCAACAAACAAAACATGCATTATTAAAGTGCTGCAAGCTCTCATGTGCTTTATGAAACACCACTTCATCCAGAAAAAGTGTCTGTATGGTGCGGTTTTCATACCGGTGGCGTCATTGGGCCAATTTTCTTCGTTGATGAAAATGACCGTCACGTTACAGTCAATGGTGAACGCTACAGAGACATGTTGCAGCGTTATTTCTTCGATCAATTGCATGGGCTGGACATCAGTGATATGTGGTTTCAACAAGACGGTGCTACATCCCACACAGCGGGAGAAACAATCGACTTATTGAAGTCCAAGTTCGGTGAACATGTTATATCGAGAAAAGGTCTTGTCGATTGGCCGCCGAGATCTTGTGATTTAACACTTCTAGACTTTTTTCTGTGGGGCTACGTTAAATCGATGGTCTATGCCAACAAGCCGGCGACGTTAGAGGACCTAAGAGCCAACATCGAACGAAAAATAGCGGCCGTTTCCGTCGAATTGTGTGGCCGAGCGATCGAAAATTGGCTTCAACGAATCGACCGCTGCAAGCGTGCCCGTGGTGGACATATGGTATGACCGAAGTCGAGTTCCATTCATAATTGCATTGATTGTACTTTAAGGCAATAATAAAAGTTTTAATATATATTAAATGGTTTGCGAGATATTTAAAAAAATTGTCAAGTTCTTATTCAAAAACCCTTTATAAAAAGTATCATACTTAAATAGCTCAATATATGTTGATGTTAGTTATTTACATCGTAAATAGTAGTTATGAAAACGAGGCTCCTAAGCACAGTTTGAGTATTTCCGATTTTTAAAAGTATATTTTAATTTGTTTACAAGTAGAAAATATTTCCACTGATGTCGATGCTGAATCAAATTTGAAAAACTGGCATTTTATACAAAGAGTTCGCCAGTTATATGGTAGATAGTCTAAAATGATAAATATCAATAATCGTTGTTCGGATTAACGATAATAAATTAATTTGTTACCATTAAGCAGGATAATTACCTTCAAATGGAAATTCCTTATCGTTCTTAACAATTTCTTAATATTTAACATTAAATACTTTCTATTATGTGCGAGTTTTTTTTTTGATGGACATTACCAATTTTTGGAATCAACTTTTTATTTTTACACCTTAACTTAAGATGAAGGTTTTTTAAAAATATTTTTTAGTTTCCATAAATTGTTACAAAATATCTACATTTAAGCCTATTTGTATTATTATTTCTTAATTAGTTAAAAAATAGTTAATTGAAGTTATTTAAGAAGAATAAAGGATAAGATAAAAATTACTATTTTATTAGAGTGATTTTTTTAAAAATTGTTTTGCATGTTAAAAAGATTTCAAAAAAAAAAATGATATTTACAAGTAAGGTACCTATTTAAACAAAACTTTTCAAGGATTTTATAATTCCGTAGTTATTGGAATTTCATACTTTCCCGCTTCCATACACGTACATGCAATCATTTACTTACAATTAGACAAGAATTCATTTTTTAAGTCTTACTAATATTAGTTTTTTTTTTACTTCTTACCGTTAATAAATGGTAAATTTTATTTACATATTTTATAATTTTTTTCATATTTTATAATATCATATCTAAAAATAAAATTTTTTCTATTAACATTTTGTGAACAAGTATTTATAAAGTAACAAATATTATAAATCAATAGTTTTATTTTAAAGTTAAATATATTAATATAATGTTATGGAAATTTTAGTACACTTTTTAGATAAGTAATTATTATAAAAGAAAATATATTTATATATATAAACGAACAAGAAATAAATATAATAAAAATAATTATAATACTATAAGTCTGTCTCTATTGATGCAAAATTAGATCCGCTTTGGTTCGGTAAACTTTCACTCAATTATTGTGTAGATAAATTTGGGATTTTCCTAAATTCTTTTTTTTGTACTGTAACAAAGATGGCATAATGTACCACTCCTTTGTGATAATATTATAAAATGAACGAAAACTAAAACAGAATTAAAAAAAACATCATTTTTCAAGGTATATTTTCTTCTTTATTTTATTATTTATTGTGTGGATATTATGAAATTTCATTCAGCATATTATGATATATTTTAATTTTTTTTAATAAAGACTTCTAATAAAAACTTTAAAAAAAAACATTTGTTTTCATTTGTTTTCTTTTTACTAACTCAAATTAATAGTGAAGAAAAAAACTATCTGCTTATATTGGTTGTAATTTTATAATTAGCTATGGATTTTCTATAGCGTGATATGATATGCTAGTTAATATAAAATTTGGGCATAATCAATAGCAATAGAAGCACCAAATTCGTATAGTTTCTTCAGTAATTTTTTAGATCAAGGATATGTAACATATTTATTTATAATTTTGAATTGTTTGTAGATTAGATTTGTCATTAAAAAATAATGAAAACGATATGGAGTGGCCTAATTAGTCAAATTTAACATATTGACAATATTTCGGTAAATTTAATAGTTTTATCTGAAAAAATTACTGCGTAGAGCAATGTCACTTTTAAAAGAGACTCTTAAATATATTGAAATATTCACACTCGGGGCCAAAAGTTTGCGACCACTTTGGTTTTAATAAAAAAACTCAGAATTTAAAATGAAGAAATGAAAAGAAATTATATTGTTTAAACCACAGGGTGGGCCAATTTGGACTAACTGATTTAAAATGCACATAACTTTTATATTTGTTAATGTTTTACTAGTTTTTTTTTTTTTTTTTTTTTAATGAAAATGTAATTTATTAAATTTTTTTAATCTAACTGTGAAAAATAATATACTTTAAATGACTTACATTTTCTTGTTGGGGCAGTTAATGGGGTTTTCTAAGGCATTACGGTGCGCAACGTTTCTGGCTCCAAATGTGCAATTTCTGTTCGAATATTCTTGTTCAGTTCCCGAATATTTAGGGGTTTATTCACGTAAACCAGTTCTCTCAAGAAACCCTACAAAAAAAATCAGGGCCTGTCAAATCTGTGGAACGAGGTGGACAAGCATTTTTTGAAATTATTCGGTCATCGAAAAGTTCTCGAAGAATCAGCATTGGAACTGTAGCTCCATTTTGCTGAAAACCATATGCCAGGGTTTTTCAGAACTGGCGTACATAAAAAAATTTCTAACAAGGTCCGATATACCGCTCTAGAGATGGTTTGTGGATGCTCACTCTTCGAGAAATATATGCACCTTTTATTAGGGTAACCCAGGTTTAATGTCGTATTATATCAATAAAACGTAAAGCGTAAAACTTAAAGTTTTTATTTAAAAATTATTATACAAAAGTATTATCTACTACCTTATTCCATCTATTAATTAAATCAAATATGTCTTTCTTATAAAATTTTCGTGGTTTTGAATTAAAAAAATCGGAAAGGACCGATTTCATATCATCCATTGATTTGAAACTTTTTTCTCGTAATAAATGCTCCATCGATCGGAATAGGTGGAAATCAGGCGGTGCCAAATCTGGTAAGTATGGAGGGTCCAATAATTTGTCCCAACCCATGTCATTTTTTTTTTTCGGGTCATATCGGCAACATGTGGTCTGGTGTTGTCGTGTTCCAGGATAATTTTTTTGTCTCTAGCCAGATCAATAATGCCGCTTTTAAACGATCGAGTTGTTAAAAAATCAAATGAGTTGTGACCGTTTCGCCTCGTTTCAACAACTCGAAATACACGACACCTTTCGAATTCCACTATACACATAACAAATGTTTTTTTTTTGGTGAAGTCCGGGTCTTGGAGTTGGAATTGCCGTCTGCCCAGGGGTTAACCACTGTTTCTTCTTTTTAATGTTGGCATACAGAACCCATTTCTCATCTCCACTGATTAATTCGTGAAGAAATGGGTGATTCCGTTCTTGTTCACGCAAAACTTTGCATGCGGTGTTACGTTCCGTCTTGTTGCGATCGAACTAAGCGTGCGGAGCCCAAACACCCTGCCTTTGGAATTTTCAGATTTTGTTAAGACATCTTCGAATACTGGACCAGGACACACCGAACTTTTTCGATAATTCGCCAATAGTCATGGTTGGATTTGCTTCAATTTGGGCTTTTAGAGCTACATCGTCTACTTGACTATGCCGTCTTCTTCGGGCTCGTCTTCCAAATCAATGTTTCCAGTTTTAAATTTTTTAAACCAACGTTGACATTTTCTGACATCCAATATGTCACCATAAATATCACAAATATTTCTCGTGGCTTCACTGGCGTTTTTTTTTATATGGAACTGAAACAGCATTCAACTGCATAAATGTTGCTCTGACGGACACACTTCTGCTATTATCGTTAAGCTTGAGAAATTTTTTTTATCAACTTAAAGCGATCTTCGAATAGTATGCTAAATATAAAAAATACTTACATACGTCTTTTCTGGATGACGGTCTGGAGAGCACTATTTAAAAATTCCATTTGCAAAATACGATATTAATTCTGGGTTTTCCTAATATAAAGATATAAAAGATGAAGGATTTATCCCAATAATTCTATCGGTCATAATTCCACACCAAACAGTGCATCTAAGAGGGTGTAATTGACGCTGATACAACGTTCTCGGATTCTCCGTACCCCAAATTCCGCAGTTCTGTTTATTGGCATATCCATTTAAATGAAAATGGCTTCATCGCTCATAATGACATTGTTCAAAAAATTGGCATCATCTGTCGCAAGCTGAATGAGTCTTTTAGCATATTGTAGCCGTTGTGCTGCATTCCTCGGTAATAATTCTTGAGCCAATTGAATTTTGTATGGAAATATCCTCAGATCAAGTTTCAAAATTCGTCGTAGCAATATTCTGGAAATGCCCGTCGGCGAGTAGAGACAGATGGATCATCATTTCGCGTACAGCCTCCACAGCTTGTTCGTTGCGAACAGGTCGATTAAAATTTGTTCGTGGCTCCTCATGTTTGTACTGGGAGCTGTGACATTAAAATGCTGATGATATTTTCTTTGTGTTGTAACAATATATCGTCCGGAAGAAAAATAAAATTCAACCATTTTTACACGTTCTTGCACTAGGTATGAAGACATCATAAAATATTACCTTTATAATTTAGAAAAAAAAAATATGATTTTTAAATCTATCAGTCCCAAGTTGGCCCACCCTGTATATGAAATTTTATCTTAAACATAAATAATTTTATTTTTTTAATTTAAAAAATACAATATAAAGAAAATGCTCAAATGCTTTTTCGTCGAAATAACCTAGGCAATGTTCCAACATTGCAAAAACATCCTCGACAAGCTGCTGCCCCCTTCTAGTTAGCTTATCCCATGAAACTTTTATGAGGTTGAGAACAGGTGATTATGGTGGCCATGTTATATTCTCCAAATGCCTTCTTGTTTTTTATTTTGAAGATAATCTCTAAATAATTTTAAACTAATTTTTGATCGTTATCCAGCTGCATAACGAATTAACCCAAGTCATGGTGGAAGAGCATTTGTCTCTAAGATGTTGGGATACTTCTCTTTTTTCAAATTCCATTAATCTGAACCAATTGTTCTATTCCATCGATAGACTATCTGCTCTGACTATTGAAGTTTGATTAATCCGCATAAAGTACATTTTTAAAGTCATCAACAGTTCAGGTTTGATGGAATAAACCCCAATCCAATCTTTTTTTTTATTTGAGGCTACCAGTAATAAATGATCAACTCTCAATCGACTTTTGACCGTTATTAAATATACTTGGTTGATTCGGCTTTTATTTGATTCGAACTGAATTTGAGGTGCTGTATGTTTTGGATTTAAACTAGTAATTTTAGGCCTATCATACTGTGTTAAACTCCGGATGACTTTCCGGTCTAGCTACAAATTCCATAGTTTGGATTAACGCAATCCTTTGAGCTTTTAAACTTAGCCTCTATAAATAGCCTTGATTTACCTTCACTAACAATATCAGAGCGCATTTCAACACCAAATTCGCGATTTTTTCCATGTTTTTAAACTTTTACTTAAATAAATAGCTTCAAATTTAAATAAATATTAAGAAAAAAAGGAGAAAATTAATCCTTCATGTATCTATACAGAATATTGTTTGTGTATAGTAAGGAATTAAAATACATGGACTTCTCAAAAGAGCATTATAAAAATTGAACATTTATTTTTAACTAAGAATTTGGTAATTTCACTTGGCCTATTATGGCAAAAAAAAGGAACATTAATGGAAATTACGACTTCTAAAATATATCTTATAATATATTATAAGATCAAAAGTAATCATATATGTTTCCGATTTACTAAGATTTTTAGAGATGTTGTCAAGGTGATCGCAAACTTTTAGCCGGTAGTGTATGTACACATACGAGGCCTGTTCAAAAAGTATCGCAAATTTTGTGTTTCTTCAAAAATTATTTATTTATTCATGAATGTCTATTTTGTCCACTTCAAAGTAATCCTCACCAGATATTATACACTTGTACCAGCGTTTTTTCCAATCATCGCAGCACTTCAAAAAATCATTTTTTATGATCTTGTTCAGCTCCTCCTTCGATGCCGTCTTTATCTCCTCAATCGTAGCGTAGCGTCGTCCTTTCATGGGGCTCTTCAGTTTCGGGAACAAGAAAAAGTTACAGGGGGCCAGATCTATGGAATACGGTGGCTGCGGCATTATTAGTGTGTTGTTTTTGGCCAAAAAATCGCGCACAAGCAACGATGCGTGAGAAGGGGCGTTATCATGGTGCAAAATCCAATTTTTGTTCTTTCACAAATCCGGTCGTTTCGCGCAGCTTGCACATAACTTGCAGGTAATATTCCTTATTGACCGTTCTACCCTGTGGCAAGAACTCATGATGCACCACGCCCCTACAACCGAAGAAAACTGTAAGCAAAACCTTCACATTCGACCTTCTCGTCGTTCACATCTTCTCTGCGCTCTGAGAACATTTTGTACCACCAATAAACGTTGCGTCGGTCCAAGGTAGCTTCACCATATGCCACCGTCAACATTCGGAATGCGTCCGCGCATTAATTAAAAAAAAGTTCAAGCAAAGCAGCGGTCAAAAATTAAGTGAACATTCAAAATGGCCGAACTTGTCGTCATAAGTGAGAGAAATGAGTACCAAGATAACGCCACAAAAAATCGAAAATCCAATATATACGTAACCCGCGGAATTCGCGATACTTTTTGAACAGACCTCGTATGTACACATCAAATATTTGCGGTTATAGAGAATTAGTCAAAAATCAATAATTTGATTTTTTAAGATTTAATATTAATTAAAAGAAATGTATACGTAATACGAGTACATAACCTTATTATTTTTTTCTTCTTTTTCAATAATATCTTTTTGCAAAAATAAATTTCGAAAAGAACTTGTGATAATTGAACTCTAATCGATCTTAATACATCCGTGAATTATGGGGAAAAAAATGATTTTTGATAATTGCATAATATATAATACACTGTGTATTTTACTTTCCATTTAAGGTAGTTAGTGTCTTTATTTATTGTATGTATTAAATTACGGAGAGATAAGCTTTGTTTGTTATAAAGTTTATTATTAAAAACAAAACGAAATTGTGAAATAATTTGCTCTTAAAATTATATCCGTTAGCAGCTTCACATGAGATTCTCTGGTACAAATGAATATTCATAGTATATTTTATATATATGGTAAGCATTATGTGTGATATTGTTGGCGCGAGACTGGTTCCGTACATATATGCCTGAAGAGTACGATAACACGTTAAAGCCGATAAGAAATTTTAATTAGCATCGGCATATTTTTCACGGTCAGGTTACTAAACTAGACGTTATGACGTATGAAACGAATGTATATACGAGTATATAATAATAATATAGAGCAGTGACTTTAAATGTAATTAGTACAAATAATTTACGAGAATACTAATGATTTAATTTAAAAATAGAAACAAACCATGGCTAACGCGTATATTACGAGCGAAGCATACTCGTATGTACACTAGAATATAAGCTTATCATTATTTTTTGGTTGAAAAATTTTAATAATATTTTTTATCGTATTTTTTTCTTCTATTTTTTTTTTAGTATGGCATGCATACAAGAGGATTTTAGTCAAATGAACCTTGGACAAACTGAATTGCCATTTAAAACCAATGACCAAGGTACAGATAGTAGTGCAGAAAATACCTGTCAAAATCGATGGCCACCAAATGGACCGAATTTCGGGCATCCAGATAAACCAATCGGTTGGATGTATGGTTTGTTAGGATGTATGAAACCAGTATTATCGTTTATTGGAAAAGCAGCAGTTATTGAAATGAAACATAAACAAACCGAAGATTGGGAAATACCTTTTGAATCAATAACTGATTTGGAGTGGCTTGGTAGCGGAGCACAAGGTGCCGTATTTAGTGGCAGATTAAAAAATGAAATAGTGGCTGTGAAGAAAGTTCGTGATGTTAAAGAAACGGAAATTAAACATCTCAGGAAATTGGACCATGAGAATATTATTAAATTCAAGTAAGTATAAAAGTTTAGAATATTTCTTTTATTTGTAAAATATATTCTTGAAAAAATACCATAACAATTAACATTTTCAAACGAATTAGAGAATAATAATTACTATTACCTAAATATAATTATCTGATTAAGATAACTTAGATTATTTTAAAGAAAAACTAAAATTACTTAAGCCCAAGTCTCAGAAGATTATAAACTTTTCTATTTCCAACTAATTCATATACAGATAAGTCATTTACAACTTACGATTACTTAATACATATATTTATATAAGATCCAATCAGATGTGAAAAGTTGTGTCCACTAGGTACTAGGCATAGTATAGAGAGCTATCTGCTCTAGACTAATTTTTGCATTGGTCACCGTTTATGATAAAAATATAAGTTCAATTTGTCTATATATGGTATAATCAATAAACATAAAATTTTTTAATTATTATTATTTACCCATTAATCTCCAAAAATAAATAATGTCAATGTGTAAAGGTACAAAAACTATATAAAAGTAGTATTATCGTTTAATTCAAAGCAATCTTGCTGTTTTTTTTCCAATAATATGTTTACAAATTTCATATTTATATTGGTGGAAATTTTTTATTTTAATGCAATCATAATAGATATTATATTATTAAGACTAGATTGCCGGATGTTGGGTATATACCCCTTTTTTACCTGAAATAAGTCAATTTGACTCAAACATCAAAATTGAAGTTTTTTTAAAAAAAATAATATTGTATGTTATTTTAAAGACACTTTATTCAAAACAATTTTTGCATATATATTGTGTTTTTAAAATACATTTTCCGTAGATTTTTTTATTACTTTTAGCACAGACTTCTATTTCTTCTGCATGACACTTGAACTTGACTTATAAAGTTGTGTGGAAAACTGTGTCATGTTGTCCTTCTTGGCTTTTGCAATTTTAGGCAATTATTTTCTATTTGCTCGTATTGTTCCAGCCAATGAGGCTTGTAAAAAAATTGTTTGTGGTAATATTTCGCCCACAACCTAAATATGGCTCAGTAATTTTATATACAACAAACTCGCTCAAGGAAATATTTGATCCGTAGGCTTTATTTTTGCCCAAATAGGGAAAACCACTTAGATGATACTTGCTTCCAACATCCGCAGCTAACCAGAATTTGATGCCAAATTTATCTGGTTTATTAGGCATGTATTGAGTAAATCAGCACCTGGCTTTAGTTGAGAACAATTGCTCATCGACTGTTATGTTATCCACAAGTTTATAACAAGCCTGGCTATTCTCAATAAAGTTTTCCCATACTCTTGAAATCAAGGCAAATTTGTCTGTTTTTAATCGTTCACTTCGTTCATTTTTCTTATCAAAACGTATAAATCGAAGTATTTCTCTGAACTTATCTCTGCACATTGTTCGGGAAAAAAAGGAGGTCCCAACTTCTTAGACCATAAATAAGAACTTGCCTCATAAGCTCCTCTAGCGTACAAAATTGCTACAAAGGCCCATAATTGCGATTTTGTTAATGTCCAGTCTTTTTTCAAAACTTTACGAGCTTCGAGTTCAGTGCATAATTTTATATATTCCATTATACTTTCGTCGATTATCAAATTAAAAGCATTCTTTACAGTACCAAGTATAATATTTCTTTTGGCATAGGAAGTTGACCCTGAAAAATATTTAAAGAGTCAATTTGACTCAAATCCGTCAAAATAGTTATAGTACATATGGATTTTGGAACTAAGCAGTGTGGAGGGGAAGGAATTAGTATTTGTATACATTTTATAAATCTATTAAACACAAATATATTTTTTTTTTAAATTATTTAAATTTTTCTATATATATAGCAATAAAATCGTGAATGAATCAAATTGACTCGGTCCGGCAATCTAGTGTCAATTATGCAGAACATCCGCTTAAACCTTATTACTAATTTAAAGTACAATTTGATTGGCGGTTAATAAACTGCTCATAATCAATATTTGTTTTAAAGGAAAAGAGTGCGTTAAAAATATAATCAAGTTTGTTTAACAAGAACAAATTTTCATATACGTTAAAAGTTTGAAAATTATTCAGAAGCTTTAATAAAAGTGCTCATTTTCTGAGCACTTTTGTTAAAGCTTCTGAATAATTCAGAGGCTTTAACAAAAATTAAAGCTTTTCACTATTTTTAAAAAAAAATTTATCTACAGATGTATAAGTAAAAAGAAATATTTATACATTAAATATATTATAATATATATTTTATATTTAAATGTCAGAATTGTCACTTTGATTTTCATCTAATAAAAATTAGGTCTAAGCAAATAGTTGGATATTAGGGCAATACTATTTCAGCAGCAAAAAAACTGAACAGTTTTAGTTTTAATTTAAATTTACTATTGATAAAAGTGAATTATTAGTTTTTTTATTTTTATTTTAATTTACTTTAAAAACAATTTCAATTGTGATATCAAAAAGAAATTACAGTTACAAAATAATTATAGTAAAGTTTATTTGTAGTGACAACTCGTATAATATCTTGAATGTGCACATATTTCAGTTTTGTTTTATAACTTTATTTTTATCAATAATTATATTTTATGGATGTAATATTCATATTTAAAAACAGAGTTTATCTGAATTCATATTAATAGGGTGTTTGATTTACGTAAAACGAACGCCCGTTTATTTAGCATAATTAATTGGAAAAACAAACTATTCCTAAAATATGTTGGTACTCATGTTTCTTACTTATGCCGACAAGTTCGGCCATTTTGAATGTTCAGTTAATTTTTGACAGCTGCTTTACTTGCACGTGTTTTGGCTCATCTTAGATTTTTGCCCAATGTCGACCAAAAACAACATCGTATTAACATTGCTAAGGAGCTGTTGGACTCTGTCCGCGACGACCCAAATGTGCTCCAGAGGGTCATAACTGGTGACGAATCATGGGTTTATGGTTATGACGTAGAAACCAAAGCCACAGGGTAGAACGGTCAATAAGGAATATTACCTGCAAGTTATGCGCAAGTTGCACGAAGCAATCTGTCAGAAACGACCGGATTTGTGGAAGAACAAAAATTGGCTTTTGCACCATGATAACGCCCCTGTTCACGCATCGTTGCTTGTTCGCGAATTTTTGGCCAAAAACAACACACTAATAATGTCGCAGCCACCGTATTCCCTAGATCTGGCCCCCTGTAACTTTTTCTTGTTGCCGAAACAGATTCTTTGATCCATTTTTTGGAATGGGGAAAAATCGAAGACGCGCCAAAACACGTGCAAGCAAAGCAGCTGTCAAAAATTAACTGAACATTCAAAATGGCCAAACTTGTCGGCATAAGTGAGAGACATGAGTACCAACATAACGCCACAAAAAATCGATATCGAATATACGTAACCTGCGGATATTCAAAATTCGCGATACTTTTTGAACAGACCTCGTATTTACTCTTCATGTAAATTAAATTAAAAATAGTACAGTTAACAATTTTTATAAAATGGTTAACTAACAAATATATAGAAATATACATTTTAGATAACCATTAAACTTTTAAAATTATATTTATCAAAAATGTGGGTAATTTTCATTAATTTAATATATTTTATTTTATTATTGGAATCACTTATAAATGAATAAAAAATCAATTCAAATTTTTAATAGAAATTATTGATGACAATTTCTCAACAACAAAAAATTGAATAACGTTGGAGCCTTCATTTTCCATAAAGTATAGGAAATTTAAAAAATAGCAAGTATTGGAAATAATAATGATTTATGTGTTGATACAAAATTCGAAATATTTTAATAAAATTAGAAATAGTTAAACTTTGATATTTCAAGATTAAAGAAATAAGAAATTTTGTTTACATATATCGATGATCGAAGCAAAATATCTGAATACGAGTAGTTTATATTTATTCCATTTTTGTTTTAATCAGAAATTTGATATTTTCATTTAGCAAGCTCTTTGTAATCTTATCTAGAACGTACGTGTTCACGTTATTAAGTTGAAAGAAAAAAACAAACTTTGATTAAGACAAACAATATGAAACAAAAACACCACTCTATAGTGTGAACCTTATTTAAAAAGACAATTCGAAGAAAGCCTTTAAAAAAAGGGAAATACCCAGAAATACTTTTATTTTTTAAATTCTATTTTTTGATTATATTACGAGGGTCATTCAACAAGTACTTAGCCTACAAAAGAAAAACGAAAATTTTCGAAAGGTGGCAATTTATTTTTCCACATAATCTCCTTCAAGCTCGATACACTTGGCCCAGCGATGCTCTAACTTCTTTAACCCGTCCAAAAAATACATTTTCTCGAGGGAAGCAAAATAGACCTCCGTGGCGACGATGACCTCCTCATTCGACCCAAATCTATTGCCGGCGAGTGATTTTTTCAGGTTTGGAAACAAAAAGTAGTCACAGGGGGCCAAATCTGGAGAGTACGGTGGATGGGGCAGCAATTCGTAGCGCAATTCGACCAATTTGGCCATGGCGACGGCGGAGGTGTGAGCCGGCGCGTTGTCGTGGTGGAACAGCACTTTTTTCTTCGCAAAGCGGGGGCGCTTTTTCTTCAATTCGACGTCAAATCGGCCAAAAAAGTCAGCATAGTAGCGCCCCGTGATTGTTTTACCCTTCTCGAGGTAATCGATGTGGATCACACCTTGTGAATTCCAGAAAACGGTGGTCATCACCTTTCCGGCCGATCGAACAGTCTTCGCCTTCTTCGGAGCACGTTCGCCGGGTGAAGTCCACTGTTTCGACTGTTCCTTGGTCTCGGGTGTGTACCAGTGAATCCATGTTTCGTCGACGGTCACGAAACGACGCAAGAACTCCGCTGGATTGCGCTGAAACAGCGCCAAACACGTCGCCGATGTGGTCTCACGGTTGCGCTTGTTTTCCGGTGTGAGCAAACGCGGCACCCATCGCGCCGACAGCTTTCTCATGCCCAGTTCTTCATGTAGAATATGATGCACCGTTCCTACTGCGATGCCCACAGTCTCAGCTATCTCGTGAACCTTCAATCGACGGTCTGCCAACACGAGATCGTGGACTTTTTTAAACGTTTTCCTCCGTAGCAGCCGTTTTCGGGGCACCTGGGCGTGACTCATCAAAAACCGACGTGCGGCCACGAACAAACTCGTTGAACCAATTCTTGACGGTCGCCATCGAACGAAAAGAGTCACCATACACAGCATCCAAGCGATCTTTGATTTCGCTGCGCGTTTTCCCTTCCAAAAACAAGAATCTAATCACCGAACGATATTGTTCTTTTTCCATTTTTGTGCAACCGACCGACACGCTCGCTTTCAAAGGCTCTCAAAACAAAACTAATGAAGGAAATCGACTGAAACTTTGACAGTAGGCTACTAAACTTCTTTTGTGACAGCAGTTCCATCGGGCGGTGAGGCTAAGTACTTGTTGAATGAACCTCGTATCACTTAAGAATGAAATAAGAAATGAATCGAATCAAAAGATAGAATGATATTATTTGAAATGTAAATATTAAATTTAAATTCTAAAATATTCTTACTATTAATATTTGTAATTTTCGAAATTAAATTGTTTACAAAAATATTAAAAATATTAATATTCTCATTCGATATAGAAATACGAATTTGAATTTAAAATTTCCATTTGGAGAATATTAAAAACTTATATAAAATTATTAAAATATTTGATACAATTGAGATGACCACAGAGTTTTGTTTATTGCCTTTAAAGAAATCCTTAAGTAACAAATACAGAATATTTTGTCTATGCTAAAAAAATTGAACTGAAAAAGATTAATTTTTTATCAAAATACTAAATTCTCATTTAGTTCATACATAATAAGTAGACGGATTGTTTTTATTCCAAATTCATTAATAATCATTTCTTCAAAGTTAAGTTTTTTTTCATTAGAAAGTTTATTTCTCACACGTTATAATATATAAATTTTGTATTTTAATAAATAATACGGCAATTGGTGTTAAAAAATAATTTAAGGTTTAACACTTTTACTTCTTAAATCAACAACTACCTTTGTTTACCTAGATTATTTTTTCAAAAAAATTAACGTAATCTTAAATTGGACTTCCTTATAATTCAGCATAAAATGGTGTTATTTTATTACTGTTTCTTTTTGTTACTGTGGCATAAATACATAACTTGTTTATGAATGAAAAGTTCATGTTTGTATATTTTTATCAGTTTTAAAAATAACTGATAAGCATAGTTTTTTATCAGATAATGTAATTTTTACGATATCAAGGACAAATTTTGTTCTCTTACAATGACGTTTAGCTTAAGCACTAAGAACTTTTAACTGCATTTTTTCCATTTTGTTACCATTTCAATTAGCATTAGAACTGAAATGTAAATTCTAAGCGTCACGTCACTGAAGGCGATGTGGCGACAGGATGTCCTAACCTAAGCCGTATTCGAACTCTAGTACGTTTGTGTACTAGCTTGTATATAGTTGCAAACCTATTCGATTTCTTGATATATCAGAGAACAGTTGCTTTTCCTTTGCATTAATTTTTTTACAAACTTTATTTTGGAAGTACCAACCCTTCCACTTTATGTGAACAAGTGAAGCTTATAAAGTCCCGCCAAAATTAAGACATATCTATATTAAAGTATATATAATTATTTTTAATAAGACAGACAATCAAATTGTGTAAAACATTATTAAATTATTTTAAACATATTTAAATATTGGGCAAAAAAAAAGTGAATATAAAAAATTTGGTTTTTATTTAATATTACTAGTACTTAGTTAGATAAAATTGAAATTGTTTTCATGATTTATATTTTTTTTTATTTGTTTCTTCCCAACAGAGGTGTATGCACTCAGGCGCCAGTCTTCTGCATTATAATGGAGTTTTGTCCATACGGGCCATTGCAGAATATCCTGAAGGAAGAGGAAGTTGTGCTGCCATCGCGTCTCGTCTCTTGGGCGAAGCAAATAGCACTTGGCATGCAATACTTACACTCACATAAAATCATTCACCGCGACTTGAAGAGTCCCAAGTAAGTATATTCTGTTTGTGCACTTATTCCATCTAATATAAGTATGGTTGAGAAACTATAGTTTGTCGAAAAAGTTCAAGTTTTGCCAATTCAAGTTATATCGTATACTATAATATAAACGACCAAACCAAACCGTATAACTTGGATTATTTCCAGTCTAGCAAAGAACAGTAGCGGTAGTGCAGTTTGATCATACGAGAGTGTGTATGTCGTTTATGCGCTAGTTAATATTGAGCAAAAGGATATATTCTAAATGCAAAACCAATTTATATCAATTCGAAGTATAATAGATGATCTTATTCTACATATCCACATACTCACTCATATGTAATATGCCAGAGTATTAGATTTATTTGTAAATGATTGGAAAAGACAAAATGCCTTTTTGTTTTTGTCTCAATTATCAAAAGAGTACAAAAAAGAAGGAAAAAAACAATCTAAAAATTTAAATCGAACTTTTATTCTTCTATTTTTGTATTGTGCAGAATTTTTATTCCTTCTTAAATATCTATTTTAAAAGAAAATTGAGACATAATAAATTGTTTGTGTCAAATTGCATGCTCACTTAAGCAATTATGTATTTGGGGTTTGTTTAATAGACAATTTTTATATTTTATATGAATATAAAAAGAGTTTTTTTAAATGGTTGAATGTAAAAAAAAGATTTACTATTGTTTTAGAAAAATTGTACAGGATTTTTTTTTTTGAAAGAATACTGGATCCTTTAGTTATTATATTTAGAACATTCGGTTTTTTTTCTTTGTTTTGTTCTAGTTTATACTGCATTCCAATATGAATTTTAATGGTGCCAAAAGGTAATATTTTTGCTTGACGGTATGGTACAATATATAAATATGCATATACAATACATATGTAAAGCATAAATATTATCGACTGGAATGTACTTGAACGAAAAACATATCGACTTTATTATTGCGCAAATTAAAGTTTCATATTCCGATTGAAAACATATTTTTTCATTGTGATATGTTTTAGATTTTTTGTTGTTCTTTTATTGTTGTTTTTAAATTTACGTAGTATTTTTATTTATAAAATATGCCACTGCGTAAATTTAATTTTATTTTAACCAGTTGTGATTACGTAAACAAATAATCGATTTGTTTAAACTATAATGTGATATGACCGGCAAAATAATGGACAAAAAATATAAACAATAATGGCGTTAATACTATAAAAGGTGTGTATTACTATGCACAATTTTGATTAATCATATTTTGACTAATATTATATTTGCGGATAAAATTTTTGGGCATTATTTTTTAATTCAAAATGTTTGCTATGTATTGGGTTGTTCGGAAAGTAATTTCGTTTTTTTCCCAACAGAGCACTTAATTGTATTTTTTCACAACTAACTTGAAACTTAAGCCGCATAATCATACCATATGTATTTTGGCAGCTGACATAGCAAGGCTTGCTTGTGAAAAAATTCGATTGATTCTGCACTGTAGTTTTTGGTTGATACCCTTTTAAATGTGGAAAGTGAAAAATAGCATTTTCGGCATATTTTACTTTTTTACTATATAAAAGATAAAAATGATTTTCAAGTAAGAAAAAAATTATCCGATGTTTATGGAGAAGATATGTTAAGTGAGCGCCAGTGCTAAAACTGATTTGCAAAATTTCGATCCGGCAATTTTGATGTTGAAGATGCACCACGTTCTGGAAGGCCAGTTGAAGCTGATTAAAGATACAATAAAGGCATTAATTGATGCAAACCGGCGATTAACAATCCGTGAGATAATTAAGATTATATTTATCGTCGAATGGGCTCCTCATCTTCTTACGGAAAAAAATTTGTGTCATCCCATTGACGTTTGTGATTTGCTACTCAAACGCCCAGAAATGATCCATTTTTGAAGCGTATCATCACTGGGAACGAGAAATGGGTTGTCTGCAACAATGTTAAGGGCAAAAGATCCTGGAGTAGAAAAGATGAACCGGCTCAAAGCATTTCGAAAGCCAATATTCATCAAAAAATGTTATGTTATCTGTTTGGTGTGATTTCAAAGAAATCTCCGTTTATTTTGAGTTTTTACCGAGCAACACAACGATCAATGTTGAAGTGTACTATCCATCAGTTGGACAAATTGAATGACCCACTTGAAGAAAAAAGGCCAGAATTGGTCAATAGGAAAGGTATAGTGTTCCAACAGGATAATGCGAAACCACATACAAGTTTGACCACACGGCAAAAGCTTTTAGAGCTTGGATGGGATATACTGCCACACCCACCATACTCTCCAAACATAGCACCTTCCGATTATCATTTGTTCCGGTCTCTACAAAATTGTTTAGACGGTAAAACGTTTAATTCAAATGAGGAGGTCAAAAATCACTTGGATCAGTTTTTTGCCAGCAAAGAACAAAAATTTTATGAGCGTGGAATCATGCTACTGCCAGAAAAATGGCAAACGGTATTGGATTAGACTGGACAATATTTAATATTAAAATATTAATTCACTATAAGAAATTACTTTCCGAACAACCCAATATATTGGCTAATAATTTATACAAATCTTACTAAAGATTTCGATCGAAAAAAATTCACATTCTTAAGAAAATCATATTTTATATTAACAAAACCCATCATATAAAACTAATTATTATATAAAAAAAAACTTTACTCTAAGGAATGTTTTGTTTTTTGTAAATTATTTCAATTGTGTAAAAATTTTATTATTGATAAATTCATATCAAGAAAATCTTTTACAGGATAGATTGCGTAGTGTAAAGATTTTTCAATATAAAATAGGAAATTATATTAAACAGAAACTCATAATCTTCAAAATGGTTTAAATTACTACTTAAGTAATAAAAAAGCTTAAAGAAAATCTCATTATGAAAAAATAATAACACAATTTTTGTACTTTACCATTGCTCAGAACTTATACAAAAACATAGTTAATAATCTCAAAAAATGTTAGCCATATCTGACTCCATTTCTAGTAAAATTATAAAGTTAAAAAAACTTGTTAAAAAATTACGTTTATAAAAATTATTATAGATAAAAACTAATTTGATAAACTAGAATATGATTAAAAATAATATGTAGGAGTATATTATATCACAGTTAAATTTTTTCTTGACAAAATTTTACTTAACTGCACGTTGTTTTTTTCTGTTGAAGAAAAGTTGATAACATCCCTATCATGATCTTAATATTTTTCTACTTCCTCCAAAAATACAATATAATAAAAATTTATGGTAAAAGAATAAAATTAGATTATATACATAAAAACCATGTATATAAAAAAATAGTGTAGGTTCTTAAAAACTGATATGATTATAGATTTGCATCTTAATATGTATTTAGCTTATATTTTTAATGTAGAATGTAAATTTGCTGTGAATTATTGATAAATGTAATCAAAAATAAATACGGAATATAGTAAAGTAAAAATGAAACATTGTTTTGGTAGATATTTTCTAATAACGTACTTTATTTTCGATAATTAATAGGTGGATAGATAAAATTCTTTGAAAACGAGTCATTTAATTACTGTGTTCATTAAATAATCTGCTGCAAATTTTCAACAACAAAAAATTGTTTTTGGAAATTTTTTAGATATTTGCAATATTTTCAATTGTTTGTAAGTATTTTTTTCATAATAAAATCAAGGCACTCAATATGGATTTCATTAAATTAATACACAACAAATACCTTATCTAATATAAGTTTTATATATTGATCGATATTGTAGGTTTCTTCTTTTAAAAAAAAAAACACACAAAATTAAAAATATTTATATAGTATGTATATATAAAAAATCATTAAAAGGAAAACTTTTCCATACTTAAGAACTTTTATGTGTTGGGAGAATATATTAAAGTTTAGTTAAAGTATTGTTGCTTATATATAATTAATTAAATTTTTTTTTGTTTTTTTTTGTTGTTGATATTTTTGATAAAATATTTAATCAATTAGTCACATATTCGGCAATCTATCAAGTAAACTTCTAAAAGTAAATTTTTTGACACTCTTTAATATACTCGCATACTATCGTATATTTGTCTAACATTTATGGTTAACACATTAGTTTCTTATACTCATACTTAGTTATTTAATATTTTATCATATTTAATTTTTTTTTTCTATATTCTTTCATTAAATTAAATTGAATAATTTGAAATCTTGCCAAAATGATAAGCACATAAGTATTATGACCTGATTGTTGGTATGAAATATTTCCTATTGTTTGGTTATTATTATTATTATTATTTTATAACGATAAAAAAAAAACCAAATTTTTCTCCGTCGTTAAATTTAATGTAAAATTTGGTATTATAATTAAATATAGTACAAACTAAAATATATTATAACAAACAGATTTATATCACAAATTAATTTACATTGTCCTAAAGAAGTGAAATGGGATTCAACACCAATCGGTGTTTCTCCGTCTAACAAGTGTTAGATGGTTCTAATAAATCTCGGGGCCACTGTCTCTTTAGTCTGCGATGAATGTTTTTGGAGGGATTAATAGAACAAAGTCCTTTTACTAGTTGATTATGATGATAGGAAACGTAAATGATTTTTTTAGTAGCAAAACTTGCGCATAACTTGCAGGTAATATTCCTTATTGACCGTTCTGCCCTGTGGCAAGAACTCATGATGCACCACGCTCTTGCAATAGAAAAAAACTGTAAGCAAAGCCTTCACATTCGACCGAACTTGACGCGCTTTTTCGGTCTTGGCTCGTGCGGCAGCTTCCATTGGGATGATTGAGCTTTGGTTTCTACGTCATAACTATAAACCCATGATTCGTCACCAGTTATGACCCGCTGGAGCAAATTTGGGTCGTCGCGGACAGATTCCAACAGCTCCTTAGCAATGTTAATGCGATGCTGTTTTTGGTCGAAAATGGGCAAAAATCGAAGACAAGCCAAAACACGTGCAAGACAAAAATTAACTGAACATTAAAAATGGCCGAACTTGTCGGCATAAGTGAGAGACATGAGTACCAACATAATACCACACAAAAATCGAAAATCGAATATACGTAACCCGCGGAAATTCAAAATTCGCGATACTTTTTGAACAGACGTCATACCATATATAAAATTGATAAATAGTGAAAGTGATGTGAGCACTTTTCTATGGAATTACCTTCCAGGTAACTGGAATAAACCAGAATTGGAGACATAATTTAAAAAATTATTTTTAAATAATGCATATTAGAGTGCATCTAATAAATTTCTTATTATAACAGTTGTTTTTGCATTTGCCTTTTGAGGAAATTAATACAACAGTTCATTCTTACTGTTTGCTATTTTAAAATAAATATTTTTTCATTATCCGATTGGCCATTTAATACTTAATAAAAAAGAAATCGAAAAACAAACCCATCTGCTAATCATATCGAGATTTGTTTCGCGACAAAATATAGTCTTTTAATATTCTAGATATTTTATACCATTGACTTAACGATCTTTTAGATCTATAAAAATTGGAAAGTATTAACACATTAAACTTAAATTGCAAATCAATTTTTTATTACATACACGTATTTAGCTAATTTTTGTACTAAAATTTGAAAATAAAAATTTTTTAATTTATAGATTAATATAAAAATCTTACTTTTTATAAAATTAAAGAACAATAAATTAAAAACTATTGCATGTCTAATATTAAGTGCCTAATTCAATGGAATCAATCAGATGCATAATTTATTTTAGTCGTAATTGATTGGTAAAGCACAGTAATGGAAACACATAATTTAATCAAAAGCCCAATTTATATAGGAGTAATTCCTTTAAATTATAACTATATAAATTATAAAAAATACAATATTTTGAAAATTGGAAAAAAAACGACTGAATATTACTTTCTGAGTCAATATATCTCTCTGAATTATAGAGTGTATGATCTTTTCTCGTAAAAGAAATGTAAATTGTAAGCCCCACGACAACTCAGGCCATCTGGCGTCTACTAAATGCCATCTCGGTTATTTCACTAGCTATTGGGTTGCCAAGAAAGTAATTTCGTCTTTTTTTTACAAAAATGAAAGACGATTTTCTTATAGTGAATTAATATTTTATTGTCCAGTCTGACCCAATACCATTTACCATCTTTCTGGCAGTAGCATGATTCCACGCTCATAAAATTTTTGTTCTTTGCTGGCAGAGAGGTGATTTTAAACCTCCTCATTTGAATTAAACGTTTTACCGTCTAAAAAATTTTGTAGAGACCGGAACAAATGATAATCGGAAAGTGGTAGGTCTGGAGAGTATGGTGGGTGTGGCAATATATCCCATCCAAGTTCTAAAAGCTTTTGCTGAGTGGTCAAACTTGTATGTGGTTTCGCATTATTCTGTTGGAATACTATACCTTTCCTATTGACTAATTCTGGCCTTTTTCCCTTAAAAGCATCATTCAATTTGTTCAACTGATGACAGTACACTTCAGAATTGATTGTTGTGTTGCTCGGTAGAAGCTCAAACTAAACGATTCCTTTGAAATTCCACCAAGCAGATAGCATAACCTTTTCTGATGAATATTGGCTTTCGAAATGCTTTGAGCCGGTTCATCTTTTCTACTCCAGGATCTTTTGCACTTAACATTGTTGTAGACAACCCATTTCTCGTCCCCAGTGATAATACGCTTCAAAAATGGAGCATTTTCTTGTCGTTTGAGAAGCAAATCACAAACGTCAATGCGACGACACAAATTTTTTCTCAAAAACATGAGGAACCCATGTGACGAGCTTCGAGATTAAACCTGGTCGTTTCAAATGATCATGAATGGTCCTATTCGATCAATTTAATCTCTCAGCGATCTTACGAGTTGTTATTCGCCGGTTTGCATCAATTAATGCCTTTAGTGTATCTTCATCAGCTTTAACTGACCTTCCAGAACGTGGTGCAATTTCGAGATCAAAATTGCCGGATCGAAATTTTGCAAACCAGTTTTGGCACTGGTGCTCACTTAACACATCTTCTCCATACACATCGGATAATTTTCTTCGTCCTTGAACATCATTTTTATCTTTTCTATAGTAAAAAAGTAAAATATGGCGAAAATGCTGTTTTTCACTTTCCATATTTAAAAGGGTATCAACCAAAAACTACTGTACAGAATCAATCGAATTTTTTCACGAGCAAGTCTTGCTATATCAGCTGTCAAAATACATATGATTACGCGGCTTAAGTATGAAGTTGGTTGTGAAAAAATACAATTAGGTCCTCTGTTGGGAAACAACGAAATTACATTCTTGACAACCCAACGCAGGCGTCCAGGTATCGCTTAACCAGGACACCATAAATGCTATTAATTAATATCCCATTATTATCATTTTCATAACAAACCTTCTTTCTTAAAAACAAATACTAGCATTTATTTAAAATTAACTAATTTCTATCACAAAAAAAGAATTCAAGATTTTTTCTTTTCTCAACTAAAAATAATAATTTTATTATTTTTTGGTAGTACACTTATACTTTCAATTTTCTTATTTGTATTATTTTAGGAATTCTTGACAAAAAAATAAAAAAAGCTTAATGGTAATGTAATTTTCTATCGGAAAAAAATAAATATGTACATTCATGCATGCTTTTGTGTGCGTATGCATATAACAACGAGACTTTTCTTATTCTATCTCAAATGCATACAATATTTTGGCTTGGAATTTTTCTATGTATTATAGCGCTTTCTATTTTCCGTGCATGCGCGTTTTTAACGAAAGCCGAATTCGACTAATATACAATATATCGGATCAAATTCATTCGAAAAACGAAATACAAACAAACCGAATGTCAATTTTCTGCTCCCCCTTGTTAAGTATTTAGAGAAAAAAAGCCTTAAAGAGGTTCACAATAAGAACGCGTGCATTTTTCTGCTCTGACACCCTACGCAATATTTTCTATGTATTATACTTTCATAGTGTGTACATGCTCACTGAGTACATCTGACGTCACATATCCTTTAATCGGCTATAGTTTGAACACAATCAAGAACCAACAAAATGAAAAGGAAAACTAATATAAGAAGCACAAAAAATAATGGAAATATTGACTTTTACCATCCAATATGGATTCGTTGTATGTATTCTTCATGCACACTTGCCTATATAACTATTGATAATTTATGAAAAATTTGGAAAAAATTCCAAGAATCTACAAAGTTAGTTTTTCGTATAATATTACATTCCATTTTAACAATTATATTATTGATTTTGATTTGTTGGTTTTCTACAAAAAAAAGGATATAAGCCATTTTCATAATGGCTAGGCTAGAATAATAAATCACAATAATTTGGTACCAATACATATACTACAAGGATTTGAATATTTTGGATAAAGGCGAATTTTCTATCAATCTTCTGAAATTTAGTTACTATACAATATAGTAATATATACTTTGAGTTTTTTTTTTAATTTTAATGTTAAAGTTGATTGTAATTTTACCATTTTAAATTGTTTTTGGTATTTGAAATTATTTGCTAAGGCGCTTTACTTATTTGACATAATTTTAGATCAATTATTTGTAAATAGACATTTTTTTTTTCGTATGACTAAAACGTGTGTGAAATACGCTTTGACAATGTTTATTTTTGTATAGAAACACAGTCTTTTTCCAATTTCTCTAAACAATTTTATGCTTTGAAATTAGTATTTCTATTAAACATATAATCTTTCAAATTAACGATAATGAAAGTTGTTTTTTGTTTATAAATAAATAATACTTTATTATTTATAGAGTGTATAAAAATATAGAACTTTGCTACTATGGCGCCAGAATGGAATGCCTAAATCGATTATTTGTCCAACAAAATATTGCCTATATTCTTTCATTTGAAAATATGAATGAAAAATATTTTAGCCCTGCTCATATACGAGGTCTGTTCAAAAAGTATCGTGAATTTTGCATTTCCTCACTTATGTCGACAAGTTTGGCCATTTTGAATGTTCAGTTAGTTTTTGACAGCTGCTTTCAGTTAATTTCACGTATTTTGGCTCGTCTTCGATTTTTGCCCATTTTCGACCAAAAACAGCATCGCATTAACATTACTAAGGAGCTTTTGGACTCTGTCCGCGACGACCCAAATTTGATCCAGAGGGTCATAACTGGTGACGAATCATGGGTTTATGGTTATGACGTGGAAACCAAAGCTCAATCATCCCAATGGAAGCTACCGCACGAGCCAAGTTCGTAAAAAATGCGCCAAGTTCGGTCTTATGTGAAGGTTTTCCTTACAGTTTTCTTTGATTGCAGGGGCGTGGTGCATCATTAGTTCTTGCCACAGGGTAGAACGGTTAATAAGAAATATTACCTGCAAGTTATGCGCAAGTTGCTCGTAGCAATCCGCCAGAAACGACCGGATTTGTGGAAGAACAAAAATTGGCTTTTGCGCCATGATAACGCCTTTGCTAACGCAACGTTGCTTGTGCGCGAATTTTTGGCCAAAAACAACACACTAATAATGCCGCAGTTACCGCATTCCCCAGATCTGGCCCCCTGTAACTTTTTCTTGTTCCCAAAACTGAAGAGCCCCATGAATGGACGACGCTACACTAGGATTGAAGAGATAAAGACGGCATCGAAGGAGGAGCTGAACCAGATCACAAACAATGATTTTTTGAAGTGCTTCGAGGATTGGAAAAAACGTTGGCACGAGTGTATAATATCTGGTGGGGATTACTTTGAAGGGGACAAAATAGATATTCATAATAAAATAAATAATTTTTGAAAAAACACAAAATTCGCGATACTTTTTGAACAGACATCGTATGTGGAAATACATGTCTTTTATCATGTGCAATAAGAATGTTCAATAATTACTTAATAGAAATTTAATAATTTTTCTATATAGTCGTATATAACGTTTGTATTCAATACTGGTACTACAATATAATGAAATTAATCCGATGTCTTCAATATTCTCAATTAGCGATATTTAAATAGTAATTGTTTGTTTTTGGTAAAAAAATTTTATAAATATTTCTATTAAAAATTAAAAATATATAAATATTTTTTTTATTTATTTTCAATTTTTAGTATTCTTATCAGCACGAATGAAATTGTTAAGATTAGTGATTTTGGTACGAGCCGTGAATGGAATGAAATTAGTACGAAAATGAGTTTTGCCGGTACAGTTGCATGGATGGCGCCAGAAGTGATACGAAATGAACCGTGTTCAGAAAAAGTTGACATTTGGTCTTACGGAGTTGTTCTATGGGAAATGTTAACATGTGAAATTCCATATAAAGATGTTGATTCTACAGCAATAATATGGGGTGTTGGCAATAATTCATTACAATTGCCGATACCATCTAGTTGTCCAGATGGATTTAAATTAATAGTACAATTGTGTTGGCGGGCAAAACCCCGCATCCGTCCTTCATTTAAGCTTATTCTGTCTCATTTGGAGATAGCTGGGCCAGAATTATTGAAACAAAGCGAAAAGCAATATTTTGAAACGCAACGATCCTGGAAACAGGAGATACGATCCCATATGAAACAAATAACACAAAATGGGACTAGTATTCATAAATATGAACAAGATCTCATTAAACGAAGAACAGCAGAATGGCAGCATGCACAAGATATTCGAATGGTATACGAAGATAAGCTTGAGAAAACAAATAGACTTTATATGGAATTGAGCGAATGCATGGCTCAACTACAGGAGAAAGAAAAAGAAATTGCCGAGTAAGTGCCTATTTTGTAATTATTTTTCTAAACGACTATAAAATTTGTTTTTTAATTGATAATATAGGAGAGAGAAAAAGTTGCCAGGTTATAAGCCATCCAGACGAATACGAAATACTCTTAGAAAAATGCAATATTATAAGCGACGATTTAATAATCCATTATCGCCATCGTATCCAGATCATCAATCTTCTACTCCAAGTCCGGAATCAACACCAGATGTAAGTAAAATTATAATTTCTTTTCTTTAGTTTTTCTTTAAATTTCATTAAATGAAAAAAATATCTATTTTTCCGACGTAGCGTATAACTGAGTTCATATTTTCTATATTGTAGAGTCCAGTGAAAGCGACATTATATGCACAGTTGGATGGTTCCTCACAACCGAAATCGGTTGCAATAGTACCTTTGAAATTGAAAAAAACTCGCCATAGACGCGTTGGATCTGGAACTTTTGCTGCTCCCAAAGCAAGTCCTAGTCGAGATCGAAGGTATCAAAGTGAACCGGAAAATAGAAAAGTGAAACTTGTTGATACTGAGACACAAACATATGCGATGGACATAAGCGAAACAGACGCTAGCCCAAGTCCGTTCTGTGCGTCACGAGAATTGTCCCTAAGTTTGTCAACAGCAACTGCAACAATAACGCCATCTTCGAGTACAGTTATAGATCCGGTTGCATCTATTCGAATACCTCACGAGTGTGAACCAGTCAGGCAAATGGCTGAACCCCAACGGCCAGTTGAACTGAATGTAAGACAACTGAGTCCATCTAGTCCAAATGGTAATTCTAATTCAATGAGCACAAGTGATATAACCTATCAGGATGCATGCTCGAGTCCTGATCAGTTACTGGATGATGCAATGAATAGTAATGAACGATTAGAGATAAGAGACTGTAGCGATGATGATAACTTGGAAAGATTAGGTCGAAAAGTTAGCGAATTCATAACTGAAAATCGACTTACATCCAAGCAATCGACAACACATATGGAAAATGGTAATGATTCCGTAATCGACAGCGATCTCATATATTCGTCATGCGGTAAAAAACGTGGATTTATAAGTGTAAACGAAAATGTGCCCGTAACAACAACATCAGCTCATCATGCTATTGGTCAAATCAGTAAAGTCAAAAAGGGCGATTTAAATGTGAACAAAGAGATTCCTGCTGAATTGTACGAAGATAGTTATTCAGATGAAGAAGGCGAATATCCTGATTTCAATTTCTCATTAAGGAGAAAAAGGTAATTAGACAAGTGTATTTTTATATACTCGTATGTAATGTTTTATATTTAATAATGACATCTAATCGTACAACTAGTCTTACCGATACGCAAAGTGCATTTTTCAATCTACAACAACTGTAAATAATAATTAATAATATTATGATAGAATATTTGAAATTTTGTTTAATGAAAAAATCTACATTTCTATTATTTTATAGCATTGGAAGGTTACCGATTGGACGTGGAATGCGGGCACGTCGATGTTATAAAGTACCTGTTGTGTCAGTTGTTAACAATGTTCGGCACTCTGTTATTGTTTCAGATGAAGAAAATACATCTGAATATAGTCATTCGCCATCCAGTCAACATTCAACACTAGAAAGCAATCCAGAAGTGTCTCAAGCACTAAACAAAATGAAAAAAAGGCCGGCAGCAAACACAACCGATAGCGACTGTCAAGGTGAATCAACTGATTCCGATACAGATGATCCTAGCGATATGACGATAGCAACACAAATGCATCAAATTCAATGCCAAAATAATGAAATTCTAGTGACTGCCGGTAATAGGGCTTAGAAAATCTAATTAACATAAGACTCAATTTTTATTATAATTAAATTAATAGCGTTTATAGATTATAAATAAAGAATATTAATTTTGAAAAAAAATTCAAAAATATATAAAACATTTAAAAAAAAGAAGAGAAAAGAAAATTTCCAATTCAATTTTGAACTATTTTGTTAAAAGTTCTGAACATACTCAATTATTTGATTTTTATATATAATAATACTTCGCAAATCATTCCAATACAAAACAATAAATTAGAACAACGAAATTAGAAAAATTTTAATTAATAGGATCCTTTAATTAGGGATAAACATTCCATAACAATTACGATCTAAAATTGGTCCGAAACAAAAATAATTTGAAGACAAGAATTTACATACATTTAAATTCTACTTTATCTTTCCTCAATTAATAAATAACATTCCGAATTCATTCATGTTTCGTTTCTGATCTTCTCGTTAACATTGTTATTTCCTTACGTAAATGCGTTTTGTTTAATATTGTTTTATTTTCTATTAGTTCTATTATGTATAATAATTTTTTTTTATGTACATTATATGTAAATCCTTAACAGAAACAATCAATTTATATGCAAATGATCTGATTACAGTAAAACAAAATGCCTTTTGACGACTTATAGATTTTAATTTTATATTATTAATATTATAGTTTAGTCACAAAAATTTAATTATATTAAATAATTTCTCTTCCAAAATTATATGTATTTAAATAAAATATATAAAATATAGGAAAAGAATAAATAAAACAAAATAGAAAGAAAACTCTAAATATAAGTGATCAGAATAAGCTTAAACAATATATTTATTGCAAATGTTTTTGTTTAATTATAATGAAATGCGTCCATTTCATTAAATATACATAAATACGTCAAATACATACATAATTATTATGTATTCAATATAACGTAAATAACTCTATGTACTTATTTAGAGATCATAAACCAATAAAAATAATGTCAGTATATAATAATTATATTACAAATGAATATATACGTGTAGACGTAAATAAAATGGGATTGTAAATTGAAATGAAAAAAGGATAGTAGAATGAATTAGATTTAAGTGAAATTTCTAGTTGATAAGTTAATAAACGTAAAGAGGAAAAAAACAAAAATATAAATAAAATAAATTCGAAAATGTGAAAATTAATGGAAGTCTTTATTTTTCTGTGTATATTTTCATTTACTAAATTGGCCTGGTACTTTTTACCTTTTTTTTGAAAATTATTGTTAAGTTGTTTTTACTTATTTAGACACACAATTTTTTTAATTGTTAAAAAAATCAACAACAAATTCATATCCGGAAAGAAATTAATTTCAAATCTTTTTTCCTATTGAAATTGAAAAAATTCATTGGCAACAAAAATAACGATTCCTAATATACGTAAAAATTATAATTCTCATAATTTTAAATAAATATAAATCGCTCCTTTGAAAAAAGGTTCCAATTTCAACTTGATTGATATTCCGTATAGTCATTTTTATAGTTCCAGTGTTAATCCAATTAGTTTTTTTTAAACATAATTAACGTTAAAAATGCATAGGCAAGAACTTTGAAAATCATAGGAAAAATATGGTCTTATTTATATATTTTACAATTATCCACAATATTTTTCTATTTTTAATCAATCAAATTTCATCACAAAATTCAGATAAAAAAAATTATTGGAACTATTCGAAAAAAACGTCAATTTCTACAATCATTTCAAAGTTCTATCTTTATAGTGAAATAACAGCTCTGATGAGGTTCTTTTAATTGTTTGATAAAATAATAAAGGACTAGACTACCTTCTACTTATCCGAACAATAATCAACCATTTTTTTCAAATGTAAGTTTTTTAAGACAGGTTGTAAAAAAGTGTATATTATTATTATTTTATAATTTTTGTCTTTAAATTATTTTCTTTTCTGGCCCATGTGCCTTATAAAATAGAAAATTGCAAAAATTAAAAAAAACTGTATTTATATAAATGCAACTATTTATAAAATATTAATCAAAAGACTTGCTATTTATGGTTAAAATAAATATCTTCGCATTCTATGTTAACAGTTCAAAGAAAAAAATGCTTTAATTACCATATATGAATAAATTAGTATTGTCTTTTAAATATAATAATAGTCATAAATTAACTAATACTTTATACAACGTTATAAACTATCAATAAATACTGCAGATATAAAAATTTGAAAAAAAATATATTTATACACATCCATTTGTGGTTTCAATGATATTTATTTATAAGAAAATTTTTGCATAGAATAGATTCAGCATATTTTGTTTGTTATTTCAAGACCATTCTATTTACTGAAATGTCAATACTTTGTTAAAAAAAGTCGTCTTCGAAACTCAGATTAGTATCGTTTCTGTTTGATACCATTCAATATAGTTTTTACTTACAAAACTTAACAATCCAACTAAAGATAAAACTATTGCAATATTAAATAATAACTCAATTCGTCCAAGAATTTTCATGTATGCAAAGATATTAAATGGCAAATGTTTTATTACATAGTGCATGTTATGAATGGTGGGGGGGGGACATTCTCCTTATCTTACTTTTCTTACATTTTGTGTCAAAAAAATGTCCGAAGAACAAGAAAGGATCATGCAAATATTAAAGAAAATTACTACACAAAAGAATACATTAAAAAAATTCCTGGAGGATTAATAATATATTTTTTAATCATAGCATAGATATTCTTGAGTAAAATATTGCTAATCAATAAAATATTTCATCTGAACAAGACTGAATATAAATATTATCGCTGCTATTTCTTGTACCTGTGCTATAAAAAATATAACAAATCAAAAAATGCCTTTGCAATGAAAGAATTTTATTTTCTATTCAATGTGTATAACTTAAAATAAAATGTATTATGGACATGACAAATAAAAAAAGTGCTTAAATATCGCTTATAATAGTAAAAGATTGTTGTAAAAATTGTTTATAAAAAATTTGCGTGGTGAAAAACTAATATTAAACAAAAATTGCATTACAATGAAGATAAATTTTCTAATGAACATATTTAAATTGAATAAATTGTAGCAATAGTAATTTTTTTTACTTAATCTTATAAGCTATGTTGTTGTTGGGTATGAAATTTTATAGACATAATTTAATTATATTCTCAAGTATATTGTATAATAATTGAAATAAAATTGGAATAAAAAGTAAAATTTTTGACGACATATTATTTGATGATTGATAATATTAATTTTAAAGTGATTTGTATATCCTTTGTCTTATAAATAGTAAATATACAATATAAAAAAAATCGTTATGAACAGTTACATAAGTCCTTAAAATATTTATGTTAATTTCTCCCAGATTTTACGATAGTAAATTTATTAGAATTATTTTCCTTAGTTAATAATTTTTAGCCAATTGTATTTGTGTATTCTGATTTCCTGAAATATTGTATAAAACCGTATTAAAGTAAGAAAATAAAAGATGTATCCGTCTCGATTTGAGGTGCTGCTATCCTCGGAAATACTCTCCACAAATCAACATTAGTAACGAAATACACTGCGACATAATACATAGTAAAAATACCAACTGGCATAAACAAATAAAATATTACAATAATGATATAATTTAAATTTAACTATATTAACCATGGCTATATAAAATGCTGATATTTCTAAAATTGCACGAGAGTAGAAATAACCTAAAATATAAATTGTTGATTTATTTACAAATTTTAAATATTGTAGTATGCATATTTATTTAAAAATAAAAATAAATAAATACTAATTAAAACTAGAATAGTATTACTATTATAAAAAGGAGAAAATCAGAAATGAATAATAATATTACAAATTTTTTGTGTTGTGATCCCTTTAAATATGTAATTGATTAGATCAAAATTTATCAATAAGCAATTAATTTGATATGTGTGCCTATAAAAAAGTTATATTAAAATTCCTATTTAATATCTTAATATCCTATTGAATTTATTTACATTTATTCTAATTATCTTATTTAAAGTATTTCATGTAATATTATATCTACTGCATGTTGTAATTATTTTATTTTAAATAACTTTACCTTTAATTTTAAGTTTATTTACTTTATTAATTTAATAATTGTTAAATGCTGTAAAACAAAAACGTTTATATTAAAGTTATCAATATTAAAAAATTATGTTAAAATAATCCAAATTTGAAAGGGGGTTGGCAACGACGAGTTGAAAGAAAAAATGTAATATTTTGCATATCCACCAGATGTAGTTAGCAGTTCAGAGTTGAATTTCTTACAAAACATTCCATGTCATAAGCTTTAGCGCCACCTATTATGCAAAGTCTAAAATAAGAACACGTCCACAAAATTTGACGTCTACTCGCACTTGAAGGGCCCGCATTGGAAAAATCGCGATTTTGTCACACGTCCACCAGCAGCAGCCGTTTCCAAGTGTATAATTATTCTTTTTAATGTTAAAACGATTATGATAAAAATTCTTTGGAACGTTTCAATACGAGTGAACTAGTATTTATATAGTTTCATAAATTATTTGTTGTCAATTATATTATTGCAAGTAGGATAGAAAATATATTTTAATAGAAGAATGGCAAGTCCACGAACTCGTCGTGTCCTTCAAGAGTTAAAACCCATTCACGAGAACAATGTGAGTAATTTGATGAAAAGAAAAAAGTCCATATACTGGCTTTATTCCCATATCCAATTAGTAACAATCGAAATCTCATTAGAATTTGTGAATTTTACTATATAGAATCGCAGGAGAGAATTTTAGTAGTTAATTAATTTTTCATATTCCGAATTCATAACATATGTACAGATTTGAATATAAAAAAAAATGTTCGAATTTTTAGAAATGTTTCGAATGTGGGGCACACAATCCGCAGTGGGCATCTGTGACTTATGGCATATGGATTTGCTTGGAATGTTCCGGAAAACATCGAGGACTTGGTGTGCACTTGTCTTTTGTCCGATCTATTACTATGGATAAGTGGAAAGATGTTGAATTGGAGAAAATGAAAATCGGTGGGAACAGAAACGCCCGAAAATTCTTTGAAGATCAATCGGACTGGAATGAGCGCCTGCCTATTCAACAGAAATATAATACAAAAGCAGCTGCACTTTACAGAGATAAAATTTCAGCCCTTGCTCAGGGAAAGAATTGGGACATGAACAAATCGTCCGCACAAAATCATTCTACAACATCAGTTAATAGTGCATCAACGAATACGGGAATGGCACATTCCAAAAGCAGTGGAGCTCTACCGAATTATTCCAGTTCTGGTGGCGGATACCAAAATGGATCCAACTATATGGACGGTAGTGTCAGTTATCAAAATTTAAACACCCAAGAATTCAAAGACCAGAAAGATGCATTTTTCACAAAGCGTATTGAACAGAATTCTATGCGGCCTGAGTAAGTGTAATCGATTTTCATATTCGGTGGGCAGTCACCTTATTATAAATTTTTTACTAAAATTGCATGTGTAGTCATGTTCCACCAAATCAAGGAGGTAAATATTCTGGATTTGGATATACACGAGAGCCACCACCAAAAACTCAATCACAAGAAATCCTCGATACAACTTTGTCATCTCTTGCGACAGTAAGCATTCCCTTTACATGCTTATAAAATATTTTATCACTCTTAATTTTTATAGACTATTAAAAAATATTTCAAAATCAAATTTTTAAGTAAATTTTAAATTTGTACGGAAATATTAATTGATTTAATTTTCAGGGTTGGAGTATGTTATCACTTGGAGCGTCGCGGATAGCGTCAACAGCAAAGGAGAAAGCTGTGACCTACACAAATATAGCATCTGCCAAGGTGATTTTAATCAAAACTAATTAATTCAGCAGCGTTCCTGAAGTTGTTAATATTTGATCTGCAAAAACGATACGAAATTTATTAACCATTGAATATATAAGATTTATTCAAAGTGATTTTTTTTTATTATATTTTTTTTAAATTTTATATTTATTCATATTTGTTTTTATTTCTCATTTTCCATATATATATGTATATTAAAAATAGGTTAAAGATGGTAACTTGCTAGATAATGTAGGAACACAAGTAACAAGTTTTGCCACAAAGGTTCGTTTTAAGTTTATTTTTATAAATATTTGTTTTTTGCTATTATTCTTTTTAAATATAAAAAAAAATATTCAAAGGCAAAGCTCATATATTTTATAAGATCTCAATAAGAATATTAATGCTATTGTAAATGTGCATTTTAAGGTCGGAGATTTAAGTAAAAAAGGATGGAACAGTTTAGCTGGTAGCAATATTGAATCACCACAGGGTGGTTATAAAGGTTTTAATGAAGAATTCAATCATTCGGATGGATATCAACGTTCCAACTCTTCCGGTAAACTATCGAGTGGCGGTGGAAGTATTAAAAACGATTGGGGATGGAATGGAGAAAAATCAAGCTTAAAGTCTTATCAAAGTGGTGGTGATAATAATGATGATTGGAATGGTTTTGAGACAACATATAATAGCAATTCATACCAAGAGAGTACAGATTCAGTTCAATATGATGTAAAAATTGATAGTAAAACGCAAATACGAAAAAATCTCAAATTACATTCGGCAACTGATAATAATGACCTTGATACATTGGATGTGAAATCACAAAGAACAAGTAGTGCCACAACGAAAACTAACAAATTAGAAGATGATGCTTGGAATTTACTAAATAACTAATAAAATAACATCTCCAATCCAACTGACATTAATTATATTTTGAAGTAATTTCCATTTTAAAAAATATTATAAAAATTATTAAACCTATATACATATATATTATAAAATAATTATTTTTTTAAATATTTAATTTTAAAAGATGTTAATTCATGCATAGATAAATGACGGAAAAAAAAATATTGTATCAAATACTTAAAAGAAAATAAATAAATAATGTAAATTGATGGAAATAACTATCCGTGTTTTTTTTTTTAAATTATTAATAACATATAAGATATTTTCATAATATACAAAATTATATCTTAATTTATCTAATTTAAATTTTCTAATCCCCATTATCAATGCAAATAAGATTTTGTATATTCTAATTGAACCAGACAAAATGGAAATAAATACCTATTAATTACGTACAATATATTAGTAAATATATAATATTTTTATATGTTAATATGAAATGGCCGTTTTATTGCAGTTATATGACTGCAACAAGTAAACTTTTCTGAATTCTCAAGTAAACTTTTGATGATATTTAATTTATAAAAATTTATAGATAATATCATGGATATTTAAAATGAGAAAATACTAAAAATTCTTTATTGTCTTATACATTAATTAATTATAATTCATATATATGTGTATATCTACTTTTTTCTAGATTTTTTAATTAAGTTTTCCTTTTGAAGTTTTATAAGTTCTATTTCCATTAGAAGTTTTTCTTTTTGTAAATGAAATATTTCTTTACGTTGTTCGTTCATCTCCTTCTGTTGTTGTAGAATATCTTTTTGCAATTGTAGAACTGTGCAATTTTCATTTGAATTTTTATTGCTAAGAGTTGTATCAAACGGATTAAAGTGTGGAACTTCGCTTGTAAAATCAGAAGTATCACTTTCTTCAAGAGTTTCTATAACATCTTCCTCTTTGGTTACCCCATTTGTCTTGATTTCTTTCCCTTCTATAGAATTTACTTATATTATCTAAAAATAAATTATTTTTTTTGTTAAATATTTACCTTGTATATTGTTTTCGAAAGAATAACTTTTATAATCCATTAATTGTAATAGTTTTTTTTCGTATCTTTTTATTTTAATTCTATTATTGCCTGTCTTTGTTTTATCATATTTCTGTCTAACACGACTTTTCATATTTTCGATTTTTTTCTTTATTTGGCTAACATTCATTGTTATACCCAAATTTTTCCTTATACTCTCTTCCATTGCTGTAACAGCTTCCTTTTTCTTTGATTTCATTTTTGGTGTTTGACTATTATTCATTAAACAAGGATACTGTTGTATTAAATTAACAAATTGATCTTCTAGATTTGGATGTTTTTTATTCTTAACTCCATCTATATATTGTTTATCAGTTTCTTCTGTATAATTTTCATTCGATTCTGCCATCATTATAATTTTTAAACTACAACTGACAGTTAAAAAATTATCACAAACAAAAAACTCAACTCTCGCAGAGTGCTCACTCAGAAATACAAATTACCATCCGATTTTTCCGAACAAAATGGAGAGTCTTCTCAAACGTCAAAAAGTATACGTGAAGTGTTTTCGTTAAGTTGAACGAAACATTTTCATTCAAAGAAAACGAGTGTGTTCGTTCTAGTAAAAAATTTAGTAAATTTTACACTTCGTATTTTGCCAAATGCAAATGAATTTATATAAATTGCGTATTTTTAATAGTAATATTCAAAAATATTGGGTTATTTCATCTTCACTTCAAAACGAATCTTTTAGCAATTTATTAATAAAATATAAACTTTATATTATAATATATTACAAATAATAAAACACCGAATAATTTTTATTTCACAATTTTTACTTAATAAAATTTTCTTAATTTTATAATACAATCTTTATTAATTCTCTATATTTATTCAATTAAGGTAAATGTCAATACCATAAAAACACTCAAAATTTATATTTCAAACTATAGTATTCGATAGTTATTAATTAATGATAATTTCCAATGAAACTTAATGTAAAAAATTATTATGTCAGCAAATTCAATCAATACTTTCTCTCTTACAAATGAAATAAATATTTTTCCATTTTTGTAAATTCAAAAAAATTCTTATCTTAATATTATATTTTAATTATTGTATTTTTAATTTTACAATAAAATTTAATATACTTGTTCTTGTACAATTAATATAATATTATTTTAATTACTCATAATTAATATTATAATTAGAATAAATTGATGGAATGTTACAATTCGATGATGATATTGAATTAGGTTCGAAGGAATTATCAATTGAATTTGCTGAATCTAATAATAATTTACTCATTTTCAAACGAAAACGTAAATTATCTATTTCGGACATTTTCTTTAGATATGGTAAAAAGCTCATTAAGAAATTGTAATCGGCATCGTTTCTTAAATCTTTATAAGACGATAAAATTTTCAGCTTTTCTTTTTCCAATTCTAAAAAAACCGATTCATCTATGGGACTGTTCTGTGGACTTGGATTTACACGTTCATCGGTATCAACTTCATCACTGTCGGTCAATTTATCATCCAATTCAAAGTTGCTATCTTTATCTTGTAATTTAGTAGATTTTTCATATTTTTTTAATGGTGACATAAATTTATCCAAAAATTTCATATCATCAAAGTAAGTCCATTGATTTGGTAAAGTTGGTATATTTGGTGAATTTGCTTTTGATTTTCTTTTTTTTAGTTTACATCGATAGTTATCACGTAAATATCTCCATTTTTTTCTAAGTTCATTTGCTAAATAAATAATTTAATTATTAGATATAAATAATATTAAAGTATTTAAAAATTTAAAATTTACTACTTCTAAAATACAATTATTTTTAAAGAATATAAATTACGGATTGCTTTAGAGCTTTAAGCAAGTTTATTTTTATAAGTAATTGTTTTCAAAAATATAATACGGAAATAGTAAAAGTCATTTATTCATATTAGTTTGATTTTTCTGCAATATAAATGAATATCCCTCATTTATGGAATAAAATTTCTTAGTCGAATATGGCTGAATGTTGCAAATTTTTTACTTTATATAAAATCAATGTGTACAAGTAAATATATAGAACTCATCAGTACGCAAAGCTTGAACGCTATTAAACTTCACAAAATCTACGAACTCGAAAAAACTGAGTATTTCTTGTTAAAATTAAGTACATCAAAATGAAAATAAAGCAACTCTAACCATTTATCAATTTAATTTTTTACACTATGCTAAACTTCAAAAAAATTAAAAAGCATCAAGAGCATTTTTTATATATTATTCATAGAAAAATTATTACTATTAACTTATTAGGAGACTTATCTCTTTTTACTTACGATCTTTTTTAATTATTTCGCCAATTTCCTCCCATAATTTCCTGCTAATGTCACGATCTCTATGCTCCTTCAAATTGACGTTCCATAATGGGGGCCGCTTTCGAATCTCATGTATTAAAGTTAAACAATCCATTTTCAAAGAGATTTATTCCTCGAATTAATTATTTTCATATGAAAATGGATACTGCAATTACAATTTTAGATAATGCACAATCTTGTTTTGATATTCGTAAAGCGTTAGTAATTAATATTTTGATGTCAAAAGAGAACACTATATATTAAACACCATTCCAGACGCTTTCGTTCGATTCCACCTTAGATTTATAGTATTCCGGAAAATTTTTTTGACATTTGACAGTTGCGTGGTGAATTAATTGAAACTTATTCATTTTCAATAGATTTTTGATAAAATCAAATACAATTGTTCTAGTCGCCACAAGATGGAATTTCGCTATGTTAAAAATAATTTATGCGACTACTGCTACTGTGAGAATGTATGTGATTGAGAGAATAGCAGAAAACTGCGTTTTCTTTGAGTTGAAATAGTTCCGCAGTTGCAGTTGTTCTAAATACATATTGTTGGTGGAAAAGTACATATTAAAATTATTATTTAGAATTTCGGCTATTATCTTGCCTTATTGAAGAAGGATATTAGTCGATTTGATTGAAATTTAATATTTTGTGTACGGATTATCTGTGATGGCAATTTAATTTTATCGTGTACACCACATATTTCACACCACATTGCGCATCTTATCGGCAAACATTAGAAAATAGTTAATTTCTTAAATAAAAGAAATTTACAAACCTTCTTCCCATTGGAAAAAAAAGCTTACGTATAAATCTGTGATTTTATTATCTATGATTATTTTTATATTTATTGAAAATGTAAATGAATTTGTGCAATATAAAATAAAAAATTGATTCATATTTGAAACCAAGATATCGTTCGTATGTATGATTCACATTATATATACGAGTAGTATGCTTTAATTGAAGAAAAATTATCTAAAAAGATTTATAGTTATTATGATAATAATTATAATCTTATATGGTGTTTAATTTTATGTTTCTAAGATATTTTTATAACCGAAAAATTAAGATATTAAATAAAAATACTATACGTTTAGTATTGATTATTGTGAAAGCTTCGGAACGTTTTCTCTTATAATAGCTCTGCGTATTGTATTAAAAAATATAAATAAATTCGTACTATTAAAAGAATATTATTAGAATGGTTAACTCGCAAAACGGTGGAAAAGACTTAACTAAATTGCAAAGTTCCTCGAATACGAATACGGATACGAATACCAACTCGTCCAAATCGTATTCTATTTCTTCTGCAGTGAAGCCATTCTTCAGTAGCCTAAAATTAGCGGAGAATAGCAACGAATACAATAATAACGGTGGCCAACAATCTAATGCAGTACCGGTGCATTATGTTCATGAACTTCAGGAGATTCCGCATGCTGACGAAGAACGTCTAGAGAAGCTATTCAAACAACTCGACAGAAATGGAAATGGGCGTATTGACATACACGATTTGTCGGCGGCTCTTAAAGAGTTCGGCGTGTCCAGCGAGTATGCTGAGGTATTTAGCCATTCTCAAAAATAATTGTGAAATAAATTCATTTGTAATATCTGCAACCTGCTATAAGAGCGATAAAAAGTACATTTCTCGCTTTATTTATAATTTTTTTTTTTACAAATAAATTTCATCGCTGGTACAAATTAATATCGTATCTAATCGAACCTAACCTTTAAAAACACCATACACCATGTCGCCAGTAGTATTCACATTAGACTAATTCTAAAATAAAGTGACCTCATTGGCAGAAAAATCGCATGTATTTCGTGCTGTGGCTATGGACTGTCGGCTATCGGCTCTGTTGGCTGTTGGCTGTCACAGTTGGCCGAACTGGTTTTGTTTCAAGAGAAATAGGCACCGTCAGCAGTATCAGAAATTATTTTGTCATTTAAATCGATAAACACATTTTCTGTTAATATTTACAAGCTCTTCGGTTGTTTCTTTTGTTGAAAAAAGAAACTCAATCTAAAGCCAATGTAATATGGTGTAAATTTTAAATATACTAAAATTAAAAGCAATGTTATTAATTGCTATAAAATATATTAACTTTTTTATCTTATAAGAGGAAATGCGAATGGAAAGGCATTTGTGTGTATGGGGACATCATTTTATGTACACATATTCATAGCTAATTTGACTTTTTATCTGCATTTTTTCTTAGAAGTTGACGTTGGATGTCTACCATGTGTAACAATATCAAAGAAATTTTTTTTGGGCCTCACATTTTGTGCTAATTATTTTTGTTCGCTTTTCTCTCTTCCACTCACAATACTTTCCATAATTTTTTTTTATACTATTTGTAATATAATATTGAATGGTAGTATGTCAGAGAGTAAAATGTAATTCAAAAGAAATGTATTTATCCATGCCCCCCCGCGTTCTCCCCACTTAACTGTAATAATGCTAACGGAAGTACGAATATAAATTTCATTTAATTTATTATTAATTTATTTTCCTTAATATTTATAATTGATTATCAATAGTATTAAATATTTTAAGAATTTATTATATTATAATAGTTTTCTTCTATTAGTTCATTCATACACGAATTTATGAAGAAAATGTGTCTAATTAAGTATTTATTTCTGTTGATTAAGATTTCATAATTGCCATTTTATATATCAAATTATCGTATTTACAACACCAAATAAAAATAAAATAATGTATTTTTTTAAGTTACACAGGAATTATTTATAAAAATTGTAAAAATTAAAAACTTAATATAATTGATATTCATTATAAAAGTGTGTTGCTGCAGAAGAAATGGTATATATAGGTTAGCGGTTGCATTTTGAATTACTATTTATTTGAAGTACTTGAGTGTTAAATGTCATCACGAATTGACAGATTGTTAAGTTGAAAGTCTGAATTTTACGAAATGGTTAAACATACCATTTAAAGAAAACTGGTAAATATTGAGAACTTACTTCCAAAATGGTGAGTCTTCAACCCAAACTGTGAGAAATTTAAAAAAAAAATTAGCAAAGATCGAATGCCATCAGGTCAACTTGTGGACAAATTCGTGAAGCGAGGTCACAAAACTGGTTTATTGGTTGCCAAAGCAACTCGTTCCCGCTCTAATACAGTGCATACGACCGAGAATATTGCCGCCTTTGCTGAAAATATTCGTGATCATCCATCAACATCAACTCGTCACCGTTCTCAGGAATTGAACATTTCTCGCACTTCTCTGTTGAGAATTTTGCACAAAGGCCTCGGTATGAAAGCTTACAAAGTTCAATTAGTCCAACAACTAAAGCCGCATGACCATCCGATGCGTTTTCGGTTTGCCCAATGGGCTCAAGATCAATTGGTCGAACATGAGCATTTTTAGCGAAAAATCATCTTTTCGAATGAGGCCCATTTCCACCTCGGTGGGAATGTCAACAAACAAAATTGTCGCATCTGGGGCTCAGAAAATCCATACGTCACCATGGAACAGCCGATGTATCCACAACGAGTCACGGCTTGGTGCGGATTTTGGACTGGACGCATTATTGGCCCGTTTTTCTTCGAAACGCGATGAAGGAGCCGCCGTTACGGTCAATGGTGAGCGCTATTGTGGTATGCTCAACGAATTTTTGTTTCCAAAAGTTGAAGAGAATGGCATGGACGACATTTGGTTTCAACAGGACGAGGCCACTTGCCACACAGCCAACGTAACAACCCAACTTTTGGGCACTGCTTTCGAAAACCGAATAATCAGCCGATATTCTGATGTTAATTGGCCGCCTCGGGCCACCTCGGAGCTGTGAGGGCGTTGGATTATTTTCTGTGGGGAGCCGTTAAGGATAAATGTTACGCAAGCCATCCCGAGACAATTGAGGCTTTGAACCACAAAATCAAAGTTGCGATTGAAGAGATTGGGTCGAGCGAATGGGTTACCTTAAGGCCAGCCGTGGCAGTCATTTAAATGGTGTTGTGTTTCATTCTTAAATTTGAAGGTTCAATCTTTATAATAAAACCGGAAATTTTTAAAAAAATATACACTAGTTTTTTTTTAATTTAATTTTTAAAATGCAACTTTTAAATGGTCTACCCTGTACATGAAATATTTTTGGCCTAATTAATACAGTACGGGTGTTTTTTTTTTAAATTTTGTTTGACATAATTGAGCAAAAAGTTCACCCTTCTGTAAAATTGTTTGTCTACCTTTCAAAATATAGATACCTTAAGTATGTACCATATTCCATAAATAAAAAAATATTCATAATGTATAATGGAGAAAAGAATTTTGTTCTAATTAAAATCGAAGAAGAACATATTTTTATATCTCTTGAATAGGGTAAATACACACTTTTATTATTTGGAATTTTTAATAGGACTATTAATAAACATATAACAATTACCTTTTCCAAAAAAAGCAATTAAATTTATTGGGTAGGCAATTAAGTGATTGCGGATTTTGTCAATAGATGATATTAGCTCATTCTTTTGTTATGTCAACGTGTTCAAAGCACCTAACCTATATTGTTTTCTTGTTGTTTGTACTTCCGCTTTTAATTTAGTAAAAAAAAATGTTCGTTTAGCTATTTAGTTTTGTTTTCATCCAAATTTAAAAATGAAAGGATAAGACGTGCATTTTAGACATATTTCATTGTATTATTTCTGAAAAGGCAAGAACGCATAGCAGGTACACAAGAAGTTATGTGCCGTATATGGGAATGAAGACCCATATCAAGGTCATTATCGATTCAGATCGTCATAGCACAACACGTGAGATTGCAGAGAAGCTCAATGTATCGCATACATGCATTGAAAAAAAATTAAAACAGCTTGGCTATGTTAAGAAACTCGATTTATGGATTCCTCATCAGCGGATCCATTTCTAAAACGATTGATAACTGGCTATCCACTAGTTAACGTTAATCGGAAACGATCGTGGGTGATGCGAGATGAACCACCTCAGACAACATCAAAAGCTGAGATATACCAAAAGAAGATTATGCTGTCAGTTTTGTGGGATTATAAAGGAATTCTGCATTTTACCAAGAAACCAAACGATTAATTCCACCGTGTACGTTCAAGAACTCGTCAAACTGAGCAATGCAGTTCAAGAAAAGCGGTCAGAATTGGCAAATCGTAAGAGTGTTATTTTCCAGCATGAGAATGTAAAGCCGAACACATTTTTGGTCACTCGCGAAAAATTATTGGAATTAGGTTGGGATGTATTGTCACATCCACCATATAGCCCTGGCGTAGCGCCTTCAGACTACAATTTATTTCGTTCCATGCAGAACTCCTTAAATGGTAAAATTTTTAATGACGTTGATTATGTAAAATCACATTAAATTCAGTTTTTTGCTAGCAAAAGTAATAAGTTTTACGAACACAGAATTACGACACTGCCTGAAAGATGGCAAAGGTTCATCGACAAAAATGGACAATACTTAATTGAATAAAGTTATATTTTTAATTAAAAATTTTGAATTTTTCTTTTTTAAAATCCGCAATCACTTAGTTGCCAACCCAATATTTTTAAGTGGTCCTTGATGTCATCGGCACATACTTAAATCAAGATGCGATAATTTTTATAAATAAATGCATTTTTCAGTTGCATATTAAAACATTTAATGAAATATGCATTCTACAATATTTTTTAATGAAGACAGTATTTATTATTATAGGCAATTTTTATTTAAAAAAAACCAATTTATGGCAGTTTTCGGATTTTTTTTCTATTAATCGAACATTTAATGTACAATATTTCATGAATTGTGAAAAAAAAATTAAATGGCCGCCTCTGAACGTTCTACAGTAGCCATTTTCAAGGTAATTTTTGACGACTTTTTCGTACATTTCGGGTGGTGTCACAGCTAAAAATTGGCGAATGTTTGTTTTTAGGTGCTTTAACGTTCGAGTTCTTTGGCGTCGACACGACTCTTGGCGTAACTCCAAAAAAAAATTCCAACGGCGTTAAAGAACTTTTAACGCATTATTTTCGGCTATATGGGCGCCACAATGATGCATAGGCCTTAACTTATTTTCAAGGCTTCCAGTGACTTGAAATTTTTTCACTACGTTGCGAATTGTTTGCATTAGACGACGAAATTGCCCATAATTTTTTCCTACATTTTGATACATTAGGAAATTGTATAACAATTGACTAATTGTAACGGAGTTTAACCGATCTATTTCGTAAATGTGATGTTGCACATTTAAACACGCTTGATTATTGCATTGTCTGATGTACGGTACCCAAGTAACGCAAGTTACGAAAATTAAGCTATTTGACGGCACTCTGACGGCACTATGTTCCGTCATCTAATTACGAATTTGTTCAAGATGGGTTCAGAAACGGTTAAGAAACTGTTCTTCCTTTGTCGCTAAAAGCCGGACTAAGAGAAAATTTGTTTGCTTTCATGAACTAAGAGCCGTCAGACGTAACAAAAACGGAACTCATTGACGGCACTTATTGAGTGGGTTCCGAGTGCAGTGCGTTACTTGGGTACTTATATAACATTTCACATTTTAAACACGCTTGATTATTGACAGTTGTCTGATTTACGGTACTGCCAACATGTAAATAAAAAGTCTTTACAAGATAGTGAAGGCGTTAAACAATTTTTTAATATTAAGTTTATATTCTTCAATTTTCATAATCAAAAAAAAAAACTTATATGAATTTTCGATATGGAAAAAATTATGAAATGTTTCTCCTTATTGTCAAAAAGATAATTTATAATTTGGTTAAATATAAATCATATTTATTTATATTATTTATTAGTCCATTAAAAATTATTTTATAAACAAGGCATTTTAATTTCAATAGGAAAAATACATGACATAAGGTGATTACCGATTATATAGTTCTGATAATAGATGCATTCGTCCAATTTCAAGAATTACATGTTCTAATTTTCAAAAACATATAATCAATATGCTTTTATTATAAAATAACTAATAATAATTTAGAATTTAAATTCTTCCATGCGATAATTAGGTTTTTGAAAATATGCACATGATCGAAACTTTTCACTGGAAACAACAAAAAAAGTTGGCAACCGATTTTTAGAAAAAGTTATTGTGATTTTTTGGGTGCAATAGAGAAAATTATCCTTTAAAAAATTGAAAATCTATTTCTATATACAATAATAATGTTTATTTTATAATGAATACACGGAACTTTATTATGAAAAGATGTCTGGCAAAAAATTAAGCTTCAAAAGCTGTAATGGGTGGAGCTCTGAATTTGCATGGGTGAGAAGGAACCTTTCAAGAAAGTTTATTCGTATAACGTACACCTAGTAGTAGAATAGGATGATCCTGGAAGAATGGTTTCAGGCAGGCATGACGCCAAAAAATGCTGCCAAAACCGGAACAGATAAAATGTCATTAAAATAATCTTAATCATATGGTACCGTAAACCCATTTCTTAACGTTTAGCTTAAGAAGCCGAATTAAATAAATACAATTAGTTTCGTAACATTATTTAAAAAAAATTGGCATACCCCTTACGATTATCTAATAAATAGAACAGTAATTATTAATTAACATTTTTCTATAACAATATTCACAAATATCGCAATTATTTCTTATTTTCAAGACTGGTCATTAAATTAATGATAAAAATCACGAAGACAATTTTAGTAAAATGTATTAAATGATGATTCGTAATTAATTAGTTTTTTTTCTTCATTTAATATTATATATAGTAAGTAATTAGATAGTCAGCATTGTAATTTAACTGACAATTATTTTAAAGTACAATAATTAGAACGGGGATAATTCTAATTATAGACAAAAATATCTGCAGAGACTTGGTCTTATTCGTTTTTAATATGAACTCAGTGCAATTATTTTTGGCAAGGATAAAATGAAAGATAACAAATTCTTCAATTATAAGAATTATTGGATACTATAGATAATATGAAAATAGTTTCTTAATACCAACCATATATACGTATAATTAGAATTGGGTTATCTATACTATACGAGGTCTGTTCAAAAAGTATCGCGAATTTTGAATTTCCACGGATTACGTACGAGTATATTCGATTTTTTCTGGCGTTATGTTGGTACTCATGTCTCTCACTTATGCCGACAAGTTCGACCATTTTGAATATTCAGTTTATTTTTGACAGCTGCTTTGCTTGCACGTGTTTTGGCTCGTTTTCGATTTTTGCCCAATTTTGACCAAAAACAGCATCGCATTAACATGACTAAGGAGCTGTTGGACTCTGTCCGCGACGACCCAAATTTTGCTCCAAAGAGTTTATGGTTATGACGTGGAAAGCAAAGCTCAATCATCCCAATGGAAGCTGCCGCACGAGCCAAGACCGAAAAAAGCCCGCCACGTTCGGTCGAATGTGAAGGTTTTGCTTAGTTTTCTTCGATTGCAGGGGCGTGGTTCATCATGAGTTCTTGCCACAGGATAGAACGGTCAATAAGGAATATTACCTGCAAGTTATGCGCAACTTGCGCGAAGCAATTCTCCAGAAACGCCCGGATTTGTGGAAGAACAAAAATTGGATTTTGCATCATGATAACACCCTTGGTCACGTATCGTTGCTTATGCGCGAAGTTTTGGCCAAAAACAACACACTGGGTAAAAAAAAAGAATGGGCAAAAATCGAAGACGAACCAAAACACGTGCAAGCAAAGCAGCTGTCAAAAATTAACTGAACATTCAAAATGGCCGAACTTGTCGGCATAAAAGAGATATGAGTACCAACATAACGCCTCAAAAAAATCGAAAATCGAATATACGTAACCGCGAAAAAATCCGCGATACTTTTTGAATAGACTTCTTATATATAAGTTTTTAAATATGACCGAAATTAATATGGTTTCATATTAATTTGACATCCGAAAATGTATTTTAAAAATAAAGTCGAAAATTAAATACTTTGAAAATTTTATATTATACATTTTAGTAGTATTTTTTTTTCGTTAAATTAAAGAATATTTTCGTGGCGGAAATTTTTCCTTTCTTAAACAGTTGAATTAAAAGAAAAAAATGAAATGTTTATAAATAGTCTATTTACGAGTGTACAGAGTATAGTTTAGAATATTATACTACTTATTAATATCCCAATTGCATGAATACCTGAATTGTTTATGTTCACATTTTTATTAAAAAAAAAAGAATTTTGTAAACTTTAGCTAGTCTTATAGAACATAGTACGTCTCTAGGTCTCTCTAATGTAAAGTATTATGGTTCATGTTTTATAATTCAAGCTATTATCTTATAATTATGTCTAGGGAATTTGAAAATTATACTTATTAAATCTAATTTATTTATTAGGCTTTTTTTACAAATAAAATATAAATTAAATTTGTTAATTTTGGAAATGTTATGACTTTTAGTCTGTTGAAATTTTTTTAATTGTAGAATATTTGTTTGTTTTTAAAGTATATTTATTATTATTATCAGTTCATTTTTTAATAGATTATTTCTATTCCATTTGGCACTTTATATCAAATATCTCTTCTCCTTAATATACAAATAGATTTTTAATTCACCTCGACTAGGCCATAAAGAATTTATACTTAATTTATCCTAGATGCCTTTAAAGATAAAAATAATATTTCAATTTTAATAAATATACATTAAGGCTGTGTTTGGTTCATCATTTTTCATTTTACTATGAAATTTGGCAACGAACTTTTATTGCTATGGTGGCATAGTTTGAATCTTTTCCCATTTAAATAGCATAAATCCGTATTGAATGTATATTAATTTAAATTCTATACACACACACACCATTACACTCGATAGAAAAGTATTCTAAATGATATACTAAAAAATTTATGTGCAAATATATATTATATTAGATACACAAATCTGTACAACTATCTATTAAACGAGAAAGCATTTATATTTATTTTATAGGTAAAAATTTATCGTTACAAACAGATTTTTTATTAAAAAAAAGATTACCTATGAAATTTTATTTAATTGACATACTTACCATATATTTATTAAAATTTATCCATGTGTTATATTTATTATATTTTCAGAAATTTCTACAGAATTCAGATACAACACAGAGTGGCGATGTGGGCCTTGCCGAATTCATTTGCTATCTTCGCGAACATGAGAAAAATCTTCGACTACAATTTAGTCATTTGGACAAAAATAAAGACGGTAAGAATTAAATTTCTTTTTTTTTTGTTATTTATTTATTTATTCAAAGTATTATTATAATATTAATGGTAGCGAATATTTTCATACGAACACCAATAATATTTAGTATAGAATAAGGATAATAAATTGATATTAAATTTTTGGTAGCTACAAATATATTTTGAAATATGGTATGTGGGCAATTTAGAAATTTTTAGTTTTCGTATTTACAAAAAAAAATTTAAATAGTAAAAAAATAACTAATTTTTAAATAAATTATTGCTGCAGCAATTTATCTTATCTATAATAGTGAATAATTTTTCCTTGAGAGTAAATTGAATAAAACACATGCTATTGTGAATGAGGAAAGAAAATCATTTTTTATTTGCTTTGAAATTAGCACGTTTCACGTTGAAATGAGGAAACGCTAACGTACAGTGTGTCACAAAAGTATCCGGACACAGCTTTAGAAATTTTTAAATTTGTTAAAACCACAATAAATAGTTAATAGTTTATTCAAGAAAAAAAAACAATGTAATAAAATATCAAATACTACCTAATAATTTCTCCACCACAGCAATTTTGTGGTAACATTGCCATTTTGTTTTATAGGGTTTTCCAAAAGGAGTGATATGATTTCTTTTTTTAAAAAAACACATTAATTGTTAAGGAAATTCAAATGTTTTTTATTTAATGTGAATTACAATCGATACAATAGCACGTTCAATATTGACTTCTAACGCTTGAAGAGAGTCTGGTTTATTGCTAAAGACCAATGACTTCAAATAACCCCACAAGAAATAGTCTAATGGTGTTAAATCATAACTTCTTTGAGGTCATTCAATGTCACAATTTCTTGCAATAATCGAATATCCAAACTTTTCTCGCAATAATTCGGTTGTTGCACGTGCTGTGTAGCACGTAGCCCCGTCTTGTTGGAACCAGATGTTCTCAAGATCAACTTCTTCCAATTTCGGAAGAAATTGGAAGAAGTTGATCTTCTTTCAATTTCTTCATAAAAAGTTGATTATCATCAATCTATACCGCTCTCCATTGACAGTAACGGTGTTACCTGGTTCATTTCGAAAGAAGTGCGGACCGATGATTCCTATCAGACCAAAAACCACACTAAACTGTCAATTTAGGTGAATGTAATGGGTGTTCATGAATAATTTGTGGATTTTCTTCGCACCAGAATCAACAGTTTTGTTTATTACCGCACTACTCAGATGAAAGTGAGCGCACGAAAAGTTGCAATTGGAGAACGATTATTTTGATAATAAAATTGAATTATTTGTAAACGTTGTTCTTGCGTATATCTCTCCATGATAAAATTGTAAACATTACTGAATACAATGAAAAAAAGACAGATCATAACATATTACAAATGGCCGAAACGTCACTTAGAAAGCATATCACTCTTATTGGAAAACCCTATACCATATGTGGATGCAAATCAAGTTTGCATAGTTTGTGCACTAGGCCCTTATGCCAAACTGAGTCAAAGGCTTTGGTTATATCTAAGAAACAAGTACCTGTTGACTCTTTACGGTTTAACCCAGTTGTTATCTCACTATGTAGTAGAAAAAGGGCATCCAAAGTTGAGTGACCTTTCCGAAATCCGAATTGAAAGTTGGGAATAATTTTATTTTCATTACAAAATTCATTTACCTTTTCATAGAAAAATTTTTCTAATATTTTTCCCAAACAGTGGTTGGGCCCCTTACAGGGAATTTTTCCCAACGGGCTCGAAGAATGTTTATTTCTGTTTATGACCACAAAACTTTTTTATGCATTTATTGAGATCAATGATCAGAAATACAAGATCTATATTGTGGACTCTTTCCGTACAGGGCTGCTCCGTATTATAGGGAGGTGTGGGATATAAGAATGGCTGTTGATATATATAAATCGAAGCAATATCATCATCTTTACTGACAGCCAGAATACCCTCAACGCTATTCGCCGCAAATTGAGTGATCCTATACAAAATAAGATACGACATAGCGTACTCAACAATAGGACTATCTAATTGCGTTGGGTGTCCAGGCATGTGGAAATTATGGGAAATGAACGAAACTCTTCAATATCCGGTGCTCACAGTTATCCTTAATCTACCTATCCTCCTAACAGAATGGCAAACACCATTCTCAGTCATAAATAAAAACAAAACTGGGCCAATAATAAGATGTTCTTAGCATCTCATCGGTTAAGCACCAACAATACAGTCTAATAAATATCCTTATCGAAATTTTGAGCCCGAGAACTGCTCAGAATTTTTGCTTATTGGAAACCACACACATACCATAAAAAATAGGACTCTCCCGTTATGGAGCACCCAGATTCAACAATTTCATTGCTAACTAAAATGCATAAGAAAATTTTAAAAATTAAAATTTTTAGTGTACTAAAAAAGAGACCATCTTCGTTTACTAAAAAAGAGAGCAAATGATCTAGTGTACTAAAAAGAGACCATCTTCGTTTAGGAAACTGGTAATTACCATCCAAACGATACTTGAAGTCGGCAAATATCTTCATTTATTGCCCTTGGCTCATGTCTAAGGGACTTTACATATAAATAAAAAATAAAAGTTCTACATTTGCCTAAGTAATAAATTCATTATACTAAATATTAAGCTATAGTCAATAGTTAATATGTTTGGACAAGTTTAATATGAAGAAAACAAGAGATGAGAGCGAATCTCATACTTTTGTGGTGTAGAAATAGGTGTAATTTTATATTTTTTACATTGTTTATTTTGTTTCCTAGCAAAAAAACCTATTAAATTATTGTATTTATTATATATAGTTTAATATATTAGCAAAAAATTCCTATAATTGGTTTTTAATAATAAATTTTTCTTGTAGCTGTATTGACCATTGAGAAATATTCTTAAGCGGTACCCGGATACTTTTGTAACTCGCTGTATACGTTAATTAATAATTTACTCCACACGTTTACAAATGGGTATTGTTGTTGCTGTTTTTTTTTGTGTGCTACTTTTCTTTATATTATTTATAATTTTATTTTGATATTGTATGTATTCGGACAGAATTATTGTATATATTAACCACCGAACAAATACCTACATTCGACTGAATGCGAGCTCTTCAATTGTTCTCTTTTAAAAATAGAATTATCTATTTTCAAATAGTTTCATTGAATTGAGAATTATTTGGAAATACGCACAATAGCAATAATATGCAAAAGAAGCAAAAAAAAAGTATACTTTGTAATAAAAAAAATGAGTGTGTAATAAGAAAAATGTGCTTTATCTTATTTTATACATTTTAAAAATACCATATTTCAAGGCTACCCACTGAATCCGAACGGAAATATTATAAATTCTGGAAAACTTTTTAAAGGTTTCTCCCGTTTCAGTATAGTAGAAAATTGCGAAAATTCAAGAGTTTTTCTTTTAATACTTCCTCTTATAGCACTGTTACTTGAGTTTTTAATCCATTGATGATGCAATAATGTTTTAAAAACTATGCAGAATGCGACACTTCAGGGAAATTTTATGGGACCTTCATAATGACTGAAACGTGCTGTACTATGGATAATGTTATTCTTCTATCATTTATTTACAATCGATGCACTTATTTATACATCTATATGTGTTCATACATTAAGATACCGTAGAAAACTTTTTATCGTTTATTAAATAATTCCAAATACTTAAATATTCATTTGTATACTCTCAGAATTTATTTTCTCTCAAATACAACCATTTTAATATTTAAAACAGTTTTATATCTTCAAATCGACAATATAAAAACTTAACAACAAAAAGTTTTCATTTACGGATATGAAATTAACATTTTTGAATAAACACAAGCGGTCCGTCCAAAAATGTTTCCTTTCTATAATAAAAAAAAGAAGGGCTTTCAATTTTAATACTTTAACAATGAGCTATTTAAATAGTTATTAAAAGATATAAAAAATTTCGTATATAAAAAGTTATCCGTTTCGTAGTTCGGAAAGTACAGTCCTGTTATTTGACAGCTGTCAAAATAATAAGTTTATGGTTATTATTATATAATAATATAACGCGTTAGAAGTGTAAAAAATTTCAACAAAAGTGGTGTTTCTGCCGTAGCCATTTTTTCAGACCTTGGAAATTACCATATATAATGCTCCAAAACTTAGATTATAGAGTATAACGATAGACAATAGACCTATGGTATATGTATACGAATTTAATTTAAGCTAAAAAATCCAGCGGAATTGCAATGAAACAAAAGCCCAATTTACTGACTCATCTATTAACTTAAAATTAATCTTGTAAAATTCTGTTTTTTTTTTAAATGTAAGAGGTCTGTTCAAAAAGTTTCGCGAATTTTGAATTTCCGCGGGTTACGTATATTCGATTTTCGATTTTTTTGTGGCACTATGTTGGTACTCATGTCTCTCACTTATGACGACAAGTTCGGCCATTTTGAATGTTCAGTTAATTTTTGACAGCTGCTTTGCTTGCACGTGTTTTGGCTCGTCTTCGATTTTTGCCCATTCCAAAAAATGGATTCCAAAAAATGAATGGATTTTTGCCCATTCCAAAAAAAATCTGTTTGGGGAACAAGAAAAAGTCACAGGGGGCCAGATCTGGGGAGTACGGTGGCTGCGGCATTATTAGTGTGTTGTTTTTGGCCAAAAATTCGCGAACAAGCAACGATGCGTGACCAAGGGTGTTTTCATGGTGCAAAAGCTAATTTTTTGTTGTTCGTCCACAAATCCGGTCGTTTCTGGCGGATTGCTTCGCGCAACTTGCGCACAACTTGCAGGTAATATTCATTATTGACCGTTCTTCCCTGTGGCAAGAGTTCATGATGCACCACGCCCCTGAAATCGAAGAAAACTGTAAGCAAAACTTTCACATTCCACCGGACTTGGCGCGCTTTTTTCGGTCTTGGCTCGTGCGGCAGCTTCCATTGGGATGATTGAGCTTTGGTTTCCACGTCATAACCATATTTGGGTCGAGCCAAGACCGAAATTTGGGTCGTCGCGGACAGAGTCCAATAGCTCCTTAGCAATGTTAATGCGATGCTGTTTTTGGTTGAAAATGGGCAAAAATCGAAGAGGAACCAAAACACGTGCAAGCAAAGCAGCTGTCAAAAGTTAACTGAACATTCAAAATGGCCGAACTTGCCGGCATAAGTGAGAGACATGAGTACCAACATAACGCCACAAAATATCGAAAATCGAATATACGTAACACGCGGAAATTCAAAATTTCTGAATTTTCAATTTCGACCAAAAACTCAATTTCGACCAAAAACAGCATCGCATTAACATTGCTAAGGAGCTGTTGGACTCTGTTCGCGACGACCCAAATTTGCTCCAGCGAGTCATAACTGGTGACGAATCATGGGTTTATGGTTATGACATGGAAACCAAAGCTCAATCATCCCAATGAAAGCTGCCGCACGAGCCAAGACCGAAAAAAGCGCGCCACGTTCGGTCGAATGTGAAGGATTTGCTTACAGTTTCCTTCGATTGCAAGGGCGTGGTGCATCATAAGTTCTTGACACAGGATAGAACGGTCAATAAGGAATATTACTGCAAATTATGCGCAAGTTGCGCGAAGCAATCCATCAGAAAAGCCAGGAATTGTGGAAGAACAAAAATTGGCTTTTGCACCATGATAACGCCCCTGCTCAGGCATCGTTGCTTGTGCGTGAATTTCTGGCCAAAAACAACACACTAATAATGCCGCAGCCACCGTATTCCCCAGATCTGGCCCCCTATGACTATTTCTTCTTCCCGAAACTGAAGAGCCCCATGAAAGGACGACGCTACGCTACGATTGAGGAGATAAAGACGGCATCGAAGGAGGAGCTGAACAAGATCACAAAAACTGATTTTTTGAAGTGCTTCCAGGATTGGAAAAAACGTTGGCACAAGTGTATTATATCTGGTTGGGATTACTTTCAAGGGGTCAAATAAGATATTCATAAATAAATAAATAATTTTTGAAAAAACATAAAATTTGCGATACTTTTTGAACAAACCTCGTACTGTATTATTAGTGTCTCGACACTTGAGGCCATATGGCGGCAAAAGATAACAGAATAAAATATTGTAGAAAGAAAATAAAAGTGGTTTCGGGGAATTAGCGTAGGACCAGGCCTCGGTGGGATTCAAACCCACTAACCCCAAAGGACTGTGTTACCGAGCCGGCTATATTGATATGTTTTTTTCTATATTTTAAAAGTTATCAAAAATATTTCTTTTATTAAAATGGTTTTTTTGTTTGTTACAATTATGTAAAGTTGGTGTTTATTTGAAGAGGAACAAATTATTTCCTAGTTAGTACATTCACTTTACTATCAGAAAACCTGGTATTATCATATGTATATTCGAGCTATAAATTATCTAATGAAAAGTCCCAAATGGTAAATCCTTTAATTTATACTCAAATATTTATCGAGAAAAAAATATTAAATATTATAAATAAATACCAAAAATTTATATACGAAAAATATTTCATTAATAGTATTTTGATAAATGTGTACAATTCTGCGAATAACCATAAATCCAATAATTGGGTATTAATTGGAACATATTATGGAGTTGATATGAAATTCAGCACAATTTTCTATTTGCACCTTTCGAGCTGATTTAATGGAATTCAGTAAATATTAAACTTATCTGAATATGATAGTTCAGCGATAGATGGTGTGAAATTGTATACGATTGAAATAAATAATATACGTGTATATCATATAGAAGTGCTTCTTAATATTTGGTTTATATCTAAAAGAGTTTTAATATTAAATAATAATAATTAAAATATCAAAATGTTATTGATTGTATATCTAGATTAATATTTTATTTAATTATTATAAAAACCTCTTTATATATTTTTAGGCAAAGTCGACTTGGATGAGTTGATATCGGCATTTAAGGATTTAGGAATAGATATGGAACCAAATGAAGCCTCAAATCTGCTCCACAGGTATACTTAATCAATGTAAATTTGCATAAATGTGTATACATATATTATTTTTAATTTTAGGATGGATCAAGATGGAAGCTTAAATATTAGCTATGATGAGTGGCGGGACTTTCTCCTCTTAGCACCAGTTACTGATATCCACGACTTAATAAAATTTTGGCGGCATTCTACTGTAAGTAATGGAAACTTTTTATTTGGCAGCAATAAATAATATCAATATCAAAACCAAAATCATAACCTAACAATTGGAGTAGCACCGAGATCTTAAGTTATTGTTAGAACAAAATCATAATTAGAAAAATGTTTCGTTTTTTTTTTAAATTGCTGATGAATTGATTTTTTCTGTATATTCTGTAAATATTGCTACTAACATCGTCTGTGCCAGACGAGAATAAGAAGTTTTTTCAAGAAGTGAAATGACAGGTTTCATTGGATTTTAAAAAGGTATTGAAATGATAAAACGTTCAATCTACGTTAAATATGTTTATAATTTTGCACATGCACAAAATTAGTACAAGATCAGGCCCGGCACTTGTGCATAGCTTTTAGATAAAGTTTATTTTCTGATTGCTTAAAATAGTTTAACCATATAAAATTAATTGATTCTATAAAAATAAATCCCATTTTATGAATTGGTTATTCTAAATTTCATATAATAATGCTACTTAAAACATACAATACTATTAGAATAAAACATATTAATCATTAAAAATTTAAAGGTAATATGTGTGCAGAAAATAAATAAATTAGGGCCTGATCTTTCTTAATGTTAATAATTATATTTTTGTTAAGCAAGTTCTACGTTTTAAATTTTAATTAAAAGTTCACTAATTTTGTTATATATATTTTTATTAATTTCTAGCTTATTCCTAATTGCTGATAATCATCATTGCTGTTATCAAAACATTTCTATTATAATGAATGAGTAATTTAAAAACGTTTATTTTGACTCATTTATTGCTACGAATAACAATCATTACTAATTAACATATATTTATAATAAGTAAATTTTTTAAACAGCTATTGCTCTATATAAATTTAAAGGAAATCTAAGTAATATTAACTGTACACTAAACAAGATCAGTGTACTAAATCTCTTATTAGATTTCAATGTTCTCTAATTTGTTGTAGTTTTATCTCTAAGGTATATTAAAGAATTTATTCTACATTTAATAACTTTGTATATTCCTAATTCAAATATTGAATAATATTGACTATTTAATATTTTAGTTTCCATTTTTCAGTAATTTTGTTATCTCATACTTTTCACCTATTGATTTGTATATTTATATTTTTAAACCCCAAAACGCAAATTAAAAAAAAAACCTAACTTCATTACTAATTGTTATTTTCTTAATAAAAAACCTATTAGAACTTACACGCCATTGAATAGTATTGATTGTTAAATAACATTTTATAAAGTAAAAATTAAATATTAATTTAACTATCGTATAATTTTTGTGCAAATATATTTGACCATATTTACTGGTGAGTCAATTTTCGTGTTAAGCGAATTTCTTATCGATTCGATTCATGTGGTTAGAAAAATTGTAGGAATTTTTATAATTCTACCAGTATTAAAAATATTTTCTCTGTAAAATTACTTTACCGATACATTTTCACATGGCTTGACCAATTAGTTTATAAACAAATTAGTTATTTGAGGAAAACATTATAGGATTAAATATCAAATAATAATAGTTTTGTTAATATTGTTTGGTTTAGACCTTCTTATATTTCTGTAGGCATTTCATTAAGAGTTTCGGGACCTAATACTCTCTAAAGATAAAAATCTGAACGTTTACCAGGTGTATAACCTTAAATCCGCTGTTTTTAGTCAAAAAAAAACATTTTTTTTTCATATAAAGCAAAAACAAATTTATTCAAAGTACTAGCTACGCATTTTTCCCCATCTCCGCGCAATTTATGGATACCACGCCAAAAAAATGCCTTCTCTTTCGAGGCGAACCACTCATCAAGCCATTTTCGGACGTCTTCGTAAGAATCGAAGTGCTGCTCAGCGAGCGCGTGGCCCATCGATGAAAACAGGTGGTAGTTGGAAGGGGCCAGGTCTGGTGAATAGGCGGTGGTAGCACCTCCCAGTTGGGTGTCTCCAAGTAATTTTGGACTATTTTTGACGTGTGCGATGGTGCGTTGTCCTGGAGGAAAATCAGCTTGTCATGTCTTTGTTTATAATCCATCGTTTTTTCACGCAAAGCACGGTGCAATTTGATCAGAAACACAGCATCGTCTTCCGCCCGAAGCGATTTGGTCTTGGGAAAGATGTTGATGGTTGGTCGGGATCAACCCACGATTTCTTACGTTTAGGATTTTCGAAATATATCCACTTTTCATCGCCTATCACAATCCGATGGAGGAACGACTTTCTTTTTTGTCACAATCTGATGCAGGAACGACTTTCTTTTTTGTCTGGTGGCAAGATTTCGCACGTGTTTTGGCGTCGCTCCATCTGTCTATCGTTCAATTCATGCGGCACCCATTTTCCGATCTTTTCAATCTTCCCCATGTCACGCAGACACATGGAAATGGCTGGTTGAGTAACACCCAATTGCTCCGCGAGCATTTTTTTGCAATTGAGTATCGTCTTCGTCCAAAATAACCTGCAGTTGATGGTACTCAACCTTCCTAGGCCGATCTTCATGCTTCTTGTCCCACAAGTCAAAATTGCCGTCTTTAAACCGACGAAACCAATCTCGGCACGTTGTTTCCGATAAAGCACTGTCACCATAGGCCTCCAAAAGCATTCGATGCGATTCGGCAGCCGATGGAACAAAACTAGACATGATTACAAAAGGAAAAATGTATGTTGTTGTACGAAATTGCTGACAATGTACACTGATTAATGTTGACACATGTCAAACTCATAAAAAAGTATGGTGTGTCCATGGTAGCTTAATACGCTCACTCACGCCATTTGCCCAAACAGCGGATTTAAGCTTATACCCCTGGTAAAATTCTACACGTTCTGTCCATTATAAATATTTTAAGTTCAATTTATACGATTTTAGCAAATTATATACATATTTTATATTATGTAATTGTCAATATTTTTAAAATTATTAAATCCTTTCAAAGCTATATTTTCAAAAATTTTATAGTTAATTCAACCAAATTTATCGGTAAAATTATATTTATTATATTTATTGTGTGAAATTTCTCTACTATAAATTAACAACTTGCAGCACAATAAATCATATATATAAAAATAAAATATTATTATTTTATACAGTAAGTTTGATTTACGATATAGAAATAAATACCACAACTTATCAATAAATGATACATTAACTAATTAAAGATATATAATTTCTATACTATAACTTTATGAAAATTAATTATTAAAATATAAAAAAACTCAATTACAAGATGTCAATATTCTATAAGAAAGGCAAAGAATCCTTCTTTTCGTTCTTCAAGGATAATTAAGTTATTATAGTTGATAATTTTGATTTTACTTATTACTATTGATTTAATAGTTGTTCATGATTAAAGAAAAATTTCAATAAACGAAATTTCCTTTTGTAATTTAATCTTAACATGTCTGCCTATTTTGCATATTTGAATTTATAGTTATCACAATGAATTTAACCACTCTTAATTTATTTAAGTATTATTTATTTAATTTACTTTTCTGCTATAGTGAACGGAAATTAAATGGAAGTCTTTTGATCCGACAACTTAAACGTTTTCTGATATAAATTAGCAACTAAATTCTGTATCGAAACTTTTTAAAATTTTTGCTATTGCAGACAACAGTCAAGATTTAACATGTGACTTTCTGTTAATTAACCTACAATGCCCCATCTGCCATAATTGCGCAGTTCTCTTAACAATTTTGCATATCCTCAGGGAGTGCTGCCTAATCTTTGATTTTTTATCTCTCACAGGATTCCACTTACTCCAGTGCTACTTGATTATTCCACTCTATTTTCAAGCTCTCTTTCTAATACATACGCCACCAAGGTCTTACTAAGAAAATCTAAACCAAACTCTTATTTCTATCTAACTAACCGTTCCAACTTATGATGTTAGTGTAGTAAATTGTAATTGAACCTCCACTTAACACATACAAACATCTGACCGTCTATTCCTATATAAAGGCATATGGCCTTCGAAGTCGCAGTGCTGAAGCATTGACGCCTAATTATGTTCACGGGGTACCTATAGAGAGAATATTACACCAATTCTAAATACAGAGGCGCGTGCCCAAGAGAATAGAAGTATTTTGTCTGCGGTTTGCCTCTCAAACGCCAAGAAAATGATCCATTTTTGAAGCGTATCATCACTGGGGACGAGAAATGGGTTGTCTACAACAATGTTAAGCGCAAAAGATCCTAGAGTAGAAAAGATGAACCGGCTCAAAGCACTTCGAAACCCAATATTTATCAAAAAAAAGGTTATTCTATCTGTTTGGTGGGATTTCATAGGAATCGTTTATTTTGAGCTTCTACCGAGCAAAACAACGATCAATTCTGAAGTGTACTATCATCAGTTGGACAAATTGAATGATTCACTTATAGAAAAAAGGCCAGAATTGGTTAATAGGAAAGGTATAGCGTTCCAACAGGATAATGCGAAATCACATACAAGTTTGACCACTCGGCAAAAGCTTTTAGAGCTTGTATGGGATATACTGTCATACCCACCATACTCTCCAGACCTAACACCTTCCGATTATCATTTGTTCCGGTCTCTACAAAATGTTGATAAAACGTTTAATTCAAATAAGGAGGTCAAAAATCCCTTGCGTCAGTTTTTTGCCAGCAAAAAACAAAAATTTTATGAGCGTGGAATCATGATACTGCCGGAAAGATGGCAAAGGGTATTGGATCAGATTGGACAATATTTAATTGAATGAAATATTAATTCACTATAAGAAAATCGTCTTTCATATTTAGAAAAAAAACGAAATTACTTCCCGGACAACCCAATATATTAGCTGAATTTGATCACAATACACATACCGTTACGTATAACGCATACGTCTGTTTTTTTTCTTCATTTTATACAATTTTGTTAATGTATATAAATTTTTAAAACTACCTGTATTATTAGTAGGTACTTTTTTATTTGCCACTAATGTAAATATTAATTTGCATTTAATATTTAAATTCGTGACAAATAAAATTGTAAAAATATTATAATTTTTAAATCGATTTCGCGGTAATTTGTCTGATGTGAATAAGTAGTCATAAAAGCATAAGTTTATTATTATGAAAGATAACATTTTTATATAGAATAGAATTTAATATATGGTACATCATTTGTGTGTGTAATCGTGTTAATGTATTTAATGCAAAATAAAAACAATCTACTGCAGCAATTGTTGTGATTTCAACACAACAAAAATATAAACTAATTAATGTATAGACTACACAAAAAAACATTTAATTGTATTAATAAGAATTGTTGATATACATTTTAATAAGCAATATTTTTATTGTTTGGTATCTTTTAATTCGTTTAATATGTGTGTCAATAATGATAAATTCGATTGTAATATTTTGTTATGATTTTTTATTTAATTAGACAAAGAAAGAATTTGTATGGCGCGAAAAAGATTAAAGTTATTCGACAATCGAAGTGGTGTATACTATATTTTAGCCAAACGAGCATGGCAACAAATACGGTATTTATATTCAGCTATTGACTGATATTAAGCTCTTATGGGATAATCAGACATTTTTGACTTTGTGGGATTTTACTGATACACATACATTCAAATGACCTGTTGTTATTTGGTCGTCTCTTGAAATTATGATTTTTTTACATTTCCCTGTTTTTCTTAATTTTTATTAGAAATACTCCAAATTATTTTTTGATCGACTTTATTATGGTTCCACCAATCATATGGACAATGGTGACAATTTTTCATTGTGCAAGAATCAAGAAAGACTGATTTAAAATTTTTTCCAATTCATTTGTCGTAACGAGTACAATTACTTTCCATTTATTGTTTATATTTTTTGTTTGTTTTAGTGATTTTTATGATAGAGCCAACAGAGGAGGTAAAACTTAAAATGAATTGGGTTCGTCGATATAGAATATGTTATGTTTAGAGGCAAAACAGGAGATAAAATTAATGATGAATTGGGTTTGTCGACGTAGAGAATATATTTGTTAACTATTCACTGAGGTCATGGTCTTATATTTAGTACTCGTATTGTTATTTATAACTTTGTCGTTCATATACATATTTAATAACAAAGATTAATAAGTTTTCCGATGAAAAAAGTCTTTATAACCGGACTCAGAGGAGGATGTGATTGGAGAAAATATATGGGTTTTTAAAGAATATAAATTTGAATATTATTTTTAATGTTCCAATAATATTTTACATAAATTAATTTTACAATATTCGTTTTTATTTTATAAAAAAATTATAAACACTACAGAAAACATAATTTTCATATTCGAAAGTACTCAAAACATATATCATGTGATATTAATAACAAATGACCCACAAAAATAAATAAGGTAATCATTTCTATTTCCATGGGGTCATTTCATGTTGCTCCTATGGCATGATATTGAATTGAACGAATTTATTTTTAAACAGACAATGTACAAAAATATTATATATTTGACTATAAATAACTTGGTTACAATAATGAATTTAATTATTTCCATCGTATCAATATATATTAAATAAAAAAAAACTTCTGAGGGGTGAATAAATTCAAAAAATATTAATGATTTAAAAAATATTTTGGTTTTTGAATTGATTTTTTATTATTATTTCAAATAACATTAGTACTAAAATGTACACATATATTGTAAGTGCCACAACACTAAAGGCCATTTGGCGACAAAGGATATCGGAATAGGGAAATTAAAGTAAAAATGGAAGGAAAAGCGGGTTTTGGGAATTAGCGTAGCAACATACTGCTGCCGTGGGCTTCGACTCCACAACCCTTTGGATGGTAGTCCAGCAAGCAATCGATTGCGCTACCGGGCCGGGTACTGTGCTACCGGGCGGGCCTATAAAAAATTGTTTTTATTTAAAATGGTTTTAAAGAATAGTATTACAATGCTCACATCTTTTTGCTGATATCTAAATTTAAAGATTTTTTTTTGACAATCTACTTTCTTAAAATTGAGAGTATGAAATAGTATTTGTACACGAATATTGGCCCTTATTTACATATTTATCAGGTTCAACGTTAAAGCTTACAATAATTTTATGCAAATGTGCTTCTATATAACGAACAATGATTGTAGAAAAATTGTCTTAGAAAATTGTAGAAAAATGGTTCTTTTATTTTTTTATTCTAATAGAGAGAATTTATTTTTTTGAAAGAATTGTATTTATTTGCATTTAAAGAAATTTACATATTTCGATTTTTCTTTTTTCTTGTAATTTTTTTAAATTAATTTTCTTTACAAACGCTCTAATTTTAGTGTCGATTCATAGTGGAATTTTTACTGTTCTCATAATTTTCGGTATAATTTTAGTGAGTTGAAATCTAATCTACAGCTATTAATCGCGAATTTAAAAAAAATATATTTTTTTTTCGGAGAGAGTTCAATTTTCTCTATTTACGATTGTACTTTTCCCTAGTGATTAATGATTCATATTTGAAAATATTTTCTATCAAATCAAGCTTATTATATAGCTTTATATTCATGAATTCTACTATTTAAGTATTTTTAACTTTCACCAGCGTTCAATCGTTTAAGTATGTTTGAGTTTTATCAATACAGTTCTTAATAACATGTACCATTCAACGATTAAAGATAAATTTCTAATTATCTTGCACCATTGAATTACCTAATCAGTATTCTAATAAAATATTATCGTTAGTTTTTATTTAATATAAAAATTTTTCTTGATATATTAAAAAAAGAAAAATTGTTCTTAAACGAAAAGAGAAATAATTTAAAAAAAAATAATATTTGAAAATTTTCTTTAAAATCAATTTCCATTTTTAATTTGATATTATTTTTTTAATGTTTTTTTGCTGATTCCATAACAATCATTTATTTACATGAAAAATTCCAGCACATCATTAGGCTCTTCTAAGTTCAGGCCGTTTAATATATGATTCACCTTGAACTTTATCAATTGATATACAAGTCGAAGTATTTTTTTGAAATTATAATCTTTATTGGTTTTATATTTATTTCTTTGTATTCTTCTATATAAGAAAAAAAATAACTACAAAAATCCAGCATAATTTTAATGTTAAAAAATATTTGTAATAGATTTTTTTGGCAATATGGCCGAACAAAAACTATTTTGCTAGTAACTATTCCATTCACTTATTCTGTATGTATGTGAGCAGCAAGTAGTATTTAGTCGAAAAAAAGCGTATAATTACGATATAATTATTAATTTATAATGTACTGTTGATCATATGGTGACAAATATTTTTTCCCCATTTTTTTTTAATTGAAATATTTTGTTTGTTTAATAATAATTAAAGTCCAAAAGTTCACAGATCCGATTACTACTTATTTGTAAATAAACTTTTTTATTCTTCTTCTTTGTTCCTATCAAATCATCTGTTTATAAAATAGGAAAATTTCAATGTAACTGTTTAAAAAAAATGTCTAATCATAAGTGAACAACAACACATTTACAGTGAAAAAATGCAAATAAAAAAAACAATCGCCATAATAATAAATTAGCAATTATTGATCACATGCTTTGATTTTAAAAAAAAAAGAAATAAAATAATATAAAATGGCACAAATAATTTGTCGTCGTCATATCCGAAAGTTGTATAGAATTTTTTTGAACATGTGGGTTTATTCTTAACGATTGTACATTATACGAAATAATCTTATATGACTGATAATATGTATGCGTACAGAAAGCTCCTTGAAACAGTGTGAGTTTGCCAGCTAGCCATATCGAGCAATACAGAATCAGTTGGGTTGTGAATTGTGTATATAAATATCGAAAGATGACATCAGCCAAGCACACTAGCCTAAAGCGAACAAATAAAGAATGTAATTTTGGAGGCTTGTTTAGCTTTGTCGTTCGTCCATTGGTTGATCCATGACTTTGCCCCCTTTCTGTATTCACAAGAAATATATTTTTATGTACGTATTCATGACAATGTGTGGATGCTTTCAGAGTCATACAAGCAGAACGAAAACGTTTGCAATATCGACGACAATAGCGAATTACCATTTCTCAACTGCATACTCCTCCTTCCCCCCACACTCGTTCTCATACATACACATTTAGTTCAAAAATACTTTTTTGAAGGCAGACGGAATGCATGCTGACAATTATTGGATGAATGCCCAATTTAAAACGGGCTCGACTTTTGCAGTTTAATTTAATGTCAAAATAACTGGATGTTCATGGATGTGAATTGAGTTTATATTCAAATTTATTATGATTTAGACATCTTCTATATGTATAGATTGAAATTTTTTTTGGATATATTTAGCATCATATAAATAAGCTGTTACTTCCAAACAAATTTAACAATATTTCTTCGAACAAATAAAATTTTTGTTTTTGTTTTCCAGAATTATTTTAAAATATTATCTACGTATACAAATGTCAATAGCTTTTTATTATACATAAAAAATATTTGAAATTGTGTAAATTATTTTAACTGAAGGTAACAGAAAAATTATATAAAAAACATCAGAAACCAGTTTAATTGATTTCGATGAACTCAAACTTGTAAACCTTGAAAATGGTATTTTTGGACCAAATGTTTGAGGTAAAATGAATTACTTAAAGTAATCATTTCAAAACTTTTAAAAATAATTTTTTAACTCAAAAGTAAATAAAAATGTTATTTAAGTAAAGAAATTATTTGCTTTTGTTAATAGCTATAATAATAATAAAGAATGCATAATCCATTGAAAAATGTACACAAAACTAGTTAAATGCACATGGCAACGTTTAAAATAGAAAGGTAAAATTATAAAGTTATAAAAAAAATGAAAAACATGAAAAAATTTATAATAAAAATTATAAATACAAATACTGTAAAATTTATAATACTTTGTATAGAAATTCACATTATGTTATCAGAAAAAATTAACTTTAAATTTATTAATTTTAAAATAATGTAAAGTATAGAAATTCACATTATGTTATCAGAAAAAATTAACTTTATTATTATTAATTTTAAAATAATGTAAAGTAAGTAACATTATTAATAGAATGCTAGTTGAAATGTCATAATCTCTGTAGATCATTTAATGATACGAGGGTCGTTCAATAAGTCCTTAGAAAATCTGAGAAATTGCGCTCGTAGTGTCGGTAAAGATTTTTTTTATAAGAAGCATTATCGATAGGAAAGCTGTCAAAATTTCAGCTCTATCCATAGCGAAGGTCAATTTCTATCGTCGATTAAAGTTAACGACATTTATTTGTGCAAAACAATGGAAAAAAGCGAGTTTACGGCTGTCATCAAACATCTCCATTTGAAAGGCTTAAGTCCGAAAGAAATCAAAGCCGAGTTGGATGCAGTTCATGGCACATTTGCACCTGTGTTTGCGACGTTTAACAATTGGGTGAATGAATTTAAACGTGGCCGTTCATCCACAAAAGATGAACATCGTTCAGGACGCCCAGTTGAGGTGTCTACTCCTGAAATCATCGATAAAATCCACGATCTGATTTTGAACGTTCGGCGAATTAAAGTGGCGAATTAGTTGAGGCCACGGGCATATCACAAGGTACAGTCGCTTCAATTTTGCATGAAAAATTGTCTGTGAAAAAAATTTCGGCAAGATGGGTGCCGCGTTTGCCCTCAGAGGAGAATAAGCGCAATCGTGAAGTGGACTCTGAGGCTATGTTGGCACTCTTTCATCGCAATCCTGCCGAATTTCTTCGTCGATATGTCACTGTGGACGAAATCTGGATAAGCTACTACACTCCAGAAACGAAGAGACAGTCATCACAGTGGATTTTCAAGGGTGAACGGGCTCTGAAGAAGGCAAAAACTGTGCCATCGGCCGGCAAGGTGAAGGCCACGGTCTTTTGGGATTCGCAGGGCATCATTTTAATCGACAACTTGGAAAAAGGAAAAACAATAACAGGAGCGTATTATGCGTCGTTATTGCAACGGTTGAGCGAGGAAATCAAAGAGAAACGCCCCCATCTGAAGAAGAAAAAAATCCTCTTGCATCAGGACAATGCGCGTGTGCCCACCTGCGCTGTTTCCATGGCCAAAATTGTGGAATTGAGAATGGAATTGTTGCAGCATCCCGCTTATTCACCAGATTTGGCCCCGAGTGACTATTTTCTTTTCCCTAATCTGAAGAAATGGCTTGGCGGACGACGGTTCACTTCCAACGAGGACGTCATTGCTCAAAGGGATGTGTATTTTGCAGAACTTCCGAAATCCTATTTTTTGGACGGGATAAAAATTTTGGAAAAACGGTTGGAAAAGTGTATAGAGCTAAAAGGAGATTATGTTAAAATATAAAATTTTTTTTTTTTTTTAAACAGTTTTTTTCCATCTTTTTCTAAGGACTTATTGAACGACGCTCGTAACTATATCCTTAGACCTATGAAATTCTTAATAATTTTAATGGAATTTTCAAATATTATATTTACTTACTATGAGGCGCAATAGATCGCAGTGCGTAACCGGGACGTTCTTTGATACAGCTCGCATTTTAGGCAACTTTTCAATTGAGTTTTTTTCTACTTTTCCATATAACGCAGTCGTAATGTTTCTAAAAAATGTTATGTTATGTGAATCCGTGTTATAAGAAACAAAGAACTAGTAAAAAAAGGAAGTTAGACTCGAAAATTAAATAACACCATTATATTTTTATAATTAGCAGAAATATATTATAAATAATAAGTATTAAATAATGTTTTCATTGTTATTATTACTAAACACTATTGGAAGGATATTCATTTAGGATATATGGTATAACTTCAGTTTTTCATCTGAAGTCGCCTGCACACGACGCATGTGATCCCAACACGCATAAAAACCATCACAAAACCTAGCACCGTAGCCAGCCTGAAAAGTAGTAGCGAATCTAGCAATAAAAGAAGAATGGTTAATAACGTGCTGTGACGGCTGTACGCTTTTTAGAAAGAAATTTGTAATTTCTTCGTTTTCATCTGTGCTAAATTATCTTGGCATGTTCCAGAAGTCATTTCCACCAAATTTGCTTTGTCAGTTTCTTCTTTCACTAGTAATTGTTGGATATAATCGACGGAGATATCGTCAAAATCTCCACCTCCCAGAGACTTAGCAAATTTTTCTTTGATTTTATGAGATTAATATAATCCAAAATTGTAAAAAAATTTCCATGCCTCCATTACTTCCATAGATTCATCGTTGACCATATTCGAAACCCATTCTAATAACTTCCTAATGTAATTAGTTTTAAATGTATCCATAATTCACTTAAAAGTTTCTCTAACGCTCAAATCCTGTTAGGATGCTGTGTTGTAATTTAAATTAAGTTGCAAATTTAAGCGAAGTAAGCAATAGTGAATGTTTTCATATATTAAAAAAAATTAAAATAACAAAATGGAGTGTTTACTATTTAACTAACGTTTTAAAAAGAGTATTTGTTTATATTTTTACGTAAATTTTTATAATATTGCTTAGGAATATTTAGAATTATTCAATATAGAAAAAACGTAAATATTATTTAATTAAACTAGAAATTTCAAGGTCAGTGTAATTTTATTCCTAAATACATGCGTAAATCAACATTTTTCTTTGTTATTATTTTAAAGAAGTTGTGCTGACATTCTACCAATATTTATTACTAATATTTAGAAGAAACAGTTTTTGAAAGCGGCTCTCAATAGACTAGAACCAGTGTTTAGGTTATCAACTACGGCAGTTCAAAGTACAGAACGCAAACAGATTTATTATATGACTATAAATTGAATTGTTAATATTACTTTATGTAACTATATTTACTCATTAATATAAATTCATATAACATGTTGAAATTGTTAAAAAAACAAATCAGAACAACATAATTGACTTGGTTTCATTAAATAACATAGTTACATAAACTACTATATTAACAAATATTTGTCTGCCAAAAAAATTAGATTTTGATGTTCTTTTGCTGTAAATATTGTAACTTAATATTTAAGCAAAGTGAATATTTTTTATATTATTCCGTTAGTTTATATCTGAAATAAGTAATTAATTGATTAATTATGTAATTTGTATGAATTGATGAGAGTGTTATACAGTGTCGGTTTATGAAAGTACAGTCGAAAATACATAGGTCTTGATTATTATAATGCCTTCGCATTCAGTTTTGATTATTATAAGATAACCTCTTTCAAGTTTTAGTACGAGTATTAAATCAAATGTTTAGATAAATCCCTCTTTTAATATAAAAAGGATAAATTATAATCAAATATTTAGATAAATCCCTTTTTAAATATTCACAATCTTCTCCTTATCGATGGTAATATAATAATTCAAATAAAATCCAATTTATATGACCATCATTAACCATTTTTAATTCTTGTATTAAATCCCTTCATGTTGGATACATTTTGTGTTCCAATATTAATATTGATTTAACTATCTATTCAATTCTGTAATTTATCTGTATATGTATTGGGTGTAAGGGAAAGTTCTGTCGTTTTTTTCTAAAGGAAGAACTTAATTTTTTTCACTTTTTATTCAAAAATTAATCTAAAATATAATTTCCTTTATTAGTTACAACTGTCTGCCAGCGTTCTGGCAGCTTATCCAACCACCTGGAAAAGAAGTCCTCGTTTTTGGACGCAAAGTATTCTTGCACTGCCATTTGGACACCCTCATAATTTATATATTCATTTCCATCAAGCAAATTTTGCAGCGACCTGAACAGATAATAGGAAGATGGTGCAATATCTGGAAAATATGCTGGCTGGGGTAGAGTTTCCCAACCCAACTCTGCAATTTTTTGTACGGTTTTTCTTGTCACGTGCGGTCTAACGTTGTTATAGTAAAGAATTACACCCTTTCTGTTGGCCAAATATGGACGTTTACGTTGAATTTCTTTATTCAAAACATCAAGTTGCGAACAGTAACGATCAGCATCGACCGTATAATTTTCTTTTAGCAACTCATAGTGGACAATACCCCTCCGATCCCACCAACAACACAACATAACTTTCTTTTGATCCACGGCAACTTTGGATGTGGTCGGTGGTCTCTCCCCTTTATAAACAAATGCCCTTTTTCTTACCACATGTTTATAAACTATCCACTTTTCATCAAGAGTCACCGAGCGGTCCAAAAACGGTTCCCTTTTTTTTTTAATATAAAAAGGATAAATTATAATCAAATATTTAGATAAATCCCTTTTTAAATATTCACAATCTTCTCCTTATCGATGGTAATATAATAATTCAAATAAAATCCAATTTATATGACCATCATTAACCATTTTTAATTCTTGTATTAAATCCCTTCATGTTGGATACATTTTGTGTTCCAATATTAATATTGATTTAACTATCTATTCAATTCTGTAATTTATCTGTATATGTATTGGGTGTAAGGGAAAGTTCTGTCGTTTTTTTCTAAAGGAAGAACTTAATTTTTTTCACTTTTTATTCAAAAATTAATCTAAAATATAATTTCCTTTATTAGTTACAACTGTCTGCCAGCGTTCTGGCAGCTTATCCAACCACCTGGAAAAGAAGTCCTCGTTTTTGGACGCAAAGTATTCTTGCACTGCCATTTGGACACCCTCATAATTTATATATTCATTTCCATCAAGCAAATTTTGCAGCGACCTGAACAGATAATAGGAAGATGGTGCAATATCTGGAAAATATGCTGGCTGGGGTAGAGTTTCCCAACCCAACTCTGCAATTTTTTGTACGGTTTTTCTTGTCACGTGCGGTCTAACGTTGTTATAGTAAAGAATTACACCCTTTCTGTTGGCCAAATATGGACGTTTACGTTGAATTTCTTTATTCAAAACATCAAGTTGCGAACAGTAACGATCAGCATCGACCGTATAATTTTCTTTTAGCAACTCATAGTGGACAATACCCCTCCGATCCCACCAACAACACAACATAACTTTCTTTTGATCCACGGCAACTTTGGATGTGGTCGGTGGTCTCTCCCCTTTATAAACAAATGCCCTTTTTCTTACCACATGTTTATAAACTATCCACTTTTCATCAAGAGTCACCGAGCGGTCCAAAAACGGTTCCCTTTTGTGACGAGCAAGATTTGACGAACATATTGAAATTCGATCCATTAAATTTTTTTTGTTTAATTCGTGTGGCACCCAAACAGAGAGTTTAGACACAAAACCAACCCTTTTAATGTGCTATAAAGCAGTAGTCTGATGAATTCCAAGCTTTAAATGCCACTTCTGTGGAATTTAACATGAGATTTGTCCTGATCATATTGCGTAGCACTTCGATATTGACATCTGATGGCCTTCCTGATCTGGGTTTATCTTTCAAAGAAAAATCACCCGAACGAAATTTTGCAAACCATCTCTAGCATGTTCGAGCTGTTACTGCGTCTTCTCCAAACAGGCCACACAAGTTTTTTTTGCCTCCATCGCGTTGTTCCCTTTTTGGAACTCACACAACATGCAATGCCCTAAGTTCACTTTTTCTTCACAGATATTAACTGTTTTACAAGTTTAAAAAAAACTGACAAAAATACGAAAAAATGTGTATAAACCATCAATCATACAGTAATCTAACGGTTTAAATCTATTCCAGTTGAATCAGAATTCTCGCTAAGAATCGACAACGCATACAAGTGCAAGTGTTCAAAAATGACAGAACTTTCCCTTACACCCAATAGAACCGCTTTAATTCAAATTGTTGCATTTGTAACAGAAAAATTATAACTTCTTAAATTGTTTATAATATTATGAAGATCAACAATATGAGCGATGATAACAGCTACTACATATTTTTGAGATTTCAATTATTAATGAATGCTTTTTAAAACAAGAAAATTAAATTGTATCAAAAACAAATAATAGAAGCTACAACTATGTTACACACGATTACGCTTTTACTTGTAATGAAATAAAGGGAAACCACCTTCATCAGTTTATGTCGTAATATGGATTTTAATCACGTATCTGATGACAAGTAATTAATGATTTCTGTAGGAATTCTATCGGTAAATAAAGAAATTGATAAGTTCAAATTCTCAAATTGATAACATTCATATGACGCATTGGACTATTGAAGTTTGTCTGATCAATTGTTTGTGTTTTAGTTCTTTATCAATATTTTTTTTCATTAAATTGTTTTGTATTTTTTTTTAGGTAATTAAAATAGTTTCTTAAAAGTTTCTGTAAATTTACAAGTGTACACATAGGGAAAAAAAATATTTACAGGTCCCAAAGAAGAAAAAGTAAGAATTCCATTTTTAAAGGAATTTTAAATAGTTTTCATATGCGCAATTTCATTATTTATTTTTATCTTGTGATAGAATTGAAGAAAAAAAAAGAAAAAAATAACCGAGGCAACAACAGATATTTTAATATAAAATTTGCCAAAATTTCCTCAAATTATTTTCAAAAAAAAGAAAAATGGAGCAAAAATAAATGGTAAAATTTTCTTTTTAAAAATTTGCACTAAATTTTATATAAAAATAGATTGTTTCTAACGGAAGTACAAAAGAATAGAAGATAACAATCAACCAATTTTAAATTAGATAATCTAACATATATATGAATTAGCAATTTGTGCGACTTTTATACATAATTTATGGATATTTATAAATTTTACCTATCATTTAAATTATTGCTAGCGAAAAATCCATAATAAGGCAATATACTCATAGTTGTATTCATCATATTTGTTGGGTCTCTATTGTTGATAAACAAACAAAAATCGATTATCTATAAACTTTGATATTTTAATTAAATACATACATACGTACAAATTGACTACTATTAAATATGATTTTATATACTTGTATTATCCTCCTCCCGATACTCCCAATTATAAAAATAAAAGTCCAAATTCCATTTGATAATAAAGAAAGCGCTCGTGTCCGAAATATGTGAGTTAAGTCTAAGATCTTGCCAGCAAAAAAGCTCTGAGAAATTTTCCTTGCCAATACATATATGGTATGCAAATATTTGGAGCGATTCCAAGGGTAGCGGCAAGTCTTGCTCGCGACGACGTAGTTCCAAAAATGTGACGACATTGACAAAGTTCACGTGCATACTGTAAATTATTTTCATTGTCTGCATGCTTTACTATTTGCGACAGCAATTTCAAAAGCTTCAGAACAATTCATTTTTAGCATGTCTCATCCACCAATGTTTTAAATATTTCGAATTCAACTTAGATACGCGCTCTAGAAAATATTCCGTTTTTAATTTCTTTTTGCTATAAACAATTTTTTTTAAACAAAATTTAACGAATATAAAAATAACATATATAGTAGATAAACTATCTGTGTTGATATTCACTAGTCACGAGTCTTGGTGAAAATTTTTTTTATTGCGAGTAAAATGAAAACAAAATAAAATTTACGGAAAGAGAGAGTAATTTTTTATTGCAAAATATCTTAAAATAAATTTTCTACAAATTTATTAACCATCTGTAAAATATCATCATATGATGGAAAATGATTAAAACTAATTTTTTTTTAAATTAAAAATATGTAATATTTGCGATGTTTTCGCATATAATGTGTATTATTATCAAGTCAGTAGTAGTTCCTCTAATAAAAAAAGAACTAAATTAACACTTCTGTAATGATAACACATAATACAGATTAAAAAACCTAATGTAAGAAATTTGTTTACATGTTCAGTTTGACTTCAAAATTAATTTCTAAAAATACTATCTGCAGATTAAATAGATTTTTGTATAATTTTTTTCTTAATACCATTCCATTCACAACTTATTTAACAATAAAAATAAGATTTCGGTTACACTTCTTATGATGTTATGGTCATTTATAAAACTGCTAATTAGACCACTATTCAAGATCGGTTGAAGGTTTTCATCACTGTTCGACTTTTCAGATATTGGAATTTTGTAACATATAAAAAATCTGTAATAGACTACTTTAAGCATGTAAATTTTTAATTCATGATAAGAGGGTCTATGAATTTTTGCTATTCCTTCTCAAATTTTAAACTTGTTCCTATCAAAGCATCATTTTCCACACATAAAACTTTGCCATAATTTATCAGTTAACTTCAAATATGCTGTCTTTAAAGTTAAATGTGATGGCGTTTTCTAGAGTCTAATATTTTGGTGTAAAAACACATGTCTGCAATATTTCGTCAATATTTGGAGTATTCAATTTATCAATCCTCCTTACAAACCGGTATTTACAAATAAATGAAGCTAACGAACCCTCGAATATCTCTCGCTAATATGCCGCAGGGTAGCATACTTGGCTCTATCCTCTAAATTATTTATACACGTACATCGAATATTCCAATCTATGTTAATATTTTTTACACCCACCACATTTATACACCCAATATTCCAATTTATGTGAAAAAAGACAACAAAATTCTTTCTACTGAAACCAATATAGACTTGCGAACTAGAACTCTGAGTCTGTACTAAGCCTTTAAATTCTCATCAAATTCAATTCGTTTAGTCCAAAATTCTTTGTAAAATTGCCGACGCCTACTTTTATGTACGAGGTCTGTTCAAAAACTATCGCGAATTTTGAATTTCCGCGGGTTATGTATATTTGATTTTCGTTTTTTGTGGTGTTATGTTGGTACTCATGTCTCTCACTTATGCCAACAAGTTCGGCCATTTTGAATGTTCAGTTAAGTTTTGACAGCTGCTTTGCTTGCACGTGTTTTGGCTCGTCTTCAATTTTTGCTCAATTTCGACCAAAAACAGCATCGCATTAACATTGCTAAGGAGCTATCTATCCGCGACGACCTAAATTTACTCCAGAGGCTCTATCCGCGACGACCTAAATTTACTCCAGAGGCTCATAACTGATGACGAATCATAGGTTATGACGTGAAAAACCAAAGCTCAATCATCTCAATGGAAGCTGCCTCACGAGCCTCTGGAGCAAATTTGGGTCGAATGTGAAGGTTTTGCTTACAGTTTTGTTCGATTGCAGGGGCGTGGTGCATTATGAGTTCTTGCCACAGGGTAGAAGGTCAATACGGAATATTACCTGCAAGTTATGCGCAAGTTGCGCGAAGCAATCCGCCAGAAACGCCCAGATTTGTGGAAGAACAAAAATTGGCTTTTGCACCATGATAACGCCCCTGCTCACGCATCGTTGCTTATAATGCTGCAGCCACCGTATTCCCCAGATCTGGCCCCCTGTGACCTTTTCGTGTTCTCAAAACTAAACAGCCCCATGAAAGGACGACGCTACGCTACGATTGAGGAAATAAAGACAGCATCGAAGGAGGAGCTGAACAAGATCACAAAAAATAATTTTTTGAAGTGCTTCGAGGATTGGAAAAAAACGTTGGCACGAGTGTATAATATCTGGTGAGGATTACTTTGAAGGGGACTAAATAGATATTCATGAATAAATAAATAATTTTTGAAAAAACACTAAATTCGCAATACTTTTTGAACAGACCCTGTATATGCAATAAATACAAAATTTGTTTGATTACAAATTGACGGTGCATCCTTTTTATATAATACTATTCATCGTGATCTTAATGTGACTATGTCTGGTTATAAAAAGTTCCACTCTCGTCTTTGTAATCACACTCATATCCTTGGTCGAAAGCTATTCTCCAATTTCTTTCTATAAACACCCGCTGACGAGTATAGATAACATTAATGGTCCCGTTAAAATACTAAAATGGATAATCTAAGATACTAAGAGTAATCACTCTCCATAACCCTTAACTCACGATAATCATTAATGCTACATAAATCTGCTTATTAATATGTTCATCTAGCGGTTGCAAATTTAAAAGTTGCATTTTAAAATATAAATAAAAAAAAAACTAGTGCATATTTTTTCAAATTGCCGGTTTTATTAGAAAGATTGAACCTTGAAATTTAAGAATGAAACACAACATCATTTAAATGACTGCCACGGCTGGCCTTACAGTACCCCATTCGCTCGACTCAATTTTTCAGTACATTTTCGATTGTCTGGGCCGGTGTATCTCTTTAATGGCAACTTTGATTTCGTGTTTCAAGGCCTCAATTGTCTCTGCATGACTTGCGTAACATTTATCCTTAACGGCTCCCGACAGAAAATAATCCAACGGGCTCAAATCACAGCTCCGAGGCGGCCAATTGACATCAGAATTTCGGCTGATTATTTAGTTTTCGAAAGTTCTCAATATTTCCCAGTTTTCTGGGAATGATGTTGTGTTTCATTATTAAATTTCAAAGTTCAGCCTTTCTAATAAAACCGAAAATTAAAAAAAAAATATACAATAGTTTTTAAATGGTCCACCATTTTAAAATGCAACTTTTATATGGTCCACCCTATACCCTATATACCTGTAAAATTAAACAAACAATTTATCAATCTCTTCTCCATCAAAATTACGGACAATGTAAATTCAGCGTTAACATCCATCTTCTAAAAGTTGTACTATAATTTATTCCCAGTAACAGAATATTGTTTTTCAAAAGATGGTGCTTTTCAAAAAAATCGTGCAAAATCAAAACCGTGTTATACAAGGCCCGTGTGTATAAAATTTGAAAGTAATTTAAGAAATATCTATAATTTCATGTTCTTTATTTTCAAAATAATACATTCCACGATTATAATACACATATACCATATATGAGTAGTACAAAGATGATATCAATTAAACTTACTTGAACCCAATACTAGCAATCAGCAATTATTGAAAACAAAAGGTGTACAATTACCTTTGAAAGGTTACTTACTATAGACCTACATAAAAATTTGAAGGTAATCGTTATCATTTTCTGTTAAACGTAAATAATGATTTTTATTTTTTTGTTGTTTTTAATTATCGTTGGTTAGTTTTTCATTCAAATAAAAAGAAAATAACTGTGACTTTTTCATTTAATTTTAATAATCTATTCAACATGTTTTTTGGTAATTATATGTCAAAAATTTCAAATTATACTTAATCAAAAAAATGTCTAGCTAATAGAATTATCATAAGGAATTTATAAATTGAAATTAATAGCCATGTGTTATGATACTCAACTGATTATCGATCATAATAAATATTATTTGCCCAAACATGATTTATAATAAATTGTAACAAAATAACAAATAAAAGTTAATTTTGTTGATTACTGGAAAATATTGTACTTTATGAAAAATATCCCGTGCGTATTTATTATGATAAGAATTAACAAAGTATACATGAGAAAGATAGAGCGATAGAGCGGGAGATAATGATAAAAGTAAATGTTTTGGCCCCCAAATTAATATTATTAATTTGTTTTTATTTTTTAACATACGCTTATAATATTTAGCATAAATACTATAATCTTGAAAATATATTTAAAAAATTCTATTTATCATGTACAAGTATTTGTGCAATGACTGATTGCGTATATTCAGCACCATACTGCCTTTTGTTTAATAAACAATTTTTTTCTCTGTACGTCTAATCAAAAATTAGATTATCATAGAAAAATGACGCAATGAAGAGGAGAAAATTATTTGGAAATAAAAATATTGATAATTTATGGAAAATATTGTAGGATTGTTATAATATCTTACCGAAAAATTAAAATATGAAATGAACGTATTCTTTATCAATTTTTTTTTTTTTGTATTGATGGATTTTGAATTAATAATTAAACCTGCTGGTACATCATCGTTTCGTAATAGAGTACTACGAATAATATGAATGTTGTTATAGTACAAAATTTAATTATGCCATGTTCGAATATAACCATAAAAAATATTTATAATCAGGTAATTGGAACTTTAATATTAAGATTAAAAACAAAACTTAAAGAGTAAAGTCTAGTACGCAATAGTATTGACTTTGAATCCAGCTGGTGAAATATTGGGTTGTTCGGAAAGTAATTTTGTTTGCTGATGAAGACACAATAAAGGCATTAATTGATGCAAACCGGTGAATAACAACTTGTGAGATCGCTGAGAGATTAAAATTATCGAATTCGACCATTCATGATCATTTGAAACGTCTAGGTTTTTTCTCAAAGCTCGACATATGGATTCCTCATCTTACGGAAAAAAATTTGTTCCGTTGTAAATGATCCATTTTTGAATCGTATCATCACTGGGGACGAGAAATGGGTTGTCTACAACAATGTTAAGCGCAAAAAATCCTGGAGTAGAAAAGAGAACCGGCTCAAAGCACTTCGAAATCCAATATTCATCAAAAAAAGTTATCCTATCAGTTTGGTGGGATTTCAAAGGAATCGTTTATTTTAATCTTCTACCGAGCAACACAACGATCAATTCTGAAGTGTGTTGCCATCAGTTGGACAAATTGAATGATTCACTTAAAAAAAAGGCCATAATTGGTCAATAGGAAAGGTATAGTGTTCGAATAGGGTAATGCGAAACCACATACAAGTTTGACCACTCGGCAGAAGCGTTTAGAGCTTGGATGGGATATACTGCCACATCCACCATACTTTCCAGACCTGGCACCTTCCGATTATCATTTGTTCCAGTCTCTCCAAAATTGTTTAGATGCTAAAACGTTTAATTCAAATGAGCTCTTTGGGTTGTTCGGAAAAATTAAGAGTTTAAAAATTTTGAACTCAGACTCGTATGTCGACTACGATTGTATCGGGTTTTTCAATAGCAACTTGACACTTTTGATTTCTTACTGTGAACGCACCTTTTTGCGAAACGATCTTGGCCTGCACCCTTACAAGATCAAGTTAACTCAAGAACTAAAGCCCCTTGACCATATGAAGCGACGCACGTTCTCAGATTGGGCTCTAGAGAAGTTTGCCGAAAATGACGACTTTCATCGCAAAATCATCTTCAGTGATGAAGCGCATTTTTGGTTGAATGGCTTCGTCAACAAACAAAACATTCATTATTTGCTGCAAGCCCTCATGTGCTTCATGAAACACCACTTCATCCACAAAAAGTGTCTGTATGGTGCGGTTTTCATGCAGGTGGGGTCATTGGGCCAGTTTTCTTCGTTGATGAAAATGACCGTTACGTTACAGTCAATGGTGAACGCTACAGAGACATGTTGCAGCGTTATTTCTTCGATCAATTTCCGAACAACCCAATATTGCAGCGTTATTTCTTCGAAATTACTTTCCGAACAACCCAATATATCCATTATGCCCTTTTTGCGTTGTCATGGAAATTTTTATTTTAATAAATATACGAAAATATATTTTTGTATGCTTAATAGGTGGATAATACTATAAAATCAATTAAGAATAGTAATATTTTTGATTGATATTTGAATAGAAGGGTTTGGATTTTACAATTTTTTTTAAAATTTTTATATGTGTATCTGAATTTTGAAGAAGTTTACATTGAATATTTTCCTTCGATAAAATGTCCATACAATCAGATAATTAAAACAGTTTCTCCTTTAAGATATAAAATAAAAAAATGAACCAAAAAAATTAATTTAAAAAAAAAAGTCAAGGTGAATTTGTTATATAGTAATGAATTTCCAAATTACCATAATATTCCAAATATCACTACAACCATTTTCTATTAAATATTATTAACGACATTTATTTATTTTACTGCTATCCATTAATTCAAGCAAGCTTAATATCGTAAATAATAAAGCAATTCTCTTAGCAACTTTTCTATTTCGAGCTTTTACTTTATTATTTTGTCTCTACATTAAATAAATATTACGAAATTATAACTTAAACAAAATCTTATTGTTGATAAACACACTATAATAATAATAATAATAATAATAATAACATTAGATACTATTGTATAATATTATTCAAGGCTAGATAAAGCATTCGCAAATAATTTCATCATATTATTTACCTTCTTAATAAAACTTCCTATTACCATAAGTTCCGTCGTTTTACTCTAAAGTAACAATATTTTTACTAATCATATTTTTTAAGGTGCGTTTTTACGTGAAAAATTAATTTTTACATACTCGTAAGTTCTTATATTTTTATAACTAAAATTTAATTTCAGCAAAATTTAGTTTGATTTTGAAGTCTTTTCTTTTTTAAACATAAATTGTTGTTATAAAACTTTTTATATAAAATTGACCAAAAAAAAAATATTTACAAGTTTTTTAAAAATATTCTATATACTTAATCTTATAATAAATAAATAATATAAAACGGACATTAGACAAATGTGAATATCTAATCTTTTTCATTTGATTTATAAAGTCTGGGGAAATTTAAACAATCTATAATGGCAAGGGCGGAAGTTGTATAACCTTAAAATTTATATATCTTATCTTATAATTATATTTGAATTATAACTGCTTCAATTTTTAATCAAGTCCGTTCATTTTTCTATTATAAAATCATTAAATATTTCGATAAGCATTAAATTTTAATCAATTTTGTAAAATACCTGAAATATGAAATTTTTATTATGAAAGTATAATCTGGGAAAATCTAGTCCTTCTCTTTCTTAGTAACAATCAAATTGAACACAATCGAAGGGGGGAATTAACAAGTTTATGAGGATTTAAAAAAGAAACACTATTTCTATTAAAAATAAAATAATCTATTGTAAAAATAAATAAATAAACAGAAGAAAAATTTCTATTATTTAGGTTCCTTTGAATAAAATTTCGAAGAAATGCTATTAAAAAAAATGCAAAGAAAAGAAACGATACACACACATACACATTGAAATAAAGTTTTTATTGAATTGAGGTCAGTTCTTATGAGGTTATCTGAATTTTTCGCATTTACAAAATGGCACAATAACAGAAAAAAATGAGAAAAAAACCTATTCTCATTCAAATATCTTTAATTTTAAAATTTATTTGAAATATACAATAAAAAAGATTTTTTCTTATAAATAAATTTAAATATAATTTAAGAAAATCAACAGAAAAGAATATATTTTATTGCAAAATTATTTTATTTATTTATAAAGTTGCCATAATTTTGTGGTACCGATTTAAAAAGTGTTTATTAATTTCATAAACAAATTAATGATAATTTTTTAGATAGTATTTAGACAAGTGTTATTTGCCATTGATAATATTGAAATAAAACTTTTTTTTAGATGAAAAGCTGTATTCATATTAATTCGAACGCAAGTGGGAACAAATAATGACGCTCTTGTTTTCATATTTATGGATTTGTCTACACAATGACTTGAAACAATTCAAACGTATTAGATAAAGTTTGTTTATAATTAGCTAATAATGAGAGAAATATGTAATTATATTTTATAGTAACTTGAACATAAAAAAAAATAAAAATTTGGAAAATATGAATTAAAATTAAATTTGTAAAAAAATAATTACATTAATTAATTTATATATTCATAAAACAGTTTGAGGCTTTTTGTTAAAACATTTTTAGAATTATCGGGACTATTAGCAATCTCTTATATGGTTTTGTTAACATTTCTTAATAATTTTAATATACGAGACTGATGTTTTTTTGCACTATTTTAATTTTATATTAATGCATCAATGTTATCACCTTCAAAGTAGTGTCCTTGGTTAGCTATACATCGATGGCGGCATTGCTTTCATTCTTCGTATCAGTACTTGAAGGTATTTAGCTTCTCGGTTACAATTCTTTGGATATTATTGACAGTACCAAGATGACATCCTGTCAAAAGTTTTTCTTCTCTTTGATGGAGATGGCCGTATAATAGGGGCGCTGTCATGGTGGAACATTCTGGTGTCAGCAATGTCTGATCTGACACGAAAAACCATTTTCTGAATCTTTCAAATGTTTTTTTTTTTATAAAAAAATTGGTTGACTGTTTGTCCTAGAACCACAAATTGTGCCGAGGATATTTGCCAGTGTGCCATTTTTTCTTTTTGGCGTTTTATTTCTGGATCATTTTCGATTCTGTAGAGAAGGTTAACGCACACATTCTTCCGATCGTGAGATTTTTTGGCAATATCTTTCTTGTACCCAAAATCAGATGAAGAGTAGAACGACTCAGATCTAACTTACTACTCATCAGTTTCAATCTTACTCGTAATCTCACGGTTTCACTAAGGTTTACACAAAATTTGATGGTACATTGTCGCTTCAAATTTCGTTTTACCATTTTCCGTAACGCACTTTAAAAATACTATTTCACTTACCACTAAGTTACTGGAAACTTTTACTGCACGTCTAGAATGGTCTAACGTACAAACTATTATGTGGAGAAAAAGTCCGCCTTATAGATTTTTTGACTTCCTCTTACATATTATAAGATTTTGTCAGATTACCCTCATTGATTTTGTTTTTTTTTGCTTTTCTGGCACTTCTTGTATTCTTCTCATCTCTTATAATATGTAAAAGTAAGTCAAAATGTTCTTCGAATGTATGGAATAATAATTAGTGCAATCCGTTTCGAAGAAAAAAAGGACACCAATTTTTTTTTCTTTTAATATTAAGTAGAGCATTGACATTTTTCGAGGCAAGCCAAACTAAACACTGAACAAGTTCTAGTTAGTAAACCCATAGTTTCAATTTTTGAAAAGTATAAAATTTTTACAATAAAAAAAATTTTAAAAATGTTCTTTAACAATATTTAAAATAAGAAGAAATATTTTTATAGATAAATGGATAATATTGTAGTCATTGACGACTAGATCTTTTAGATAACTGGTCTAAATATTTTTTTCTCCGTTAAAAACTAGCTTCCCACTTATGTTCCTAATACAATTGCAATTTACAACTAGTAACTGTAATTAAATTCATTTAAAAATTTCGTCCATTGGGGAAAATAAAAACCCAATTTCGACAATTAGATGATGAAGATCACCCGATCAGCTTATTGTTTTATGCTTAATTCAATTTCAATAATGCTGCCACATACATAAATAGTTATTAAAATTATAAAAATCGGTTGCCAACACTACGTGCAAAATGGATAATCAGAGATTGAACTTAACATTTCGAGCGACCATAAACTTTTTTTTCCGCTGTTTGCAAATGTGTGCATTTCAATTAAATTGTGAAAATTTTAAACATTTTGACAGTGCTTTTGAAATCACTCGTTGGAAATGTGTTCCTCTGTTTTGGGATATTGTATCCAAGTTGTGCTATTATAAACTTTTCAGACCGAAACCCTCTATGTTAATATTAACTGTGAGTAGAACACGGCCAGCCTCTCAGAGCCTATTGAGTATTATTTTTACAATGACCGCGTGATCATTATTATAAAAGCTCTTAGAATTATGAAGCTTCCAATAAAGAAAAAGCAAATGTGTTGCCTAGAATTCTCTTTATTGAATCGGGTCAATATTTCGTAAATCTATTTACATGTAATTTGCAAAAAAAGAAATAAATGCAAAATTTTTAAAATATATTTCATTTATGAAAATTTATGCAAAAAATATCAAACGGAAAATAAATTGAAAAAGAAATAACATTTTTTAGTTTTTTTATTAAGAAAATGAAAAATAATTGCTTAATAAATTGCTACAATTGAGATTCAAGAAAAAAAAAGTCAATTTTAAAAATGAAATTTTATCACCTGATCACGTAAAATGTGTAAGTTAAATACACAGGTACATTGTAGACTAATTATTTTTCATGAATTTTACTTACATAATACCAACACGTGTAGTAATTTATCTTATAAAATAAATAGAAATTTTACTAAGCGCACAATACATGTATAAGATAAATGAAATCACTAATAAGTCACTAAAAAATGTTTTTTTGTCTATTCAGAAAATTCGATTTGTTCTGTGGATTAAATTCGGTGTAAACAGAAATCGTATCAAATATATTTACTACAAATAATGTCATACGTATAATAACGTGTTTTAATAGACCTGTAATTATTCAATAATAGAAACATAATTACCAACGTTACTGATAGCAAAAAAGTTTTGATATTTAACAGAAATGGTAACTATTTAATTAATTAATTAATTTTCTGAATAATATAAGAAACTTAATATATTTATTTATTGAATAATGATCATACATAACTAAAATAATTGTTCTTCTATTGGTTTTCCTAGTAAACATAAAATTCTAGTACAAAATATTTGAGCTGGTCAATTGTTAACATGGAATCGCTAAATATTTTCACAAGGTACCAAACAATATGTGCGAAAATTATCTGAAAATTTTGTGTAAATTTTTTATTCAAGCGAAAATTTTTACACTTGGACGTGAGTCTAAATTCTTATTATTGCATAAAAATTATAAGAAATGATATTTTAGCAAAAAATGATTTTTTTTGTCAAATTACCTTAATTACTATAAATTGAATATTTACTGAGTGTCGATTTCTTGGTATTGAATTTATTAGTAGTACGAGTATGTTAAGTTGTTTATGTACATGTTGAGACGTAAACATTTATTTAAGACTTGAATCCAATTCTTAATAAAACTTATCAAATTTATATAGATCTTCAACAAATAGTAATGCAGTGATTGTATTGTAACTTGATAGACGATTTGCATCAGAATTAACAAAAAAAAAATGGGAAAGGCAGACGATGACCGGTACTATCTGAGTAAGCCAAATTGACTATTTACACAAAAATATCACATCGTTATTTGTAGTAAATTTTTATCTAAAAATATATAATTGGATATTTTTTTAAAAAATATTTGTAAGCTTTATAAACAATTACTAAAGTTAATGATGAAAAAAAGATTCTTTAACGTAAGAAGAATTTGTTTTTATAATTTTTTAAATAGAAACAGTAAAACCCGTTCTTCAACAATTATCTATAAATTAAAAGAAAATACTTGTACATACTCAAAATCAATCTTATTTCGATGTTATAATTTAAAAACAAGGATTCTACAATTAAATTTCTATTTAATTAGAAAATTAAACTGTCCCAACTTAAAACAAATGAATTGTTTTTCGATTAATTAATAGCAGCAAATTGAATATTCATACTCGTACATAAGATAAGACAACAAATATTTTGATTTTCACATATATCATAATGAATATTTAACTTTTATTGGCGTCTGCACATATGTTAATTATAATTATGATAATTATCAATTATACAGACGTCAATGTAGCATGTAGGTTATTAATTAACAGAAATAATACGCCAAAAGAAATTTGGAGTAATTATTATAGAATCAGACTAGACTTAACTACTTTCCATTAATGATTATTTTTTGATATTTAAAATTTTTTTATAAAAATTTAATATTTTATACAAATGTTACGGCCAGTAGATTACTTGAACTTAAAAAGGAATTTGTTTTTCTTCTCTAATGTCATTTCGTAAATTTTTAGCAACATTATGCATGACACTCAAAATTACCCCGGCTATGTCACTAGCTGGATTAGAAGCAACTAGTCCCTCTACTAGACGCAGACGTCCTAATGTCGCTAAATCAGGATACTCTTGATGTTCACATATTTTACTATTATTTATTGATGGAATTGATATTATAATTATATTTAAATAATTTTTGTATGATAAAATTTAGTAGTTGTTCTTAACAATATATTTTCCTTTTTAATGTTATTGTATTATTTTTTAACCTATTAAAAGTTCTTCTATTGGGTGTAAGGGAAAGTTCTATCGTTTTTTTCTAAAGAAAAAACTAAATTTTATTTTCACTTTTTATTCAAAAATTAATCCAAATTATAATTTACTTTATTAGTTACAACTGTCTGAGCCCCCACCCCCATTCTAGAAAAGAAGTCCACGTTTTTGGACGCAATGTATTCTTCCACTGCCATTTGGACACCCTCATAATTTATATATTCATTTCCATCAAGAAAATTTTGCGGCGACCTGAACAGATAATAGGAAGATGGTGCAATATCTGGAAAATATGCTGGCTGAGGTAGTGTTTCCCAACCCAACTCTGCAATTTTTTGTACGGTTTTTCTTGTCACATGCGGTCTAACGTTGTTATAGTAAAGAATTACACCCTTTCTGTTGGCCAAATACGGACGTTTACGTTGAATTTCTCTATTCAAAACATCAAGTTGCGAACAGTAACGATCACCATCGACCGTATAATTTTCTTTTAGCAACTCATAGTGGACAATACCCCTCCGATCCCACCAACAACACAACATAACTTTCTTTTGATCCACGGCAACTTTGGATGTGGTCGGTGGTATCTTCCCTTTATAAACAAATGTCCTTTTTCTTACCAAATATTTATAAACTATCCACTTTTCATAACCAGTCACCAAGCAGTCCAAAAACGGTTCCCTTTTGTGACAAGGAAGATTTGACGAACATATTGAAATTCGATGCATTAAATTTATTTCGCTTAATTCGTGTGGTACCCAAACAGAGAGTTTAGACACAAAACCAACCCTTTTAATGTGCTCTAAAGCAGTAGTCTGATGAATTCCAAGTTTGAAGGCCACTTCGTGAAATTTAACATGAGAATTGTCCTGATCATACTGCGTAGCACTTGGTTATTGACATCTGATAGCCTTCCTAATGTGGGTTCATCTTTCAAAGAAAAATCGCGCAAACGAAATTTTGCAAACCATCTCCAAACACGCCACATAAGTTTTTTTTTGCCTCCATCGCGTTGTTCCCTTTTTGGAACTCATACAACATACAATGCCCTGTTTTACAAGTTTAAAAAAACTGACAAAAATACGAAAAAATGTGTATAAACCATCAATCATACAGTAATCTAACGGTTTAAATCTATTCCAGTTGAATCAGAATTCTCGCTAAGAATCGACAACGCATACAAGTGCAAGTGTTCAAAAACGACAGAGCTTTCACTTACACCCAATAAATTTTATAAAGTAAATTTTCCTCAATAGAAACGATATAACTTTTATTGAGTACTTTACTTTTGTACTGAATATTCTGTCAAACCATCTGTAAAAGGTATTGTACATTTAAACAATCACTTAGTTATTAAGAATTTAAAAAATTTATAAAAAGAAAAAAAAACAATTCAATATTGATGAAACTATTTGAAATGCTAAATAATCATCAGCGGTCCTCAAATTAAATGTTCCCAACATTACTCGTGCGACCTGGCTGACGTCATATGGATTAATTGTTCCGTCCTCTCTGCTGTCTATTAAACTTAGTTCTATAAAAAATCACCCAACCCCATTAGAAAAAACCTCAGTACAAGCATATCTACACGAGTGTGTATAAATCTTTTGTTGCATTATATATGGACATAAATTATCTGGTCTTATAACCCCAAAAATGAACTTATAAACAAAATTGAAGTAATAATTTTAAAACATTTTTACACAAATAAACAATTTAGTAGTTCAAAATTTTTTTTTTTTATGATATGTTTGTTGCGATCTAGTAACAAAACATATAGTTTAGTATTTTTTTGTTCAAACCACTTAACATTCATGTTGTCAATAACTCTTCAAAATATTTTCGCAAATAGAAAATATGAAAACAGGCAAACTACGCAAAAAAGGCATGAAAGTTGATTCTTTTGAAATTTCATGTAAATAAGTAAAACATATTTTAAATGTTAGTATTAATACACACATAATAATATTATTTGTTGAGAATAAAAAGTGAAATTAATACTATGAAAAATTGATAATAGTCGATTTAATTTCCATATCAGATACGCTCAGAAATAAAATTAATAGAACAAAAATCTCAATTAAAAAAAAATACTTGTTTATAAATTTTCCACTTGCTTTACAGTACGGTATGATGAAAACAAGTCAAATGACTTTTGCCTTTTGATTAGTGCTAAGTGCTATTGGGTTTTCGACCGTTTAATATTTTATATAATTCCATTTTATGTTCATTTCTTTTTGTTGCCAAAATATTTTTTTTATCGATATCTACAAATACAAGTATTGAACAAGCTGATTTGCATCAAAAAATAATCTACAATGAAGAGGGACGTAAACACTCATCGGCGTTTTTTCAAAAATAACGCTAGAAGGAAATCAAATTTTTGATAAATGAGAACATTAAATTTGCTTATTATATTATTATATTTTAAGGACTGTATTCTATATGAATTGGTGGAACTCAAACTTCAATTCCATAAGTCCAAATTGGTTTTATAATTGCGTGTTATTTGTTGTTAATTTCGAACGATTGTCTAGTAGTCTAAGTAGTTGTAGATGTCTGCTAACTTCAAGTCTTTTTAATCTAATGTGTGGGTTATTGGTTAATCTTTTGTCTAGATAAAATCCTAAGTAACAAACTTTCTCACATTGTGTTGTCATTGAGGTATAAATGGGTACTATAGTAGTAGTTGCCCTTGGCAAAGAGTAAAAGTAAACATTTTACTAATCGTCTTGTAAACCGGGATTGGTAGTTGTGGATATAAGGTTATCAATTAGTAAAAGCTATGTCAGGATTTTTGTGGGTGGTATATATGACTGTATCATCTGCATGAGGGGCATAAATATTATAATAAATGGGACCAAGGACACTGGTTTGTGGGACTCCAGCTTAAATAGGATATATTTCTGAGGATTTTGAATTGACTATCTTGGAAATAATGATGTTTGGGATATAAATTTATTATAAGATAGCATATAGTAGTACATATTAAGCAAGATATGTATATCTAAAAATACTCCCGAGCAATAATTTTTTCTTTTTTTTAGATAAAGTTAAAATTATTGTATATCTTCTATGAGGAAATCCTTAACAATTTTATTTCTAGAGTAATGTTTAGGAAAAAAGTAGTACTTGTACTTACTGGTTTTTACTACAAGATTATATTGGTCAAATGATTATATGTATATAAATAAAAAATTATATTTTCTGCTTAAAATGAGATAGAAATAAACATAAATTATAAGCAACCATTTATCCTTGACTTTTTCAATGTCGAAATTTTTTAACATTTTAAGAATTTTTTATTTTTACATCTAATTTATTCGACTCTAACTAATGACATAAAACAAAGCTTGATATTTGCAAAAAGTGATTTCTCATCTAACCAAAACTAATTGAAATATTTAGATTCAATTTTAGAATAACTTTAGTTCCTGCATATTTTTAAACTTGTTCACGATAGCGACAAGGCCAGCCTGAATTAGATAAACTAGTTTTATTTTAAGTTTCTATCTTTCTAAATTTAAAACATTTTCGGTTTTGTTTAATTTTCCATACGGATTTTAAACAAAAAAAAGTTTTTTTTTTTTTTTTATAAATAAATTCATTTTTATATCATAAACGATTTTATTTACAATAAATTATATGTATGGGTATCTTTGTATATGCATTTAATATTTTTTTTATATTAATTTAAAAATGCCAATAATAATATTGGTATAACACACACCTTTTAACAAAAATACATACCTTTTGTGCATTTAAAAATTTTAAAAATAAATGTTTAGCAAAAATAAATGTCAACCACATAAAAAAAAATTATTTATAGAAGATACTGGTATTTACAGAAGGTGTGGCAATATTATTAATAGCGATGGGTAATATTTATAAAAAAGAATAAATTTCTAGAAAAATAATAAATCAATATATTACATTTAATCAATATAAATATGATTTTAAAAATTTACGAGAAAATTATAAAAAAAATCATATTCGAATTTCTTATAAAATAATGGCATTAATAATGTCTAAAATATGCACGTGGGTTGATTTGAAAAACTTTGCTAATTTCTGTAATAGATTTTCTTCGTACAAAAATTTATCTAGAGAGAACTCTTGGAGGCTGAAGTCTTCTTTACCCTTGATGTTACTCAATGAACTTAAAAACTTGTCAAAATGAAGTGTTCCTTTTTTCTATTTAAACTGCTTAGAATTGAAAGGAAACAAATAAAAATAAAATAAAATTCATTCATTTAAATTGTTGGAATAAAAATAGCAACAATTTAGTAGCTTTTTCCTTTTTTTCTGTTCACACAAACATTAAATTTACAACCATCATAACGTATTAATATGGGTAAGCGGAGAAAAACGTGTTGGCAAAATTTCAAATCCAAATGTCATTTAAAAAGAAAATGAATTTCCATTTTAATTTTATACATCCATATCTTAAATTTTTCACATATTTTTTAATAAACAATTAACTGCTTACTTAAGTTACTCCATATATACTGTTGTTATTACTATTAAACGTAATATGTAACTCAAAAAATGACAGTGCCGGTACATGAACCATTTAAATATTTTTTTCTGATATTTATTTTCTAATAAGATGTTTACTGATTTTTTGAATAATTTCGTACTTCAATATTATGATCGTTATTTTTGAATGGAACTAAGATAAATGGCATATCCAGTGCACGAACTAAATTATTTTCGAAAATATTGAAGAAAGAGTGTTTTGTGGAGACTGTATTTTTACCAGTACATGTGCTTAAATAATTTTAGAAATATTAAAATACTCATAATTCGTCTACAAAAATATATTAATTTAGACTATTTAAATTTGATTTATATTGTAAGTTATTTGTTGTAAGTTTTCGTTTTTTCTGCTTATACGATTTCCTTTGTTCTAGTTCTATTTTTGCGATATAATTTTTGTAATATGTTGTCTCATCGCAAATTACATCACACAATAGAGTTACATGATTGAACATTGAATTGATTTCTTATATGCGATTTTATTTTTAAATATTTCTAATATAATTTATGGAAAATTGATTTATTGAAAATTAGTTAATAAATTGGTTATGGGTAGATTTTGCGTGTGTACTATTTATATTTTGCACTATGTATTTTAGGTTCTGAAAGTGCCATTCATATTAAATAGAATATTTAAAAAAAATAAAATAGAGGGAAATTTTCTATTAAAAAAGTGCTGAGCAAATTTATTGTGCATTAAATTTGTTTGCTGATCAAACTTTTATATAGATAATAATGTTAATTATAAAAAAAAAACTAAAAAAATTGGCAAACTTCCTTGTGATCTTGTCAATTTACAAGTGACTAAGCCATGGCAGTTGTCTACTATTAGTTCTAAGCGGATTAAACCGCAACTTCTCGGATCTGCCTGCGCACTTTAAGTCGGCACCAGCCATGTAATACTTTGGTATCGTTCAGATTTTCTTATCTACCGTCTTAGAAAAATTTTAAAAAAAAATAGTAAGAAAACCAAAAGAAAAATTGAATTTAAACTAACCCGAACTGTTCTAAACACATGCGGTCACGCTATATGAGAATTAAATCATAAATAACATGAACAACAGAGAGCAGTAGAGGAGAGAAAGAGAAACCTTTAGAGAATTATACCAAATTGGTTTACGATAAGTAGGGGAAAAGTCCATCCACAAATACACGTCCATTCAACGATACAGCTCAGTTCACAGCACTCTGTTTATGAACGAATGGAATGTACAGTTGCTAGACGTTTATTCGTTGATAGAGGTGGTAGTATTGTGATAGTGGTGGTTCACTATGAATTGCATAGCATTCGAAACTGTTGGTCAGTTTTGTCGTGAGGTTGTAACGTATAAGTTATATTGGTTTGAATAAGCTGATGATAGGCAGGCATCTCACTGCATCGTCTTCAGTTTGCAACTGATATTCATTCATTATTCTTATATAATTACCTTAAACGAAACTTCATGTATCACTTTTAAATACGATTTCAAACGATACACAATACAACTGGAGAATTAATTTATAATATATTTTATAATCAACCGCAAACACAGTTTAACAAAAAAAGAGAGGAAGTGAAAGTCAAAAATATTTGGAATTTAATACATTTTCTAATAAATTTTCTACATAAAAATATTTTGTACTAGTAAAGGAGAGAAAAAGAAACTTACACATCTAATTATCTTTAAGTAGAGTAAAATATAAACATTTATATAGAAATAATAAGAATAATTTTTTTTTCTTATTATAACGAAATAATATCAGTGATAACGAAAAGACTTATTCAAGTGAATTTTTTTTACTTAAAAAAGAAGAAAAGTATAAAATTATAATAATTTCAAGTGCTTTGAATTTTTATCCAAAAGTAAAAATAATAAAGACTGACAATATAATATACTGTGATTTTAGAAATAGAGAAACTAATAAAATAATTTATTGAAATTTTTTTCGTGGCTGTTTTACATCAGTTGTTCGTTTAAAAATATTTTATTAAAGATTTATTAGTGATTTAAAAATAATTAAGTACCAAACAAAAAGCATCAAAATGGAATTGCATTCAAATCATGTGGCCATGGCCGGAGATATGCTTGAGGATTATGTTGTCATATTTAGAGATATGATGAGTCGGGTAAATAATTTTGTTTAGCAAATTTACACCTCCATACATATATAATATATATAATTGATTCTTATATAAAGGGATATTCTCTAACTTTGCAAAGAATTATTTTCAAAGTTTTGTTTTCGTAATGGCTGAGAAATTATATTTTAATATGTACATTTATTGAAAAACTGTCGAAATATGGACGTATGTACAGATAAAGAAAAATTCACCGAAATTGTATGAGTAATCAAGCGATATCATCGTTTCCGTTGAACTTGCTACTGGTTTTTGGCCAACGTTATTATTCATTCCACGTTGCTTGCCTTCAACCATCATTGGGGAATTTTTAAAATGCTTATAAGAAAAGTTGTTTCTTCACTTGAAAAATACATTTTTTTTTATAATGTTGTAATTATGGAAATTCCGTTACAAAAACTTTTAAAGTAATCGAATAATCAAATGAAAGATATATGGTACATATATACCATACACACACTCAATTTATATTCATTTAAAAAAAAGTAAACGAATAATATTTTATTAATTTTTTTTTAAATACAATAAATTACAAAGCATTCATGAATCCGTTGAATATTATTTGAAGAATTCACATAATTAATAATAATAATCGAAACTAATTTTTGCATTCAATGAGTTTTACCTAAAATTTCAAAAGTAATAAAAATGTTAAAAAAAATCTTCCTAATTATTTTATGTTCGTTACTACAATACATCGAGTTGTTGTGTTGGGCTAGGTAATAGAAAGGCCTCGCATAGCAACAATGGTTGGCCTCAGATCTACGGCCACGAAGTTTTCCGAAGTTGGTCTCGAAATGAATGCTTCTGGCAGGCGACGACTCACAGTGGCGACGACAGCATTCGGATAATCTTAACCGTAACCATGTGCCTGCTACTGTGCTGTAGCCCTAGCATACACGATACACTTAGAAATATTGTATTTATACCTGCCCCCTTTACGCATACAATCATTAAATTCGAATTTTCTAGCAAAAACCAGATGTTCGTAGAGCCAGAGAGGAAAATTTTAATATCCCTATTGAGAGGGAAAATTGAAATTTATAGCAGATGTTAAATACCGAAATTTATATGAATTGTCATTCAAAAATGAAAAAAAATAAATGTTTTTTTTTTATATATATAAAAAACATTTATTCATATAAAAAAAATCGTGTATTTAAAAATGCTAACAGTTTTGCCAAAATTAAAGAAAAAAATTAAACATACGTAACTGTTATACAAGACACTGGCATTATGAAAACGTAACATTGATTCAACATAACAAAATTTGCAAACAAATACACATGCATAAATGTAAATATACATTATTAGTTGCTGTTTCGAAAGCAAAGTATTTGTAATTTTTTTAACAAGGAAATTTTCGTTAAGTTTTTTTTCTTAATTAGATTTAGTTATAATATAAATAAAACAAACTAAATAAGAGAAACTAGTTTTCAAATTTATTAGATTGCTCTATGTGGTTGAGAAGTAAAATCAGAAAGCAAGGTCATTTGCTTTACCACTTCGTTACGCCGCGTTACTGGGATAAAGTAAGAAAAACCAGCTATAAAACGTTTGGGGGCTCGCTCCATAAGAAAAGTAAAAATATGTACAATATTTCTTAACTGTGCTTATTTTACTAACTGACTCACAATCAGTTGTGGCCATTCATTAATGCCATTCACTTTATGCTTTATAAGTAAAAAAAAACCCCCCTCTTCAAGTAAACTCATACATTTTGGGGAATTTTTCTTCCATATATATTTGGATATTTTAAATAAAATGTATTTGATATCCGTGTAAATCCCACATTTCCTTCTGCTAACATAACATATTCGTTTTAGTTTATGACAAAACTCGGTAATTACTCAACATTTTAAGATTTGGTTTTTTTTTTTTGTAATCAATTTGCTAGTAACTGAAATGATTTTTTTTTAAAAATTCTTATCAGAAGAAGAAAAAACGATTTTATTTTAAAAAAATTTGTACAGGGTGTTTTGTACAGATTTTTTTTGGTAATATTTTCTCAGAATTTAGATAAATACAAATTCAACTTTTTTCAGTTTCCGTATAAAATTTTTGAGCATATCAAAAATAAATAATTCTATTTATAATCGGAATTATTTTTAGGACCGATTTATTAGTATTGATTTTTGCCAAATAAAGTATTTCTTTGTAATTAATGGAAACGTTAACTTCCTGAAAACATACATATTGAAAAACCGAATAAATTTTCATATGGCAATAAAAATTAATTTTAATATTTTATTTTACAATTTTCAACAGTTTTTTTTAAAGAAAAACAAACATTGCTGATTTGGAATTTAAACTTCATTTTATAGTTTCGTGTCAATTATTTGATTAATATTATTAGTAATATAAAGGAAAATTACAACTAATATAAATCAAATTACTTAATTGAGCCAAAGTACACGTCGTTTATGCATGATTAAGTTAAATGATTCGGAAGCAAAAACAGACGAAGTATTCTAAAACATTGTTCCTATCATTGATGTTTTTTAGCCTTTGTCTACCCTGAATTTCAATATTCCTTATCAATTTCATACTGAGAGAGCGTCGCAGTTCAACTTTGCTGTTGTTTTAATTAATTAATCTCCAGCAGTTAGCTTCCTTTCTATATTATATACAAAAATAAGACAATTTAAAAATAATTCAAGAAAAAACAAAAACGAAATTGCTTTTCTGATTAGTATTCATTTTGAAGATATTAGAAAAAATGCTATCTGGCTCTCCATTATAGAGTCTATAACAAATTATATGGATTTAATACAACCAGATGAGTATGTCCAATAAGTGACAAAGTTACGTTTTGGGATGCACTTTAGACTTTGCGATTAGAAATGCATCAAGTTGAATGTAATTTGCCTGGACATGACGTAGAATACTTGAATGAAGACAGACAAACCGACTATGGTATAAGAAATATTCGTCGTGTGTCTTCAATTAATACTCGTATACAATCGTGTAATTTCTTCCTCTCCATAAACTGCGCCATATTATTTATTATATTCTTGCTATGAATATACGAGTAGTATGGAAAACTCATATGGTAGGTTAAAATGGTTGCGGTTTAAGAAATTAAACAAAAACTTCCTCACACTTTACAGAAAATGAAAATTTTCCACACTTAAGAAGGTAGTTTCGTGTGTTTTGTACGATCACACGAATACTATCGAAATTTCTGTACGCACAAGACGACCAGCCCCCATTGTCCAGACATTATAATATTCATGATAGCTTAATGAAAATGACCTTTATTGTTATGTACAGAAGTTTTTTCTGCGTTTCATTTTTTCCAAATCACAAATCATATGATTAGATGTTCAATAACGATTATTTACTAATAAATGTTCGGAAACAATGGAAACAAGAAAACACAAGGTAAGATCCTTAATTTCGGTAAATTTGAATGCTTCTAAGGATCAATACTGAAACAATTTTCTCTTTAGAAATTACCATTATTTGTTTTTCTGCAAATAATTTCTGTAAAACGTTTTTTTTCACTATTATCTAGCCACGAGTATTAAATTTTTTCTGCAATAGATAAGATTATAAACATAGTAATACTGTCATTTCTAATTCTCATGAAAAATTATATAATTTTAATAACGCAACCATATTAGGTCAAGCCAAAGCCATCGAAAATTATAGTTAAGTCAGTTTATATGCATTTCAATTAATTTGTATTTGCCAATTTCGAAATTACCGACACACTTACACAACAGCTGTTGCATTAATTACGTAGCAAATCATGACGAAACCAAATTTGTGTATAGACAAAAGATTGATCTTATTTATAGTTTTAAACTAACACTTAACTTAACATCAATCATGTTTGCGTACTCGTATTCTAAGCTTCACGTATCTTCTGAATAGAGGGAATGGGGCCTTCGGTTCGGTTGACATTTTTGTTTAAATTGACATCGGACAAATTCTCGTGCAAATGTTAGAGGCAATTTTTTTGAAATTGTTAGTCTCAGTTTATCTTTACGCACATTAAAAACGACCACGCAAAATTTATTATTTTTCTTTAATTATTTTTAGTTAATAATATGTACCTTAAAAAATTTTAAATTCTACTATATCGAATAAATATGGAAGAAAATTTAACATACGATTATCAGATAATAGTATACAATCGTGAAAGTGTATCTGAAAAAAAGCGTGAGGTAAGATATTTGGGATTTTACTTATTTCGAAAGAAGTTCTTAGCATATTTACATTATTGGTTTTATTTTAAAAAAGCTCAACATTTTAAAATCAAAATATCCAAAAAAACTACTATTGTTACTGTATAAAAATTGAAAATTTATAAATATGCACTTTAATGTGAAATTGCAACATTAAAAAAAAATTTTCAAGTTTATTAGAGAAAAGAAATTTGTCTACAAAATTTTTGCAATTGAGCGCATGATTGTAAGCGCCGAGGCCTCATTCCTGATGTTTATAATTGTGTTTTTAGTCGTTTCGTATATCAAGCCTACTTGGATTTTGTGGCAATAAGTACAGTTTCACAATTATCCTGTTGGCCTTTGGAGAAGGTATTTCATCCATTTTTGGAAGAATACGATTAATGCAAAGAAACTGAATTTTCTGATGTCAAATTTTCATAATGAAGGCAATACAGGAAGAAATTACGAAGTATATTCATTATATTCCATACTGAAGAGAACTTTTAGAAAGCAAAGCTTACTTGAAATGAGATTTTTGGCATAGTTTTGTTTGAAAGTATTTTTTATTTAAGTTAATGTTCAACTATTTTTTATTTAATACTAAAATAATAAATTTTCCTAATGATTTCTTTTTTCTTTTATTTACAGTACCTCGATATCGGGGAAGATATGAACGTACCTGATGACTTTACACAAAGTGAAATGCAAACTGGAATGTGGTGGAGACATTTAGCGGCTGGAGGAATAGCTGGTGCTGTTTCTAGAACTTGTACAGCTCCTTTAGATAGGTTAAAAGTTTTTCTCCAGGTATGTCTATTATCAACTAGTTTAATATAATTAATGAAAGTCAATAAAAAAAAACACCAATATTTAATGTTTTTTTTTTTTTTTTTTTTTAAGGTGCAAACACAAAAGACAAGAATCTCAGATAGTTTTAATTATATGCTTAAAGAAGGCGGAGTAGCTAGTTTTTGGCGAGGCAACGGTATTAATGTATTAAAAATAGCACCTGAATCGGCAATTAAATTTGCTGCTTACGAACAAGTTAAACGATTGATTCGTGGCAATGAAAAACGCCAAATGACCATATATGAAAGATTTTTGGCTGGTGCATGCGCTGGAGGTGTTAGTCAGACAATTATTTATCCATTAGAAGTATTGAAAACACGATTAGCATTACGTAAAACAGGACAATATAAAGGAATATTAGATGCTGGCATTAAAATCTATCATCGTGAAGGCTTAAGAAGTTTCTATCGCGGATACATTCCGAACATATTAGGTATTATTCCATATGCTGGAATCGATTTGGCTGTTTATGAAACATTAAAAAAGAAATATCTAAGCCATTATAATACGGAACAGCCCAGCTTTTTATTATTATTAGCATGTGGCAGCGCGTCTAGTACATTGGGACAAGTTTGTTCTTATCCATTAGCATTAGTTAGGACACGACTTCAAGCACAAGGTAATTAATATTATTTCATTTTAATGCTGTTGGTTTTTTTTTTAAATAATTTTCTTTTTTTTGCAAATTACTGTTACTGAATTTTTATTATTCTTATTAAAGTTTATTATTAAAATAAAGATTCTTTTGAAAGAAACAATAACAGCTTTAAATATTAATTACGTAAATTATTGATATCAATTATTAACTAATTGTTGTATTTTGTTTTTATTTCATTTTCAGTTGTGATTAATAATAAATCAATTAAACAGTATGCTGATTCGGGAATGTTCTCTGTTTTTAAACGAATTATGCGTACAGAAGGATTATTTGGATTGTACCGGGGAATAACACCAAATTTCATTAAAGTCCTGCCAGCCGTTTCGATTAGTTATGTTGTTTATGAGTACTCTAGCCGAGCACTTGGTGTTAATATGACGTGATGGAAATGCTCTCTAGCCATAAGTTTACTGCTATTAAAACAATCTAATTTATTTTATTTCAATTATTTAAATGATTTTTTTACTGAAAAAAAATATGAACAACTATTCAAACATCAAAACATAAAAAGAATTAACAATAAAAAATGTTACGTAATGATAGTAACGGTCGTTATTAAAATGACAATTATAATGATGACGATAATAACGATAATATCTATCATTATGAATATGAAAATGATGCTTAATGATCAATGTAATTACTTTGGTATGGTATTACTTTGCTTCGTAGATATGCATAATTTGCTTCTTTTTATTTTTGGAATTAATATATTTTTTAATTTTTACTTTTGTATTGTTTCGAAAACTAAAATAGGAAGAATCTTGTCTTATTTTCGTTTGCAGTTCAAAACTATTGGTATTTTTTTTTTGAAGAAGCAAATATCAATAAGAAGATAAAATAATAGTAGAAAAAAGGAAATTATGCAAAAAAAAAGATATTCTTTAAATTTAAAGATTAAAATGGACAAACAAAAATTAATTAAACTCTGCCACAAAATGCCAAGGATAATAAACTGAGATAAATTATGACCGCATTTTCATGCCTTAAAAAAAATCTTTCAAATTTTTATTGTAATCTTATTTAAGAACTTCCAAAATGTTTTGTATTACTATGCTGGCGGTTGAGATATGCGCGTTTAAAAAGAAAAAAACAACTAAATTTAGATTTTTAAATTATTTTATAATTATTCGATTTCATTAAAAAATAGTTTATGAGTTAAAAAAAAAATTTCAAAAATCTTTATTAAACATTGCTAATTTTCTAATCGAGGGAAAGAGAATAATCAAAGTTATTTTATATAACAATAGATATGCGAAACGTTATACAGATTAAACACTCATTATATATAATTATAAACATAGATATAATAATTAGATCTTATTTTCGAATAAGGTCTTTTTAAACAGAAAAGAAATAGAAAAGTTAAATAGAAATCTTATAAATTATCATTGATCAATTATTACAATTATTATTGATTTGTATTTGTATAAAATAACTCATCATGATCTCTTTATTTTCTCGTTTGCATTTACTTAAAATGTATTTTTAAGTTAATTGTTGTTAATTTTTGTTAAAATGTTTATTATCGTAAATATTCTAACAATTTAAAAAAAAGAAGTATACAACGTTGTTAAAAATAATAGGCAATTGAAGAAAAAATTAAAAAATGACCCTAATATTATAATGCTGAGGCTGATTTAGATTTTTCTTAGATTTACAATATAATATTTACAATTTAAAAAAAATAAAAAGAAGAAGATAATCAAGTACGAATATAATATTAAGATTCAAGGACGGTTAAAAGAGCTTGACGAACTATTTTTGTGTTAATAAAATAATTTCGATTTCGTTTCTCGTTCCCTTACTTTTTTTTTATTTCAATATGATTATAGAATTAATAGACAATAGTAAATTATAAATAAAATTAACTGAAAAATGTTATTAAAAAATCATTATAAGTAGATGTTTTTGTAAAATAAAATGTTTTTTTCCATATAGATATATATATATATACATATATTTTTTATTTGTACTAGAGAAAAACTTTCATATTATTATAACGTAGTAGGAAATTAAAAAAAATATAATTGATTTTTATTTTTAAAAAAATAATATAAATAAAAAAATCAATTTTCAAAGAATTTTATGTTTTTCTTCAGCCGTGTTTTCATTTTATTAGTATTATTTGTGATTTGACTTTCTATTATTATATTTATTTCTCTATGTAAACATTGATTTTGATTAAAGTTTTATGTTTTATAATAAATTTTTTATTTCACATAAAATTGGTGGTCACATTGTCTGTTTCAATTAAAAATATTTCATGGAAGATTGAATTTTCTTAGTATTAATTATTCTGGTACAAGTAAAAGAATTTCAAATTTTTCTTAGAGAAGATTTTTATATTTCACTTTATTTTTTTTACCTTTCCACTTTGTCGATTTTGCTGTAGTTTTAGTAAGAAAGCTTTATTTTTATAAAGTTTTGCTGCTTTTTTCTGCTTATCAAATGAACAGTATGAAAATAACAGATAGGATTTTACTAAAGTCAATATTAATGTTATGGAACTTTAAATTATATTACTGCCGTTATTTATATTAGTAAAAATAGTATGCGCAGAAGTTAATCCCTTTTGAATGCCATTATTATGAAAAATGTTAGCCAAACAAGTCTCTGGTTTTTTTCTACTTTAAATAAATATAAACGACTAATCCAAATATTATCAAATGATTATTAAACTTTAAAGCAATTACAGCGAAATCTTGTAAATTTTCTTTTAAATATTGATTTTCTGTTCTGTCTTTACTGTAATTGATTTTTGATATGAGAATAATTATTTAATAAAAGTAGCGAATACGCGTCATTTAAAAAAAACTCATTTTTGAATCAATCAAATTCTGTTCCATATTTCAATTGGTTCAAAATATGGCGTCGTTGCATATCGTCAGGCGTATAGTAATTTTACAAAATGGATATTGAAATAAATTTTTACAATTAAAACTATTTTCAAATAACGTTATTTTGAAATTCAACTTTTTTAAATTAATCTAAATAAGTTTGTGAGGTAATTTTTTAAAATTATTAATTAGGAACTTTTTTGCATGAGTATTTCTAAAATCATTTTTATAGTGCATTTGTCAGGTTTATCGATATTTCGACCATCTTCTTTCTGTCAATATAACAAAAATGGGTGTGCTTTTTGCATCTTCATTACGATAATAACACTTCATTACGTTCATTATCAATAAATTGTTCGAACGTTTCCAATCCGATTTATGTTATTAGTTCGAGTATAAAATTCAGTAATTTTTTCATTAAAGATTGAAATTTTATTTTATATATGGTACAAATATATCGGTTATAGTGTGCTTCAACTATTGTCTAGTTAGTCTTATTATTTATATTATTATTCATTTTAATTACACTTTTATTAGGTTTTGCATAATTTCTTATTAGAATAAATATTTTTGGAAAATTCTTATTATTTAAAAAAAAGAAAAACATTTTTTTTACGTATAAATAAATAATAAATAAAAATTAATTAAAAAAAAAAAAAAATTTAAATTAGAAAAAATTCGGACACCAAAAATGTTATTTATTTATATTTAAATAAAAAAACAATTTATAAAACTTTAATTAAAAATATGCGCTGCATAGTTAAGAACACCAAAAAGAAAAAAAAAATTAAAACGGTTTATAAAAAAAAAACATTGAAACTTAAAACGAATAAATCCTACAAAAAAATTTAGTTAGTCTTATATGAAAATTAATCTATTTATATATTAATGAAATTGTATACAATATTTTGAATATATGGAAAATTTATTTTCAATTGTTAAATACCATTATGAAAATTATATGATTATAATAAATGGTAGGGAATAATGTAGAAAATGAATCCGACAAAAAGACAAGTATTTATACGTTTGTAAAACAATTCGAGCATTTTAATAATAATTGTAAAAAAAAATTATGACAAAAAAGAAATATAAATAATATATTATTATGTATTTAAATTTACTAACTTACCTTGAGATTTATTATTATTATTATTGTAATTTTTTTAAGTAACAAAAATTTACATAGATCTTATGCCTAAGAATAATTATAATAAAAATTTCTCTCTATATATTATATACATACATATTTACATATACACTTTTGAATTAATTATCATAATTGCCAAAGGCATTAATTGAACTTAGGGAAAATAACATTTAAAACTAATAAAATTTTTAAAAATATTCACAAATTTATAAAAAAAACATGCGTATATGGAGACCATAAAATGTGTGCTCTTTATTATGTCGATTTCATAAAATGTTAAATTTTTAATTGAATAAATATTTATGAATTTTTCTTTTTTTAGAAAATTTAAATGTTCCAAAACCAAAACGATATTATTGTCTTCTCCTTTACAAATACTGTTCAACAATTAAATCTGTTTGAACATTTAATATAATATAACGATAACTATAAAAATAGATAAATAAAGTCTTATTCAATTATTAAATGAAATAATTGTTGTTTTTTTTGTTACTAATTCCAATAATATTATTAAATAAAAATAAAAGTAATTCAATGACAGTCTGATTTGTGTGTACAAATGGGTTTATTATTCTATGTGCTGATGTGCTTTGAATTAGAAATTGTGAAAATACACTTATAGTACGAACAAAATTCCAACGGAAACTGCAAACTGAATTGCATATATTGGGTTGTCAAGAAAATAATTTCGTTGTTTCCCAACAGAGCACTTATTTTGTATTTTTTCACAACCAACTTCACACTTAAGCCGCATAATCATATGTATTTTGACAGCTGACATAGCAAAGCTTGTTTGTCAAAATATACAATTGATTCTGCATAGTAGTTTTTGGTTGATACCCTTTTAAATATGGAAGTGAAAAACAGCATTTTCGGCATATTTTACTTTTTTTACTATAGAAAAGATAAAAATTCTATTCAAGCAAGAAAAAAATTATCCGATGCGTATGAAGAAGATATGTTAAGTGAGCGGAAATTTCAATCCGACAATTTTGATCTCGAAGATGCATCACGTTCTGGAAGGCCATTTGAAGCTGATGAAGATTAACAACTCGTGACCGTTCATAATCGAATTCGACCGTTCATAATCATTTGAAACGGTAAGGTTTCATCTCAAAGCTCGACATATGTGTATGGGTTGTCTACAACAATGTTAGGTGCAAAAGATCCTGGAGTAGAAAAGATGAACCGGCTCAACGCACTTCGAAAGCCAATATTCATCAAAAAAATGTTATGCTATCTGTTTGGTGGGATTTTAAAGGAATCGTTTATTTTGAGCTTCTACCGATCAACACAACGATCAATTCTGAAGTATACTGTCATCAGTTGGAAAAATTGAATTAATAAATGATTCCTTTAAAATCCCATCAAACAGATAGCATAACCTTTTTCTGATGAATACTGGTTTTAAAGAAAAAAGGCAAGTTAAAGAAAAAAGGCCAATAATGAAACGAAATTACTTTCCGAACAACCCAATATATCTGTTGACGGGAAACCATCTACAACTTATGTTCAATTACTTAAATAAAAGCAACTTACGAACAAAAATACTGTGAGAATTTATCAAAGTTAAAATATTATGTATAGTTTAGTAATTTAAGCTATAAGAATTTTTTTTCAATATTATCAATATGTTTTTTGTCAATATATTAAAATATAATTAAGAAAGTTACACAAAAAACACTAAAGAAAGGAAATTGAAACTGAAAATTTATAATGAATTGGAGATAATCTGTGGTTTTATTTAATGTTCCTCATCCCCTAGACTTCCCGGTCAGGCGCACCTAGTGCCTTGAATTAGAGCATGCGGTGAAGAAGATCATCGTCATTGACGTCATAAATAGAGGCACTTTAAACTTTTTTGAGTATCTGAAGCTGATGGAGACATAATAAAGGCATTAATTGATGCAAACCGGCGAATAACAACTCGTGAGATCGCTCACTTTGATTTGCTTCTCAAACGCCAAGAAAATGACCCATTTTTAAAGCGTATCATCACTGGGGACGAGAAATGGGTTGTCTACAACAATGTTAATCGCAAAAGATCCTGGAGTAGAAAAGATGAACCGGCTCAACGCACTTGAAAGCCAATATTCATAAAAAAAAGGTTATGCTATCTGTTTGGTGGGATTTTATTTATTTTCAGTTTCTACCGAGTAACACAACGATAAATTCTGAAGTGTATTGTCATCAGTTGGACAAATTGAATGATTCACTTCAAGAAAAAAGACCAGAATTGGTCAATAGGAAAGGTATAGTGTTCCAACAGGATAATGCGAAACCACATACAAGTTTGACCACTTGGCAAAAGCTTTTAGAGCTTTGATGGGATATACTGCCACGCCCACCATACTCTCCAGACTTAGCACCTTCCGATTATTATTTGTTCCGGTCTCTACAAAAAATTTTAGACGATAAAACGTTTAATTCAAAGAACAAAAATTTTATAAGCGTGGAATCATGCTACTGCCAGAAAGATGTCAGAGGGCATTGGATCAGACTGGACAATGTTTAATTGAATAAAATAGTAATTCACTATAAGAAAATCGTCTTTCATTTTTATAAAAAAAAACGAAATTAATTTCTTGACAACCCAATAATATCAAAATTTAACGAATTTCGCCCGAATCAAGCAATTAAATATAATTGTAATGAAATTATTTATTTATAATTATGGGGCTTCGCCGCCTGCTCGCTTCGCTCACCAACCCCCACCCCTCCAACGATCAAAATCCTAACATCAATTTTTGCTTTTTGGCCTTTTTTTCATCTTTAGCCGCATGGTAATATTCGCGATCAGCTTTTCTCTTTTCAGGTTTGTTTCCGTTATAATTTTTCATTACATTTTTAATCTCCCTTTCTCGATATTTTGCATAAACACGCTTCCTCGCATTATTCTTTTGAAATACGCTCTTTTCATCTCCTCTTCACTCAAATTTAGCTTTTTTCTACCCATGTCTATAACATCCTTACATATATAATTGACTACAAAAAAATGACTTAAAAAATATGACTTAAAAAAAACACACATATTGAAACAACAAAAATTCATACATACATCATAATAAAATACTACAAAAAAAAACTTTTTTATATAATAGAGGGAATTATATTTTGAAGTTATATGCAGTTCAGTTTGCAGTTTTCTAATTTATACATCAATTACAACTGTCAAACAACAATCCTGTCACATAAGAAAATACTGAATGTATGGCATTACTTAAACTACAACTGCAAAATTAAAACAACGCGATAGAAAAGTCGGAGTTCTGTTCATTCCCATAAGACTTTGAAGGTTGTGAAATTTTGACAGTCCGGCTGGACGCAGTTTTTAGTTTCTATCGCAATTCTATTTCTACCATTATAATATATTTTTTATTTAATTTTGAAGAGTTCTCTCTTAACAGCTGAATTGATAACATCGTTGTTGTAGCTAGTGAAGTTTTCAAATTAAAAATTAGTGATTTCTTTTTTCTTTATCATTAATTAATTTCTGTTTATGATAAAGAAACTCGTTTGTGAGTCTTCAATCAAATCGATAGTTAAATTAACAAACAATTTAAAAATTATTTAAATAATTAACTACAGTATATGGTTGAATCATTGAGGGAATATATTTAATCAGAGGGTGACTCAATCGGCCACGTCAGCGGCAGATATGGTCACTGATTCCATCAAAAGTTTTGTCAAACCCGTAAACGGTCCACGAAAAATGTGGACAAAACGGACAGCCATCAGCATCTCCAAACCACTCAGCCAACAAAGAGTAATCGGTTGACAACCAGGCATCGCACTTGTCGATCAACAAAACCGGTTCGCACTACTAGCGAAGAAGGAGGAGGAGGCTAAATCGAAACAACAACACCAGGTTACAATGTACATAAGCAAAATGCTCAAGATAAGATAACAAATGTTCGTCTAATAGACGATCCAAATGTCAAGTTTCCCCTTTTTTGCGCGTCTGATGAGCATTTCGCACTTTGCTCGTTAGTCCGTTTGTGCAAAGTTGATGTATTCGACGATCAATCTAATCATAAAATAATCGTTTGAATGAACATCTGCAAGAATAGTTAATTACGGCACACGTTCGTGATTATTTGTACATTTTTGTTGTTTTTTGTAAGGTCCTTTAGCATATGCCAAGGGCCACTTCATAGTGCCACAACCGTGAGGCTATTTGGCGACTTCATAGTACGTGAGGGAAGTTATCTGAGAAAGACTGGTCTGTGGTTAGTAGTATAAAATATTAAAAATTGTTCCCGTACACGGCCGCATACCTTCCGTGGAAGTAACTTCTCCTCAAGCTGCTCAAGAATGCGATCCCATCACAGGCAATTGAAATGAATACGAAAATCTACAAAAACACCACACACTTACTCTAATTCTCTGTAACATACCGTCTTACACGCATTCAAGCATCCTCAGTTGATTTACCTTTCTTAAATCCATTCTGAGAACAGGATACATTGAAGTCTGCCAACTTCACATTCAGCCGGTGTAGCATCATTCATTCGAGGCCTATAGGAGGACGGGTCAGTCCGTATCCCATTCGGAGACTTGGTCAGGATAACCACATCCTCTAATTTCCATTCACTCGGATATACACCACTCTCCAGGCATTCACCGTATAGGATGCTAATATATGCTAAAATAATTTGCCAAACGCTCGTCATCATTTGACCAGTCACGCCATCTAATCCTGGGTTACTTCTCACTTTCGTACTACAGACAGAACATTCAATCTCATCCCATTTAAAGGGAAGAGGACGGTACCTCCTGCCAGAATTTATTTCCTCTTGTATTTCAACCCCAGGAAAGAATTCATCCAGTAATGCATTCATACTATCCTCCCAATTAATCGTATACCCTTCATTCACTCTGATATAATGCTTGTCACGTACTCCGTTCTAGCCGCCCTGAAGATCACTCCTTCCGTGTGTACATCCGCACCACGGTGCCTAGTATGCTGGTAGGCCATGAGTAGCCCACCAACTATTCTTCTTTTCTGTCGTAGCTCCCTGTTCCACCATGGACCAACTTTCCTATGCGCCCTTAACTCGTTCACGCATACACCTATCATTCACAACGTTCACACATCTCCCAACTCAACCACCATCTCATCCAATCGCATCGACTGAAATCTATCAAACTCGCGGATTTCAGCCGCGACTTCCATAGACCATCTAGTCCACCCCACTGGTATGCCACCGCCTTCAACGTGCCGAACTTTCCCGGCGATCATCTTTTGGTGCAGTTACCACCAGTGGTAACACATTCCACTCATACTCATAGCAGTCAGCAGCACGATTGGACAGTGTGACATCAATGTCACTCTGCCCATTCTGTCTGCTGAAAGTATACCATTCACTCGGGACATTTATTACATGCATACCAGAATCCAATCCTCAAGTTGCCTGCCCCTCACACAACTTGGCTGGTCCGTGTCTCCCATCTTGCCATGTCAAAGAGGGGAAACAGCATTCGCGTCCATACTAATTAGCATAGGCGAACGTCCATACCTAGCAAGCACTGTGTCGAGATATCACAGGTATGACTCTATTTCAGCACTAAACCTGCAATACACCGAGGCAGTGTGAATCTCATTGCAGCACTCATCTAGTAGCACCACATCCATACCCACTCCAATGACCGCGACGGCCGAGTCAATTTTACCACCGGCTCTGGTACTCGTGAAAGTCCTAAAGAATCTTCCCAGTCCGCACACAGATCCACTATCAGAATAAGGTCCTTGGACCAATGCAACATTCACCCCATACACATTCATAGGCGCAGCAGATCCTTCCATTCATTTGGATGAACATTATCATACTAGGCAACGATCCTCATTCTCTCTTTTTCTCATAATCCCACATACACTGGGCAATCCTTAGACATGACTGAGTGCGTGGCAGGAAAACCCCGCAGATGGTAGACCTAACCATCCAAAAATATACGCCTCTCACTCCAGATTTCCTCCTTCACCCTACCACTTCCCTCTATTACCACCATTTCCTTACCGTCTTTGCCGGTCGTCCTTCTGAAGACCGATACTTCTTTATCCGCTTCGTTAGTGATTCCCCTCATATTCTTCTCCTTAAGCTGCTGTAAGAGCTCTGCATTGGTGTGGATTACCAGGTTTGGTCTCGCCCTCGTAGGCGCACTCGTTACTAAGCCAGTCTTAGCCAGATCAGGTGAATCAGCAACTCGGCGCAGCTTACCGCTCCTACATACCTCCACCGCAATGCCTTCCTTTATTATCTGAACAGCACGGACGCGCACGTCCGCCATAGACATTCCCGCCTAAAAAACCCCCTTCTTCACCTTGTCTGTTGGCACACCCGCAGCAGCAGCTTTAACCACCAACGCATACGTTTGTGCCGCTGGTGGTGACAAAGTGGCCAGCTTCCTCGGCCTTGGGGTAGGCCGTGGCATAATAAAAAGACTCGATGTTACGGCTCCTGGCGCAGTGGCGTGAAACACTTCCCTCGGCGGATCAGGTGAACGCTGCAAGTGGCCGTCGCGGCAGCAGCAAAATGTTGGGACAAAGTGAACGTCGCCAAGTTCTCCAACCTGCCCTTGAGATAGTCATCCTCTGCCTCCAATGCAGACACCGCATTGTCCACGTCGCCTATGACGAGAAGCACAGCACCAATCTGCTCCGCTGTTACTGCAGCACCCGACGCTAGGCCAGAAACACCCTGGCGTACACACTTCAGTGCGCCTCTAAACGAAGATGCACTAGTAAGCCTTCTTTCGCCGCCTCTGCCCTGCCTGCCGATCGTCCGACGGCTCTTCATTTCCACTAAATGGCACGGCCACAGTCGGTATGTCCTTCATACTTACCTCGGTCACAACATAAGAGACTTCGCTGGGCACAACTTCCGCCCTAGCTGCGTCAATAAGAAGCCGCCTCTTCTTGTTCGATGGACGGCTCTTTACAATCACAAAACCCATCTTCATACGTGACAAAGAAGAAGAAAAACAAAAAAAATTGCATTTCAAATGGCCCTTTCGCACAAAAAAACTGTCCAGTGGCAATTATACCATGCACAAATGTCTGTCTGTGTATCTCGCACAAGCAGAGTACCGCTATGCAGCCTCTGCTTATGGGAAATTAACACGGATTATTTTGTTTGTTTCCCTTTTTTGCTTTTCAACTTTTCTAAGTATTCAGTACAAACACTGCACTTTCATTCCACTATATAACTTTAATTTCAATTAAATCAATTTGACCAAGAATTATTCCGAAAATTCTACAAAATTAGAGATAAAATAAAACGTGGTTGCAAAGAGGCGTTGTTCCTTTTGCCGCTTATCTGTCAGTATTTCAATCGGTAGTACTCGTCTTAAACCTATTTGATCTCCCAGAGGTTAGTGTCCTTATATCAGAAGCTATATAGAAGTACGTCAAGTGTAATATAAGAAATCGTTTGATTGCCGGAATTTTTGTGTAGAGGCCTATCCAGTTCTTCTATAATCTAAGGTGCAGTTATCTGTGATGCAGTCTTATGAGGGCGATATGTACTTCTCATCTTCTACTGTTATTATATACTCTAAGATGAGTATAGAAACGTTAAAAATTAGAATTAGTTAAGGTGCGGAAGGTGTTCACGGTTTTGCAGCAATTGCTAAGAATGTTAAATTTTTTATTAGTTGTCCGAAATAACGTTATCAGGTTATAACGAAATTTCGCACGGATTTTTCGTCTGGTTGTTACAAGTAAAACTTTATATCCTACGGCATGATTCATTTTTGTTATATGAGTTTGAAATCGCCTTACCAAATTGCCTCAGAGTACAATCATAATTGGTCGTACTCCACTGAAATTTCACGTTCATTCATTTCTCTTTTATTTACCTTGCTCCTCTTATCCGGAAATACAATATTTAACATATTTATTAAAAATTTAACATAAGAAATTCGATTGAAAATTTTTGCCTTTTACCTACATATATTTTGTCATATCAAATCCAAAGTTACCTAATAAAACTTTTAATATTATTAATTTCTATAAAAAAAATACCACCGTTTGAAGCCTTAATTAATTTATTGTTATAATAACTAGTTGAAATTACAACACATTATTTAAATTTTAAATCTTATTTATTCTGTTATATATGAATTATAAAATTCACTTCGTTTAAGTTTACGCATGTTCTTGTTGAATGCTGGTTCACGCGTGTTCTCGTTGAATGTATCGTACGACTGACTGCAACGCACATATGTTGCCATCGTGGTCAGCCGTATGCCATCCAATGCCAATGTGTGTATTTTGTAGTATGCATGTGTGTGCATGTTTGTGTGCCCGCATGAACGAATATTTTAGTTTTAAGTCCACTTTGCCACATACTCCCCCACCAGTGACTTGCTCACGTTATTAAGTGAACGAATCTGTTCGGTGGACGAATAATTCTCCCTGCAGTGCTAGTTGCAGTGCTGGTTGCGGTGCTAGTTGCAGTGCTGGTTGCGGTGCTAGTTGCAGCGTTAGTTGCGGTGCTAGTTGCAGCGTTAGTTGCAGCGCTGGTTGCGGTCCTGGTTGCAGTGCTGGTTAGTTGGCCCTCTTGGCCGTTCGTAAATATTGGGAATTTGAACATTAGTATCAGTAAATTCTGAATCTTCACCCCGAATATGATGACTATTGCACGGTAAAAATCTGTCGAAGGAAGAAAATAGATTGGTTGGTAGGAAACGTGTATTCCACATTTGTGACGAAGGCACATTGGCGACATGGACATGAGGTCTCGATGTCGACCGTGTCTGTATCGCTGTTGTTGAATGTGTAGCAGATGTTACACGCGGCCGACTAGTTTCTCTGTTGCTATTCGCATCATTCGAATTAGTTGATGTAGTCGTTGCTGTTCCGGTAACTGGTGTCTGTGCGTTCTGTTGTTGGCCAGATGATTGTTGCGGAGCTGCAGAAGAGTTTGAATTCCGTGGTGGTATACCAAATGTGAGTAGATTTGGTGCATTAATTTGAACGTGAACGTCAGCCTCTAGAGATGAATCAACTACAGCTTGAATCAATCGTAACACTGATTGTTGTTGGTTAGCTTGACGGGCGTTGTCAGAATTAGGACCGCCTCCAGCGGAAGTTGATGAACGGCTTGGCATCGGTATATAAATTGGGTTCAGAACTCGACTCAAGCCTCTTATGTGACGCGGAGACTGACCTTTTGCAATATTTGCAGTAGTTGGGCCTGTTTGCGTTAAGTTCATCTTTTTTGTTGTCTCTTTTCTATCTGTCAGTGCAATTTCACCATCAAACTAAATAACGTACATACACAAACGCACTGCCAGTCAATGTAACAATTTGCTCTCTTCAGCCGTTTCGCTCACAATTTGTGCCCATGTACACGTATATAGTCGGTTAATATGATTTTCTTCCTTCTTTTTTTTTAGTACGCTTGCAACAAATTGCGCACTTGAGAAATTACAGCTCTTATGACTATTTGCTGAATTTCACAATAACACGCACTAACATGAGTCGTACGATATACACACACTTTAGATCATGTCGGGTACACTTTAGATCACGTCGGGGTCACCAATATGGTTATAATAAGTAGTGGAAATTACAACACATTATTTAAATTTTAAATCTTATTTATTCTGTTATATATCAATTATAAAATGCACTTCGTTTAAGTTTACGCGTGTTCTTGTTGAATGCTGGTTCACGCGTGCTCTAGTTAAATGTTATCGCACGACTGACTGCAACGCACATATGTTGCCATCGTGGTCGGCCGTATGCCATCCAATGCCAATGTGTGTATTTTGTAGTATGCATGTTGTGTGGATGTTTGTATGACCGCATGAACGAATATTTTAGTTTTAAGTCCACTTTGCCACCAATTTTTAATTAATTTTAATTCATATTTTTTTTTCTAATCAGAAAACTGTTTTTAAAAATATTTGAATATATTTTTTGAATAATTTTAATTTTTGATATTACTTTGATTTTGGTTATTTATTTGTGATTAGATCAAATTAGCTGGAGGCTCAGTAACAAATGCGTCAAGGTGCCTGTTTTAATTGTAAAATGCCAATAATTATGCAACACAATTATAATTATTCATTTTTATTTATAGTTCTTTTTGTGTGTTTATTCATGAGTAAAGATGTTAGCCATTTTAATAAATTATTAATCAACATTCTAGATTAATAATTTATTATAATGGCTTATTCTTTAAACGTTTACAAATAGAAATGTGTAAATTAATTTTTTTGTTGCATAATGATTTTAAAAATCACAGATTTTCAGAGAAATTTCTTGTTACAGATTGCTGAGTGTAAATTTTTCCCTTTTCTAAACAGTCAGTCAACCAACCCATTTTTTTTCTCCGTAGAATAGAGACTATCTAAGATTTTACCATTCGTGATGTCGTAATTTTGTCGAATTTGTCTTTGATAAATGAATAATATTATAATGTTTCTGTAACAGATGTCGCCAGTGTGTGCAAGAAGCAAATAATTGCTGATGGGTGCCTCTGTGATATGGTGTGGTAAGAATTTTTGTGGCAATAGGTGGCACTAAAGCGAGTACGGATGAAATTTGCTCAGTTTATGGGGAATAGAGAGTTTCACTTAGTTCAAATTTATTTGATAAGATGTCACTGATTACAATAGCGGTTAAATATGATTATTCACAATAGTTATTTAATCCTTCCAAACAGAATGTGTCAAGGATGAGCATTCCAGCAGTGGAAGTAATGTTTCTAAACCTTATTTCCACTGTAAGCATGTTGATTTAATCCCGTAAATTTGTTCCCAACACCGGATTACGTTTAGAAACTTATTCGGGATTTTTTTAATGTTACGATCTGAACTGCTTTCAGGACACTTCTTTCAATAAAATTTAAATTATTTAAATTAAAAAATTTCAAACTAACAAAATTATAAGATATTTTCATATCTATAATCTAAAGAAAATTTACATACATTCACAATTAGAGTACATTTTATATTAAAAGAAAGAATTTTGATTAATGAACGATAAAGCGTAAAAGGTTAGTTAGTTTGCCATTAATTTCTGAAAATATTTTATGTAAAAGCTCGTTGCATTTATTTTGTGCTTTAAAACAATCAAAGTTCAGTTTAACCAAAGTGCAGATATTCAACAAATGATGGCGTTAACTAAGTTTCGAAGTTTTGGAGTGATTTTCGAATAAGTGCTGGCAAATTTTCAGTTAAAAATTTTTCTTTCTTTTAAGGTTGCCAATATTAATTGAATGGTTTGTGGTGAAAAATGTGCAGGAATTATTTGAAATAATACTATTATTGTACTAAATCTTCAATATATTCTGTATTTTAAAAATTCGGACTTAAAAACATCTTAAGAAATAGAATAAAATTAATGATTATTTATTTAAAATTACGATTTTGGCAGTTACAATTAAATAATTTTGACCAAAAGCCACTGGTTTTAAATTTTTATTTTTTTGTAATTTATTGTGAACAATTTTATTTTTTATTGTATTTAGAATGTGAAAAGTTAATTTATTATAGTTTTGATAAATATTTGCAAGTTTTTAATTGTTTATTTTCTGTCTTTTTTTTGTAATTTTACTCCAAGTAAATTGATTATGCTGTTGCATACCTATCAGGCGCAAAATAACTTCACAATTGGTCATGCCTACACGAGAGCGTGAGCGAAGAATATCTGCCGTTCCGTTTTTCATATTGTTATTGCATACCATTCAGGCGCTAAAATAACAAATATTTGATTTTCTTGTGCGAATTTTTCATTTATATTAGGTTGTTCGGAAAGTAATTTCGTTTGCTGATGAAGACACAATAAAGGCATTCATTGATGCAAATCGGCGAATAACAACTCGTGAGATCGCTGAGAGATTAAATTTTTCGAATTCGATCATTCATGATTATTTGATCTCAAAGCTCGGTTCCTTGTCTTCTTACAGAAAAAAATTTGTGCCGTCGCATTGACGTTTGTGATTTGCTACTCAAACGCCAAGAAAATGATCCATTTTTGAAGCGTATCATCACTGGGGACGAGAAATGGGTTGTCTACAACAATGTTAAGCGCAAAAGATCCTGGAGTAGAGAAGATGAACCGGATCAAAGCAATATTCATCACAAAAAGGTTATGCTATGTGTTTGGTGGGAATGATTCACTTAAAGGAAAAAGGCCAGAATTGGTCAATAGGGAAGGTATAGTGTTCCAACAGGATAATGCGAAATCACATACAAATTTGAAAAAGCTTTTAGAGCTTGGATAAGATATATACTGCCACACCCGCCATACTTTCCAGACCTAGCACCTACCGATTATCATTTATTCCAGTCTCTACAAAATTTTTTAGACGGTAAAACGTTTATTTCAAATGAGGAGGTCAAAAATCCCTTAGATCAGTTTTTTGCCAGCAAAGAACAAAAATTTTATGAGCGTGGAATCATGCTACTGGGAGAAAGATGCCAAAGGGTATTGGATTAGACTTGACAATATTTAATTGAATAAAATTACTAAAGTAAAAAAACGAAATTACTTTCCGAACAACCCAATATAATAGTAATAATTAACGTGAATTATTATGGGCAGCACACATCCATCGTAGTTTCTCCTGCTAGCGTGCAGGCGACCATGTGACTCTTAAGTCTTCGATCAGGGTTTCTAGGAAAGGAAGGTGAGGATAGTTGTTGAACAAGGGTATTAGTATGATTAGAGATACGGGAATGGAGATTTTTATAACGAGACACAGTACATTTAAAACAAATCGTACTTCAAGATCACGATTAATGGACCACTTGACTGGGAATTATTAAAACAATATATTGACGAGCATTTAGACTAACGACAAAGCTTAAAAACAGAACAAGAACTAGAATGCCCAGCAACAAAACCAAAATGAACAAACTGCAAAAAGAACTACATGACGAAATCACCAAATACAATACAGAACGTTTTAGAAACTACACTTCAACCCTAATGAAAAACAGAACTTTCCGGACTACTACAAGACAAATACTATCTTTACGAAAAACTGACGGAATCTGGGCCAAAACGGACAAACATAAAGCAGAAGCTTTTGCTGAACACCTTGCACAAACATTTACTCCACATGAGGCCATATTAGACAGGACTCATTGCACTACAATCGAGGCGGAACTATCCATTCCCTTACCCATGAGTTTTCCCCCTAAGGCAATCACTCCTTCCGAAGTTGCCAATTTAATCAAACTCCTTCCCAAAAACACAGCTCCTGGCTATGATCTGATTACCTCCAATATACTCCAACAACTCCCTAAAAGAACAATAGTTTTCCTTGCCACAATATATTACTCCATCCTAAGAACAACACATTTCCTAATCCTCTGGAAATTTGCCGTCATTAAAGTTATCCCGAAGCCCAATAAACCAATAAACCGCCACACTTCCTACAGGCCGATATTGGCTGGGGTTCCTCAGGGTAGCACACTTGAACCCATCCTCTACAACATTTACACATCCGATATCCCAGTCTGCCCTAATACCTTCTTTGCTACATACGCCGATGATACGTCCTGCCTTGCATTTGACGAAAATCCCCAACATGCTTCCGAAATTCTCCAAATCCAAATCCAAACCCTCCAGAACTGGTTTACTAGGTGAAGAATAAAAGTCAATGAACGTAAATCTATCCAGGTAACTTTCACTTTCCGCCATGCCCTCCCATATACCTTAATGGCAGTGCCACACCACAACACAACGAAGCTCGGTACCTAGGACTGAACTTAGAGAAACGATTGACATAGAACCCACATACAAGACTTAAAAGGCAAGAACTTAAAAGACGATACCTAAAACTACTTCGACTTCTAGACAAACGTTCCAAACTTACTATAGACAGCAAAGTACTGTTATACCAATACCTTACTGAAACCCATATGGACATACGGACTAGAACTCTGGGGATCTACTAAGCCTTTCAATTCCCGTCCAATCCAATCCCTTCAATCAAAAATACTCCGTACAATTGTCGATAAAAGGGGTCGCAATACTGTTATTCATCGTGATCTTAAAGTCCCATTTGTTTTTGTTGTGACAGTATCTCGCTATAAAAAGTTCCGTTCCCGTGTTCTCAATCATAATAATCCTCGTGTTCAAGAACTATCCTCCATTTCCTTCCCTAGAAATACCCATCAAAGACTTAAGCGTCACTGGTCGCGTGATTTACAAAAATACTGAGGCCTAATAGAAACACACGCTAGCAGGAGGAACTTCATTGGATGTTTACTCCCCAACCTTTCAAGTTAATTAATACTATTGCTCAAATTTGCTTATTACTATGTTGAAGTTGTAATACAGTATTGGGAACATAAAAGGGAGCGTCGACAATTGTACGGAGTACTTTGATTGAAAGAATTCAATTCGACGGGAATTGGAAGGTTTAGTAGAGCCCCAGAGTTTGTGTCCGTAAGTCCAGATGAGGTTTAGTAAGTTTATTGTATAAAAGTAAGTTTAGAGCGTTTGTTTAGAAGTTGGAGTAGTTGTAGGTATGAGTACTGAAGTTTATATTCTAAGCGCCACGATACTAAAGTCCAATTGGCAACAAAGTCAATTAAGTTTTGTAAAATATATGCTTTTTTGTTTGTTTGTTTGCACATGAAACCATTTGGCGCTTTTAAGTTACGTGTGGGTTGGTGTTAACAGTTACCAAAGCGAAGCTGGTCTGTTTTAGTAGGCTGCTGACTTTCGCTTATTGGGCGTGTGTGGTTTCCAAAAAGAAAGTTATGGTGAGGGCAATATGGCCTATTCTGATTCTGAGTAGTTTTTGTGCAAAGAATTTTGGTAAGAGTGTGGAATAGACTAGTTTGTTGGTAGTTGGCCAATGAGATGCTAAAACGGTCACACTATTAGTCCAGTCTGTACTTTTACGAATAGTCGAGATAGATATGACAATCACAATATTTTGTGGTTAGGCGAGGCAAATAAGCGATGAGATATGACGACTGGACACCGGAGAGTTTCTCCAGCCAACTAATCAGCCCATCCATTTTTTTTAATTCCCATACGTTCTGTCACTCCAAGCATCTCGATATTCCTATTTGAAAAGCATATTTTTTTACAGTTTTATTATTTCTTTGAATAAAATTTATTTACGTAGAGTGCTTTTAGAGAAATTTCTGGTATATCTCTACCAAACGCTCTATCGGTCTTCCACACTGACTACTCTAATTGCTCTCGAGTAGCAATAAATGGTAGAGCGCGTAATGACATTTTTTTTCGGTGCTCCCAACTTTGAAATAAAAATGAGTGTTCGACGAAAATCAAATTGAGCAAAACAAACGACAATAAATCATTCCAACAGCGCAATACACACACATCAAAGCTAAAACATATGATTGCAAGGCAATTCCAATTGTAACTGAAAACTGCATGAAGTCGCTCTGTTAAAATTTTAAAACTCTCACAGTCTTATGGGAATACATAAAAAATTCGACTGTTTTATCGCTGAAATAGATCTTATTTTAATTTTGCAGTTATAGTTCAAGTACTGCCATAAGTACATGTCAGTGTTTTGTTATGTGGCAGGATTGTTCTTTGACAGTTGGAATGAAATGAAAATAAGATGAGTTAATACTTTATTTGTAGTTATATAAAAAATTGAATTAAACATAATTTATTAATAACTAATTTGATTAAAATGGTATTTGGTTGGTTACTTCGGACGAAATTCGTAAGTTGCTAAGTACGAGTAGTTATATAAAAAATTGATGGCAAGTATTTGCAGTTCAGTTTTAAGTTTCAGTCGGAATTATCTACGCTCTATTTAGCTCTACACTCTCACTCTACATGGTGTTTTCACTTCCCTAGCTAGATTTTTCTCTAACTCTACCACTTTTTGATAGCGTGCACATACGTGTAGGTAAAGAGTACCTAACTTTTATTATTGGCTACTTAGTACTCGTAGTATATCCTTTTTTAATAAACTGAATTTATTAACATTAATATCTGTAATTGCTTTTCATAATACTTAAAAAATAATTATGCAAGAAAAATTATTTATTTAAAAAAGTTGAAAGCATATTTGAAAATTGTAATATTTTTGACCTTTTCTGTAATAGAAACTCATTTTCGATTGGCGTTTGATGATTTGTAATTAAATTTGAAAGGTCACAAAGTTTATTTGTATTTATTTCATGGATTTGTTGGTAAATAATTAAAGTATTTTTTTCTATATCAAAAGCTACAAAATTGAATTTTATTTTCGTAGACAAAGAAAAATTTTTTTTTTTTTTTTTTTATTTGACAGGTTTTCATTTCTATGTTACAACACATAGACATGAGAACACAGTCACTCCTATGGAGCATATAGCGGCACTAGAGCCTCTGTGAACTCTCTCCATCTGCTTCTGTCTTGAGCGAGCCTTTTTACTTCCGACCATGATTTGCCAGTTTGTTGGTGTTCGCGCTCGGCTGATCTTCTCCAAGTGGTCCTTGGACGTCCTCTGCTGCGATTGCCCTGTGGGTTCCAATCTAGTGCCATCCTTGCTATGTCCGTAGGTGGTTTTCGCAAGGTGTGGCCAATCCAACTCCATTTCCTGCGTTTGATGTTATCTAGCAGGGGTATTTGCTTCGTGAGAAGAAGCAGCTCATCGTTCGTTATCCAGTTCGGCCAGAAGATCTTGCTTATGCGCCTCAAGCATCTGTTCACAAATGCCTGTGGCTTGCGAGTCGTGCTGACTGTTACTTTCCATGTTTCGCAGCCGTACAGCAGGACTGGCTTGACGTTTGAGTTGAATATTCGAAGTTTGAGTGCTATGGAGAGATGATTGGAACGCCATACGTTCCCAAGTGAGGTGTACGCTTGTCGCGCCTTGTTGATGCGCGTTTGGATGTCTATTTCAGTTCCACCATCCTTGCTGAGCATGCTGCCAAGGTAACAGAACTTTTCGACATCTTCGACTTGGGTACCGTGTAGCATCAAGGGTCTCTCGCAGGTGGCGCCGACACGCATCAATTTGGTCTTTTTGATGTTGATTCTCATCCCAACTTTTTCTGCGTTGGAGGCCAGTGCATTCAGTTTCTCCTGAATGCCGTTGAAGGTGTGGGACATGAGGCATATGTCGTCGGCGTAGTCCAGGTCGTGGAGCTTCTCACGCAGTGTCCACTGTATACCGTTGCTGGCTGTGCTGTTCGTGCGTTGAAGAACTTGGTCTAGGGCGATTATGAAGAGGATAGGCGAGATTATGCAACCCTGCCTGACTCCTCTCGAGATGTTGAATGTATCGCTGTTTCGTCCTTTGAGACGCACTCTACACGGGGCCTCGCGGTATAGTTCTCGGATTAGATCGATTATGGCCTGCAAAGAAAAATTAAGGAAAGGAAAAAAAGGATAGATTATCTTTTTTGAATTATTAATGATAAATTTATTTGTCAAAATGATTGTTTAATTAACGCCAAAATTTTGACATGTTGACATGAAATTGAACTGATAAATTATGAATTAGTAGTTTTCGCGTTAAATTTTCTTTTCGTATGTTTTTTTTTGAATGACTGATTAGTTTATTTTTATGTTAGTCATTATAGAGGTTCATGCGAATTTTATTTTCGTTATAGTTGGCATCATGAATAGTATTAAAAATCAGATGTTTTATTGAACTTTCCTTAAAATAGAAACTTTCCATAAGTCACACTTTTGGGTTAAGATTTTTTGATCCAGTATTGCCCATATTTTGTGATTTTTTTGTGCTTACTATTTAAGAGAAAAAATTTAATACATAAATAACGATATTTCATTTTCAAGCAGATTTTTTATATTAAGCTATAAAATAATTGAAATTAAATTTTTGTAACAAGACTTTTTTTTTGGTTTTTTTTGTTGTGATACGCCAACACACATTTTTTAAGTTCATTTATTTTTATTTCAATAATAGCATTTGAGTTGCTTTAAAATATGGCACCATAATTATTTTGTTATTTGTCAACTTATAACGGTATTACGGTTTGTACAAAAATAAAACGTTGTGCGAGTGCAACCAAGCAAGTTTAAGCATACGGAATCAAGGCAGTTACCAACATATTTTTACTGTTATATATCTTCTATAAAAAAATAATAGGATTTTGAATAGGTTAACTTCCTATAATCCGAAAAAAATAATAAATAGACTCGCATCCGAAGGAGAATGCCAAATAACCTTTCGTTGGGGGTATTCTTGTCAACGAAAGTAGGTGTACTTTGGAAAAAATTTCATGGAATACTCCATAAAATGGTTAATCTTAAAGTTCGATTTATTAACTTTGTATTATGAATGAAGTTTTCACATTCATTTATTTATTGCAATTTTATTTGTATTCGTTTATTTATTTTAGTAAATATTTTATTTAATTTTAACATTTCATTATTAATATTAACATTAATATTTCATATTCTTTTGGCACTGTCATTTTATTAAATGTATTTATAAATTTATACGCAAACGATTTTTCGCTATACGCACTAGTTTTCCTACTACAAAAATTTTATATTTTAAACAATATATATTAAAGTAATAAATTAAGTAACATTTATTATAAATAAAATAATTACAAATGAATGCAAAGTATATATGGCAACTGCCAAATCTCAAAATAAACGATGCGTAACATGAACGACGTCATATGTCATATATTTATGAGCACACACCATCAAATCATGTATAAGTTCGCCCAATTTCCCCTTCATCATGCTAACTGCGCGCACAAAAATCGTGTAGTCACACGATCAGTATAATATACCGAACTGTTCGTACAATTAAACGATTTTGCAGCGAAACATTTACAGGAGAAAATCTTTTTGTTAGACACACGGTGCAATCTAAGCTTTAGTAACATTTAAAAAAAATGAAAACGATATCTTAATTAAGCGATACTGTGATATCTGTATCTTGTGCATAGCGGTCTTGAGTTCGAATCTAGCTAGTAAAATAACCAATTCACAGTAAAAAAATTATGCATTTTTTATAAAATTTCTTCTTGTTACGAATTAATTTAAATTTTCACATCTATGATATTGAATTTATTATAGTAAAATAGGTAGCATTAGCTGCTTTCAACTAACACTTTATTAAAACCAGAAATTTAGCAATTATTTAACATACACCCAAATACGAAAAGTTATCTTAATTGGCGTGATAGACCTTAAATTTCTATTTATAAGTGGCATATTTAAATTTTACATTTTTATTTAGCATATATTTTTTAATAATATTTAATTTGATTGGAATAAAAAAAAATGTATAACATTAAAATGTGGAATAAAAAATGTATTTTTTGTTAAATCAAATAGAATTAATCATTCCTGTAACATGATTAAGAATAGTATCCCAAAATGACAAAAAAAAATTATTGTTAATATCCTTTAAGATGAAACTAAAAAAAAATCTTTAATATACAAACAAACAAAATTGGGCTTTTTTTGTAAAGAATTCCTTACATTCACAATTCTATCAATTTTAAAAATCTACTAAATACTTAATACACAAAACATGAAATAAAAATAAATTCTATTAATGATAAATGTCATTAAAATGTTTCGAAGAAAAAGAAAATTTTAACATGTTTTCTTTATTTGGATAAGTGCAAAATCTGCTCTGAATCAACATGCTACTATTAATGATACACTTGAAAATATTATTTATTTATTTATTTATTTTCTCTTTCTGTTTTGGAACTCAAATATAAAATGCTGCAGGATATGTAAATTTTTGGAGAGATTCTTTTTAAGGATCAGACATGTGTATTCGGGTATTAATTTGCATATATCAATATGCTCGTACATAGATAATAGGCTCCGTATTAACATAGAGGGTAATCGTAAAGCTTTTTATGTCGTCCAGTCAAGTTAGCTATCAGTTAGTCAATTTACAATCATACGTTGAACAAATTGATATGATTATGCATACGGAAATGTAGTAACTTGAAGTATGCAAAAATAAAATAAAATAATATAAAAACAAAAACCAAATGCCAAATGACGACTAGCATTAAGGAGATCTGTTTTTGTTGGACTTCAATCGTATTCCCATCGGTATGATAATACCTCTTGTTTGGTAAGATTAATTCTGCGTACAATTTGTAGATAACTAAATACGTACTCTTCGAATATCTCTTTTTTACATTATTATAAGTGTGTCTTTTCATATTTTACCACAGAAAAGGTATACATAAAAGTAAAAGTAAAAGCAGCGGAAACTGATGCGGAGCTTTGTTATCGTACAAATTTTTATGTACGAGCTCAGTTGAAGCAAAGAAAATAGTGCAAGTACCCTTACACTTAAATTATTACATCGAATAAATACAATATAAAATATGTAGACGGTAGTTGCGAATGCTGATGGTAGAAGCAATTATTACGAGTATATTGCATCCACACTCACTCCTGCTCATACTCTGAGCCAACAAACCCCAAACACAATTCCAAAGAACGAATAGTGACTATAACAAAAATATTGAAGGATTCTTGTCGATACAAAAAACGAAATACAATTGCGATGAGTAAGGAAACGTCATCTGATCAAAACGCAAAAATTTTAATAAAGCGGAGTAAGGAAATTTTAAAATTATAACCAATAATACATAATTTCTATGAGCGCTATTTAAATGCAGAAAACGGGGGAGATAAATTTGCATAGACACGACCTAGAATTTTTTCAAAGTATTTTCAAACAATTAAGGCAAGAATGAGGATCATTTCGTTAACTTCAGTAAATTTGATTAGGTTTTAAATTTACTTAAAATACTCGTAGGTCAATAAAGCACTCACGGAAGATAGACAATTATCCAAATTTTTAAGAATGAAAATTGACATACTCGTATGTGTAACTGATGACGCCATATGTGTAACTGATGACGAATCATGGGTTTATGGTTATGACATGGAAACCAAAGCTCAATCATCCCAATGGAAGCTGTCGTACGAGCCAAGACCGAAAAACGCGCGCCAAGTTCGGTCAAATGTGAAGGTTTTGCTTACAGTTTTCTTCGATTTCAGGGGTGTGGTGCATCATGAACTCTTGCTACAGGGTGCAATGGTTAATTAGGAATATTACCCGCAAGTTGTGCGCAAGTTATGCGAAGCAATCCGCCAGAAACGCCCGGATTTGTGGAAGAACAACAAAAAAATGGCTTTTGCACCATGATAACGCCCCTGCTCACGCATCGTTGCTTGTGCACGAATTTTTGTGCAAAAACAACACACTAATAATGCCGCAGCCACCGTATTCCCCAGATCTAGCCCCATGTGACTTTTTCTTGTTCCCGCAACTGAACAGTTCCATGAAAGGACGACGCTACGCTACGATTGAGAAAGATAAAGAAGGCATCGAAGGAGAAGCTGAACAAGATCACAAAAAATAATTTTTTGAAGTGCTTCGAGGATTGGAAAAAACGTTGGCACAAGTGTATAATATCTGGTGGGGATTACTTTCAAGGGGACAAACTACATATTCATGAATAAATAAATAATTTTTGAAAAAAACATAAAATTCGCGATACTTTTTGAACAGACCTCGTATTCATGGGATGGTGAATGTAGGAGAAGAAAAGTAAAAATATCAGTTAATTGACGTTAAATTCGGGCGGAGTATGGCCAATTACGCCCGTACTCAGAGAACTACTTTTTATGTATTGACATGATTGATAGTCAGCAATGGGCGGATCATTAAAAGCGGGGGGAGGTTCTAACTTTGCATTGAAAGTATACTCGCACCCACGCTACAAAATAAACTATGCCAAGAAGATCAAGTTTACTTGAAGACACTATCCAAGGGAAGGTAAAGAAAAAATTTGAATCGGAAAATACGAAAAAGTGAAAATAAAAAAATAATAATTTATTAATAGGTGGAAGAGGAATAAGTGATGTTCTAGAATGTATAAAAATTTGAAAACAAGAGTAAATGTATTTGATTTAATAAAAAAACAGAAAAAACTTAAAATACCTGAATATACCACAATCAGGAACTTAGTGCTGATAAAATAAAAAAAAGGCAAAAAAGTGGACCGACGACTTATGTTTTCTTCAAAACCTCATATGACACTCCTACTCAAAAAAATTTAAAGTGCCTCTATTTATGACGTCAACGACGATGATCTTCTTCACCGCATGCTCTAATTCAAGGCACTAGGTGCGCCTAACCGGGAGATCTAGCGGAGGAGGAACATTAAATAAAACGACAGATTATCTCCAATTCATTCTAAATTTTCAGTTGCAATTTCCTTTCTTCAGTTTTTTTGTGTGTAACTTCCTTATTTATATTTTAATATATTGACAAAAAACATATTGATAATATTGAAAAAAAATTCTTATAGCTTAAATACAGTTTACATAATATTTAAGCTTTGATAAATTCTCACAGTATTTTTGTTCGTAAGTTGCTTTTATTTAAGTAATTAAACATTAGTCGTAGATGGTTTCCCATCAACAGATATATTGGGTTGTTCGGAAAGTAATTTCGTTTCATTATTGGCCTTTTTTTTAAGTGAATCATTCAATTTGTCCAACTGATGACAGTATACTTCAGAATTGATCATTGTGTTCCTCGGTAGTAGCTCAATATAAACGATTACTTTAAAATCTCACCAAACAGATAGCTTAACCTTGTTTTGATGAATAGTGGCTTTCGTATTTTCTACTCCAGGATCTTTCGCGCTGAACATTGTTGTAGATAACCCATTTCTCGTTCCCAGTAATGATACGCTTAAAAATGGATCATTTTCTTGGCTTTTGAGAAGCAAATCACAAACGTCAATGCGACGGCACAAGCTTTTTTCCGTAAGAAGATGAGGAAGATGATATGTCGAACTTTGAGATTAAACCTAGCCGTTTCAAATGATCATGAACGGTCGAATTCGAACAATTTAATCTATCAGCGATCTCACGAGTTGTTATTCGCCGGTTTGCATTAATTAATGCCTTCATTGTGTCTTTATCAGCTTCAACTGGCCTTCCAGAACGTGGTGCATCTTCGAGATCAAAATTGCCGGATCGAAATTTTGCAAACCAGTTTTGGCACTGGCGCTCACTTAACACATCTTCTCCATAACCATTGGATAATTTTTTTCTTGCTTGAACAGAGTTTTTTTTATCATTTCTATAGTAAAAAAGTAAAATATGCCGAAAATGCTGTTTTTCACTTCCATATTTAAAGGGGTATCAACCAAAAACTACTGTGCAGAATCAATCGAATTTTTTCACAAGCAAGCCTTGCTATGTCAGCTGTCAAAATACATATGATTATACGGATTAAATGTGAAGTTGGTTGTGAAAAAATACAATTAAGTCCCCTGTAGGGAAAAAACCAACAACCCAATATTATAATTTCTCAGTTTTTCTTCATAATCTTATATTTTCAAAACTTATTTTTTCCGATTTTTACATAATTTTAACCGTTAACGTATACGATGAACGCATGAATGCAATATGCGATTCCATGTGAAAATTACACTGTGCTTTTATGAGGGTTGGTATGTTTTGTTTTATCTTATAAAATTGAGAGCTTGGATGATGGTGTTAAGAAAATTAATGAATGCGAACTAACTAATTTCTTAACACCATCATCCAATCTAGTTTTATAACTATATCATCCAGAAGATAAGGAAGTGGTAGGGCGTGTTTGTAGGCTAGCATTGCATATATCACTTGCAACTGTCGTCTTAGCACCCAAATATAACAAAAAAATCATGTAATGTATTATGATAGGTCCTTTCTCCTAGGAGATAGAAAATGTGTAAGTTTCTCCTAGGAGAAAGGACATAGGGTATGGTAATAGAAAAAGCTGAAATATGGAGAAAAACGACAAAAAAATCTCTGTATTAATTTTGTTTCTGAAACAAAAAAAAGAAGAAAGCAGTCAAACAAATGACTGGTATCCAAGAGAGAGAGAGCTTTCTCCGGAGGAGTCTCGACGCGAATAGACTCCTTCATGGCTATCCGCAAAACCACCTTTGGCACCTACATAGTTGACCCATCTACATGTATTCTGCCGACTTACCTTTCACGCTCAGCTCACAGTGATGCAATTACTCAGGATCAGATAATGGAGTGAAACAATACTAGTTTAATTCATTTTAGAAATAAAATTCATTACACAACAATTTTTATTTATTTTTTTTCAGCCATCGAACAATTACTTTTTTTTTTGTTTTTAAATATATATAAAAGAAATATACAATTTTATTTAAAACATTACTGTTGAGGTTTCTTTTATTTTCGTTTAAAATTATATCTCATTTAAATTATTTCTGTTTTATTCTAATTACCCTTTAAAATTAAATATTATTTTTATTTGTCATCTCTATTAATATTTAAATTAAATATATTAAAATTTATTGACATTTATTTTATAATTTGAAAATGTTAGGGATTTAGATCAACTACACCAGGCGTAGCCAACATTTTGCATATCATGCGCGAATTTTTTAATAGACGAGTTTAGATGCGCCATGCAATTCGAGTAATTCTTGTACAGGATGCTTTTTATGTTCCAGATCAATTTTATTTGGCCGCCATTTTGGTTTGGATAACATTTGTCTGTTGGCATTTTACAGTCGTAGAGAGTGATAATTTTGAAAATATGTATACACTAAAGCAAAGACTGGGCGACGACTAAGCCAACGTATACCTGAAAAGATTGATGCAGTGGGGCAGAGTGTTGCTGAATGTCCGGGTACCTCTCATCGATGCAGTGCACAAGAATTAAGAACATATCCATCATATTTGTTAAAAATTCTCAAAAAAGATTTACTGCAGGCAAATTACTATGTACGGCGGCGAGACTGGAATGGTTGAGTTTTACAGATCGGTATAGACGATCACCATTTTTGACAAAAAATCATTATGAGCGCCGAAGCACACTTCAACTTGGCTAGCTTTGATAATAAACAAAAAAACCGCTTTTGGGGTATTGGAAACCCTCAATGCTGTATCAGTTATTGGTGACCGCCATCGGAACATATTGGAAATCTTTCTTATGCCCGAATTAAATCAATTAGGCCTACAGAACATGTGGTTTGAATAAGATGGTGCCACATCATACACAGTTCGTGCCACGATGCAAATTTTAAGAGACATTTTTCCTCGCCGAATAATGCAAAGAAGTGGTGATATCGACTGGCCCTCACGATCCCCTGATTTGAACTCTCCCGATTTCTTCGTATGAGGGTACTTAAAAGAAAAGGTGTAAACTAACAAACCAACCATAACCTCGACAATTAAGGACAACATTCGAAACGAATTTGCTGAAATAACACCAGAAGTCTGTGGAAATGTTATGAAAAATACGCTTAAAAGAGCTCACTTTTGCATCGTGGCTAGAGGCATGCATTTGACCGAAATTATATTGCACATATTATGCTAAAGACCATATAATCAATCAATAAAATATAAATTATAAAATTATATTTCATTTCAAAGTTATTAAAAAAAACTTCGATCTAGAACATAAAACACACCCTGTACATTGTTACGATTGTGGTAAGGGGTAAGTAAATAGAGATAAGGATAGAATTGGCTTCGCTTAGGCGAGGAAAAGGAATAACTTAATCACGCAGTTAAATTAATAAATGTACGCCAGTTTAATGATGGATTAATCTACAATAAATGTAAATGATCTCGGGAGGGTGATCGCTTCATGATGAGGCTATATCTGCCAGAGAATCTTGTTTTGTGAAGATAACTCTGGACCACAGCTGTTGGCACTGAGAGCGAGATCAGCTTGGAATTTGGATTTGTCTGTTCTCTCTTTTTTAAATGATTTAATTATTTTATGTAAAACAGTATCTATTACAGCACATAAACATTACTTACCCTTAATGAAACTTTTGAGCCTGTTTGGATTTCGCTAGTCTTTTAATGTTTGGTGTTAAATTTGTTATCGAGAGCAGCAGAGAATTCTTCAAATTTGAGTCAATTAATCGCAACCGTGTTTTGCTTTTAATCAATTTCATTAATGAAAATGCTTCTTCACATTTGTATGTCATTCCAAAGTGACATATTTAATTTTTTGCAAATTTTCTTAGCTCTGGGAAATGTTCACATGATAGTAACCGCCAGAAATGAATTACGTGAGAAGCATTTTGATCTGGGAAAAGCTCATCAAATTTTTTTTAAAGAATGTATTTGTTTTTAAATCAATCAGTTCCATTTGGGGTTCATATAAGCGAGAATGCAGTTTTCTTCTTTAGCAAAACCATGAAAACGAATTTGAAATGTACCTTGCGTTATTTTGATTTTTTCAATATATTTGATCAAATTGCTTTTATTCTCAGGTACGTTTTGGCCACCCCTAAACTACACCGTCAACGCCATGTGCCAACGCAGCCCACCCCACTTAACCCTCTATCCCGGACTTACTTGATCATTTCATCTCATTCAACGTGCATTCTATTGTGATTCAGAAGAGTGAACTTTGGTGTGCTCCGAATTCTGCTTAATCACAATCCTAGGGCTATTTAACAGGACTAATGTAGGTTATTTTATTATTGGTATTAAGTCGTCGTTTTAAGTTTTATTTGAAAATTTTCATATCTTTACATTTTTTTGAATATTTTTTTAGCTATATTATATTAATAAAATTCTTTAAATTCTATTTGATTGTTCAAAGTAGTTGTAATAATAAATCGTTCATTCGGTTATTTAATTTCAATAATTCGTCATAATTGTATACTTGGGTAGTTTCTTCAATTATTTACCAGATAATCGTAAAGTTAAGGAGTCATATTCTTTGGCAATTCTATGCACTGTCACCGTTGTTAATATTAAAGAAAAAATGTGTACATACACAAAACAAAAACGTATTTTCCATATTTAAATTACTTTTACTATTTATTTATTCATAATTATAATTATTAGGTTGAATATTTTTTATAATCGATTAGCGAAAATCAACTGATCCAAGCATTCATCGCAAACGAGTATTTGTACCTTCTTCACAACGATTGCATATCATTGTCTTTGTCTCTATGGACGTAGAAAATTCGGTATATTTTACAATTTTGATTTAATAAAGGCGAAAATGCAAGCCAGGCCAGGCAACTGAAATTGTGAATGGTGTTTATGGTCCCGATACTGTCACAACAAATTACGGGCAATTTTGGTTTCGTAGATTCCGTTCCGGTCGTAGCATCGCCCAGGAGCAAAAGATCGACCACAAAACAGTTTTATACCATCTGCAAAAAGAAGCTCGTTGTTTGGGTGTCACAAAATGAATTGACACAAGAAAACATGATCTGCGAAGCCCTGGCCAAACGGAACGACGTCGACCCATTTCTTAAACGGATGGTGACTGGGGATGAGAAATGGGTCACATACGACAATATTGTGTGAAAACAATCGTGGTCAAAGCGCACTGAAGCGGCTCAAACGGTGGCCAAACCAGGACTAACGGCCACGAAGGTTTTGCGGTACATTTGGTGTGACTGAAACGGAATCATCTACTATGAGCTGATTCTATATGGCCAAATTTTAAATTCGGACCTCTTCTGTCAACAATTGTACCGTTTGATGGTAGCAATTGACCAGAAGCGGCCAAAATTGTCCAACAGGAGAGGTGTTGTGTTCCATCAGGATAACGCCAGGCTAAAGTGATTCACCAGAAACTCGGGGACCTTGGTTGATGCATCCACCTTATAGCCCGGTGGATCAATGGTAATCGCTTGGTGCCAGGATGCTTGGTTGATACATCTTGGCACCAAGCGATTACCATTATTTTTAGCATTGCAAAACTTCTTTAGTGATAAAAAATTTGCATCAAGAGAAGAAAGTATTGCTTAGTCCAGTTTTTCACTAATAGGGACAAGGACTTCTATGAAAAAGGCATTATGAAGTTACCTTTAAAATGACAATAAATTATAAAACAAAATGGTGCATATTTGACCCAAATCGGACAATCCAAACCATTTTAAATATTTTTTTTTTAAAATAAAAGTAAAAATATTGGTTTTCTTTTTTCCCAAACCAATATGAGGTTGAGTAAGCTTAAAACTTGGATTTAGTATAATACTCGTATATAAATAATCAACTGATCGGATGACGTTTGCTTAATCAACTGATCGGATGACATTTGCTTAAACTACCATTACTAGTTTTCATAAAAAAATTGGATGGAGCTGCCGGCTAATGGTAGCAGCACCATTTCGACCGAACTGACAACTGAACTGCAATGACTGTCAAAAATTGAAGAATTTCGCCCGAAAAAATTAAATACAACTGCAAAAGAAAAAGAAGATCTAATCCGACAAGAAAGCAGTTGGAGTTTTGTCAATTCTTGTAAAACTGCGAGAGTTTTGAAATTTTGACAGCGATTTCAGTTCAGTCGGAATTATGTTCCTACTTGAACGTTACTACAGCAAACTTAAATAAATGCTGCTGCACTTCCCGGCTGCAAGTGCATCTCTATAATTTTTCCATCGGCGACGGCATTTATCGCCTAGAAGACATTGTTTGATATAATAAAGATATTCATGGTGGGTATAAACTTATTATTTGCATTCCGTAAATTTATGAGGCGTTATTACGTGAAAACATTTTATGAATATAAAACGTAATCAAATGGCGCAATTCGAACATTTTTCATTCGTAAACAGAACGAAAATATCATTTAATACGACTTTTATACACTATTAAATATAAAATTCACTGCTAAATTGTCAATCAAAATGATCCAATATTTTATCATTTTTTTTTCTTAATTAATGGAGGACTTGGCGTTTCCTCACTGCTTCAACAAGTTTTTCCATCAATGGAATTGCACCTTTATTTAAAAAAAATAATAATTTATTATTTATAAATTATTATAAATTGAAGTTTTAATAAAACTCAAACTTATCTATTCACTTACCTTTTTTCGATTTCAATTTTAACTGTAACCAAACAATGATGCCACATAACCAAATACTGAAATGTGCGGAAGTACTACGGCGAGGATGAAAAATGAGAAACAGGTCTTAACTTAACCTCGTTTTCGTTGCTCTTTTAAATTGTGTGCTCTTTCATAAAATGTGAAGGTTTTAAAAGTTTTCGCAGTAATAGAATCGTCGCAAGTTTGAATTGTATTCAGGACATTAGCCGTAATGGGAGAAAACAGTAACACGGGAGCAATAGTAGGAGTCAGACAGCTTGTTTTTTTTGGATAGTGTATAAATGCTAATATACGTGTAGGCTCGTACGTAGTACAGAACGAATGGGTACGCATTGAAGCAACAGTTTCGCATTTTCGAATAGGGAAGGTGCGGTATAAAGGACACCCTAACCGAGATCGTACAACAATAACACAAATACCAATTAGGATAATTCACAAACACTGTGAAGAAAGTTTTCTCGATTGTGAGAGGATAAAGCTTTTCCTGTTGCGCGTCGGCTGTTATGCTTTTTATTAGGTGCTGAAGCTTATTACAGTTCGACATACTAGTTTGATGAATGTGTTCCGTCTGGTATTGTACGCGTTCACTTCACATTTAATTTTTGCGTATCTATTATTCTATGCATGTATTTATAAAGCTATATACAAAATTTTTCTGTATATAGTTATATCTGTACATATACGAATAAAGAGAGAATATTTATTATGTACAAACCTTATATATCGGCGTATCATCCATGAATAATATAAAACACGAACTTAATGGAACTAGATGGAATACTGTATTTTTATTCCAGAATTTATTGATTTCGTTCAAGTTTACTAGATTATCATAATAACTGCCAAAAAAAACAAAAATTATTTCAGTTCTGGTTTTATACGAGTATTATTCTCTTCCGAAAATAATTTAATCAGAAATAAAAACTGCTTTTATTTTATTTTTACTATAACGACAAATTTTATCTACATATAGATAAAATTTGTCGTTATAGTAAAAATAAAATAATATATATTTTGATTTTCACACTTATTCATTGATGTTACTTTTGACAACTTTATTTATTGTCTATTACAATAAGCGTGACATAATATTGATATTAAAATTATAGAAAAGATATTCTATGCTCATTAATTATCTATGTACATATATATACGTACTTAATTTAAAATTTTCAAGGTGTATTTTTTTGTATAATATTCACAAGTATTTAATAAAATGACACATTAATACGTAAATCGAAACTGTACAGTCTTATAGAGAAAAAGGAAAAGACACAGAAAGATGAAAATGGAAATTCCTTTTAATTAATAATTTTCTTCTAAAAGTTGTATTTCTTATTTATTTTCCTTTAAAATTAAGTTTATAGTGTATGTATGTGTTTAAGATTATTTAAAAGAAAACAAAAATAAAGTAAATAAATAATAAACAAATTTCAAATTTAAAAGTTTCAATTAGTTTTGAAGTTGTGCAAAAGTTTTTTTTCCTATTTTTTTTTCTTAGGGTGGGATAATGAAAAGTTACTAAATATAACTAATAATATGAATAATATTGACATTTACTTGTACACTTGTATACAGTTGATATTTAAATTACTCGTATTTATGTACTAATAATGATTGAGTTATTTTTGGACTTTTATAAATTTCGCCTTCTTTACTTGTTGTTCCGAATTTATGAAGCGAAAACTACAAACAATTTTGTTATATTCCAAATAAGAATTATTTATTCAAATTTGATTTAAGATTTTTTTAAAAAATCTTTTCGATCTTCCCATTAGAATTATTGATTTTGAATATTTTAACCTAGACGAATATAATTATAACGAAACTCTAGATGGTTTTTTTTTCTGTTTCAATTATATATATTTTTTTGTATTTGGTAGTGTGGTACAACTTAAATATGGGAAATACTTTACAGAATTATTCATGGATGATCAATCGGTAAAATATATAAGAACCCTGATTTTAGGGTGTGAATATTATTTATGGTAGATTCAAATTTTTGTTTCTGCATAGTCACAATGAAATCGAATTTATTGAATAAATGATACTTTGGATCTTAGTAGTAATTCCTAAATTTATTTGTTGTTGTTGTTGTTGATATTTTGATTAAAAAAAAGTTGAATTCATATTCCAAATATATATATAATTTTTTTTTTGAAATTTATTCATTAAAAATTTTCAAAATAATATTTAAATATTATCATTTTTATTTGAATAGCTTTAATAAATGGCTATAGTTACATAATATTTCAGGTTAACCGCAATTCTACTTAAGTATGTCTTTATTAAAGTTGCTATTGTACTAACCATAGTGATGTTTTTGCAAGCAGGGCAACCATAATAAATGGATTAAAAATTATAATATTCAGATGGATCCAATTAATTATCCTTGAATATTATATCTTTATTTCACCGTTTTCATTTAAGTTTAGATTGAATTTAATCCTCTGCATTCTAAATTATTCGTTTTGGTCAAGTGATATGAAAGATTGGATTAATTATATTTTCGAAATGTCTAATTAAAAATATTGAATTATTTGGAATGTCGCAAAGTTGGATTATTTGGACTTTTAAGATACATTCTATGAATTATACTTACAAAAGAAGTATTGTCTAAGAATGTTATTAGTGATATTACTGATAGGTTATATGAAAAATGGTAACTTTTAAATTACCAGAAGGAGTAAGAATCCATCAATACTATAATACTTTACGAGATTTATTTTAATGTTTAAAAAAAAGTCGACACCATTGTCTTTAAAGGCGCCCCTAGTAATAGAAATGAAAGTTTACGTAGAAGGCCATTTGAAGTGAAATGAAAGTTGACGAGCATAGATTTGTTTATGACGGAATACATATAATCTCATGAACGAAGGGTAAATTTAGATCTTAGTGTACAAAATATAACTTTTACGCACATAGAAAGTGACATCACCAATTTTACGAAGCCTATTGGATTGAAGGGATTGTATTCGACGGTAGTCGGAAGGTTTAGTAGAAGTCCATGTGTCTTGTGAATTCAAATCTTGATTGTTTCGTTTAGGGATTCCATATGGTTGGGGTTTCTAAGTATGATCTCAAATATCGTAATTTATATTTTCAGATATTGCACATCCATTAACGTTTAAAAACAGACCATGCTTACAGCGAAAAATGAATGTAACATGCATTTTTTTTCTGCTAATTGAGATTAACATTAGGAATGTAACATTGGAGCGATCTGGTAACACTGCGGACTTCGCCCTCGCAAAGCTTTTACGTTAGTCCCTTATAAACGTGCAATACAAGTTTAAATCTTGTATTGTAACTACGCAACCTTATAGAGCTGTGTAAGTAAAGTTGTGTTTCTGGAAATAATACTAATCAAGAGCATAAGCTTTTCGGTATTATAAAATATTTTTAGAGGGCTGAGAAGCACAACATCAAAAACTGATAAAAATGTAGAACGTGTGAGCGTTTTTGTGAGGTCAGACCGTCGAATAACATTGAAGGTGATGAATGGTGAATTAATTATGAATAGTTTTATCCTTCATGTGATTTTCACTCAAGATTTGGGCGTGAGAAAGGTTTTGCCAAGATGGTGTTTGAACTAAAAAGAAAAACCTTATGATTGAACTAACTGGAAATCGGAAGACTGAGTGCTTTGATCAAGTCAAAAATGATACAGATTTCTCCAATCCTATAATCACTGGTAAGTACGGTCTAGAAACAAAACGTCAAAGTGAAGTTTTGGGTCATTTTGGAATTGATCAAAGCATACAGTCTTCCGATTTCCAGTTAGTTCAATCGTAAGGTTTTCCTTTTTAGTTCAATCACCATCTTGGCAAAACCTTTCTCATGCCCACTGATAAATTTTACGACCGAAGAAAGGTAAAATGAACTTTCATTTTGACTGTAAAGGGACCGTTCCTAAGGAATTTGTGCCTCCAGGACAAACTGTCAACCAAGTTTTTTTTAATGAAAAAACTGGATTTATTCGTGTCTATTAAATATGATATTTCATATGCTCCTAAAAAATTTAAATTTAATTAAAGCATCTAATTTTAAACAAGTTCTAAATTAAATTTGAGAATAAAAAAATTATTTTTCTCTAATAAAGGATATTAATTTTCTAATCGTATAAAATACTCGTAGTTTTACTTTGTTGGTTAACGAAATTTATTGGTAAATAAAATTTTCGGATGCGTCTTAACTTTTTGCGAGTGCATGTTTTCCTTCTATTACATTCCAGTTGTTAATAAGTATTAGTTAAAGATTTTAGGTATATTATTTAAAAATATGTAATTAACTTACACGTATTTCCATCTTCAAATAACAATAATAAAAAATTATTATAAATATAAATTCATTTTTTTTATTATGGAAGTTTTTAGATAAAATATTAGAAAAGATGGTTTGTGATATTGTTAATATTTTGCTGGGCAACAGTTAAAATTTTTTTGTAAATTAGCATACAATTTTAAATATTTTATGAGCTAAGTTGTTATATTACAAGTAGATTATTTTAAATATTAACGAAGATTATTTATGTTTGAATAACGAAGATTCTACCATAGAAATATTTAAAATAAATTTTAGTAGAAAACTATATTATAATCCTTCTCAGGATTTAGATAATATTATTGTAGGAATAATATTATCTAAATCGTGAGAAGGATTATAATATAGTTTTCTACTAACATTTTTTTACATATTAAGCATAAAGTCATATTCAATATGTTGTTAGAAATCACGTAAAAAGCATTTTTGTTTTTCAAAATAAAATGGGTAAATAATACTTTTATAAAATTCTTTAATAAAATTAACTAACGAGATATCAACTCAATTATTAGTTAGTCGAGAAAGTTCATGCCAGTTTCCGGCAGATGGGGTTAACATCAAATGATGGGACAGTAACCACTTATCGGATTAACAACAGTAGACGCGCGTTTGAAAGGTGGCATTTGAAAATTTTATTAATGTCGGTGTAGTGTGTCAAAAAAAAATTTGTGGAAAAAATTTGTGGTGTTTACGGTGGCGATGCTGTATCAAATTCAGCAGTATGCAAATGGTTCACTCGCTTCTGTTCTGAAATAAATTGTGTGTAGACATAGCTTATGAATTAAACATGCATCATCAAACCGTTTTGAACCATTTGTGAAAGGCTGGGTTAAAAAAAAAACTCAATGTTTGGGTGCCTCATGAATTGAGTGTACAAACAAGATAAAAAAAATGGTTAACATATGAGATTATCGTTCGAAAGAGATCATGGAAAAAGATAAATAAACGATCACAAACAATTTCAAAGCCACGATTGAAGGCCAATTAAGTAAATGGTGGGACTGTAAGAGAATCTTTCCAGTCCCATCATATACCTTATTAACTAGTAGCAGGTCATAATAAATGGAATTCTTCATTATGAACTGCTACCGTTCGGTCATACTGTTAACTCTGTACTGAGATTGAGAGAAATCGGCCAGAATTGATCAATGAAGAGGGGTTGTCTTCTACCACGGTAACGCTCGACCACATACACTTTTGATGCCTCTCCAAAACTTAAGAAAGCTTGCCTGGGAAGTTTTGATGGCACTCTTAGACCGTTACTTATTTCGATTATTGTAGAACTCTTTTAATGGAATCAAGCTGGCTTTAAGAGAGGCCTTTGAAAACCACTTGATTCAGTTATTCAATCAGAAAACTACAGAATTTTTTATACTTCTCAGATTATAATGGATAATATTTGGTTTAATAATGGATAATATTTTATTTAAATAAATTAATTTTAACGCTCAAATTTTACGTCTTTATTTTGACTAGAAAATGCCACGAACTTTTTTGACTATCAAATATATTGGTAGAAAATGACTTGGTTAATTATTTCACCTACAAGGCATCCTGAAAAATTTACTATTAAAGCATGTGCGGATTTAAAAACAAAAAATTCAAAGTTTTATGCAATTTTTTTTATATATCTAAAGTAATATAATCAATCGTCACTTAAATGTGGCCCTTAATTAAACCATTCCCAATGTATAAATGTACAAAATGCCTATGTTACAGCTCAAAGATCGTATACGTCGCCAGCAATGGAGAGGAAGTGTTTTGCAGATCCATAGACAAAACCCTGATTTGTATAAGAAATTGATAATGAGGTCGATCATGCGTATTTGAAATTAACCTGTTTCTCCATTAAATAAAATAACCTTATCGTGAAAGTTTAGAGACAATTCGCGAAGGATCTTTATAGCCTCGTAGAGTGCCTGTGTGGTACAGTGTTTAAACCGTAGATCTTATTAGTCCGTACTCCTTTAAGGACTCTGCTAGGAATGCTGTTATAATGACTGGTAAGCGATATATATTTTTTGGCCATTTCGGTTAGGAAAACATGTAGATCCAGCAGAATGACGCCACGGCACACACTACACGCTCTAGAATTGAAATTCTGCAAATGATGTTGAAAAGTGGCACGCACCTTCTTCATTTTTAACCCATTTTGATTTTGGACTGTGGCGATACATAAAGATCAAAGTCTGGAATAAGCGACCGAAGCCAATTTTACAACTTGAAGAAAATATACGCAACGAATTCAATAATATTAAACCGGAAATATGTGAATGAGTCCTGAAACTTGTCATAAAAAAAGCGTATATTTGCTACAAGTATTTTCCTTGCATAATTTCTAAGTATTTATAAATGATTTTGATTAATAAAATTACTATTTTCTATTTCAATCCAAAATTATTTAAATTTTTTTAAAACTATTTTTGAACACTTTGTATATGATTGAATAATAAAATTATTTTGTGTAGTTGTATATAAATATTTTTGATAGAAAATAAAAATATAATAAGAACTTTTATATGTATATCTTATAAAAGATGAAAAAATTCACAAAATAATAATAAAACAAATCCAAGAGTTAATATTAGAAATTCTTTGAATATCGAAACAAATCTTGGCCCTGGTTATGATTTCTTGCAAACAGAAAATATATGTATGCCTACGGCTTATTAATATTTGAAAGTTTTCTAATATTTTGCGTTCAAAATAATCATAATATTGTAAATATTCTTAAGTTGGGATCAATAATACCGAAACTGATAGTGCTGAAGACTTGGCTCTATTAGAATATGAAATAAGGATACGGTAGATAATGTATTTAATACTACGCCGAGGGATGTATTTTATCAATTTTACTTGTAATTCCGAAAGTCGGAATTGTCTTAAGGTATAGTCCTCTATGAATTGAAGTTGCTTTTCGTTGTTATTTTAAGTGAGTCACTGTTGAAATTATTTTATTATTTGGGGAGACGATTTGAATTATATACGATGTTAATTTTCATTTACGAGCACAAAATTCTTGCTGAAGTCACGAACAACTGAAAAACGAGCCCATAAATTATTGGAGTGCACCCTCAGGGGGGATTTGAGTTAACAAAATAGATTGATTCATTCTAATTTCATCAATTTACGTTTAGAATAAAATTTCATTATTTCTATTTTTGGCTGTTGGTGTTTTAATCTACTCTTGATTATTTGCACAAAATTTTATAATTTCAAAAGCATTTTATTCTTTATTTTATGCATTTATATAATTGTGTTGTTGATTTGTTCATACAAAAACAAAAAAAAAACCGTTGCATTTATAAGTGCACTTGATAAGCACCAAAGTAAAATTTATAGAGAATAATTTATATGAAGTAAAATAATTTCGCTATTATTGCGCTCGATATATAAATAACTTCTAGCAAATTTTATAGGTTTAACTGTATACTAGGTCAATTTTAACATGTTTTTTGGTACTTTGAGATTAAATTTCCTTGTCTTTAACTTCCTTTATACTAAAACCGTTAATTTTTTTATTTGCTAAAACAAAACCTAGAAAATAGGTAATCATACTTATAGTCCTAAATAGCCTTTATTTTTAAACAATATAAGTCACATTAGTATTAAAATATAAATTCTAAGTGCCATAACAGTATATTAAGGCAATGAGTGAAATAAATTTATAGGGTGATCAACCATAACGAAAATAAATACTAGTTAAAGATACTACAAATTGAAGTAGACATCTTGCCCAACCAAGCAATAAAGAAATGATAAAAGCTATGCGTCGGGAAGATAATAACGACTGTAGCGATTAGCTGTCTTCCATTGAGAAAATTTGGCTACTCACAAGTACTTCTAGCTACTCGCAGCTACTTTTGCTAATACTAAATGAGTAGATCGCATAAGTAGTTACGCATACAATTTACGGTAGGGGGATTTTAGTTCCCAGAATGAAAATAGATGGCTTGGCGGGTTCGTTGGTTATGTTGAATAATCGTCATTATCAAATGTGTCTGAAGTACCACAGCGTTGGTTCGTTTCAGCTTGTGGTACTTCAGACACATTTGATGATGACGATTTAGATTAAAGTTTTTGTACTAACATAGGTGCTGGTGTTCGAAAAGTTTCTACTCCCACAGACACTGAATGTGGTGATGATATTCCTGGGTCACTCTGAAATATTTCCTCCATTTCACTTAGGTATAAAAATTTCAAAGCTCTCGTCCCTGTACCTCTGTCTTTCACATATTTCAATATATTTTCCCAAAAATGTTTCTTATTTCTCGTTTTAAAATATTCCTCTTTTTGGTTGGCATAAACATTTATTAATGCTTTATCCTCGTTATAGTTCCAATTTTTATTTATTATGTAATATTTATCAAATTCAAAGGTTGTACGAAACACATTCACTTCACTTTACGTTGACAAGCTGAATAAACTCAGTATGGTTGTTGACTCTTTTGAGGTTATATTTTTCTTCTGTCAGTAAATTTTGCATTCCATTCGGCATCTACTCCCAAGTACTTGTGAGTAGCAAAATTTTCCCAATGGAAGATAGCTATAGAGGTATAATGTTACTATCTATAGAATATTTTCGGCTATATTTCTAGGCGAAATAGGGCCCATTTGCCCAAAAAATAATATCTGACAGGATCCGCTCCAGGCAAATTAGCAACAGACTAGATCTTTTATATTCGATAGTCGGATAGCAGCTTCATCATCAATTTATCGACTTTAAAACAGCATATAATCATATAAGTAGGATAATACTATACTTTAATGATAGATTTTGACACCTGAGAAAATTTGATTTGATTATTCAAAGTCCATAATGATTTCCGGCAAAGAGACGCACTATCCTTAATTCTCTTTAATATTCATTAAATTTGGCAAGCTTTTAGTTGAAGAAATCAATATTCTCTATTAATCAAAAAGAACTGTACTAGAGGTCTTAACAAAAATGAATGAAGGTTAAACAAAGTATATGGTAGTACCATTAGCATCGAAGAGATAACCAACAAACACGGCTCGCTTACAAAAAGGAGACTAAAACTTTCAAAATGGATTACATATTGAGATATATCGAAGATTGACACATAACCTTATTCCTGATGTAGTCACGTAGAATGAATGGCCAACATTTGACGTAGCATGGGTGTTTCAAATTTTCCCAGGAGGCATATACAAATACGATGGTTCCATGAGGAGGCATATACAAATACCTTCCAATTGGGAACCTGCATAGAGTCTTTGACAGATCTTCTCCTACTCACGTTAAAAAAAAATTAAAGTCTAAAATTATTAAATCTTTTTCTCTTTTGTGCTCAAAGATCGTAGCGGATAACAACATAGACGAAAATATCGGTACATATTAGGTGAGAGCCAACAGAACTAAATTATTTAGCACGAAAATTGTGACCATAAAAACAAAGCGTATTAAATTAGTCTTTCTAGTCCTCATGTTTTCTTGCATATAAAAACCAGTGCTAACTCTCTTATCAGGATGGATGATTCCGCAGCTTAACGGTTAGGACATGGACCACGATTATCCGGTTAAAGCTAAAGTCAAACTCAATTGATTGCGGTGGGTGGGACACTTAATCTATATGAATGAGTTAAATTCTAGATTTGTATCATTTATGGCCTAGAAGACGGCATAGGCTCTACTTTTGAGAGAGTGACGGTAAACACGCTAGGATCTGGAAGACCTTAAGTGGACTTCTGGTTGTTCTGCAGTTGAAGATGATGATGAGAGGATAATGTAAAATAATTTGCTCGGATGACGTAGATAAAATTTTTGAAAATATTTTTTTGATCTTTTGATAATAACTTTTTCTGTTAAAATTAAAAACGGTAAATTTATTCTCAGTTTCATAATTTTTTCTTCTAGCATGTCTATAAATTTAGCTATAGTTCACGTCTTTACATACTAATATCTATAATTGTACATAAATGTGCATATGTAGCTTATCCTATAAAAAATTTCAATATATTTGTCAACTCTCTAGTTACATATTTTGTAAACGCTGCAACATAAATGTCTGTGTAAATATTATTAAAAGTATCAGACGTTATAATTTATGTTTACAAATACTTGTAACTGTGTATACTCGTGTACCTAAAATGTTATATTTCTACAACAGAATTAAAATCGATTTTTCAAAACTGATCTAATGAGAAAATCCTTTCTACTACAAATAAACAAAATAGAACAAGATTGTAAAAGACCGTCTATAAAATATATAACAAACAGAGGAATTCCTAATTGGATACTCCATTCCGAATTAGTCTATTTATATAATCTAGGGAGTGAAAAAAATGTTAAGCTATTTTTAGTAAGTATGTGTAAGCCTTATATTTCACAGTGAAAAAGTAAAAATATTGAACCCTTTTAGATCGAAAAGGTCAAGATATATTATGTTACCCCAACGAGTACCATCGGACTTTCGGTGTTTGTTTGATTTCAATTGCTTGCGAAACTTTGATAATACGAGTACGAAAAAATTCTCCTTGAATTATTAAAAACATCCTATTAGGGATTAGGTATTAAAATACAACAGAATTTTCACAAAATGATAAGTAGACTTTGTTATATTTCGAAGAGCAAATTTTTATGCCGTTTCTCTGTAACAAATATTTCTGCTCCTTTTTTATATTTTTTAAAGCAAGTTTTTTCTATTTTTTATTTTTGTTCTATTTTGTTTCCATTATATTTTTCATACATATACTTTCTTTAAATTGATTTGAAATTTCTCCCCATCGGATATTTTGTTCACATTAAATGTTGGTATTGGTAAAAGGATATTTCATTTAAAAAAAAATAAAATCCTAATTTTAATTTTCTATTAAATCATTTATATTTTTTTTTTATCTAAAAAGAAACTTATTTAATTTCAATATTCCTTTATCAACATTTTATTTTGTCGGCTTAAGGATTTTTCATCAAGGGTGTTTAATCTTTAAAATTAAATAAAGAAAGTAGTTGCAAATATATTTATTGAAAATTAAAGTACATAAAATACTATTGTTCATATTGACTTCTTGTCTTTGTTTGCAGAAAATGATCCGAAAGGTATAATTTTGGATGCATCTTCAGCATAAATCGGGCTGAATCTCATCGATGGTTTGAATGATGTTCTGACTGCAGCTCGGAAAGTCTTGTCGGCTTATAAGAATAAGCCATGGATTTAACATAGCTTGATAGAAAGAAAGTCTAAGGACGTCAAATCGAACGATCATGGTGGCATATAAATTTCGTCCGCAATAAGTCCTTCTTTCAACTGCTATGTTGCAAGTAAGGTTTTCTGAATGCAAAAGCTCCTAGAACTGTTGTGGTTACTTTTTACCTACGATCTGTTAGTTTTACTTGTCAGAAGGTGATTTTTTCTCCAAATCTGGGATTTGTTGTACAGAATAGTTGAAGTAGTCTTAAATAATTACTTAATTCATTGTAGTCTTCGCATGTTCTTGAGTTAATTGATTCTTATGTGAGTACAGATCTAAGGCTCAATTCTTGTAAACGATATAAAATTGAGGAGTTTTGGAATTCTTGCACACTTTGAACCACAGCCGCAATATTTTCGTTTGACCGAACATTTCGCAGGGCATTTGCCAGTTAAAATGGTTTCTTTGAATTAGACTTTGAATTGTGCTCTCCATAAAAGCGGCCAAAGCATACATTTTTATAATAAATTTTCACTATATCAGCACGTTATTAAATCGTATAGTTTTAGCAAAACATAAATGCTTAAGAATGACATCACCGTCATTTGAAACGTCAAAGAAACAAATTGTCGAAAATTAAGTGTTCCAATTACAAAGTAATTTACTAAAATCTAGAAACTACACTAAATAAGTATTGTTTTTACATGCTAACTAATAGAATAGATAAAAAAATTATTTTATTTCGGTAATTACTGAAATAGTAAAATGGATTCTTATCTATGTAAAAAAAATAAAAATTTCAATACTTCTAGAGTTCTGTTTTGTATTTAGAAATCTTGTTAGTATATAATTAACGAGTACAATTAAAATTTTATTATGATTTAAATTGATTATACTCTGATAAAATTAATTTTTTTTGTATTGATTTAAAAGAAAAATTCAATCGATATTTTAAAAAATAATGAATTAGATTGAGTTCATATATTTTAAAAATGAAAATGGAGACTAATCAATCGCTTATTATTTCTGAGACGTGCAGGAGTCATCATTACATAATGCAACTAGAATATACCAGGTGTATAAGCTTTAATCCTCTTTTTTAAGTCAAAAAAACATATGTTTTTTTCATAGAAAGCAAAAACAAATTTATTCAACATACTTGCCCTCGCTAGCTACACATTTTTCCCATCTCTCGGGCAATTTGTGGATTGAAAATCCACCACGCCAAAAAAATTCCTTCTCTTTCGAGGCAAAACACTCATCAAGCCATTTTCGGACGTCTTCGTAAGAATCGAAGTGCTGCTCAGCGAGCGCGTGGTCCATCGATGAAAACAGGTGGTAGTCGGAAGGGGCCAGGTCTGGTAAATAAGCGGAGTTGGGTAGCACCTCCCAGTTGAGTGTCTCCAAGTAGTTTCGGACCATTTTTGAAGTGTGCGATGGTGCGTTGTCGTAGAGGAAAATCAGCTTGTCATGTATTTGTTGATAATCCGTCCTTTTTTCACGCATAGCACGGTCCAATTTGATCAGTTGTTGGTAGTAGCGATGCGCATTGACAGTTACACCAGGTTTCAACATCTCATAGTAGACGATACCCTGCTGATCCCATCAAACGCACAGCATCTTCTTCCGTCCGAAGCGATTTGGTTTTGGGGAAGATGATCATGATTGGCCGGGATCAACCCACGATTTCTTGCGTTTAGGATTCTTGAAATATATCCACTTTTCATCACCTGTCACAATTCGATGCAGGAACGACTTTCTTTTTTGTCTGGCGAGCAAGATTCCGCATGTGTTTTGGCGTCGCTCCATCTGCCTATCGTTCAATTCATGTGGCACCCATTTTCCGATATTTTCAATCTTCCCCATGGCATGCAGACGCATGGAAATGGCTGGTTGAGTAAAACCCAATTGCTCCGCGAGCATTTTTGACGATTGGGTATCGCCTTCGTCCAAAAGAGCCTGCAATTGATGGTCCTCAACCTTCCTAGGCCGATTTTCACGCTTCTGGTCCCACAAGTCAAAATTGCCGTCTTTGAACCGACGAAACTAATCTCGGCACGTTGTTTCTGATAAAGCACTGTCACCATAGGCCTCCATAAGCATTCGATACGATTCGGCAGCCAATTTCTTCAAATTGAAGCAGAAAAGCAAAGATTCCCGCTTATGCTCTTTTTCTGGCACAAAACTGGACATCATTACCAAAGGAAAATTGTTTGTTGTTGTACGAAATTGCTGACAATGTGCACTGATTAATGTTGACAGATGTCAAACTCATAAAAAAGTATGGCGTGTCCATGGTAGCTTAATACGCTCACTGACGCCATCTATGATCAAACATTTAAGCTTATACACCTGGTATGTAACTAAATAATGTTCGAAATCAGCAAAAACTGATAAAAATATGATTATCTAAAATAATTGCTTACAATAAGCATTCTGTGCAATAAATTTTTTTTAATACATTTTCCGGTAAAAAAGGTTTTTTGAACAAATATTTTTGTGAATGGAAAAAAATTTGCAAATCGAATTAAATTCAGGAAATTAAATAAAGGTAAAAACACGTAGAAAACAGGTAGAGAAATATAATTGAAAAAGCAAAACTGTGCAGGTGCTACCATTTTCAAACTTGAGAGGAATAACAACAGGAACATTTTCCTATAATTTATTTCTCTAGAGATTATTAAATTTATACAAGTTTCTAAGTAGTTTTATAATGTATAAAGAAATAACCAATGTCTTTTTTTGAATAACCAATGTCCAATCATTAAAATTTCAAATCCATCTTTAATAAAATTCTCTGCAGTTATTTGATATCAAATTGAAATTCCATTATGAACTCAATAAAGTGAATGGAATAATAATAAAAGTTGAATTTTTATAATTGCAATTTATAAAATTATATTTCTAGATGCAACACTCATGCTTAATATAGACGTAAATACTTCTACTCAATAGAATGTAACTATTCATTTGGTTATTCGATATAACGATTACCTGCAATGATATTCAAAACCAGAAAAAGAATCCACTTTGAATCTTATTTGATTTAATATTTCCAGAAGGAATGTAAGCATTTAAATTGCTTCAATATTAGTGCATTTTGTAGTGCATATTTAAAAGGAAAGAAACCATATTATTTTATTGCACTCAATTGATGTCTGCATTTACGAAAAAAAATAACCACAAAATTCCTAGAATCACGAACTGGAATTTTATCTGTGCCCATTTGGATAGGTTCCTGGCATGTGACCCATTTGCAGCTAGCTCCTGTTGCTAGTTGTTCTCTTAAAAAGTGTCTCGTGATCTAGTTCCGAATCAAGTGTGCTGAAAGGATGTTAAAGTTGTATAAATGGGTCAGAAGTTCAATGCCGTCGAACAGGTGAATTCCTTTACGTATACGTAACAAGCTTGTACCAGGCTTTGTTCACTTAGAAGAGCTTATAAAATGCACATCAATGAATTGGTATAAATAGTTAAATTTTAAATATTCTCAAATACTCCATTAATGTCTAGGTTAACTTCAATTAAGAAAATCGATATTATATAGCTTGTGTAGGTGGATAATAGAGGCGTTTATTTTTAATGATTATAAATTCATTTTTCTATATTATATATATGCGCCTATACAATTATTGATGCGTATTGAATATTTTTTTATCGATATTTCCAAAAATTCCGAAATAAACATAATCGATTAATTTCATATGAATTTAATTTTAGTCACGTAATTTGTTAAACGATGTTAAAAAATTCAACCACGAAATTATCGAAAAAGGAATTTCGAATTTATTAACTTATGGTATTTAAAAAAATATCCCATTTGTAATTAGTTGATGTAAAAATTAAAAATTCATAATAATTTAAGTCCATTTTTCAATTACAAACATTCGTCAATCGCAGGCAATCTGCGGATATTTTTTTTTATTCAATTGCTAAATATTTCGTGTAAACTAATTGAAATATAAAAAAATTAATTATTTATTTCGATTGCTTTTATTTTTATTTGCGGATAGTTGTATATGTTCTGAGCAAGTTTCTAATGTGAAAAGGTTTATTTAGTCTTGTTGTATGAATTGTAGATGTCACTATAATACGTATAGGTGGTGCTATAGTCTTTACATCGCAATTCTTATTTATCTGTTGCAAAAGTTAGACTTTTACTCATTTTTCTTTTCAACTCCTTCTTAACTGATTATTTTTCTAATGTAGGCTTTAATATAATTATTATGTTATTATTTTTAGGATTTTTACTATTTTATTATAAAGAATCAATAACAGAATGTATAATAGTCCCACAAAATCAGTAATATTTTGTTGTTACTTTATTTCTCTGCCCCAGAAAGATGTGTTTCTTCAAAAATCGTTATTGTATGATTTCTTGTTAATTGCTTCCATCAGATTACCTTATATTTTTTACTATGTAATTTTTTATTTACATTATTTTTTGTCTAGTATATTATTTTATTAGGGCAGATATTTTTTAGTATACAATGTTATATTAGGTATTTAAATTATAAATTACTGAAAATTTAACCCTTGTTAAACTTTTACAATACGAAAAATTTACCTTTTCCTATCTTAAAATTTCCCTTTTTCCTTTTCTTTGATCAAAACATTCATAATGTAATTTTGGAGCATTATTCATTAACGAATAAAATTGTAATATTTTGACAAGAAAATTTATAAACTACAATCCACAATGTGACTTTCGGCGACAGATCTTTCAAGGAATATAGAAATGTTCATAATTGTATATGAAAATGTACACTTAGTTTACTGCCCATAACCTATTGTTTATGTATGTAATATTGTAGATAAGTAGTAATTACACATTAAGGTAAATACGAGTAAGTGTTAAATATTTCGGTTGATAAATTTGCATGACCTTTGAAAAATGTCATGTAAAAATTATAAAACATTTTTACATTCAGCTTGTTGAAAAAATACTAACACTTCGAAGGTTTAATTTTAAATATTGAAAAATATCATGTAAATTTTACCTTTAGGTAAAATACGAGAGCAAAGTCATTATAGCAAAAGGAAGCCCTAATGATTCAATGATTTATTATGCAAATTACTTTCGATCTATGTACTTTTATCTGAAATCACTCGCTCATTATTCTTTTTGAACTCAAATGAGTTTTATCTAAGCAAAAGAAACAAAAATTGCTATACAAATAGTTGAGATGTTCTTTTATTAATTATATTGATTCTTGAAGGTATTTTTAGAATAAATAAAATAAATAATATTTATTCAAAATAAAATGTTCCAACTGTTTTGCGCTTGTCAACGCAAACCATTTGCATTGACAAGCGCAAAACAGTTGGAACATTTTATATATAACTATTATTTATCAAGATTGATTATACAAAATGGACAAATAATACATATTTCAATGCAAGTAAATAAGATGTGTATCAGAAAAGTAAATAAAACTGTTGTTTTTTTTCTAACAATTTTATTTTATTTTTATATATCAATGTTATCGCCTTCAAAGTAGTTATATATATTTAACTACAATAGTGGAATATCTCAATAAGAAATTTCAAAAAAAGATTCAACCCAGAAATCAGACATATAACGTATTATTAAGATCGGATGCGTGGTATTAGTTTATAAAGAAGGTAGACCTGGACATACGAACTCGAAATGATAAATTTTATTCGGAAAAATTCTCAGGACAAAAAAACATTTATTTCTAAAAAAACTGAGAGCTCATTTAGATTTTGCTACCACTCACAGGAATTTATAGAAATTGAAAACTGTTCCTTCTTCTGATGACTATAAATGTAATTTTCTTAGCTCATATAGAAGATAAAATGTGAGGATGCTAACCCTGAGGTTTTCCATATAAGGATTTAGAGAGCAAAACGATAACATTTTAAGTGGCCACCATATTTTCTAGACCTAAATTCTATTAAGAACTTGCGGGAGATCTCATAAAGAAGAGTAAGGAATACAAGAACTTGTGGACAACTTAATCCCTTTGATAACTACAAGGTGAGCTTCTGTAATATAAAATAAAGGCTACACTACGTAAAGATGCAGCTGTTGACAATACAATATCTTTTGCAGTTAGGAATGCAAAATGAATGCCACTTAATCCATAATTTCTTTTTTAGTAGGACTCCTTCCATGGTGCAGCTTCTAGACCCAGCCATTTATTTTCCTAGCCCTCTTATTAATTTTTTAGCACAACCTAATTTAATCTACAAAATTTATAACATCTAATTGGTTCCTCTTCTAACAAACTACCGACCAGTTTCATTAGGGTAGCTGGTAATGTCAATCCTCATGGAACATGATATCACCAAATGCCCTCATGGTCATTACAAGCAAACAAATCAAGGCTACTCTACCAAATATAAATGTTTTATATGATTTAGCGATATACGAGGTGTGACAGAAAAGTAATGTGACTGATTTTTTTCCAAAAAAATTTATTTTATGCATGAATATTATCCCTTTGGGTGGCTGTACACTGGTGAGTACGTTATTTCCACTCTTCGTAGCTGTGCTGGAAGGTTACAAACTGAAATCGTCTTCAGCTGCTCGGTTAAACTTCTTTTGATGTTATCGACAGTACTAAGATGACATTTTCCTAAGTGTTTTTTTTTATCTTGGGGAACAACAAAAAGTCACACGGACTAAAATCAGATGAACAGAGTCTAAATATTTGTCAATGTGCCACTGTTCACTTTGACGTTTTATATCTGGACAATACCTAAAATTTCTTTATTCATCACCAGTGATTCTCGGCAGGTGAAATTAGGGTTATTTTTGATTTTGTCAATAAGGTTATTTGGGACTCTTTTCTCATGCCCAAATCTTGGGTCGAAATCTGATGAAAAGTGAAACGATTCAGTTACTTAAAAATATCGCGTCGAGAGCTAGTGTATGCATGTATTACAGCTATTAATCCTATTTTAATATTATTTATTAAAATCCTAAAATCTATGTCCATTATTTACATAAATAAAATTGATTATTGGTCCCAATTAACGACGCATACAGATATTTTGTCTTACCTTATTCCTAGTTATTAAATGTTAGAATACGATGAATATGGTTTTTTTCGTTATGGAAAATATTTTAAAGTAGGCTAGAGTACTAAAAAGGCCTTAAAAATGCTCTATATACGAGTATATATATGTACTCAAATCAATATTTTTCCATGTATGACCGTTTTAAGATAGTGGGAAATTCTAACCACCTTCTCTCATAAAGGGTTTTTTTTTTAATTAACTGAAAAAGACAACAAAATTATTTAAATAGGTTTTGAAAGGTTTATTTTGCTAAATTTAAATATATCTTTTTCGGATGAGGGCCATTTCCACCTCGGTGGGTATGTCAACAAACAAAATTGTCCCATCTAGTGTCCAGAAGCCGATGCATGTTACGGTTTGGTGCGGATTTTGGACTGGTTTGGTGCATGTCACGGTTTGGTGCGGATTTTGGACTGGAAGCATCATTGGCTCGTTTTTCTTCGAAAACGATGAAGGAGCCGCCGTTACGGTCAATGGTGAGCGCTATCGTAGCATGCTCAACGAATTTTTGTTTCCAAAAGTTGAAGAGAATGGCATGGACGACATTTGGTTTCAACAGGACGGGGCCACTTACCACACACCCAACGTAACAATCCAAATTTTGAGCACTGCTTTCAAAAACCGAATAATCAGCCGAAATTCTGATGTCAATTGGCCGCCTTGCAGTTGTAATTTGAGCCCATTTGACTATTTTCTGTGGGGAGCCGTTAAGGATAAATGTTATGCAAGCCATCCAGAGATAATTGAGGCCTTGAAACACGAAATCAAACTTCTCATTGAAGAGATACAGGCCCAGAGAATCGAAAATGTACTGAAAAATTGGGTCGAGCCAATGGGGTACTGTAAGGCCAGCCGTACAAAATAATATATTGTATTTTGTAGGAAATTTCAATTTATTATTATTTTTTATTTACTTTTTAAAATGCAACTTATATATGATCCACCCTGTATATATATACGTGTATGTGAGCTAAGCTAGCCCAATTTAAAAAAAAAAATTGAATTTTCCTACAAAATATATTATTTTGAATTTTATCTGCATCCCGATATATTGTAATCTCAGGGATAATTAGTAATTTTTATATTTCAAAACAGTTATATTTTTATTGAATTTAAGAATATGAAAAGTTAGCAATTTAAATGCAATTTTCGAATACTTCAGTAATTATTAAATGATCAGTAGGAAGAATATTGTTTACAAGCATTTTTATTCTTTCTTGGTAATAGATAAACAAGGAATTATCTGATACCAATACTTATTTAGTTGATTGAATATTTCTAATTAACATAAACAAAACTATCACATATTTAATATGAATATTGAAAGCAAGTATGTACTTATCCGTATTCAAGTATGTCGTAATGATTTCTTTGCTCGTAATTATTAGAAATCGAATGTGTGCTTTGGAAAGTTTCTCAAAGAAACATAAGTAAGTTTAGTCAGTCATTCGGAAATCAATTCGGCATATGTAAACATGCTTGCAAACCAAAATGTTTACTTTCGTATTGATTGTATGTCAAATATGTACATGCCCACATTTAACTAGAATTAAGAAAATGTAAATGTGCTTATGCTACACAAATGTAATATGAAATATAAAACAGCATTACGAGTAGAAGGAATTTAGTAACGAATTTTTATAATATTCTATAGAAAAACGTTTACGTCGCTACTTAATAATGATATTTTCAATAAGTTTCTTTCATCAATAACCTTAATTAATTTAATATTCTAATCCTAAAATTTTTTTTAAAAAATGTTATAAAAATTAAAATTTATAAGAAAATCATATCATTATGCAGTGTAAAAAGGTGGTAAGAAAAAAACTCATATTAAGTGGATAAGAAACTATTGTAGTTTTAAAATCAAGCTATAAATTGATAAATAATTTATATTTTTTTAACTCCAAATAGTGATTTATTGTTAATACTAATAAGAGCAAAGCATACACATATATTTCTAACCTACTAAAAACATTCCCCTCCAATGTGCCATGATCAGTTTTGGTTCAAATCGACTAAGGATAAGGACTTATTTAGGATCAAACACTTAAGAAAGTGACTTGTTTTTTGGGTACTCTGCTAATTCATAGGTTTTGATCGTATTTATAACAATTTTCATCTTAGGTTTTTCATGCGAATGTAAGCGTTGATCATGTTTAACTGCTTTCTTTCTAAACCGAATTAAATTACAAATCACAATTAAATTACAATACCGTACATCCAAACGGACTTAACTATTGGGTTGTGAAATAATTATTTTTTGAAAATTAGGTAAAATTTTTTTATGATATTTTAAATGTGCAAGTACATGATTTGTAAACTGATCGACAGAGTTCTGCATACCACCACTAGATGCTGAAATGGCTTCTGGATGCTGAAATAAATAATGTTTTTTTCTTTTAGTACATATTGTTTTCAAATATATATTATTCATATAAAAGGTAATTCAATGGTCATGCCAATTTTCGATGGCGACTATTTCTGAGTTGTTAATGTTTTTTTTCTTCAATATAGCAATTTTAGGTAACTGTCATGTACAGGGTTTGGCAAATTTAGTCATGGAACGGTACACAGTTGAACAATGCGTAAAATTAATCCAAAGGTAATGTGAGAATAGTCGTATTGCAAGAAATTTGGTGCAGAAATTCGAAAAATTTGGGTCGGTGTAAAATTAGTCTTAATACAGGTCTTTTCCTGAAATGCGTTTCCGTATAGAAAGAAAGTGTGACCGAAGCCCTAACAACGACCTCAATTCATTGCAGTGCACAACAATTGGACTTTTTCTAGAATACCACTCAGTGTTTTTTTAAAAAACGACCTTTTATTATACGGCTACAAAATATAATTTATATAGGAACTAGAGACCATTGGCGGCGTCGAATATTTACCAATTGGATGCTTGGTATTTGGGGAACTATTTTTTTATGTTTCTGTTGACATGACAATTACATAAAGATAAACGCTACTAGCAGATGATGCGGAATTAGAAAAGATGCATCTAATTGAGAATCGGTTACAGTAATCCACATTTTACATCACCTGAGAAAGAGAAATTCAATGGGTATCTAATATTTCTATTATCAAAATAGATTATTTGTTACATCTTTAGATGTAAAGAAATTCTTAATATAAAGAAAACTGAAAAGGGAAATAAACTTATTTTTACTTAATAAAAAGTAAAAAGAAGTTCTTAATATAAATTCTTAATATAGAAACCACCCATCAGTACGCCTTAGAGTGCCCCTATTAAAAGTATGACTATGGCTCTCTTTACTGCGTCTGTTAATTCAAAGACCTGGGAGCGCCAGACCGGTAATCAGAGAGAAGAGAAACCTTTAATAAATATAATTAGTTCAACTTCATTATAATTTCAATTTTAAATTTCTAATTTTTTTATAAACATCATTTTATAACAATAAGTTTACTTTCTTAAATGTAAGGTAAAATTATAAAAGTTTAAGTTTCTTCGATGAAGGGCCATTTTAATTTAATTCAATGTCATATTAGTTATAATTTCAAGTTTTTAATTTTTATAAATGTTGTTTTATTGCACTGGGTTTAATTTTAGTAAATTAATTCTAAATTTAAAAAAAATACTTTTAATATAGAAAAACAGAACTGATTTTACTCTTCATTAGTTTTAGTTCTCTTGTTGCAATTTTTATTTTTTTATTTTTTTATTTGCGATTACAATTGTATTGTAACAAGCAGATTTACATAACATTCTAATTTACAATATTGTGCATCATGAAGTGGGAGTAAATACCCATTGGAATTTCTCCAACTAACGGAAGTTAGATTCCTCTAGAAAATCTCTAGGCCATTGTCTCTTAAGTCTCCGATGAGTGTTTCCGGGGAGGGCAGAACAGAAAAATTATCTCACAAGTGGATTATTATGATAGGATAAACGGGAGTGAAATTTTTGATATCGGAAAATGCACAGGTCCTGAACAAAGGGAAGGATCTTGGATTGTAAGGCCTCGACGCGATAGGAATTGGAATGTTTGGTTGAACCCCAAAGTTCAATTCCATATGTTCAAATAGGTTTTATAATTGTGTGAGATTAGAAGCTTACTTTTCATTGTTAGTTTTGAGCTTTTGTCCAGCAGTCTAAGAAGTTGTAGGTAAAGTCTATTAGCTTCAACTCTTTTTAGTCTAGTATCTGGGTTTTATGTTAATCTCTTGTTCAGGTAAAGTCCCAAATAACGTACTTTATTATATTGTGAAATCATGTTGCTATTAAGGTGCAAAGGGGTAGATTTTCCTTGAAGCTATGTCAGTATTTTTTTGGGTAACAAGTATGGCCGTATCGTCTGCATAACTAGCAATGATAGTATTAGGATCATATGGAATATCATGGGTATAAATATTATATAAAATCGAATCAAGGATACTACCTTATAGAATTTTGGCTAGAATAGGATATATATCCGAGGATTCTGAGTTAATTGCAACTTAAAAATGACGTTGGCAGAGATATTAATTTATGATAAGGTAGTATATTGAAGGAAGAAAGCTCTTAAGTTTCCGGAGGAGTCCAGGATGCCACACACGATCAAAAGCTTGGGAGATATCTAAAAATACTCCTGGTCAATACTGTTTCCTATCAAGAGAGTGTTCAGATCGGAAGCCAAATTGGTGAACAGGAATTATTCCTTTAATAGGAGTTTTTCAAAAATCTTACCAAGCATTGGTAAGAGGCTGATAGGTCTATGCGAGGAAGAAAGTTTAAAATTTATATAATTTTTCAAAATTTTTTTTATCATTACAATTCTGTTACAGTCGTTTGTTCTTATTCTGTTATACAAAAAAAATTATTTTATTTTTACGTTATGACGATTTAAAAATAATTCTTTCGTTTTTTTTGCATTTACTAATTATGACAATTTTCTTTTTAACTGATAGAATTTAATGTTTTCGGTATTTATAGCACACAAGATTTAGCTAGATAGAGTGATCTAAAATTCAACAGACACAAGATTTAGCTAGATAGCACACAAGATTTAGCTAGATAGAGTGATCTAAAATTCACCCATCAATTCTCTACCATCACTATCGATCCAATCTCCTAAACGCTGACTCATAGCCTTCTGCCTACGTGATTTTTCAACTCGCATGATTCCACTGTTGCCTGATAAAGCGTTGTTTTATCATGAAATTTCTTTAACCAAAAAAAAAAATTGTATGTACAATTTCACAGACCTACACGAACTATGGCCAAGACTACCATAATATTTTGAAATTTAAAAAATAAAAAATTTGCCTATACCAAATAAACTCTTAAAGCATATTTTTTAATATTCTCATAAAAAAAATTAGAATGATTTTTTCAATAAGAAACATTGAAAAAATTATACAATTATTCAAATAGAATTTATTTTAAAATGTTCCAAAAAAATTGTGCATTGTGACGTAGAAGAAAACTTCTCGAAAATCGCTCCTTCTTAAATTTTTATTTCAAAATATTTACGTATATCCTAAATTTAGTAATGAAATAATAATGATTTACCTTAAAAAAATAATCGATGGAATGAACATTTTCGAACATAATATTTTTTTAAAACTGAAATTACATAAAATTAGTAACAAAAATTTTGCGTAAATGCATATTTATAAAATACACATATATTAAATTTCGTAATAAACACCCACTTCATACATTCGTTCTTCGTAAATATTGTTTCGTTTATGAATATTATTTGTTTTAATATTTTTAACAATCATTGAGAAGATAGGATGGAGAAATATATAAACTGAATTGATGATATGTTATGAAGGGAAAAAATAATATTTAATAAAAAATGTATGAGTAGCTATGTATGTATTCCCTTCTATACTTGTTGCTATTTATGTTATATTTTATATAGCATATGGAATAGAGGAATATATTTTGTACTTTTTAAGCTTTGAAGTGTGATATTTTTAGCTTAATATTTAAATGAATATTTGACATTTATTACTGTAATATTTATTTATATAGGAAAATGTATTTATAGAGCTATTAGGTTATTTAGCTTTTATAGGTTTGTTGGATGTTACTTTACTTTGAAGAATATTTTAAAGTAAAAAGAAATAATTTCAATGTTAGAGAAGAAGTTGTAAAAAGTTATATTATTTAACTATCATTTTTATATAACGTTAAGTTTTGGTAATTATATTTCCTTTTTGATGAATTGTTATGAAAAATAGTTATAGAAGAGTTAATAGAACAGAAAATATGTATCTTAGTGGAGTGGATCTAACAGGGTCAGATTCTATCGCTGAGGTCGCGAAGGAAAAGAAATGCATTGGTGCAGCGTTTACAAGGAGGAAAGAAATGACATTAGGATTTATCGACTAAAGGAAGGTTGGCACATCACCTTATTTCTGACAAAATAGGTTATTGAAAATTCACAATCCGCATTCACAATTTTAGGACAATGCAGCACTTGTTAGCCTACAATTGTCGATAGGAATCATGTATTTCCCACTGTCCACGTTTTACCGTAGAAAAAAAGGAGTTGCAGAAAACCGTTGATTAATGCCTGTTTTAGAAAAACATGAATACAAACATGATAGGATTATAGTAATATTGGAGTATGGTTATCAAGTAATAAAGAAGCTCCGTTGTCATAAGTAAAGAGTGAGAAAAAGTTAGTCTGCACTCTAGATATGATAATAGGCTTGAAGCCAGTCTGTTCCTCGGGAAGTAATACATGAAGCAGGTCTTATAGAGAGGCATATTTCATGAATAGGAAGATGGGATTTAGTGGGTTAAAATCCCATACACTGTAGTGTAAGGAACAGTATCTTACAGCGTAAGAAACTTTCGTCGATCCAGGCATAAAAGAAGTAGAAAAGTTATTCGAATAATTAACTTGAAAAATATATACGAACAATGAAAACTTATCTAACCATAATGAATAGGTATGTTCAAAAAGTATCGCGAATTTTGAATTTCCGCGGGTTACGTATATTCGATTTTCGATTTTTTGTGGCGTTATGTTGGTACTCATGTCTCTCACTTATGCCGACAAGTTCGGCCAATTTGAATGTTCAGTTAATTTTTAACAGCTGCTTTGCTTGCACGTGTTTTGGCTTGTCTTCGATTTTTGTCCATTCCAAAAAATGGATTAAAGAATCTGTATCAAATTTTGTGTGCAAAACAAAATTAATTGCGCGGACGCATTCCGAATGTTGACTGTGGTATATGGTGAAACTTCCTTGGACCGAAGCAACATTTATGGATGGTACAAAATGTTCTCAGAGGGCCGAGAAGATGTGAACGACGAAAAGCGTGCCGGACGCCCCAGCACGTCAACAACAGATGAAAACATTGATGAAGTGAAGAAAATAGTATTGGCCAATCGTTGAATCACCGTTAGAGAAGTTACTGAGGATTGAAACATATCGACTGGCTCGTGTCATTCGATTTTTACCAATGATTTGGCGTGGGACGGGTCGTCGCGAAATTCGTACCAAATTTGCTCAATTTCGACCAGAAACAGCATCGCAATCACATTGCTAAGAAGCTGTTAGACTCTGTCCGCGACGACCCAGATTTGCTCCAGAGGGTCATAACTGGTGACGAATCATGGGTTTATGATTATGATGTAGAAACCAAAGCCCAATCAGACCAATGGAAGCTGCCGCACGAGCCAAGTTCGGTCGAATGTGAACGTTTTGCTTATAGTTTTCATCGATTGCAGGGGAGTGGTACATCATGAGTTCTTGCCACAGAGTAGAACGGTCAATAAGGAATATTACCTACAAGTAATGCGCAAGTTGCGTGGAGCAATCCGCCAGAAACGCCCGGATTTGTGGAAGAACAAAAATTGGCTTTTGCGCCATGATAACGCCTCTGCTAACGCATCGTTGCTTGTGCGCAAATTTTTGTCCAAAAACAACACACTAATAATGCCACAGCCATCATATTCCCCGGATCTAGCCCCCTGTGACTTTTTCTTGTTCCCGAAACTGAAGAGTCCCATGAAAGGACGACGCTACGCTACGTTTGAGAAGATAAAGACGGCATCGAAGGAGGAGCTGAACAAGATCACAAAAAAGTTGTTTTTGAAAGTGCTTCGAGGATTGGAAAAAATGTTGGCACAAGTGTATAATATCTGGTGGGGATTACTTTGAAGGGGACAAAATAGATATTCATGAATAAATAAATAATTTTTGAAAAAACACCAAATTCGCGATACTTTTTGAACAGACCTCCTACATTGAAGCATGCATGGAAGTTTTTATTATCATTTATGAATATAATAATAATTATAACAATTACTCCTTAAATATCAAAAACAAAGCTTCAAAATAAGTATGAAAAACTTCCGAAATTTAATATAAGAAGATAAAAATTGCAAAAACAAAAAACCATTTTTATATATTGTACACATTGTATGTGTATGATACAGTTGGGTTATATTTTGCTTCTTAGTGTATAAATTTTAGAATTAAATCGTAATTAAAAGTTATACGTACTTGTAGTTACAAAATTACTTTTGACCAAATTTCAGTATCCTAATGAAAATTAATGTTCTTTGACGACAATACGAAATGTGCGAAATTAAAAATTTATTTAACGGTCTACTTTAAGCATGCAATATGAAACCAAATTGCAACGAGTTTTATGTACATGTGTGTATACTCAACTTTCCCATGAATGCAGACACAATGCATTTAGCATTTCTAATTTCTGTAATCATACTCTCTGTAGTATTGTTAAAAATATACAATATTACGTAAAATTGGAAAATATCCCATGTTTGTCGTCGAAATAATATGAAATTTCACAGACCGTTTGAATTATGTTAACTTTGAAATTTAAATGTGTGGCTTCTAGTTTAGTTTAACAAAACTTAACTATTTGTTTTAAGTATGAATGTATATGAATTAATTATTAATAATTATATTGTTGATAATGGTGAATTTATAAACTTGTGAATATGAATGTTTACTTGTACAAAAATAAGATTCATAATTCAAAAAAAAATGTAATCTGGGTTGAAACCGAAAAAAATAAAGTATTTAAAGACGATACAGTGAAATTATGTCGCTGATTTTATTGTATCTTCTTTAGAAGGAAAATGGTATTATTGTCTCAAAATATTTCTAGATATTAGTTAAGCTTTTAATAAAGTCTGGCATTCTTGTTTATTCTATAAAACTATAGTCGATCACTTCTGACAATCTGGCACTTCCAAGTAAATGCATCCAATGAACTCTCAAATATCTCTCCAATATTTGTTGGTATTACACAACCAAGTATACTTGAATCCATCCTCTACAATATTTATGCATTAGATATCCCAATTTGTCCTAACTCCTTCTTTGCTTCATATGCCGGTATTATATATCACAAAAATTGCCAGCATGCTTTTTAAATTCTCCTAACCTAAATTCAAACCCTCTAGAGCTGGTTTATCAAGTGGAGAATAAAAGTAAATGAATGTAAATCTATCTACGTAAATTCTACTGTCTACTGTACCATATATATCAATGATAGTGAAATACCACATGATTCTAGGATTGCACTTAGACAAATACCACCATTTGCTGCGACTTCTCGAGAAACGTTCTAAACTTTCTATTGACAGTAACGTAATTTAATACAATGCTTCAATGAAACCAGTATGGACTTACAGATTAGAAATCTAAGGTCTTTCTTTCAGTGGTAAAAAACCTCCAAAAAATGGTTCGATCGCTGCTGCTCTCCACATGACAGTTATATTAATTTCTTTCAGATTTCGTTCACACATCTTCTAGAAGATTTTAACTGGAATAGCTTCTCGGTTATATTACTTCACTCCTTTGGATGTTATCTATTATACTAAGATGACGTTCTTCAAAGTGATTTTTAGTATAGGGGAACAAAAAGGGTTACACGTTGATGAAGATGGCCGTGTGACAAGGGTGTTATTATAGTGGAGCATGCAAATGTCTGCAATGTTCGATCTCATGCTAATATCCCTTTTTATGCACTGTTAAAAAAATTCTAAAAGCATAGAACTGATAAATGTTCTTCAGGAAAAGCATAAGTTTTTCTGTGGCAGAAAAAAAATTCTTTATGGAAGTCGAACTTCGCCCAGGAAGACCTTAAACAACAAGAACTGATAAAAATGTGGAACAACTGGGATCTCCTGTGAGGTCGGTTAATATTTTTTTGTTAACTAAATTTTCAAAGAAGTTCTTGAAAGGGCACTTGGTGCTCCACCATGACAATATTCTTTACCATTCAAATCAACGAATTTTTCCTCAGGATCTCCAACTCCCTGATCTCTGCCCGAGTGACTTTTTTCAATTTTCAAGATTAAAAACTACTTAAAAGGACGTTATCCAAAGGAGTGTAACCGAAGAGATCCGGATGATTTCAGCGGAAAACTTTTAGTACGGCTACGACGACTGCAAATAACGCCTTCGCCCAAGATATAATTATATATAAAATAAATTTGTTGAAAAAAAAATTATTCCATTACTACTATGCCGCACATTGTATATTAAGATCTTTTAAATTACAATCGTATATGTTAAATAAATTATTTTTTTAAAGCCAAAACTACGAGTATAAAGATTATTTATTCAATGTCTTTTTTTATCGAACATTTATTATTTATTATTAATTTAATCTTATGCAAGCGATTATGTCTGACAAATAAGAATTTACTCTTAATGAATATTTTTGTCCCTTCTTATTATTTTAATTTTAAAATTAGCTAACTCTATTACAAAATACTGATGCTTTTATAGTTAAATATAATACATATCGTTGATAATATATGTAAAATCACAATATGACCTCGATACTAGTACATAGCATAAAGTAGCAAAAAGTCATTTTGCATCATGGTAGAACACTCATTTTTCCATACATACGAGTACCATGTTGTACTTTAAAAAAATATTTCGAACCTAATTCAATCAATTTCATTATTAAATAATATATGGATTTACCATCGATAATAATAACATAACAATTTTGGTACTTTCGTAATCGATGGCGAAAATACTATCAAAAAATTTATATTATGTTAATAATTATTACATATAAACTCGTATATTTTTTATTGTAAGTACTTGAATATTTTGTTGATCTTTTTTTTGACAACGCACAATATCATATATTTTCATAAAAAAAATTGCACCACAATTCAATATTAACTTACAATATAGAATGTTAATATCCGGTACATAACAAATTGGGGTTGATTGTGGCATATAAAATTGATTTGAATATAAATGCGAGAGAGTTTGAAAGTGTGTGGTTCTTCATAAATTTCGCCTAAATGGCTTCCGGTGGCACATTTCTCTAAATATGTGTACTCTCGATATACGAATATGATTCTAGATACTCAATATATAGATGCGTATGCGAATAAAAATAAATTTATAATAAGGACTTTCCGGATATCGATCGATTCGCTTGTTCAAACCGTTAAAAGTTGTTATTAAAATGAAATTACTAATACAGAAACTGTGCAACTTTTTATACATTGAATTTTTTCTCGTTTAAATTGATTTTTATTTATTTATTCATTTTTCTTTCTTTGAAGAAAATACATTTTGGATATAATGATAGAGTTGAAAAAATATAAACATGACCTTGCTGCCATGTGGCTTATTGAAAATGGGATTAATCGAAATTGAGGATACCAATTGAAGTTAAAAGGAAATTGTTTCGAATTAAAATGATGAAATCAATGATAATAAAAAATTGTTCATTTAATCATTTAAATTTTATAATATTTACTAAATGCCTTCGTCAGAAAAAGTAACTAAAAACTGTTGCTGCTAAAGAATTTTTCTAGTTAAAAAACTATAAGGCATAATACTAAAAAAATACACCTACAAAAATAAAAAAAAATTAGAATTATTGTATTTTTCTCAACAGAAAACTTTGAAGATAAAAAATGGTATTGGCAAAAATAGTTTATTTAACGTTAAATTTAAAACTATTATTTGCATTTTTGGATATCAAATAAGGCAGTGAGATATCCTGAAAATAATAAATTTTGTATCTCACAGTTGAGGTCAACGTTTTCATGTACATTTAAACTGACAAATATAGATCATGCTAAATCGTAAAAGGGAACATTTTTCTTCAAATGAGAACTTAGTTTGCTATACATTTTAATAAGCAGATTTTATGACAAGGATCCTACAATGACTGGAGAGAAACCTATTAGAATAAACACCCATCGGTGCTTTTCTACATATGAACGCTTCAAGAGATTTGAACTCATTAGCCAATTTTTATTTAAACGCCAATAAGTCTATAATGGAGAAAGAATACAGATGGGACGATTATGGTAGTAAAATATGCGGGAATAAAATTTTTTTTAATGAGTAACACATAAATCATGAACAAAGTGAATATTTATGTCACGATGACTGACTTTGTTACGAAGATAGAAAGAGGCATCAACAATATTTTAGAGGATTTTAGATTGAAGGAATTGAATTCGAGAGGAAGTGGGACGCTTAGTAGATTTCCGAAATTCAATACCGTTTGTCCAGATAAGTTTCAAAATTGTACAATATTTTAAATTTAAAGTTTGTTCTTCAGCGTCAGTTTTGATCAGTTGTTCAGTAGTCGAAGTAGTAATCGATATTGTCTGTTAAGTTCAAGTTTTTTAATATCGTTTGGCAGTTCCAGGAAAGCCATTTGTCTAGGTTTAGTCCCAGATAGCGTATTTTATCTTTAAGTAGAATCAAATTACCGTTAAGGTATAAAGGAATGGATGAACCTTTGCAAAAAGTGAAGGCAACATGAAGACTCTTTTGCTTATTTACTGTCATACTCCACTTCGTAAGCCAGTTTTGGATATTTTGGAAATGTGATTGTGAATTGTTGGAAGCTATTTGGATATTCGAATGGGAAGCCAGAATAGTGGTATCATCTGCATAGGTGGCTGTTATAAAGATACATATAAAGATTATATAGAATGGACCAATCATACTGCCTTGATACCTGCCCTAATAGGCGATCTTTCGGAATAGTCAGTATTAACTACTACTTGGAAATTATGTTGGTAAGACATAGAAATTATTGAGTTTCCAGGGCAGTCCAGGATGTCACACGGGGTCAAAAGCGTGGGATACACAGTGTGTCCCAAAAATAACCGAACTTTATATTTAAATCATACAACATGCAGCGCCACCTATTAAAGCATTATAAAGATACATTCATCCTCTTTAAATTCATGTAAATCAGATGACAGATGTGAAAGTTACAGCCATCTATAGGAATGTTCTTCAGCACCTCGGTTACAGCTGCTTGAATGGCTGGGATATCATCATAAAATGCTCCTTTCATCGTGGCTTACAGTTTTGGAAATAGAAAATAGTCACATGGTGATAGATCAGGCGAATACGGAGGGTGGTTGATGAGAGAAATCAGTCTTGTGAGGTGGTGCAATAAAAACAGCTGTTTTCCTGCTGGATATTCAGGTCTAACACGACCAATTCTTTCCCACAAATGATCTAAAATGCCTAAATAGTATTCTCCCTTAATAGTTCGACCTTCTGGAACAAATTCCTTGTGGACAATACCCTTCGAATCATAAAAAGTAATCAACATTGTCTTGTTTCGAGACTTAAGAAAACATAATTTTTTTTGGTTTTGGCTCGCCTTTGGACTTCTATTCAGCAGATTGACGCTTAGTTTCAAGGTCATATTTAAAGCACCATAACTCATCACCAGTTATGATCGAATCAAGAAAGTGTGGATCGTTTTCAGAAGTTTCAACAATGTCTTTGCAATGCTCCACACGAGCGATTTTTTGGTCTTCATTTAATTCATGTGGAACAAAACGCGCACAGACCTTTCTTTTACCCAACTCTTCAGTTAAAATTCTCCAAATAGTGTTTTTACTAGTATTTAATTCCTCAGCCAACATTCTCGTAGTAAAATTAGCACGATTACTAGCTTCTGGCCGACCTGACCTTAGGTCGTCCTTTAAATTCTCGCGACCATTTTTAAATCGTGTAAACCACGTATAAACTTGAGTATGACTCATGCAATCATCACCATAAACTTTTTCCATTAATTCGTATGTCTCAGCGAGTTTTTTTTCAAGTTTAACACAAAATTTTATATTTGCTGTTTGTTCCATTTTTATTTTGTAACATTAGCACACTTTTTCTTTTATTAAAATGGCTGAAACTTTCACATCTGTCTTCCGATTTACATGAATTTAGGTGTGTTTGAAAGAGGATGTATATATCTTTTTAATGCTGAAAAACAGATAGCGCTGCTTGTTGTATGATTTAAATATAAAGTTCGGTTTGGGACACACTGTGTATATCTAAGAATAATCCTGGACATTACTCTTTTCGCTCAAGAGGGTACAGAATTGAATCAACCTTTCGATAACAATGTTGAATTGAGCAGTAGTTTGATCAAGAACAAAATTGGTGATCAGAAAAAATTTTGGAATTTTCCAGAATAAAATAAAGTTGCTTTAAAATGAGTTATCCAAAGATTGGTAAGAAGGTGATATTATAAATATTAGAAAATTCTTAATTTCACAATTTCTTATTATATAATTAATAGTTATTATATATTTTCTTTTGTGTTGGGTCATAATTAGTGGTATTTGTACAATCCTAAGTAGAGCATTTTAGCATATTATTTATCAATGAATAATACTACCCAAAAAAAAATTGGAAAATGTAAGACCTATTTATAAGAAAATGAGTTGATAGTAGAATATTTACTATAAGAATTAACCTTTAACAAGAGTTGATATATGATTCTTAATTACTTTAAAATTTCCATTTAAATTTAGAATTAAAAACACACTTTTAAATATTAGAAATTAATTAATTACATTTTATTTTTTTTTAAATCTCTATTAGATCTCTAAAATATTAGTATACCGACTGATATAAAATTTGTTTGTCTGTTGATCCCATATAACTTTGTTTTAGATTGAAGTTTGGGTTTTAGATTGAACAGTGCCCATTAAAGATTGAAGAGTTTGGTCGTGATGGATATAAAATTAACAAATATTTTTCTATTAATTTGTATTTTATAATATGAGAAATTTGATTATTGGATAAATATGCTTATATAATATAATACATACTCATATTATAGAAAAGATATTTCTGTATATTAAATGGAATTCTTTTCAAAATCATTATATTGAAAAAGCCTTTGAATTATTCAAAAGCTAGAAAATAGTTTAAAATATTATTTCTAGTAATAGGTATCCAGCTTAAATAGGTAAAAGCTTTTATTAATGCTCAAATGACTATAAATATTCCCATTTAGCATTTAAAAAAATTGAAATAAAACTAGTTCGTGAACAATGTAAAAATCAGTCAATCATTAAATCCATCGACCTTAATTCTATCTGAACTGCTGACTATTGATAATAATCTCTCTGATGTTAGATATTCTAAAGTTCGATATAATAGATAAGATACAACAGGTATAAATACATCTACTATTAAATTTTCATTTATGTTCAAATTCTTTTGCATACATTAAGAATTTCTTTGCGATTCATTCGGTTTTTTTTCTTTTTGATGATATAATCATTAAAACTTTTCCTCCGCAAATTTCCTTTTGATTAGGTAATCATAAGCCAAGTTGTTAAGAAAGTTCGTCGTTATCAGTAATAATAATCATCAGGTAACAATTTTCTTTCATTTTTTATGCTAAAAATAATTCAAAAACTTTTAGAAAAGCTTATAGAAATTAGGCTTAAGCAAAATAAATAAAATTACGGCCAATCTTAATTAGGTCTGGTTGTAATTTACTAAATAGAAAAATATGTCCTACCAGAAAAAGGCTGTGAAAATAAGCCCTGCTCGAAGGGATATTACCTGTTAACTTTGAATAATTGCATGTTTAGCGATCATAAGAATCAACTGCAGTTAATGTTTTAGAAAGAAACTGTTGATAGCCGAGACTTTATGAGTAATTCTAAATTAAATGCTATTATTTTTATATTGTACATATGAGCTTGGTTCTTGTGTTTGTTTGATTGTTGGTCTAAAGTAGGTTAACCAATATAAATGTTATCGGTTGCTGGTATATAGAAAAGATCTTATCGTTTGCTCGTAAGTGATGTTGGGAATTTTAGCAAGAAATATTTTTTAATCACCTTTCAGTTTCATAATCGTTAAAATTAATATCTTTCTAACATATTATAAACTCCCCAATAAATAATCTTATTTCATGTTAAACTAGAATTTATTAATTATTTCATATACAATATCATACAAAATTTTATAAAATTGTTATTTAATATTATTTACATCTTTTATATAGGTTATTTTATTGTTTGTTCTTTAAAGATATCATTGTACAAGGTGTTTTGCGGAAAAGTGTGCGACTTTGACAGGTCGCCATTTTGATAAAGGTTAGTTTTGACAGTTTTTACTTTGTATTTGTGAAGTGTATAAACGGACAATTAGTATTTAATAAATTGATAAGTTTTATCAGTTGGAAGCGTTTTATCAAAATCAATCGTCGGTTATGGCAATAAAAAAATGATTTCAAACATTTTTGGTCGAGATAATGTGCAAACTACGAGGCTATCTACCGTAAACGAAGGAATTTGAAGAACAAGTTGCTTCTGTAAATAGGTTAAAGTTTGACTCACGGTTTATATTTTTTCCTTGACGTTAAAAAGTTCGGATCACCTTGGTTACTATGATCCGCTTGCTAAAAGTCAAGTGCTTATTAAAGATAATATCTGAAGTATATTTATAATCAATAAATTACTAAACTAGGCCATGCTATTAGTAGAAAAATAACCAGCATTTATGTATTTTCTCTATATTGGTACATACTAATGCCGTCAAATGATAATATAATAGACTATGTTTACTATGATGGACAAAGACTGGGAATGATTTTAGAAAAGTATATCTTCAATGCAAATTACTGCCTAGTCACTTTTATTAATTTACCAAAGAATGTAATTATCGAAAAAGCGTGCAAATAGTAAATTATTATTTTTTTTAGATTCATCGATATCAGACTCTAGTTTTGCTAGTATTACAAGTTGTTAAGTATTTAGAAAAAGGATAACCTTGAAAGTATATTGTTGTTAACTTTTATAATGTTTGTACAATGCTACAAATTGAGGCGGGGGGGGGGGAAGCAGTGGGTGGATTATCTTTGAGCTCTTACAAAGAACTAAAGACAAATTAATTATTAGAGCGTAGAGGACAAATATTTTTTGACTAACTTTTCTGACATTAAATCTATTGATAGAGAGAAATAGTCTCTGACATATTAAATATATCAAATTTAGAGTAAATACTAATCTTCAACACATCATTGCTGACTTTTTATCCACATCAATTAACATTGAAGCTACCAAAAATGACTTAAGAGACTCAGAAAAATTGTTGCAGACACCTGATCATATGGCTCCATCATAACAAAGCATCCTGTCACACGGCTGCCACCATCAATTCTTTATTTTTGTCTGAATAAGTGATTCATGTGGTTTTCAAGAGCCACTGTATACCTGATATAAGTCCGTGTGATATTTTTTGTTGACTCTAGATCAAAACATCTTTAAAAGGACCCCATATTGGTATTGTTGATAACCTTCGAAGGAGTGTTATCAATGAGCTGAAGGCGAAGGCTCTCAGTTCTGGTAGGAAGAGTGGAAACAACGTTTCTGCAGATGTTCAGTTGCCCGAGGGAAATCTTTTGAAGAGAATATTATTGATGTGTAAAATAAAATAAAGTTATTGAAAAAAAAATATAACCAGTGGTGATATCATTACTTGTCTCCCACATCTCGTACTTTCTATTATAGATTAATTAAATGGCTAAAATTTTGCACGTACATAATAACATAAGTAATATTAAAATAGTATCACCTATAAATGATACTCGTAAATTTCCAAAAGTAAAGTTATCTTTTATTTTATGGTATTTCTAATATAAAAAAATCTGTATATTATTTTCAAGGAAAAATTAAAGTTCTGAAAGAATTTGTTCGAACATGGAAACTGTTTTTAATGAAGCAAACGGAAATGGTTATTTGAATAAATAGATAAGTTTCTAAAACTTTCTGAAAAGCTTCTCAATTAATTATGACCTAAAAACAAAGTACTAAGGGTGAAAAATATTTAATTGAATTGAGTATTAGCTGTTTTAATGAATTTCTATAATTAATTATATTCCATCAAATTCAAATAACCAACCAAGTGGACTAAAATTTGTAGTACAATTGAATAAAAAAATAATTAGAATAAAAATTCTATATCCTTAAAATTTTTACCCTCAAATTTTAAGGATATAGAATTTTTATTCAATTCTATATCCTTAAAATTTGAGGGTAAAAAATACCCTCAAATTTTAAGGATATAGAATTGAATAAAAAAATAATTAGAAATTTACAAGTTAATTATTTTTAAATTTTAAATATTTATGAAAAATTTTGATTTGATGCTAATTAATACATAAGTAAAAGAGCATACCTAGATCAAACTATAATACATAAATTATGTTATAAATACTCATACCAACAAGTACTTAGATGAATCAAACGTCGACAGGTTTGTTAAGGCAAAGAAAAAGTTAGGAAACATAAAAATTGTATATTTTGAGCATGAGCTAAATGGGGTGAATGATGATGGCCATGGGGATAGTGATGAACGAAATACAAATGCAAGCTATTGTTATATTTTTGACAAGCTCTTTTTGCATTTCTTCCTAATTGTCCATACCTGAGTACAACATATAATTCAATGCGCATGTTTTGCACTTGAGGGGTAGAGCTTTTCATTGCCAAACCATACCGGCTGAGTGCAGGGGTGAAAAATATTTACGATAAACACAATAAGCTGTTGCGCCTTTTTAGTACACTCGGAATTCGAGCATTTCTCCTCGAAATCATCCAGGGATATGCTCATAAACAGTCCTTCTATAAGATGATAGTGATACTAAATAAAGGAGAATCCTATGTCCTATTGAAATTATAAACGTTTTCCTGTCAGTCTACTCGTCGGTTTGATTCTGTGCAAACGTTCATATTCCATATATGATATTTCTTTACTTAGTTTGGAAACCATCCGATAATTTAACAAAAAAAGTTCTATATTCAAATAGAAAAAATTATACTCATCTTGTTGAAATAATATAAAAAAAATACACTAAATATAATAGAATATAATGTAAGAAAATAATTATTTTATATAAAAAAAACATTCGGTTTTGACGGTTTTGTATAGTTTCAAATAAAAAGTTTCCCACATTTCATTTAATAATTGATACATATACAAAAATATTTGATAATTTGGATAAATTGCTAAAATTGTAAAAATCAGTTTTATATAAATATCGACTATTTTTTTTCATATTATATATTCCACAGCAGAGAATCTTTACTTGATTGTACATTTTCAACAGGTTGATTAAAAAATCAGTGAAGAACAATGCACTATAAAAGTTTGAATTTTTCAGTGTTTGTGTGAATTAAAATTATGATTTGATAAGATTTGAGAAGAGAAAAGAATTTTTTTAATGTTTTCAGTTATAGTTTTTTTCTTCAGGAATATTGCTTTTTGATATAAAAAAGAAAATTCTCAAAATAAATAAATTTCATCTTTATTTTCTAAATATGTAAATAATTTAGTGATAATATATTTTTTTAAAAATTATTTTCTTTAATAATTTTAATTATTTCTTTTAGTTTAATTTATTGAAGAATATTAAAATGTTAAGATTTTTATATTAAATATTTGTTATAAAATCGATGAATTTAAAAGTTCAAAAGAAACGTGAAAGTTTATAATTAAATTAATTAAGATTGATTTTACCAAAAGAACTTGGATTTAAGGTAAAATTTTTGTATATGTGAAAATGAAGATTGGCAAAATTTTAGCGTTTATGAAGTTTTGTTTAATTTATTTTTAATATTTGTAATTAAATTTATACTAAAAATATGGTCGTCTATCAAACAGAAAAATTATTGTAATTTTTTTAAGATGTTCTTAAATAAAATTTTTTTGTTGTTGATAATATATCAATTCTTTTTTTCGAGATTATCTTTATTTTTGTTATTTTTTCATCTTTTGGTAGTATAATATGAATATTTAAAAATATTGTATTTTAATTCTTGCGGTTATTTATTGATAATAAATTGTATTTAGCAAAAATATAATTTATTTGTTCTTTTTTTATGATGTTTTTATGAATGATATTTAATGGAAATAATTTTTGTACCTTAATTTATGTAAATAAAATTTTCTATGGAATTGTAAGAGGGTTTTTTATTTGTTTTTTTTTTGGAAGAAGTTGGAAATTGTAGAGTCCAAATTAAGTTTAGTTTTTATATTATATTTCCGAAGAGAAGATTAAATAAAATTTAAATAGTACAAAAAACGTAAAGTTTCTTAAAACATGTACTCGAATATTGTACAATATTAAAACTTTAAACTTATAAGAAAAGAAACTCTGAAAAATTTTAAACTCTTTCATTTTGTATATGCACTAACAGATCAGGCTATAAAAAATTGGTGAAAAGAATTTTATTTCAGTTTTTTTTAAGGGACAAGAAAGTAGTGATTTAAAGAAAGTACTTATACAGTATAAGTGAGAGAATAACGAAGAATATAATTATAATAATATATAGTAATAAATTTTTTTAATTATTAAAAATTCAGGTTTTAAGCATTAATTATTTCTAATTTTGTAAATATTTATTCACTTATAATTAAATGTGTTTGCTTCAATATGAAATAAATTATATTATTTTATATATGAAAATCCACTATTAGATTAGAAAATAAACAGTGAAATTACACATATTTTTAAATATAAGAGTTATAATTTTCTTTTATTCCTGAAAAATTCCAAAAAAAAATTCCTATATATTACGAGTATTTTATTAAAGCAAATTAAAATTGTTGTTTTGATAAAAAATCATAAAAATTTCAAGTGCATCAAATTTTTTAAAATAATATCTATTTTATATAAAATAAAAATTTAAAATATTACAATCTAAATTTATGATTATGATACCATATCAAATAATGAGATAGTTTTTTCTTTATTATCCAATAAATAATTTTTAATATTATATCAAGCAGAATTAAATTTTGATTATAAATAACATATTTTTTCATGAAATTTGACTATTTTTCCATAATATTTATATCTTGAATTCTTAGTAGTAGCTTATTAACCTAATTTTATATTTTATAACATCCTATTTACATCTATAAAAATTTGCTATTAAAGTACATGTAATAATTCAGATAGAGTAACATATATAATTTTTTAATATTGTCAGTAATCTATCTAAACTATTCTATAAGAAATCTTTAACTTTTTGATCCATAGAATATAATATCATTTAACATTATATACATTTATATATTACGATATTAAAGTTTTAGCTTACAACTCTTTAAACATAAATAAATGTATTTTATCTTAGCAAAAAATAATAAGTTCTAAAGAGTATAGGTGTAAAAATTTATCATTTTGTGAACGTTATTTTTAAGACCACATTTCAAAATAGTAAAGTTATTGCAAAAGTTTAAAAAAAAATGATCATTTTGCGAAAATTATTCTTAACACCATATTTAAAAATAGAAGAGTTATTGTAAAAGTTTAAAGAAACATTTCTTTATAGAATTTATCTCGTATCTCATCCTATTACTGCTAATGTTATAATAAATTGTATTTGCCTTAATATAAATTATATTTTACCTTCTTCTTATTGGTATTATAAGAAAATTCTGTGGTAAAAATATAAAATAATTGCAACTTTTATATTTCTTGCAATAAAGTTTGTACAATATATATTGAAAATTTATTAGACTTATTTCACTTTGGTTGAGTTTATATTTAATTAAAAATTAAAAGTACACTGAACATATAAGAATATGAAGAGATACTGCTCCCATGTTGCCAATACTGCAGTTTACAATTTTTGTTGAATTCCTCTATTCAAATGATAAATCAGAAAATTTTTAATATTTTAAAACTTTCTTTGTTGATTTTGTATTTATGGAAAATAACATATTTGATCATTTTTATAATATTTTAAATTTAAAAAAATTAAAAATATTAAGAATAATTAAATATATTTCCCTTAAATTTTTCCGCATCAAAATTATAATAAAATACTTTATTTTTTTAATTATTTTATTTATGCATTTATAGATTTATTTTGAAATATAGTACAACTTTTATTGACAATTTTTTTCCTATTCAATTTAAATTTCAGTTTTAAAGAAACTTATCATTTTTAAATGTTCGGTTCAATGAGATAATTTTTTTACTTAAAATGTAGGTTTTCGGACTAAACAAGCTCCAAACTGTAATAAATAATTAAAAACAAAATGATATCTGAATCAAAAATAAATTAGATAAATAAGGATATAAAAATCATTGATAATTGGATAAAAATTAAGAGAGATGAGATTTTTATTTTTTGGTATATTTTCTGTTTTACTTTATAAATGAAAAAAAATATTTTTATTATAAAATAATAAGTTTGAACTTTCATAAATCCAACTTTCTTATATAAGAATTTTTTTAACAATATTGAAAAAAAAGAAATATTCACAAAAATTAACTTTGTAATCGTTATTATTCGACTAAAAAATTTTTAATTTTTGACTTTTATATAAAAATTTGAAAAATATCTAAAGGCCTATTAAAAAAATCCTTTGATTATTTACTGTATTAACACCTGTTACATTAAAAATATGAGCGTTTACAAATAATTTTCTTTCTTCTTAAATTAATATTCATATTTTATAAAATTCATATCTTAATAAATATTTCTAAAATTCTTATAGAATTATAATCAATTAAGATAAAATTTAAATAGGTAATTAAAAAAAAATTATCCCTTATCAATAATAGACCTGTTGAATAGTCAGTATTACAGATTAGATCTTTCCTCTTGAATAAAATAGCTTTTGCAAAATATAAAGAAATATGGTAACTCTGAAAGGTTAAGATTGTTTTGCTGATTAAATTGATGAAAACTCTTACCCTCTATTTTGTTTAAAAAGATCTATTTCTTAATAATATACTATAACAAGATAAATCAATTTTACAATAATATAATCTGGTTTTTTAGAAAACCCCAAAAAATATATTGTAATTTAAATTTGTATATTAACCGAAAATATTTTCTTTTACTTCTATAAATACATACGAAATGTATTAGTTAGTTCTTCTATAAATATCCAATTTACACTGTTATGAATTGCCTTTTCACTAATATAGCTAAATTGAAAAGTTAGGTCATGTGTAAAATATTCTATGATAAATTGTATTTATTTATTCAAAAATAAATTGTTTAATAAAATTTATCTAAGAAAAATTAAGAGAAAATAATTTTAGGGGCTTTAAATATATACACATACATATGTATGAATTCATATATTTTCTATAACTATTTGTAATTTTCAATTAAAAAAAAAATTATTTAGATTTTTCGTATTTATGAACGTATTTTTAATTTTTTTTTTATTATAATAATTATTTTTTTTTACATAATTTTAAAGATCTTTATTTATCTTATATCATATTAATATACTTAATTATTGTTAGTTAACTTTCTGTTTATAATTTTTGGTTTAAAAGTAAACAAAATACAAGGAAATATTTGAAAAGTTTTTAGATTTTTGAAAAGTTTTTTAGATCATACCTGAGTGGATAGTAATATTTTGCCCGATCAGCATTTTTGTCAACTTATTTTACCTTTTTGTTATATTGTTTTTCGGGTAGACAATATGCATTATAATTCTTCTTTATTTTTAATACTTAAGCAAGTGAATTAATTGGGGTATTCATCTTTGCAATTATATAAAAATCGCTATTGAAGACCAAATGTTACATTTTTCTATAGCTGAGCATTTCTTTGTTCGTTTTAAAATAAGGTCTTCTAGATAAACGTTCTAAACTAAAAATAGGCTACAAAGTACTTTCATACAACGCATTACTAAAACCAATTTGGAGCAACTTTATTATGCCTTACAATTTCCAAAAATTTTTATTAGTTAAAAGCAGTTCGTTAAATTATCAATACTCCTTTTATGTTTGTAACTTGACGTGTCTCGCTATAAAAAGGTTCACTTTCGTTTTTTAAATTAAACCGATTAAGACTTTCTACACTTTCTATAAAGATTTGATTGTTTGTTTATTTGTTTACATATAAAGTTCCTAGGACATGAGCTAGAGGTTCATACGCCTGTATGTGTATTGTTAGATAAAATCGGTGCTTTTTTAAACTTTGTGGACCAATTAGAGGTGGCTAAGTTTTGTAGAGCATATTTTAAGGAATTAAAAAAAAGACTTGGAGAGGTTACGTGTATTTACAGATTTAAAAGTTTCACAATGAAAATAAATGTTTGGTAAGTTGCAATTCTGTTAGAATATTGGTGATAGTGAATTGAACATCACGGAATGAATAGATGGTGCGAGGGTGGCTGCCAAGAAGGAAATTATGTCTGAGAGTAGAATGCCCTATGCGAATTTTGAGCAATTTTCGTATAGAAAATTTTGATAAGGTTGCTGAGTAAATTGGTTGGTTAATATTTAGAAAGAAATCTTTTGTTACTTGGCATGTCCGTGTATTTAGCATGGTTAAAAGTGTTATTTGCTATGTGGTTAGCAGCTTTGGGAATGGAAAAATAATTTTATTAAAATAATACAATATTTTTAGATATTATTTAAAAGTGGTTAATCATTGTATGGTCTCTTGACCATCATTTTCGAAGAACAATAGGCGCAATAATTCAACCAGCCTACAAACTGCACCAAACAGTAGCTTTTTTTTATAATGCTGATTTTGTTTGTTAACGCAGTTATTGATATGAAAATGTACTTAATCGCTAAAGATAATTACCAATGAATTTTCATTTTTTAGTTTTTCAGTTTTTTCAGTTTTTTCAGTTTTTTCAGTTTTTTCAGTTTTTTCAGTTTTTTCAGTTGTTTTTTCAGTTTTTTCAGTTTTTTCAGTTGTTTTTTCAGTTTTTTCAGTTTTTTCAGTTTTTTCAGTTTTTTCAGTTTTTTCAGTTTTTTCAGTTTTTTCAGTTTTTTCAGTTTTTTCAGTTTTTTCAGTTTTTTCAGTTTTTTCAGTTTTTTCAGTTTTTTCAGTTTTTTCAGTTTTTTCAGTTGTTTTTTCAGTTTTTTCAGTTTTTTCAGTTTTTTCAGTTTTTTCAGTTTTTTCAGTTTTTTCAGTTTGTTTTTTCAGTTTTTTCAGTTTTTTTTTCAGTTTTTTCAGTTTTTTCAGTTTTTTCAGTTTTTTCAGTTTTTTCAGTTTTTTCAGTTTGTTTTTTTCAGTTTTTTCAGTTGTTTTTTCAGTTTTTTCAGTTTTTTCAGTTGTTTTCAGTTTTTTCAGTTTTTTCAGTTTTTTCAGTTTTTTCAGTTTTTTCAGTTTTTTCAGTTTTTTCAGTTTTTTCAGTTTTTTCAGTTTTTTCAGTTTTTTTAGTTTTTTTAGTTTTTTTCAGTTTTTTTAGCTTTTTCAGTTGTTTTGTTTTTCAATTTTTCAGTTTTTCAGTTTTGTCAAAGCATATTTAAATAATGCCAGCTTTAACAAATTTTATTTGCAGTGTTTCAAACGAACTGTTGAGCTTCTTAATTCAAAAACTTTCTCTTTACAACTCACTTAATTCAACAGTAATTCTCCATTTATCGACCATAAAATTAGATCACAAAACTATATCACCTATAGAGTACGAGCTTCTTTTATTGTTTATACGTGCTTGCCTTGATGATCTAATTAATATAAACCATTTTTTTTTGGAGCTATGAATTATGTGTATTATGATTACATACAAATTTTTTGGCTATGTAGAAATTTACTTCATAATTATAGATCAAAAATTGATATCAGTTTCCATAAAAGTAGCAGCAAAACCGTTTTATTTATTATAGGCTCCTTTTAGTTATCGAAGAGTTAAAACTTGTATTTGACATAATATTACTTTTAAAATATTAATAAATATCCTTAAAATATGTTCTCTTTTTCTAAAAATGTATTTTATATTTTGTCACTTAAATTAATACTCGTATGTTCTTTTTTTCTAAAAATGTGTTTTATATTTTGTCACTTTTTTATGTAATTTGCAAAAGAACATTTTAAATAATGTAATTTCCAATTACAGAATTTTACAGGTTTTCTAACAAGATTCCAATTAAAATCCTGTTGCTTTTTATTGTACAATAAATGAAGTATATTTGCAAAAAGAGGTGTTGAAAATACATTCTTGAAATTTAATTATTTATAACTCAGATCACTAAAATAGAACTTTGAGAATATCTTCCTAGGTAATCTCCAATATTAAATTTTTACTTATGTTTTCTTACAATGGGTAAATAAATGTATCTTTTTATGTATATTGGTTAGTATTGATAACAATATTCTTTGGGGGTAGAATGATTAACACGAAAAAATTTTACTTTCATCGCAGCTACGAATATTCTAGGGAATATATAGCTATGGGTATAATAGCGGAATTTTAAACGGTATATTGATATGAAATTTTCTATATATATATATATATATATATACATATCTTAGTTATAAATACATATTTTAGCCCCACAGAATATGAAGGCGCGTGGCATCATTATAGACAATTTTAAAAGTAAAATATTTTCTCTTCGTTGTAGGAAATTGTTTTTGATATGCTTCGATTGAAATGTTTGCTGTTTTCAAAAATGAAAATATTGGTAAACAATTGCTTATACAATTCGATCGATACAAAACTTTCCTTCATTTTTATCTTATTTCTTATTCTGTTCCGAATATATATATATACCAATATAGAAAAATAAAGTACCATTCTAGGAGATGTTTGCTTATGAGTATGTGCTAAGTTGTTGTTCTCTTTTGGAAGGTAAGAAATTGAATCCCAATTCAAATGTGAATTCTTCAAGAACTGTTGAGCGTATAAATAAAAGAAAAACAAATAAATAGAAATAAGATCTATATAAACGAAATTTCAATATATATTGTGTCGAAAAGGAACGGCTCTGAGCATGATAAATTTGAATAATCAACAAAGGACGTGTTTACGATGTGCGGTGGTGAAATATCGAATAATACTTTTGGCAACATTTTCCGCGTTCTTTTTGTGGCAAACAATTTTCTTGTTGATCAGAAAATTCGAAATCTAAAGAATAGAAGAGACGCACCATATACATATTATATCATATTAAAGGTAAAAGTGGCTATCGTGGAAATTGTTGGTGAGTAGGGAATAGATAATGGAGATTATGGCACCAATGCGATCCAAATAAAGGCACTCCTTTCGTATTTAACACCTGAGCCAAGTTTAATGGCCAACTAAGATACGTGAGTCTAATTAGATAACAAGGTTTTGCTGATGTATTCTTACTTTAGGCTATATTCTTACTAAATCCTTTACGTTCCCACATACATTCCTACTCCTACGTATACATTAGTCCGTACGTACGTGTACATATGATGATTAAAACGTCCTACATTCAACCATTATATTCATAGATAGTATAATATACACCGGAACTGGTATATGGCGGCTATCCAAAATAATGCCACGTTTGTTAAATGTATTGTATATATTGCACGTTTGTTGAAAAATACGAGTAACATGACGATCTGCACGTGATATTTTCATTTGCTGAGTTTCTAATTTCTGTATGGCGTGGAGGAGGCATGAGCAGCAATGTAATAAAACTAAATCTCGTTCGATAAAATTATTCTGGAATGCCAATTATTATTTCTTCTCAATTTTCAAAGTTCTATTTTAGAATTCAAAAAAAAAATACCCTCCTGAATAACTAAATAAATAAATAAGACCAAATACAGATAATTAGAAAAGTCGATGATAGTAACATCATAAAGGAAGAAAATAAAAATAATGTTATTTGATTTTTACATTATTGATCGTGTTTCTACTTTTATTGTGGGCTTTTATTATTGTTGACATAGAACATTACCTTCTCCAATACATATACAACACCAAAGCATCCGATATGTCTATCATTGGAAGAGTTTGGCTTAGCTAAGATACTCGTAGTAACCATAAAATTTCTACTTTCGTCTAAATATAATAAGGATTTGGGTCTAGTTTATAATGATTACGTCTAAATTGGTGTATTTTCACATTCTTAATTTCCTTTTCGTTCTGTTTGATGAGTAGATTTTTTAACATAAAAAAAGAAACATTTTCCGACATGGCTTTCCAGAATAAATACAACTTTATATTAATGAATTTTATATTTAGATCCATTTTATTTTACGGATAAATAAAATAAATTTAGTTAATTGATTCGAATTTTTGCAAACTCATAACGTAGTTTATATATTGAGTAAACTATTTTATATTTTGTGAAAATTTTCAAATACTATTAATTTGATTGAGGTTTCATTAACATATGTAAATAGGAAGAAGAATAAATATTGAAACTTTTATCGATTTATTTTTTATTGGGTGATTTTTGTAGAAGATTGAAAAAAATTTAAAAAATAGTGATATTTTCATATATTCCTGCTAAAAAAAATAATATTTATCATATATACTCGAAAAATAATTTCTTACCGCCGGTGCGATAGCACAGTTGTTAGCGTACTGGACAATCATCCAACGGGTTCTAGATTCGAGTCCCACTGAGGCATAGTCCTACGCTTATTGCCAAAAAAACACTTTTCCTTCTATTTTTGCTTTAATTTCCTTATCCCGATATCGTTTGTCGATTAGAATATACATTGCAGTACTAATATTACTTGAAATAATAAGAAAAAAATTCTTACCATTAAGGTTTAAAATTGATTTTGGCCATTCTAGACGAAGTTCATTTGATCAGTTCAATTTTTAGGTGCTTCTTCGAGTAAATTTGGTACTATCTCTTCAATTGTTATTGATTTATCAGCAAACACCAATGACTTTACGTATCCTCACAAAACAAATTTGAGCGGTGTGGCACTTTACAATCTTGAAGGTTAATTGTCGGATCCATCTGTCCATAAATTTCATGTTATTTCGAAATCGCTCTTGATTTCAATAAATAAAATGTTTCACATCATGCTATAGCGATATATTTTGCGGATTATAAAGAATAGAGTGCTATGGTTTTGATTTTAGCCCATCTAAGATACTTCCTGCGTTTTTTTTTTGAAAATTTTCAGAAAAGACCTTAACATTGCCGTGGTTTGCTTGTAGCTAGCATTATAGTCATAAGAAGGGGAGGGGGTCAAAGGTTTGCAATGTCTTAGTCCACATAAAAAGAAAAAATTATACGAATCACACAAAATTTTGGAGACTTTAAAGAGGTTAATTTTTCCAAGGAAGGCGAAAGAGAGTGAGAAAAAGAGAACAAAAGAATTGTCAATTAAATTTAATAAAAACACAATTAGAATAAAAAAATTCAGAACCGAGTTATAAAGAAACAGGAATTATGGAAGGTTATTAAAATTGGGAGGTGCGGAAAATTGAATTTGACCAAAAAAAATTTAAATACAAATTCTATAAACAAGTCAAAAACCATTATTACAAAAAAGACCAACCGATAGAAAATAGAAAGCGTGAAGCCGATGGACTACTAAAGTGGTGGGGGGGGGGGAAATAGAAGTTGTCTCTCCCTGGCCATGTTACAAACCTCCCTTGACACTCCTTGGCTAATTAAATAAATAATAACTAGGGTGGGACCGGGTACCTTTGGGGAGGAGGAACATTAAATAAAAAGATAGAATGGATTTATAATTTCTATTTAGTTAAAATTTTCTATTTGTTATATGCTTTACTTTCTCTCTCTACCTAATTTATTTCAAAATCTCTTCCATTATAATGTATTGTGTTTTAAAATATGTGAATATGAATTCAATTTATTTTATCTTAATTACTAGTAATAGTAATAGTAAAGATAACCATAAAGGCAGGATATGTATGTATTTGTCACTCTTTGTCAAAGGTATAGTCCATTTACTATTATTATTACTATTAGTAGTTTTCCAATTCATTTTAATAATAAAAAATACCTCAATAAAAAAAAATTCTCTTCTCGTCTATATGCTCTAAAATTAAAATATAATGTAAATATGTGTTACATTACTTTTAACGAGGACATTTTCTCTTTTTACGAGGAAACGTCATCGAAATATAGAATTTACTGACGATAGTGCTTACTTAAGTTTATCCACGCAAGTAACCGTTGTATTTGTTAAAATCATTGCGACAAAAAAACACAATTGAATTATTAACTAGCTTTGAAAGGTAATAGCTAATTTTAAAGCTTACCCTATCAATAGTTTTATCAATACTCGATAGATGAAAAAAAATTATGATTTTGTCGTAACTTTGCAAAAATTGAAATTTCATAATTTAAATACTTACTTAAAATAAGATGCTCTGATTCAACTGTATTGAGATTTCTGTGTCTAATGCGTATATCGGTCTTCAGCTCGACTTCAGTTTTTTTTTAAGGTCACATCTACAAATATTAATTCTCTATTGTAATATTAAATGGAAATCAGACTGTGAAACATAATTTATGAAATAATTATATTTATTTGAAAATGCCAATTTATATTTTTTTTAATTAACATGCAAACTTAAAAATTTTCATAGCTCTAAAAATTCTAAAATTGATTAGTATAAATTTTACAAGTAATATCCATAGAGGCATTAATTAATGAAAAATCAATCCTAATTAAACAAAAGGAATCCTGAAGAAGTATTTTAACCATCTATCGCCATTATTTTTAGACCTCTACCGGCATTTTTATATATAAACGTGCTGATAGTTGCTGAGGTTAGTAAAATTTGCACTATCGATAAATTTGATATTCTAGATTGACTACTACTAATATTATAACTGATATGGACAAAACACAAGGTTATTCTCCTTCGAATTTTATAGAAACCCTTTAATAGTTTTTAAGCTAAATGCAATAGATTTTGCCATCGACCCATCACCATAGATAAAACATGGATTCATCATTACACTTCGAATTTGAAGGAATAATTAAAGAAATGAGTAGAATCAGCTAAAAGGTAAAATAAGTTCTATGAGATGGAAAGGTGGTGTCAGAATGACTATTTCTAATTGATAAGGAATATTTTTAATTATTTTGGTAGGTCATCAGGCAGAACAACCACATCTGGCCAAGGAGAGAGCACGACATTATTCCAGGTCGAGGTTTTTTTTAAGAACTTTTAAATAAATTACGATTTAATAATTTAAATCTTACTGATTGATTATATGGTTTTTAGCATTATGTATGGAATATGATGTCGGTCAAATGCACGTCTCTGGCTTTTAAGGACATTTTTCATAACATTTTCGCAAACTTTTGGGGTTATTTCAGCAATTAGGATCAAATGTTATTCTAAAGTGTTGACGTTATTTTGTTAGTATACACTTTTTCCTTTAAGTACCCCTATACGAAGAAATCGGGAGGGTTTAAATCATCGTGGGGGCCAGTCGATATCACTACTTTTTCACATTATTCGGCCGGGAAAAATTTCTTTCCAAATGTACTTCGTAGCACGAGCTGTGCATGATGTGACATCGTTTTGTTGGAGCCACATGTTCTGTAGACCAAATTGATCGAATTCGGATAAAAAATTATTGCAAAATGTCCCGATAGCGGTCACCAGTAACTGTTACAGCATTGCCTCCAATAGCGGCTATTTTATTTATTAACAAACCCAGCTAAGTCGAAGTATGCTTCATCGCTCATAATAATTTTTTGCGAAAAATGATGGTCGTCTATACCGAGCTGTAAAACTCGAGCACTCCAGTCTTGCCGTTGTTTATGGTCATTTGCCTGAAGCTGTTGTGTCAATCAATTTTTATACGGGTAAAAAGGCAATTTTTTTTGAGAATTTTCAAAAATTCAGAAACACTCAGCATCAATTTTTTCAATTGTACGTTGGCTTAATTTTTACCCAGTGTCCGCTTTATCTCTCAGTGTATGTTATACATATTTTCTAAATAATTCATTGCATGCTGAATGGTTGACTTGCTTGGCATATGATTAACACCAAAAAATGCATGTACTTTTCTCCGCGTATTAACAATTATCAATCACTCCCTACGACAGTGAAATGTCAAAAGACAGATAGTGGTCAAACCAAAATGGCGGCCAAACAAAATCGTCCTGGAATATTAAAAGCACCCTGTACAAGCCTATTTATTAGCGATTGCAGCACCGAAGCTAATAGAATTGCTTTCACCATATTCCTTAGACATATCTCTTAGGGCTATTTTTTATATCGAAACCAAACCCTACCCCCTATTATAAACAGATATGATATCAGAAATCAAAAGCTATTTTCACGGGTTAGAGAAATCATATTATACTGAAGGAATTAAAAATCTTCGAACATGATTTAGGGAAATAAAAAAAATTCTTTACTTCAAATAAAAGAAACTTTCCGAACAACCCTCGTATATTATTATTATTATCAGATAGATGATAATGTCAAAGTTGTAATATTTTTTAAAGTAAATATATTACATTTGATGTATTTTCTTAATTAAGTACAATACGCTTCAAAATTTTTATTTTGTGATTTATTTAGAAGAGGTATTCTTTTTCCACGTCATTAATATTTTGTCATCAGTTTATATAAATCAAACCTGGAAAAGGGTATTTTAGCCCTTCTTTGTGTAGACGTGGAGTGGTCTTTTACTATCAATAGTTACAAATCAACAAAATCATCATCTTACCTGAAAAGATACTTTACTACCATTTAATGTTTTCTATATTTTTTTTTGTTAAATTTTTTTATTAAATTTATGTAATTTTCCTCCCAAGTAAATTTAATTAACAAAGTAATGAAAACACATTGCGCTGAAGGTGTAAATTTGTTTTGGCTATTATAACATTTTAGATATATTAAATTTCAGTTTTGTTGAACCTTTTTTATATAAGTATTAGCAATATCAGGTAGCAAAAAATAATATTTTTTCATAGTAAACATATTACTGAATTTTAAAAATATTTTGATAGCTTAAGAGTACTCTTTAGTACTCTTCATTTTTTGTTCAAAGTTTGAATTTTATTTATCTAAATTTGATAATCAAACAAGAAATAGGATAAAAAAGGAGAGTACAGTTTAAAAGTTGCAAAGTAATCATTTCCACAAATAACTTGGAAGGGAAACTTTCAATGTACTCTTACTACTTGGCTTTCCATACTAAGTCAATGCAAAAAGGTTGAAGATATATTTTTTTCTAACAAATGAGAAAATTTTACCAATAATGTTGTTACTCTTACTTTTATAAGTTGAACTCCTTTTCTTGGGATTGAATATATTCCCTTCGGCTAAAAATTAATTACAGTCAATATATATATTATACTATATTTATATTCGATACATACAATTATAGGAAAAATTTATGTAAAGTTGTAAAAGTTTTGCAGTTATTTGTATAATTATTTCCAGAGTCTAAAACCGAGACCTGTTAATTAATGAGTTAGTTTCTATCTTGATTATAACAATTCAGCATAAAAACAAAACAGTTCTGGATATTCAACATAAATTGCTCTGTAATTCATTATTGTTTGAATTTACCAATGAACTTTTCACTCCTTTTTAATGATATTTTAACTTGTATTACCATGAGTATGTATTTCCTTTATCAGATTTTCTTCGTAGTGAAATTAATAAACATGATAATATTATAGAAACTTTTATTAATGTTGTTTATCATAGCTTCTATTTTTGACTGAAATGGTGAAAATAATACATGGAGTATGGTATAAATATAGAAATTTATTAGTACAAATTTTGTATGTTATCATAACTTTATGTTTTATCAATTTATAGAAATATACCTTTCCAAACAAGTGAAAAATATTATTCAAAATAGAGTATTTTTAAGCAGCGACATCGGGTAGGTATGTAAACGCACTCGAATTCGATAACGGCTAAGAACAATACAATTAGGTGTAGTACCAATAAAAATTTACATTTCAGTCCTAATATTACATAAATAATTGATTTGATAACGTAAAAATATATTTAACTAATAATTATTAAATTTCGACAAACTAAAAAAAAAATAAACCCAATAGGAAAAAGAATATTTGAAACAGGTAAAAATTGAATTTTCCTGAAGTTTAAATTTCATTCGAGTAAGAAAGTTTTCATTTATAATCCATTTCCTAATGGAATGGTAGTTTTACGATCAGGTGAAATAGTTTTCAATTTTGATATCCCTTTGGTAATAGCATACTCATAGCGCATATGGCTATGCTCAATAATACATAAAACTCAGTAATATTATCTGTTCGTTTATTCGACCCACGTCATCTAAAATCATAAAAATGTCAATTTAAATCCTAAAGACTATAAGTCCGTATTTTTGAGTATAGGAAATTGTAAAAGTTAAAAATCTATTCTTTTCTTTCTTTATTGGAAAAAAATGTTCAATAGTCCGTAACATTTGGCAAAAGTTCGAATAAAAAGCATAAGCTTTTATGTAGTTTTATAAATTGCCTATTGAAAAATTTCTAAAATTATACTATAGTAAAAAAACTGGTATAATTTAAAACTATTACTGGATGTTTCTTGGAAATATTCTATAGAAATATTAGCATTTTTTCTTTAAATTATTAGTATAACTGGTTCAAAAATGTTTGCCTTAAAATAAGCGGCTTAACAAAAATGTTCAGAGACTATCATTAGAAATTTTCTTCTATTTCAATATATATGTATGTATGTTGTAGAGACTTGACTATTTACGAATGAAAAACAATATCAGGCAAATGTCCACCACGACTACGTCTACAGACATCAATTCTTTTGATCGAAACTGTCGATATTATACAGTATGAGGCCAATCATACCGCCGAATATAGGTAATATTGTAGACTATTCAAGATTCCCAGGCACTTGCAAATACCGGTGGGAGTGGTATGATTATATTATCAGGTAGTAAGTGGAAGGAAGGAATTGTTTCAATTTTCAGAGTATTGGTTTTTCGTCCTCATTTTCTATTTCATCACAGTATTTTATATCTCCATAAACAGTAAAAGTTTCAACTAATTGTGTAGCGTATAGGGCAGCTATTTATTTGTTTCTTGGTTTTGGCCCATATTCCAAAAGATTTTTGTAATCGATTTGTTGTTAAAAAATTTGTTTTAAATAATCTCCAACTTCGATTACATTTTGTAATTTTATGTTTTATATAAATTTAGCTGTTTTGCAATAGTTTAAATTCTGAGAATTTTTTAAATTTTGAATTCCCTATTAGAAGTAAACAAACGAACGAAAAAGTACTCACGTAACTCTTCCGTTCATTTTAATGACGTATCATACTGCAAAGTTCGGTATCTGAGACAAACGTTTGACATGGAATTTAAATTAATTTTATATGACGTGTTAAGTTGGACCTACATACTATAAATTTAGGCTTTTACTGTGTAATACGGTTTTCAAAAATTTAACTCCATCAATTAAAAATACTTCGCTAAATTATTAATACTTCTTTTATGTTCGTAATAGTTTTATTCAAAGTACTCTCATAGTCTCATGTGTTCGTACCTTTACGTATCTCGCTATATAAATTTATTTGATTGTTTTGCATGTTAGGTTCCCAGGACAAGAGTTAGAGGGCTTGATACAGGCCCACGACCATAAGACCACTTGGTGACCTGTAAGTGTGTGGTAAGATGAAACCGGTCTTTGATAAATTATGGGTGATAAGATTTTGTAGAGCACGTTATTTTGTTTTAAGAAATTAAAAAAAGGACTTGGGGAGGTTATTGCGAAATTTGAAGATTTCACAATGGAGGAAATCTCATTAGAAAAGAAATGTGGGATAAGTTGATATTCTGTTATATGATCGATGACAGTGAGTTGAATGTCACAGAAAGGACAGATGGCGCGAGGGTGGCTTTTGAAAAGAAATTAATGGGTGAGAGCAGAGTTTCCTATTCAAATTCTGAGCAATGTCCATACCTAAAAATTTGGCAAGATTGTCAAATAGAATGGTTGGTCTATAGTTGGCCAATATTTCGAAAGAAACCTTTCGCTAATTCTCTAGCCCGTTTGTCTACGAATGGCTAAAGATATTATTTACCATTTGGTTACCAAGTAAGGTACAGCTAGTAGCACCGAGCGAGTTTTCCCCGATAGTTAATCGGCTCGCTTATTGGCCAAAATTTCTACAAAGATTTGTTGAACTTCTAGGTCCCTAACTTCTATTGCAGCAAATAGAAGATACATTGACTAATTAATTTTCTTTAATTATCTCAGTTATTGTTCAATGTAACTATTTAGATAATTTTATTCAGTTTACAGAAGAGTGGAAAATGTTCACTAATATAACATGATTAAAAAAATTGTTCTTTTTCGTTATTTGAAAAAATTGAATTCGACTTTCAAATGTGTTTTCTAGCAATTAATTGTTCATAGTGCCTAGAATTTTTGTTTTTAATTATAATAGTAAAATCAGCTTGTTCTAACAGTCCCGTATACTTAAACATCTTATAATTTATAATCCGCGGAAGGTATTTTCAAAACTTTAAAAATTATTATTCTATTTGCCGGGTTATCCTAGTTCAGTCGTGAGTATTTTATTAAAACGAAATAAAGAAATTGCATATTCTAGTATATATTAACATTTGTAGAATAAACTTATTCAAACATCTATAAGATTATATTTTATAGAGCTATAAAATGTTGAAAATGCTATTATCGAATGAGCATTTCAGTATAGAAACTAAAAATGCTAGTCTTAAAGCTAAAATTTCTAGTAATATTGATTTTTTTAGTGAAATTTATTTATTTTTCTTATTAAGATATTTCTTAAATTGAATATTATATAAATACAATAAATCTGTGTTATTTTTATTTATTTTTCAATTTAATCTTGTGCGTAATCATGTTGTTTATATAATCTGGTAGAAATCTGTCAGAAATTTTCTAGATCCATGAAAAGATTTAGATCAAATCAAATCATCTTAAATCAGATTTACTAAAATTCTTTGAAAGGTTATGATGAGATGAGAGAATTTCTGCTCTAATTTACCACATCGTTTCCCCAATTCCCTTATTTTTCATAGTATTTTTTATTTTATATTATGGCAATCGATATTAGAAAGTTGTTATGTTAAAACCGACAATTTTTGTATTTCATTTCTGTTTGGTGTAAAATTTCCTAAGAAATCAAATTTATATCGTAATTTGATAGTTCCTTCACGTGTTCAATCCTTTCCACCCATCATCTTCATCATTTTAGTAAAATGATGTAGACTTTATTTCAATTGGAAAATCACTTTTCCTCGGCTTCACTTTCCATCTTTGAAGCTCTTCTTCAAATAAGTCTCATTTCTCGCCTAGTAGTTCACTATACGCAGTCATATGGAATATATTTGATAACCATGATTTATAATATCCGAACGTGTATGTCATTGTGATATGTTGACATGTAGTATGATTTTTATGACTTTAATAAAATATTTTCAAAATAAAATAACAATTTTCACAAGGTGGTATATCGCGGTCATAAAATACCTTAAAATATTTGGTCTTTGCACAAACATGATTGATGGTATATCATGACTAGGAATATCATTTATAAAAAAAAAAATACTAAATGAAAGTAGAAGTAAACTTGGGCATTTGACAAGAACATTTTCATAGTAAAGTATTTTTTTTAAGTATAAAAATTTATGAAGAAATTTAAATAACCTTCATAATAATAATCTTCAATAATAATAGTCATCATCAATAGCAAGAAAATGAAAATTCTGTGTAAGCCTAGTCAATAAAAAAATTGAAGGGCTGTCCTCTTGCGATCCTAGCTTGCAGTTACGGCAAAACCTATTCGATTCTACCATGAACGTAGCTATTATAAGATTTCAGAATTTCTTATGATTCCGAATTATAGCATAACACATTCTATTAAATAATTTTAACTGGCTTGGAGTCAAAAATGTAGAGCCACCACATACATCAATAGTTCAAAACTAAAAATTGTGATGATAAAAAAACATGTTGAAAAAACCCACTACGTGAGAAAGGTATTCCATTTATTGTATTTATGTTAATTACTTGTTATCATTTTTTGTTTATTTGTATATAAGGTTTCTAGTACATGAGCCAATGTGGTGATCTGAAAGAGTGTGGGTCATATAAAATAAGCCATAGGTTAGTTGGGTGGACCTGCTAGAGATAGTTAGATTTTTTGGTTTTAAGAAATTTAAGGACTTAAAAAGGGTATAATGGGATGGAAAAGTTCAAAAATGGAGAGAATTTTATTAGAAAAGAAATTCTTGGTAAGGTGATATTCCGTTAGAAGGTGAGTGATAGTGAGTTGAACATTACAGAATACGCAGATGACACGAGAGTGGTTTTAGTTAAACAAAAGCTGTTCTTTAAAAATAATTTAGTACTACACATAAGATAACATATTTTCAAGTACCAGAAGTATAAGCTTAAATCCGCTGTTTGGTCATAGATGGCGTGAGTGAGCGTATTAAGCTACCATGGGCACGCCATATTTTTTGTATGAGTTAGACATCTGTCAACATATATCAGTGCAAATTGTCAGCAAATTCGTACAACAACATACATTTTTCCTTTGGTAATGATGTCTAGTTTTGTGCCAGAAAAAGAGCATATGCGGGAATATTTGCTTTTCTGCTTTAATTTGAAGAAATCGGCTACCGAATCGCATTGAATGCTTATGGATGCTTATAGTGACAGTGCTTTATCGGAAACAACGTGCCGAGACTGGTTTCGTCGGTTCAAAGACGGCAATTTTTACTTGTGGACAAGAAGCATGAAAATCGGCCTAGGCAGGTTGAGGAGGAAAACGATACCCAATCGCAAAAAATGCTCGCCGAGCAATTGGGCATTACTCAACCAGCTATTTCCATATGTCTGCGTGCCGTGGGGAAGATTGAAAAGATCGGAAAATGGGTACCATGAATTGAACGATAGGCAGATGGAGCGACGTCAAAACACATGCGAAATCTTGCTCGCCAGACAAAAAAGTCGTTTCTGCATCGGATTGTAACAGGCGATGAAAAGTGGATATATTTCGAGAATCCTAAATGCAAGAAATCGTGGGTTGATCCCGGCCAACCATCAACATCTTCCCCAAGACCAAATCGTTTCGGATGGAAGACGATGCTGTGCGTTTGGTGGGATCAGCAGGTTATCGTCTACTATGAGATATTGAAACCTAGTGAAACTGTCAATGTCCACCGCTACCACCAACAACCGTTCAAATTGCACCGTGCTCTGCATGAAAAAATGGCTTATTCTCAACAAAGACATGACAAGCTGATTTTCCTCCACGGCAACGCGCCATCGCACACGTCAAAAGTGGTCCGAAACTACTTGGAGACACTCAACTGGGAGGTGCTACCCTGCCCTGCTTATTCACCAGACCTGGCTCCTTCCGACTACTACCTGTTTTCGTCGATGGGCCACGCGCTCGCTGAGCAGCACTTCGATTCTTGCGAGACGTCCGGAAATGGCTTGATGAGTGGTTTGCCTCGAAAGAGAAGGAATTTTTTTGAAAAAAGATGGGAAAAATGTGTAGCTAGCAAGTATGTTGAATAAAAAAAATTCAAAAAAACACATGTTTTTTTTCTTCTATGGAAAAAAACATGTGTTTTTTTGAATAAAAAAAATCGGATTTAAGCTTATACACCTGGTATTTTTGATCTTAGGGGACAAAAAAAAGTCAGACGGTCTTAGGGAGAATCAAACGAATCTCTTTTTCTGGCCATGTGAAAAATGAGCGCCTTAATTTCCGATCTGATACGAACAGTCCTTCTTCTGAGCCTTTTGAGAACTTTTTTATCGGCTTGAATATTGTTTGATGGTTATTCAAGAGTTACATTGTTATTAGTTTTCAGTGATGCTAGTCTTACTGCCACTTCTAGTATATTAAAATATTATAGATTTTATAAATAATGTTAAAATATTAAAATTTTGTAGCACATTTGAAAAAAAAATTCAAAAAAGTTTCTTTTATTGGAAATTATAAAATTTTGTAATGCAAATAAAATTTAGGAAATGTCATCAGTTCGTAGATTGAAATTCTTTTGGAAAATAATATCAAGATCAAATCGATATAATTAAAAGTATACGTGTATGAAGGTTATCCAATAATTCATTTTTATATAGTAGTATTTGTAATTATGTATTGTATATATACATAATTACAAATACTACTATATCAGCTCAGAAAAAGGGAATAGATAAAAAAAAACAGAATATTATCAATTTCATATCGTATCAATAATGGCTGAAATAGTAGCAATCACAATAGTAAGAAATTCATGTCTAGAATTTAAGGGAAAAAAAATATTATCATCAATAATAATAGAATGACAACAATGGTCAAAATATATTTTATGGCAAAGCAACAGGAGTTGAGGAGGCCAACATATTTCTAATGTAGAAGTGAATAAAAGCAAAGAAACGAACCTACACGTATTTAGTTCGAAGGAGCATATCTATTACTTTTATCGTTTTTTGTGAATGCTACTAAACATCGAGTAGATATACTTACATGGCTACAATATAAAAATGCGAAAAAATGTTGTGGTAGATTCACATTTCGTTGTGGAGTCTTGTTCGAGTTTTTCTACTTTTGCCATAATATGTAGGGAATATGTTCGATATCAGAGAACTGCACACAAAAATAAATGAACTAACATTTTAGCTAGAAAATCTTCCTTTTTTTTCGTATATACCAATATGTCCAATTGCTCATACGCCCAATCGTTTATTTGTTTGTTTTACCACCACTATTTGAGGGAAAGTTTCAGCACCCTCGAAACTTCTATTTATTGGATAAAGTCGTTTTGTTTATTCAATTCAGTTTGGATTTTATAGGGATTTTATCCAATAGAGAAAACCTTTTTCAGTCGGCAGTCTTCGTCCATATATGAGATGAGAATTAAATGTAAAATAAATGATAAGGAAAAGGATATAAGCAAGAATTGCCTCTGCATGCTTAGTTGTAGACAATTGTAAGGATTTCTTCAAAATATCATCATGACTATGAATATACTGTTTTCTACGAGTAACATACTTGATTTTCGTACTTCTATAGAGAAACTCAAGGTTTTCTTTTATATTTTTTCAGTTTTATTCTATTCATAGTAAGAATATTATGTATAAGAAAAAAATGGAATTCAAACTTACTGTGCTTAAGAAAAACTACACAAATTTGAAAATGAAAAAAAAAATCTTTTTAGCTTAGACGTTTTTAAAATCCGTACGTTGTTGAAAAGTATAATTTTGAACGTACGTTATTACTCGTATTTGAATAAGAGCTTATTTGTGTAGGAGGCTCAAATGTTGGATTCGAGAAGAAATTTAAGAAACTATAAATAAACATTATTTTAAGGAATTGCTAAAATAAAAGTTCCATTCCATAATTTTTCGGTTTTCTGATTTTAAAATATATTTTTAGAAATTTTACATTATGTATTGATAATATTTGAATTTTATATATGGAATCGTGGGCGTATTTATTTCCCATCGTAGGTGTATTTGTTTCCCATCGTGGGTGTATTTATTATTTTCTATTACAATAAATTAATACTAATTATTTTGTTTTCCATTATTTTCGATATAAAAAATAACATTTCATGTATAAGTCATTAACTAGGATAATTAAGTTTTTTTTTTGCATTTAAAAATAAAGAAAATTGTTTCTAATATTTGAATTCTAAGATTTTTATAGTGGTCAATTCACATAAAAAGACTGATTCCTTTGTGTATTATTTATAAAAAAATCTGTAATAATAAAAAAATACGTGTTTGTTTTAACTTTCCATTTAGGTAGTAGCTAATGATTAAAACTGGAAGAATACTCGATCCTGCAAAGGATTAAAGTATCCCAGTTGCTAAGAAAAATTTATGTAAAATTTAATAATAATTTAAATATTGTTATAAAAAAAAATCAATAATCGAAATATAATTTATTTTCTGTGACGGATAAAAAGTGTTTTTTATGCATTTTCAATTTCCATACAACGTGACATTGTTACAGTCACAATTTGGCAGCTGTTTTTAAGTTGATATGATTTATGATTTTGTAGCATGCGAAAAGATTTCATTCAAAATCGATTTTCTTTTTAATTCAATTTAAAAGAATTTTCAAATTTCTATAAAAACGTGTCTAGCATACTGAAACAATGTGCAATAATCGAAAGAAACTATGTGTATTAGTTAAATGGCGACAAATGTGAGTAGCAACTTAAAGATTTAAGTTCTCATAATATGGTTAAAGTCAACAGTTACACATAAGCAACTATAATCTAAAATACTCGTAATCACTGAGCGAGAGCTTCTTATTCGTATTGGACCATTCGTTAAAATAAAATCAAGTGAAACTTTCACCTATTCTAATGCTATTGTTCAATGACGGTATTTTCTTATATTGCAATTTTTATTGTAATAATGTGTCTACATTTCAAAATTTATTACATTTTTTTAAATAAATATTACTTAAACGACTATTTTTACTTAAGTATTATTCTCTTGAAGCACTCGTAAATGGATGTGCTAAGATGTTGAATAATAATTTCAGTTGAAAGTGTTACTTGGGTCATGTGAATAGTTTAGAGTATGTCAGAGGAATATGTTAATTGTAGATTATTTAAAGTCTAGAATTCTACTGAACACGAAGGGATATGATGATAGGTGCTTCATGATCATAGGTGGCTAGATTATAGAATATAATCGCGCGTTTGCGAGACTCCTCGAATTCAGGAGTTGCACAGATCTGCAATGGGACCATTGTTACTGTTCTTTATTGGATTCTTACAGTGGTTATTTTTTTTACAGACTATAAAACGGAGTCGGTGGTATAACTATTGGCAAGCATACAACTACTTCGATACCATCACTTCAGTACCTGTTAAAGCACCATCTAAGCATAAGGCTACCTTGGGATCTTCTCTGCAGGTTTTAGTTAAAGCACCACCTAATATACTTCGGAGAACTAACAGCGAACATTGTTGGCGAGCGTAAATGCAGGAACGTTGTTGGCGAGCGTAATAAATGAGCATATAAGATTTATCTTGCTTTATGCTGCACCGATTTTAGCGGATTTTCATAATCGAAGAACCTGCAGATGTAAGGTTTTGTCAATTTACTACGAGAGCGTAGTAGAGGTAGGATGGTGGTATGCACAATGTCATATGACATATGCAGCGGCCGGTGTGATACCGATCCAAATCCTGGCGCAAGAAAGGAAAAGACTGTACCGCTGGAGATGTTGGAGATGCGCGGTTGCGTAATGCAAAGATTTTGATGAATAAACGAAGGAATTTAAACAACTATGACAGAGCCGTTGAAATGTTGCTTCCAATGGTAGGTGGATTCATCGTTAGATCCGCATAATAAATCCATGGTGGGTCCACGAAGAGTCTGGTGAAATAAATTTCTCTTTCGGTCTTACTAAAATCGTATTCGATTGGTGGGAATTGTGAAGCATGTTGTCTTTTGCTGCCCTCAATTTTGAGTGGAGAGAGGTCAGCGCAGGCATGTGTATGCAAATAGAAGTATGACCAAATAAGACACTTTTGTCTTTTCCCCTTATTATAAAAAAAGCTTACCAGGTGTATAAGCTTAAATCCGCTGTTTGGTAAAAGTTGATGTGAGTGAGCGTATTAGGCTACCATAGACACAACATACTTTTTTTTATGAGTTTGACTTCTGCCAACATTAATCAGTGCACATTGCCAGCAATTTCGTACAACAACATACATTTTTCCTTTGGTAATCAAGTCTAGTTTTGTGCCAGAAAGAGAGCATATGCGGAAAGCTCTACTTTTCTGCTTCAATTTGAAGAAATCGGCTGCCGAACCGCATATGGTGTTATATATGTTTCGATGGAGGCCTATGGTGACAGTGCTTTATCGGAAACATATTTTTTTTGCATAAATATCGATACTATGCAAAATATTATTGAATAAACAGGCGCGTTACGTGACACAATGATGTTTCTTATACTCTAATCATTATAAAATTAACGAAAATATACGTCCTGGCAATACCATTTTAAAAGTAGAAAGAACACTTAAATAATATTAATTATAAATAAATAACATTAATACAATGGGACTTTGTTTTAATTTTTCCGAAATTTGCGGTGTGAGCCTCGTAGTCTATGAGAGTTTTTTTGATGTTTTTTTGACGTCAAACCGTCGATTAATATTGAAACTGATCGAGTGAAGGCTTTCGTGGCTTTTTTTTTCGAGTCAAACTGTCAATATATTAAAGCTGATCAGATTTTGACTCAACTTTTGGGCATGAGAATGTTATGTGCCAAGATGATGGAGAAAAACCTAATGATTGAACAGAAAGACAATCAAATGAATGAACATGATTTCTCGTCCGAATTTAGTACGTGTTCCCCAAGATAAAAAAAGCATCAAAATTATTACTTTTTTGACATACTTTTCTGTATAAATTTTATGAATTTTTTCTGTATAATTATAAATTTATTTTTAAAATAGCACTTCTAAAAAATTATTTTTATCCAAGTCCTATTGTAAAAATAAATTTATAATGAGGAAAAAATTTAGAAAAATAAATACAATAATTGAATAATTTAGATTAACAGTTTAAAATAATAACTAATGTTTCTGGTAAAAACTTTAGTTTAACACTTAATTAGTAAATAATACTTTAACTAAATAAATAATTATAATTGCTTTGTCAGATACATTTGCCTTAAGGCTTCATAAGTGTATACAACATAAAATGTATACGAATATGTAGTCATAGTTAAAATCGGTTTTATTACTATTTGATGAAATTATAATCAAAGTTTGGTGTAAATACGAGTATAAAGTTGACTATTTTATGAACTGTAATTTTAATCTAATATAAAGTGGTATCGTCGTAACAATCAGTTTTTACAAAGTTATTGTGTGACAGTTTAATGTTTTACATGTTTGCATTGTTAATTTATTAAATTTGTCGATAATTTAGTAGAGTACACTTTGTTAAGTAACGATGCTTATGTAGGTAGGCACACATAAACATGTAACAATAATATAACATTTATGGGAAGCTAAATTAATTATGCATTGCTGATAATTAGCGATCTATAAAATGTTTATTTTCAATTGCCCATCATAAAAACATTGGTCCATGGTGACTATTTTCTAATTTAATATTATGGCAAATATACTCGTAATTTTCATATCAAAAATGTTCTTTGAATTGGTTAGAATTAATTTGTTACGTATACTCAGGTGCATTGGTTGCATTGTTATTTGAACAATTTTTAAAACCATTTGATATCTGCTGATACTAAATAATTCCTTCCAATTTTAAATAATTTTTAAATCAATTATGTTAATGAAAGTAAGCTTTTATAATATTATTAAATAAATAAAGTTGTATATAGCCAAAAATTATTTTTATTTATTAATATTTGATGAAAATTTATATTCTGTAATAGTAATTTTGGCTACTAACTTTATTAAATGAAATAAAATTAAGCGTTAGTGGTGCTAGGAATTTCCTAATAGTTCTGAGTTGTCGTAATGCTAGGAATTTCCATTTCAAAACCAATGTCACCAAAAATATCTTTAATTTTTTTTTCTATTCAAAATTAAATATTTTACAAAATAAAAATAAAAATTATGATGATAATTAGTAATGAAAATTTTAAGTTTGAAAAATGCGTAATGGTATAATATTCGGAAATTCGGAAATATGGAAATATTTTCTGGGTGCTGGACTAGGATGAACGAAGATAAGAAAATTTGGAATTAATGAACCTTAAGTTCAACAGCAGTACGGCCAATTACGACCGTACTCAGAAAAAACCTTAACATTGCTGTCGCATGCTTTGTTGCTAGCATTAAGGAAATTTTGGAAATGCTGGGTTGGGGAGGGGTTTTGTTTGATGGTTGGCAATGTAATAAGCCTAACGCTCACATTGGAAAAAAAATCATGCTGACCACATAAAAATTGGAGAAACCAGAAATGTTACCTTTTCTAGGAAGGGGAAACAGAGAGGAAAAGATATCATAACAATTATGAAGTAAATTTAGGAAAAAAAATATTTAAAAAAAAAATTCAGACCGAGTGAAAACGGAACAGGAATCGTGTTAAGGTAAAAAAAATTTGGAGTGGCGAAAAATTGAATCTTAATAATAAAAATTGTTGGTCTAAATTTCAAAAAAAAGAAAAGGTTGAAGCTGAACTGGAAAAGAACTAGAATTTAAGTCTTTCTTTAAACATGCCCCAAAAGAAAAAAAATTGGATTGTATTTCGTTCCATCAAAACTGGACTGCTGAAGACTTCAAAATGTACTTTAGACGGATGATTCAAGGTTTCAGTTCTTTGGGCCCAAAAGATAAATCTACGTGTGTCGGAGTGATAGAGAAAAAATGCTGCCGGAAGCTTTGGTGGCAACCATCAAGCATGGTGGTGGCTTGATTATAGTTTCGGGTTGGAGTAGGAGGCTCTTTTCGGATTGATAAAATTTAAAAAAGAGAGCAGTATCTTAGTTTTTTTTAGAGACAAATGCTCTTCTTTCAGAAATTCGATTAATCGATGAATGTCTTCAAAAAAATAAAAACAAGAAGGTATTGTGTAAAATATGACATGGCCATCACAATCAGCCGATCTCAACTCCATAGAAGGCTTATGGGATGAGCTAGACAGAATGGTGCTAGAGTTCTGTCCATTATCGAAGGAAGACTAGTAGAGGATGCTTTTGCAATGCCGAAATAGTATTTCAAAGGATATAATAAAAAACCTGATCAACCGCTGCCTAGAATCGTACAAGCTGTCCTCAAACACGAAAGAGGTTTTTTCGACGCAAATGCAATTTGAGAATTTTTTTTATACTGTATTTTTAATTTGACAATATTTAGTGTATAATTTTTTAATTTTTAAAATCAAAATTAATATAGTTTAAAAAAATAAATATCTATTTCTCTTGTTCATTTTTATTTCGAAGTTTTATTTAACTTTACACTCCAACCAAACATTTTTTTATAACGAGAGTGAAAATGCTACTCGTTATAAAAAATTTCACTCTCATCTGTCCTTCTATTATAATCCACTTTTTAGATAAATATTTTCATATACGCTTCCAAAAAACATACTCTCTGTCTCTTTTAAGAATTTAAAACAAATCCCGTGAGGTAGAGAGGCATCAATAGATGCTTACTCATTTTTCCTATTTTTAATATTATTTAAAATCTTTGTTATTTAAAATCTTATATTTTAAATATATAAATAGTTGTGGATAAAAGAAACCAATTTCACCATAATTTGAAGAAAGGTACGTTCAATGCATATAGGGTTCGTATAACAAGTTGTTTATGCAATGTTATAACCAAGGTATTGTGAAATAAAGGACTATTAGGATTCAATACAATAATGGTTGACACCAAGCTATCAAGGCATAGCCGCTTATATACACCATCTTTTTTCTATCCTGGATGGTAACATAGTCAAAGGTGTGTTTAACTATCATTAAATGGCCTTTAGCTATCGTATAGTAATCGATTGTTGAGAAACTGTCATTGTTGCTTAAACACCACTGTAATATGTGCTGTTAAACTAGTTAATAAGTACATACATACATACAAAAGTATACATAATTATTGTCTATTTGTGATAAAACTTTTTTTATTTGATTTTAGTTAAAAAAAAAACATTAATCAATAAAAGGGAAATTCAGAAAGTTTTACTGTTTATATGGGCTTGTAAGTGCCCTAACACTCCCTAAATACTTAACGTACACTATTTTGAACCCAACCCTCAGTGTTTATTAAATAACATTGTGTGTATTTTATGCCTACAAATAACTTCAAATTTTAAGTATAATTTTCAATTTAATTGGTAGAACGAAAAAAAACAAGTAAATGTGCGACCTTTCGGGAAATTAAAATCCTACACAACATAATAAAAAGCTCATTTTATTTTTCCTAAACTTCGAATTTCAAAGATGTGAATGTAAATACAGCACACAATATCAAATAGGAATGGTTTCGAATTCATAGGTTATGTGTTATTCTAACACAATGTATATGGAATGGTAATTAGTTGTTCGAGCTAACCATAAATGCGCCATTCTTGAGTAATTTAAGTGGAATAGCTACTTACCACCTAAAGTTACAAAAATGTGCAAATTGAAATTCTAACTCTGGTTTTTTCTACTTAATGTCTGTTTTGGTATAAACTGTACTATTTTATGAGTAGAATTTAGAAACTTTTTCAATAATCAACTAGTTCATAGTAAAAAATTAATTAAGTTGCTTTAAAAAAAATAAACAACAAAAATTATTGAGTTAAAAGTACTATTTATTTAATAATACGAATACCTTTTCTAGCTTTGGTCTTTTTTAGCTTGATACACTTCATCCAACAATATTAAAATTTGTTTATACTATCCTATCCGTATATGTGTAGTATGATTAGCCAAACTCTGCAAAGTAGTCCTCAGTTTCGGGTATAACTTTGGAACTGTACGGAAATTTCTTTCCACCAAACCATTTTTTGGAAACAGGAAAAAGTTGCAAGGAGCCAAATCTAATGAATACAATTCATTGCCAATAAATGTGCAGGTGCGTTGTCAAGATGGAACAAAAGATTTTTCCAAATGCTGTCGTTATGTCCTGATTTCATTATTCAACTGGTCTAATACGTATAATGCTGTATAACACTGTCCTATTATCGGTTTTCCTTTTCCAATATAGTCGATGAAGATTATACCATGTGCATGTCAGAAAATAGCAGACATAACCTTTGATGTCGATAGAACCATTTTTATGGTCTTTGATGTACTTTTCCTAGTAGAGGTCAATAGTTTTGACTGAGTTTTGGTTGCTGGTGTATAATGGCGAATCCATGTTTTATTATTAGGTATAAATCAACGAAAAAATTAATTTCGACTATGCTTAAAATGTCCAAATACTCAATTGAATTCGTTACACGAACACGTTACAAAATGCGGCAGCCATATTGCCGATAGCTATTTTACCTAAAATTTTATATAAGATGTTGACTACACGTTCTTTTGAGATGTATACCATGGCAGCTATCTCATATACTTTTACTCGAGGGTCTTTAAACCGATATCGTGGATTTTATTAATCATTTCTTCAGTGGCGACCTAAATTGGACGTCCAATAAGGGGGCTGCTCAGTATCATTTGAACACGTACGACCACCACAACGAAATTTAGTAAACTACTTCTGATTCATACCATGCGATGGTGAGGAGTGCGCGTATAATAATATCAAGCTTGGTTTTGGTTTTAGATATTATTATTTTATGTTTAAATAGTATTTTATTACAACTTTTCAAGCTTGGTTTTGGTTTTAGATATTATTATTTTATGTTTAAATAGTATTTTATTACAACAAGAATTTTGTTTTTTTCTATGTTAGTTAAAAAACAGAAACATTGTCCGCTTTCAATGGTTGTCAAAACTAAACAAATGAATAGATATCTGTACAATTTTGTGTATATTATTTTTAAGAATGGCAAATGATATTAAGAATATTGATTTGCCGATATGAGCTATGGTATATTTTTTGCATTTATCAATGACTTATCGGCCCGATTTACTCTTGAAATTTTGAACTGGTCATTTTATAATTACAAGTTTGATTCAGTATACAAAAACCATCCCATCTCTCCGATTTGACCTAGTTTCAAAATGGAAGGGGAATTTCTCGTTCAACACACGTTTTCTACAACTACTCAGATTACTGGGCAACAGTTTAAAACTAACACTAAATAGTAAAGTTTTAATACAAAACGGACTTTTAAAACCCATTTATACGTATTTACATTCCAAAATCATCTGTAAAATTGTAGATGCCCCCTTTTATGTTCGTAATAATAGTATATATCGTGATCTGAATATGAGCTTTATTATTATATCTTTTTTAAAATATTATATCTTTTTTTTTAGAAAACTGAACTGAAATTGGAAACATTTCAGACACATTTTGTATTAATTATTTTAAAATAAAATTAGAGCAAGAAGTATTGCATGGGGTCCAGCTAAGTATGCATAAAAAAAATATTTTTTATGTATTTTGTAATGGAGGGCTAAAAATTTCAAAGCATATGTATTATTAATGTAATGTAATAGAGACCTCTACCAATAATGTCTTTTGTGGTGAATAATCCTAATTTAAATAATAGTATTTTTGAGACTTTTAGTGAACCTGAATATCATATTGGCAAGCACCCTAAGAATCTCGTAGGGATTAATGAATCCTAAACCAAGATGCCGGCGTTCCGTCATCGTCAGAACAAAAACGACTGATATTCGTGTCTGATTGGCCCATTTTATTTAGAATAATATCTAAGAGATAATGCCCGCCCATTGAGGAGGCTGCTGAGAAGCCTTAGGTGTGGTTTGTTAAGTTTCAGGGCTTCTAACGCCGTGTCCTTAGGAAAGGTGATGCATTTTTTGGACTGATTCATGGACTGGGAATTATCCCAGTGTGATTTTTTAACCTCAAGACTCCATAATGGACTTCAGGTATCTCTTAGAATTGTCACAGAAACGTTCTGGTCTAATAAACGGAGTGTACGTATCATTTGATATACTCATAGTATTGTCTATTTTCGATAATATAAACAAAACTAATTAATATACGTGTATTTAAAAAAAACAGTCATGAAAAATGTGTAATCTAAAATTAATTATTATAATAAATAAAGAGAAAAAAAATGAATTTTAGATTCTTAACGTCTCATATTTATTTATATGATAATAAAATCTGAATAAAAATAAATTAACAAAATTTGAAGTTAATCCAAATATTTTAAGAAAATTGTTTTGTAGTATTATTTATTCTTTTATATTTATTATGCAATTTTTGTTAATTGATTATTTTGAAATCTAGTCTTCTATAAAGAAAATTTGCATATCTAAATACATGGATAGAATATGCCAAAAAGATCATTATTTTTGCAAGACAAACACAAACTAAGCTTATAAAAATTTATAATTTCTTACAGCATTTGCTAATTCCGAAGTCTCATTAAAATTTTCATGGAATAAGCAAACAAAATTCTGGCATCTCAAGCAGTTGTTTTTAATAACTAAACATTCTCCACAAAACCGTGTATACACATACTTGTATTCATAGATCCATAGTTAGAATAGATAGATACGTACACAAATCTGTGCAAGCATTTATACAAAGAGAGACAGATTTTTGAAGTATGTTTGTGTGTTCAATCTACAGGTGAAGGTGGAACCGATAGCTAGGCTACTTGTAGATGATATTAAGATATTTTGGAAATATCTTTATTGAAACGTAAAACTGGAAAACTTAATTGACACCCCTTATTTGTCTGATGGAATTTTATTCGTGCGCTAGTTGTTCTTTCTAAATTCGATTTCAAAATTGAAATTTCGTTAATTTTAGAACATCCTCCCTTTAATAAGATCGACATTAAAATTTGATTTATACTAAATCCAACATCGACAACAAACCCATTTAATTAATTATATCTTACCGTGGGTTAGATTGAATTCATTTAGTAGGTGTATAAATAGCTGATTGTGTATTGCTATTAAAATTTTTGAATGGAAATTTCAATATAATCTTAGTGGTTGAATCTTATACTATCTGAACATATGCTTTCTTTAATAAAGTAAATCCACAATTTTCGTACACGTAAATATAATGCAAATAGCTATATGTATGCGTCTACTATAATATTATGACTGTATTTTTTGGTATTATATTTAACGTATACATGTATGTATACTAAATATATATTAAATAGAAAATATTTTGGAGAATAGATACGTACTGGTTTGATAAGAAATGAATCTGAGCATGATTCGAACGTGAAATTTTATTGAATCCTTTTAACAAATGTGTACTTCTACAATACTAAATATTTATCGTTACCAAAATTTATATTAGCTCAAATAATGTACATATATTTGTGAGAATATACACATATTTTGTCTGTATACATATTTCGAATGAATATTTTAATAAAAAGGGTTGATTTCTTAGAATTATGCCTATTCGTATTTGTAAGTTAAAATATACAGTAATGTATGCAATTATTGAAAACATCCCAAAGATGCTGTAGGCTTTTAGAACTTACAAATACTTATGATCTTAGAGTTATGTTAACATTAATAATGAAAAAGGTTGATTTGGAATTATTTTTAGTTTTTTTTTTTCGACCTCTATGTTGAGCAAATATTTTAAAAATTCAATCATTAAACTATTTTTCTACGTTCTTCAAATCAAAATATTTTGGAGCTAGATTTATTCTTCTGAATAAGAACATAATGAAATTATTTTTATTCCTATCAATTTTTAAAAAAAATAATAAATATATTTGAAGAAAAACCCATACATTTAAGCACATATAGTATTTTATAATGTTAAAAAGGAAAATTTTGTAAATATATTTTAAATTCAGTTCCAGTTCCACTATTCTCAATTGGGAAAATTCAACATTTAATTAAATGCTCATTAATATATTGATTCTTAAATGATACGTTATAGTCTCTTGTGTACTTATTTCGATATATTTTCATATTTCCTATAATAAAATCAAATTTCATTACTTATTTGGAACAACTTTAGGTTATCTAAATTCAAGATAATTTTACCTATGGTTATTTTATCCTATTACGAGATGGGAGATATTATCACTGAAAGCGATCGGACAGCATGGTTGACTTCGTGTCCTGATAAATTATTGGTTAGTATCTCCTAGACATCGGGTACAAGTTTCAACCTTGCCTGGTTTATACGCGACCCTATAAAGTATTGTGAAATTTAGGTGAATTTGCAAATTTGACTTACTTATGGGGAAAATTCCTTAAAAGCATAAGTTTTTCAGCATCCAAGAAACGGTGGAAGACAAACATCGCTCAGAGAGATCTTCAACATCAAAAACTTTGTGAGATCATACAAATGGTTAATATTAAATTTTTAACTGCTCAGGAGATTAATTTTGAAGCAAATAACATTGATAAATAAAAATAATAAATACTTATTCAAAAAAGGTCATTACTTTTCTGTATATATTACTAATTCATATGAAACACTAATATTTTATAGCGTAGCCTTTATTTTTTATTACAAAAGCACGTGTTCAGAAATATTTTTCCATTCAGTTTGTATTTCTTCAAAAAGATCTTCGTTATTTTTCCCTACTCTTCTTATTAAGATCGCCTAGAAATTCGGTGTGTTCAATGGTCTTAAGCTATGGAAACTGTGGTGGAAATTTCAAAACGTTGATATTTTGGTCCCCTCTTTAGATGCCCTTGAGATGTTAATATTTTTTATCAATTATTTTATAGAGATACTATTATGCTTTGTATCAAATATATTTTAGTGACTATATATTTATCTAACAGCGTCAAAATTTGAATTGTACTAGACAGCTAAGTTGAATTTCTATACCCCAAACTGGTCACTATCGGTCTAGAACTTCAAATTAAAGTGTTGTTTTTCAAAATTGGTACGTTAATCTAATTAAAGAAATTCAAACCGCTTTAGAAGTTGTAGTTCAGATATCTTTATTGAATAAATTGGGGCCAGACCAGACAATAGTCATTTTAGGAGATTTATTTTTGCAGTTAAATTAAGTAGATCTTCGAAACAAATTAAATCTAGTCTCAACATTTGAGAATTTAAATTTATTTCAATTTGATTGTCGAATATATTATTATGAAAGGTGTTTTGGTTTTTTCTAAATATCGTATCAAGGAAATATGTAGTAAGAAATTTAACGCTTTGGTCATTAACTGGGTAATATTAAAATTGTTAATTTCTGAATACCTTGTATAATATTTCATAGATTTAGAATAGAATGAAATTTACAAGTGCATTGAAATTTAAAAACAGAAGATTATTGAGAAGAAAAATTATTGTTGATAAAACTTACAATTAGCATAAATCATTAGAGATTTTTTGCTTTGCAAATATTGTACTATTGAACTTTTAGAAAATCTTTCTTTTCTTGTTGAAAAAATTATAACTATGGTGCTTAAGGTCTCTGCATATTCCATGATTGTAATACATTTTCTATTATATAAACGTGACCTTCTTTAAAAATAGTTTCTTTGAATAATTTAGTACAAGTATAAAAGGATTAATAAAAAATAAACAATTTTGTTTGAGCAACATATAGACCATAAATTTTGTTTGAGCAACATATAGACCATAAATTTGTTTGTATATTTTACAGATAATTTTTCTAAAGAAATTTCCAATTTTTTATAGGGTGAAATTTAAAAATATTTAATTATTTTCTACAATTTAAAAAAATTGGTGATTTTTAAATACGAAAATAGTCTTAATAAAATATTTGTTGTCACATTTGGGATCGGGTGATGATGTTTTCACAAAATTTACAATTCAAATATTATTTATGTATTGTATATATGTACAGCAGTATTGAGGCTCCGCTATTCCCAAATATGTATTCTATATTGGACTTCTTTACTTTCATTGACTAGAATGGATTTTCTTCGAAGAGAAAAGAATTTCCATCGAATTCAAATTAAAGTTTGATGCTAAAAATAATGCCAATCGGAGTTGCGCAAAAGAATGGGCGACAAAAGTGATAAACTTATAATATTTGCTTTTAGAGTATATCCGGTAGAAAAGAGTGTTCATTTAAAGCTTTCTATATAATATACAATCAAATTTTTTCTTCTTTCACCTGGATATACATGTATTTATGGGCTTTATCTTTTACATAAAATTTTATAATATAATCTTTTAGATAGACAACAAAAAAAAGCTATACGTTCTAGTTTGTATGTAGTTGTTTTATGTGTTTAAGGGTGTAGAAATGTTTTTCTTTTCAATAAATTAGATGAGTTCAATATAAATATACTTAAAAAGATAAAAAATTTACATACAAATGAAAATGTATAAATTAATGTATTGGTATAGGGATATTTTTATTTATATAATTTATTTTTGGTACTTTCTTATATTTCGAAAAGATTTCTAGTAAGTGCAATAAATTTTTGAATGTATGAGAAAAATGTCTATTTTCAATTTCAGATCAATAAAATATTTTTATTTAAATTAGATTTCAAATACTTTTTTTAAAATGAAATATTACAATTTGATCTCAATAATGATTTATTTATAAAAATTATGAATATGGATTTTTAAATTTTTTTAAACAAATATTTATATTATACTTTTGTGATTTGATAGTACATAGCATATTTTATACGTATTTTAATTTAAATATCATCTATAATTTATTTAAATCTTTTAAAGATAGTATATATATTTATTCATCAAAAGTATATATATTTATTCATCAAAAGAATTCTATATGAAAATAAAATGTAAATAAACAAAAATATAACTAAATATATGATTATTATAATCTTACAAAAAGAAAATTTCATAGAAATTTACCACATAGATTTTTTTTGTTACTCATAGTAATTAAAAATGTTTACCAAAAAGGATACTTATTTAGCTAAAAACTTGTAGTCCTAAATTTAAAAAAAAATCGTTTGAAAAGATTTTTTTAAATTTTATTATTAAACTGTCAGTCAAATCTATATTGTAGTTTTAATTAAAATTCCAAAGCGGTATAATAAAAATAGAATTTATTTTTATAGAATTTAGAATAGGTGATTATAAATTTAACTCATTTAAAAAAATCTTTAAATCGAAAACACTCCATATACTCATAGTTTTGCAACTTCTTAGGACATGTAAGGTCAACCAATAATATCGCTAGGATGAAAGCAGAAGAATATCAATTCGACTATCTGCTATAAATAAATATTCAATCTTACAAAAATCAACTAACCCAAAGGCTGAAGCCTTCCAATCAATTGCAATGTCGATAGTTTGTCTGTTGATTTTTTCGAGCACAACAAAGTCGACCGTAATCTTGGCAAAAATTATCTTAATAAGAAAACTATAATATAAATTGGGTTGAGTTGACTTCCTGAGATATCTATTTTTTTTTTTGGGAATATTTGAAATCTAAAATCTATGCTAACAAGACCGACATAACTGCTGAACTGAAAACTCAAATTAGGCGCATTATTGATTGTATTACTCAGACTATCTGCAAATACGCTAGTGTAGTCGCGGTATGAGTGATCATTTGACAGACAAAGTCAAAATTTTCCAAATTTAAAACCATATATCTAAATTAACATTGAAAAAAAATTATTGTTAGTCGAAATTTTTTGAATGCATACTTTTCAACTTTATCTGTTCACAAATTATATCAGTGCCAGATAATTCTTCCTTTTATTGATATCCAAAAAAAAAAATTGACTGTTTCCTCTTGTTAATAAAAGTCAAGTTTATATATTTTCTTAAAATAGTATTCATGAATTTGAGGGTTGGAGAATTCTCGCATTCATAGTCACACTGTATCATAAATTATACTTTCTTTATGAAAATAAAAATGAAAGTAGACACTTATACTTATCAGTAAATATACTTACTTTGTTGTTTTTATTATGGAATTAAACATCTTTTATCTTGAATTTTATTACATTCTAAGTTTATTTAACGTAAACATTTCTTTTTGTATATTTTTAATTGTATCTGATTTATTTTATTTATAGTATTTCTCTATTTGAAATTTTACAAACTGAATTATAATTTCATGCAAAAGTTTTTCTAAGGGAGATAATTTTCTAAAAAAATATTGTAAAAAAATCCATAAAATCGAAAATTGTTTACAAATTTTTGAGACTGTTTGAACGTGACCTAATTAGTAGTACGAAGGTGTACATTGTTTTATAATTTTACGCGACTGCACGTTCACTATTTTCGCGTATAATAAATATAGGATATTATTTATTACTCAAATAGCTTTTTAAATGTGTAGAATTTGGTTTATTATTTTTTTTTAGCCTACCCCATACTATTATATATTGCCAACGGGAAAATTATTCAAATGCCACTGAAAGTAGAAAAATTTCGGTAGTGTTTGAAATAATCACCCATTGGGAATGAATCGTAAAAATTACCAACTCTTTCACTATTTCTGCGAATAGTATGGGATAGGCCAACCATAATTTGTAAATTTTTTTGATGAACTTACATTAACTGGTAGACTTCAGTTAGCGTTTTTAGTTATTTCTGCTCGAATATTGTGATAAAGCTGCTCAATTGTTTGTGGTTTGTTCATAAGAACCTTCTCTTTTAAGAAGACCCATAAAAAATAATCAAACAATGTTTCGGTCACCGAAAAGTTCTCAAAAAATATCTCCATTGTCGCCCTGGTGGTGTGCTCTGTTGCGTCATCCTGCTGGAGCATTCTCAAAACCGAACGTAAAAAATTCACTAATATTGTACGGTGCACCTTTTGGACCAATGACCATATCGGTTATATTTCCATACAAAATAGTTAATCTAAGAGGGCTATCGTAGTATTAAAATGATCACGGTATTTTCTTTGCATTGTAATAATGATCGCCGGAAAACATAATAAAATTTAATAATTTTGATCGATCTTTAAACCGGGCATCCAATTATAATTATAGAAAATTCTTTAATAACTAATAGAATAAAAATATAAACGCAACAGTTACAAATTTTTAAAATAATCAATTAAGATGGATCCAACTTGTATTATGTTAATTGAAATTAATTTTTGGTAAATAAATTTTTATTACTAAAATCTGACCGGTTTGTGTGTATCTAACTTGGTAATTGTTTGAACGAACTTATTTTCTTCTAGTCAGATATTTATATGTACGAGGGTCGTTCAATAAGTCCTTAGAAAATCCGGAAATTGCGCTCGTAGTGTCGGTAAAGATTTTTTTGTAACTAGCATTATCGACAGGAAAGCTGTCAAAATTTCAGCTCGATCCATAGCGTAGGTCAATTACTATCGTCGATTAAAGTTAACGACATTTATTTGTGCATAACAATGGAAAAAAGCGAGTTTAGGGCTGTCATCAAACATCTCCATTTGAAAGGCTTAAGCCCGAAATAAATCAAAGCCGAGTTGGATGGAGTTCATGGCATATCTGCACCTGTGTTTGCGACGGTTTACAATTGGGTGAATGAATTTAAACGTGGCCGTTCATCCACAAAAGATGAACATCGTTCAGGACGCCCAGTTGAGGTGTCTACTCCTGAAATCATCGACAAAATCCACGACCTGATTTTGAACGATCGGCGAATTAAAGTGTGCGAATTAGTTGAGGCCACGGGCATATCACAAGGTACAGTCGCTTCAATTTTGCAAGAAAAATTGTCTGTGAAAAAAATTTCGGCAAGATGGGTGCCGCGTTTGCTCTCAGAGGAGAATAAGCGCAATCGTGTAGTGGACTCTGAGGCTATGTTGGCACTCTTTCATCGCAATCCTGCCGAATTCCTTCGTCGATATGTAACTGTGGACAAAACCTGGATACACTACTACACTCCAGAAACGAAGAGACAGTCATCACAGTGGATTTTCAAGGGTGAACGGGCTCCGAAGAAGGCAAAAACTGTGCCATCGGCCGGCAAGGTGATGGCCACGGTCTTTTGGGATTCGAAGGGCATCATTTTTATCGACTACTTGGAAAAAGGAAAAACAATAACAGGAGCGTATTACGCGTCGTTATTGCAACGGTTGAGCGAGGAAACCAAAGAGAAACGCCCCCATCTGAAGAAGAAAAAAATCCTCTTGCATCAGGACAATGCGCGTGTGCACACCTGCGCTGTTTCCATGGCCAAAATTGTGGAATTGAGAATAGAATTGTTGCAGCATCCCGCTTATTCACCAGATTTGGCCCCGAGTGACTATTTTCTTTTCCCCAATCTGAAGAAATGGCTTGGCGGACGACGGTTCACTTCCAACGAGGACGTCATTACTCAAACGGATGAGTATTTTGCAGAACTTCCGAAATCCTATTTTTTGGACGGGATAAAAATTTTGGAAAAATGGTTGGAAAAGTGTATAGAAGGAGATTATCTTTTTCTAAGGATTTATTGTTTTTTTCCATCTTTTTCTAAGGACTTATTGAACGACCCTCGTATCATTAACATAAATCTGGGTGCGAAAGAGAAGTTTAAAAATCAAGAAAAAGAGTGAGTTGATCTCTTTTTATTGTAGTTCAGAAATGAACAGGGAAATGGAGAATGATTTTTTTGGTTAAATAAATATGTTTTAGTAGATTGTGAAGGGGGTAATCGGGAGATTTTTTGGACGGGATAAAAATTTGGAAAAGTGTATAGAGCTAAAAGGAGATTATGTTGAAAAATAAAATTTTTTTTAAAAAAAAAACAGTTTTTTTCCATTTTTTTTCTAAGGACTTATTGAACGACCCTCGTACCTAATATCTTCGAAAAAATTCAAAATCAATTCAATATTAACTTAAATATATTGGAAATTGGATCGATATCTTTCCTCATAAAAGTCTCTATCCAACATGAACAATTTTTTATTTTACCAAAAAAAATAACTAATTTTCTTTCGGTTTTTTTTTATAGAAAACTATTTAGAATTTAAAATCTATTCTACATTTATATTTTTTATTTCAATTTGATATTTAAATATCTCTAAACTCACTATTGAACATTATCCATAAAAAGTGAATTGGAAAATTGTATGCAGGAACAGTTTGCTTTGAAAACTCTGCATTTTTCACACACCATTTGAATGAAGAATGTATTTGATTAATATTTAAAGGCAAAATATTTAAATTATCTATGTCATATGCTCGGTTGCATCTATAAATAAGCATTTTGAAATTGTTCAAATAGGAAGTTCAAAGGTACTGCTGCGAATAAATTTCGGAAATTTCCTTATTTCCTGTCATGTTGTCAGGAACTGTCAAAGTTCTACAAAGCAATTTGCTACCTTGACAGAACAGCAAATTAGAATATTTTTTGAATTGATGAATCCGAGTAAAAGTATAACATTTTTACATATATTATTTGTTTTTTTTCTTATACAAATCAGGAGTATTTTATATAACAATTATTAAGAATATATGTAAGGATGTATGAGACATTATTTGTCATTTGTGTTTAATTAAATGTGCAAATGTTTCGAATTCATTTATTTTGAGTACCAACTCACTAAGGCGTAATTGATATCATTCCAAAAAAAATGACATAGTTTTCCCTGAAATCTTTAAAAAGATTTAAAAATTGTCATAACATTTCTTGTATCAAGAGCAGAAGTTTTTCGGTGCCATAAAGTATCAGTAAAAGACCAAACTCGGTCAGGCATCCATCAGCAAAGACTGATAGAAATGTGAAACGAGTGTGGGCTCTTGTGAGGTCCATTAACATTGTTTGTCAACAAAGTTTCTTAAAGAAGCCCTTGAAAGGCTCAGAAGAAGGGTTTTTCACGTTAGATTGGACGTTGCAGATACTTAAATGTTTAGCAAGACAATTTTCCCTGCCATATGGCCATCTACATCAACAAATTTTTGCCGAAAGAAGGAATTTCTGTGGTTTTACAGCGCCTCTTTTGTCTGATGTAATTTAAAAAAAAATTATGGCAAAACGTCGGTGGAGGTCTCATTATTTTTCTGGCATATTTTGTTGTGAAATAAACAATAACAAACATTCCTAATAAAACCTTATTCTAAGTTGGACATATTTAATTTTAGTTAAATTTTTCAGACCGGAATCATGTAAGAATTTCGAAAAATACCATATAAATATTTATTTTCAGGTATGTTTACGTATTAATAGAACTGCTATCATTATGTTGTAGTATTTTGCCAAAAATTTTGTTTCTCCATCTTCAATTTTATTTATTTGTAGATGTCATGCTCAATCAAAGGGCAACAGTAAACTTGTTCGCGTACGTAAACAATTTTTACAGTCAAACACTTTTACTGTAAAAAAGTCCTATTCTATTGAAAAAATTGTTAAAAAGTTTCCTGTTACATCTTTTCATACATGTATGCATACATCTATGAATTTATATATTTACACCACATCCAAAAGGTTTGCCACAGTTTTCTAGTTGATAACTTTTGCAATCTTATTTGAAATGTGTCACGTACATGGCTGCTAGTACAATAAACTTTATCGCAGTTCAAACTTGACCCTGGTGTGACGTTCTTTAATGGTTAAAGTTCGAAAATATATTAAAAAATTTACTTATTATATTTCTATTCAAGTTTTCTGAAAATTTTTGAATTCTTTCATTTTGAATGGAAAAAGGCTGTGCTTATTGAATTCCAGTTATGATCTCTAAGAATAAAGTTATTTCCTTGAATTAAATGAAAATTTGATTTTCACAAAATACATGATGTAATTCAAAAAATTATATGGTATATTACACTTTATTACACTTTTATCTAACGATTTATTTTTTAATTTCAATTCTATTCCTAGCCAAATATTAGAACAAAGTATATATTGGTTGTTCGGAAAGTAATTTCGTTTTTTTCTAAAAAATATAGTGAATTTATATTCTATTCTGGCCTTTTTTCTTTAACTGAATCTGTCAATTTATCCAACTGATGACAGTACACGTCAGAATTGATCGTTGTGTTGCTTGGTATAGAAGCTCAAAATAAACGATTCCTTTGAAATCTCACCAAACAGATAACATAAACTTTTTTTGATGAATATTGGCTTTCGAAGTGCTTTGAGCCGGTTCATCTTTTATACTTCAGGATATTTTGCGCTTAACATTGTTGTAGAGAACCTATTTCTCGTCCCCAGTGATGATACGTTTCAAAAATGGATCATTTTCTTGGCGTTTGAGAAGCAAATCACAAACGTCAATGCGACGGCACAATTTTTTTGCCGCAAGAAGATAAGGAACGTATTTGTCGAGCTTTGAGATTAGGGCTAGCCGTTTCAAATGATCATGAATCACATAATTCAATAAATTTAATCTTTCAGCGATCTCACGAGTTGTTATTCGCCGGTTTGCATCAATTAATGCCTTTATTGTGTCTTCATCAGCTTCAACTGCCCTTACAGAACGTGGTGCATCTTCGAGATCAAAATTGTCGGATCGAAATTTTGCAAACCAGTTTTGGCACTGGCTCTCACTTAAAACATCTTCTCCATAAACATCGGCTAATTTTTTTCTTGCTTGAACAGCATTTTTATCTTTTCTATAGAAAAAAAAGTAAAATATGCTGAAAGGCTGTTTTTCACTTTCCATATTTAAAAGGGTATCAACCAAAAATTACTGTGCAGAATCAATTGAACAAGCCTTGTTATTTTAGCTGTCAAAATGCATATGATTATGCGGTCTAAGTATGAAGTTGGTTGTGAAAAAATAAAATTAAGTCCTCTGTTGGGAAAAAACGAAATTACTTTTCAATCGCGAAACTTGAATGGACCATATGAACACATTAACCTTTAAAATTAAAATTCAATTACAAAAAAAAACACTTATTTCTAATTAGAACAAAAAAAAAAACACAAAATTATAAAAATTATGTCCTCGTATTATAATTAACATAAAATATTTTATGAAAAAGTCTAAATAATAAATTCAAAAATATTTGAAATAACATTTAAGAGGGTAGCCGTTGTATAAAATTTTATACATTTTTGGGTGTAGCCTCTTTGGAAAATATTTTCAAGTGTAGGAAAAATGAATTCCGAAAATATATTTAACTTAATTTCGTCAGCATAATGAACTGCAAATGAAAGAAGAACTTTTTAGTAAATGGTTTTTTGAACAATTTCGTTATTTTTGTTGCCCAAATTTCGCATTAATAGCATAAAAGTAAGTGTATCGGTTCAAGGAAATTATGCTTAGCATAATCTAATTGTGAGATCAAAACCATTTTAACGGAAAGCTTTGTAGAATTTCAGGTGTTTGTAGGTTTTGTTTCATAATTTATTGAAATTCTTATCAAGTTTAGATAAAACGAAACCAGACCAGAAAAAAATAAATATCTTTGTTCTATTGTAATCAAATTCTTTCTGGTTAAGCTAAAAGGAATAAATTTTCTAAGGAATTTACAATAAAAATTTATAACATTCTGCACTCAAACAGAATTATTCTTATAGTATGTTTTTTTTTATTATTGATAATTCATATTAGATTGAATGGTATAAATAGGCTAGTATCGCAGAAAAAATATCTTGACAGTCTTTTATAGGTAAGCAAATATTTGTTAACGGGACTAGGAATACATGTTTTACTTATATTCGAAAATCCTTCTTTAAGCTGATAAGAATTCTTTGCGTATTATATTATTTCAGAATATAAAAATTGAGCTTATAATAAAGTTATGGGAAAAAATTATATTTAGAAAACATTTATTTTGATATTAAACAATTGTAATGTATTAAATATATTAGTATTTTCTATTAAAAGCTATGTTTTTTTTTAAAATCACAAAAAGTTGTTTCCTTAGTATTTTTAGTAATATTAGTTCCGATAAATAAATCTTAAGTGCCACAATACTAAGGGCCATTTACTCGACCTCGTCATACCATAGATACCGAAATCTTCATGGCTTAGTAATCGTACTATTATGTAAGGTGATTATTTTAATTTAAGTGCAAATTAATATTAGCAGTTCAAAGTATAATTTTTTACATCAGAGCAAAATATTGGAACATTGAAATTTGCTATAGTTACAAATATTTTCATTCCATAAAGAATAGACTCGATTGGATATCTTTCAAAGTAGGACTTCCGAAAAAATAAATTAATTCTCACCAAAACAGTTCGGGGTATAAAAAGTGAATACTCCAGTTTTTTTTCGAATGATATATATAATTTTTATATACAATATTATTGCTTTGACGTTTTACCGCTTGGAATTCTTTTGGCAATAATTCTTTATTTCTGGTACTTTGACTTACTCTGAAATCTAAAACTGTTATTATAGTATTCATACTTGTTATCTTATTACAAAATTCTAATTATGGCAATGCCATTTCTAAGTTAAGAAAATACTCCAATAATCCGATAAATCCTTTATTAATGTCGGTATTCCATAAGGTAGCATTCTCGCCCCTATCCTTTACAATATTTTCACTATTCTTTTATATCATTTAAATACTAACAGCTCATCTCAAACTCTGCAAAACGAAATTCGTATCAGGAAAATTAGGTTTACTAAGTGAAGGGTGAAAGTTTTTCAGCAGTCGAACAGTTCATATTAATTTGATCTTAGCCATACACTTTTATACAAAAGTGTAATATTTAAGACTATATCTAAATAAGCAACTTACTTCCAAATCAAATGAAAAACTGAGAAAACTTAAACTCAATAGACGCTTTCGATAATTAAGTTCTCAAACTACGGCACATCAATTCAAGACTTTTATTAAACAACGAAATCTTAATGCATAGCACAGTGTAACAACCCATTTAGACTTACGAACTTGACCTTTGCAGTTGCGCAGAGCCTTTTTATTATCGCTGAATACAATCTCTTCAATACTTTATGTTTCCAATACTGCTACGAAGAATGGAAACAATGTCTTTGCCTATGTATAAAAATAAAAGAAAATTGTTGCAAAAAACAAAAATCAATCCTATTACTTATATCGGTGTTCTAACAGAAGTCCCTTAGGCTAGGCAATAATTTATCGCAAGTGGCCGCAAATAAATATCTATAGTTATGGTATATTACAATAAAATACGCATTATGTTGACTGTTAAAATATGATAATCTATAAGTTATTTATTTTTAAGTTATAAATACTGCAATTTTATTGATTTTACTTAATAGTATTTATATTGATTATGTATCACATGATAAATAAATAAAACTCAATTTTAACTTTGAGGATTAAAAGTTGAAACTTTCACAGAAAAACAACTTCAACTTAATGTTACTTATCTTATTATCTTACTTAGAATTGAATCGATATTTGGCTGTCAAATGTTATTTATTCCCTGATTCAGATAACAACGTACAAGTTAAATAAATAAATAAATATAAATATTTTCTTCTAATTAAAACTTTGGCAATAAAATATTCTCAAAGTAAAAATAAATTATTCGAAGACTATCTTGAAAACATAGAAAAAGAAAAGTAACTCTTTTAAGCAATTGATAAATAGCAAAAACTTAGTTACAAATTTAAATCGTGCAAATATAAAGGTTATTTAAATTAATTGTTAATATTTATATTCCCTTTATCAGTATGTAAATATGTATTTTGTTTTGCTATAAATACAATTAAATGTATTTTATGGACCGATAATACGGGTACCTTTTACAGACATATTTTGCTAGATAGACTATAAATAAGGTTCACCCAAGACATCATACTCCTGTTATGAGTGAATCAATCAATTGTAAGTTATAATAGCTTTTTAAAAGTTTAAAAATATGTTCGTAAAGTTACACAGCTTTTGTTAAGAAAATATTCTATAAATAAAATTCGTTAGAGTTGAAGAGAACTTCTCCAAATATGATGTTTTATTTTTGGAAATACCATAGAAGTTACATATTCTATTGTAATTTACTGTATGAGAAAAACTACTACATTTTACTACTAATATAGTATATAACTTTTAAGATGATTATATTTTCTTTTATTTATTTTTGAAAATGAAATACGTGTATGATCAGAAATTTTTTTCATATTTATTTTCTTTTAGATTATTTGGAAATTATCCGAGGAGGGAAAACTTTTACAATAAACAATTGGAACAGAAAATACAACAGAACAGTGCCTATGAGTTAGTATAATTATAAGGAGAAAACAGAAGGGACATTATTTTAAAAATTTCTATTAAAATTTCTACTATACGAAAATGAATACATGAGTAGAGCTGAGTTCAGAGTTTTCCGAAAAAATTGAAGGAAAACAACGAGTCAACTTGTCGGTTATATTTTCGAAATTTATCGATGGTATGCCGGCAGCAACGATGTTCTCAAAATTCAAAAGTGGTGCAACTGGTCCACAAAATCCAATCGATACCAATCCTATAACACAATATTTTGAAATTGGAAAACAAACAGCATGTGCAGGTCCAGAATTAGCTTGGAAAATTCACGATGCCTACAAAAAATCAGATGGCAGGGTGAGTACAAACTGATTTTAAATACTTTTAATCTAAGAAATAATATATTATCTAATATTTATTGATTATTTGTAATTGATCAGTAAAACTAATAAGAAAAAATAGGTTCTACCGAATAGGTGTTTGATGTTTTTGCGTGATTCTCTTTTAGAAATTTAAATTCAAATAATTTTTATAAATATTACATGAAAATTTCGTCATAAAATATTACTAATACTTATATCGAATAAACTAAATAAATAATTAATCACTGATAACATATATGGGTCAAACATTTTATTATCTATTGGGTTGTTCGGAAAATTTTCTTATAGTGAATTAATATTTTATTCAATTAAATATTGTCCAGTCGGATCCAATACCCTTTGTCATATTTCTGGCAGTAGCATGATTCCAAGCTCATAATATTTTTGTTTTCTGCTGGAAAAAATTGATCTAAGTGATTTTTGACCTGGAAAAAACTGATCTAAGTGATTTTTGACCTCCTCATTTGAATTAAACGTTTCACCATCTAAAAAAATTTGTAGAGACCGGAATAAATGATAATCGGAAGGTGCTAGGTCTGGAGAGTATGGTGGGTATGACAGTATATCCCATCCAAGCTGTAAAAGCTTTTGCCGAGTGGTCTAACTTGTATGTGGTTTCGCATTATCCTGTTGGAACACTATACCTTTTCTATTGACCAATTCTAGTCTTTTTTCTTTAAGTGTACACTTCAGAGTGCTTCAGAATTAATCGTTGTATTGCTCGGTAGAAGCTCAAAATAAACGATTCGTTTGAAATCCCACCAAACAAATAGCATAACCTTTTTTTGATGAATATTGGCTTTCGAAGTGCTTTGAGCCGGTTCATCTTTTCTATTCCAGGATCTTTTGCGCTTAACATTATTGTATACAACCTATTTCTCGTCTCCAGTGATGATACGTTTCAAAAATGGATAATTTTCTTGGCGTTTAAGCAGCAAACCACAAACGTCAATGCGACGGCACAAATTTTTTTGCGTAAGAAGATGAGGAACCCATATATCGAGCTTTTGAGATTAAACCTCATGAATGGTCGAATTCGATAAATTTAATCTGTAAGCGATCTCAGGAGTTGTTATTCACCGGTTTGCATCAATTAATGCCTTTATTGGGTATTCCTCAGCAAACGAAATTACTTTCCGAAAAACGAATTATTGGAAAAGGCCAAGATTCTATAGTGGTCTGAACCTTAAACATTCTTAACACTCCTCTTAATGTTAAAAATAATTTTCTTTATGTATTATTGATTATTGTTTAACCTTTAATTTAAGTATAAGCTTCCAAATAATTTTTCCCCTATTAGTGGGCAGAACTTTTAATTAAATCCTGGATCTTTCTGGACTACTGAAGATGCACATTTTCGAAGAATGTCGGAAAATCAATTTCTATTAGAAACAGGATTTAATTGAATCATCTTAATTACTCAATAAAAATAAAACTACTTACAAATATATAATTATAATTACCCAATCAAATGTTGGTTATAATATAGTAATCAGAGCTGAAATTTGTATAATGGTTACAGAATAATAAAAAGAGCCATTCCCCTCCAAAAATTTGTTAAAATAAAATTCCCTTTTTTTTCCAGAAACTTACAATAACCTGGGCGAAATTGGACTGACTGATTTAAACTGCGCATAATTTTTGTAGTTTCAATAAAAGATTTATTTGTTAATTTATCCATTAATGCGTGTAAAATAACATCATTTTAGTTTCCTACATTTAGTTGTTGTTATATAAGTATTGGCACTTTGCATTAAATTCGTAACATTTCTAGTTAATTTCTACTCGGATATTTCGCTAAAATTGCTGATTTATTTGTGACTTATTGTAGACGTTGTTCTGCATTTCATGTTGATAATTCTAAGATCAATTGAATTTTGTGTGTGGACATCTTCAAAGTAAGTTTCAAAATCCATCTTGGCGATGTTATCGAGATGCCCAAGTAGACTGAGATCGATAATCGCTGACACTCAAGTTCAATCCATTTTTGTATTGGCAGCATTGTAATAATAAATTGTCAGGAACATAATAAATTACAAAAATCTTAACCGTTTCTTATGCCAAGAATTTAGCCATAATATAAGTTTATAAATTTTTAATAATCTGCATAAAAAATACCGCTCAAGTTATAAGTTTTAAGGCCCATCATGTATATGTGTATGTCTAACACAAAATGAAAGGCAAGAAATAATAAAATTTGTTTCCTCTCATAAAACCGTCGTTTAATAATTTTATTCCTTATCACTGCTCAGTACTTAAGTAAAGAGAAGAACCACTATCTGAACTTTTTTTTATAGTCACAGCAGGTGCATACAGTGTTAATATAACTTTAACTTTAATGCACCAGGGCCAAAACTATTTTGAATTTTATATACCTACGAAGTTGAAAAATTCGACGACGAGATCTGTTCAAAAAGTATCGCGAATGTTGTGTTTATTTTTATTCATGAATATCTATTTTGTCCGCTTCTACGTAATCCCCATCAGATACACATATTATACAATTGTGCCAAGGTTTTTTCCAATCCTCGAAGCACTTCAAAAAATCATTTTTGTGTTCTTGTTCAGCTCCTCCTTCGATGCCATCTTTATCTCCTCAATCATAGCATAGCGCCGTCCTTTCATGGGGCTCTTCAGTTTCGGGAACAAGAAAAAGTCACAGAGGGCCAGATCTGGCTAATACGGTAGATGCGGCATTATTAGTTTGCTCATTTTTGTTCTTCCACAAATCCGAGCGTTTCTGGCGGATTGGTTCGTGCAACTTGCGTATTACTTGAAGGTAATATTCCTTATTGACTCATGATGCACCACGCTCCTGCAATCGAAGAAAACTGTAAGCAAAACCTTCACATTCGACCGAACTTGGTGCGCTTTTTTCGGTCTTGGCTCGTGCGGCAGCTTCCATTGGGATGATTGAGCTTTGGTTTCCACGTCATAACCATAAACCCATGATTCTTCATCAGTTACGACCCTCTGGAGCCAATTTAAGTCGTCGCGGACAGAGTCCAACATATCCTTAGCAATGTTAATGCGATCCTGTTTTTGGTCGAAATTGAGCAATTTTGGTACGAATTTCGCGGCGACCCGTCCCACGCCCAAATCATTGGCCAATCGATATGTTTAAGTCCTCAGCAACTTCTCTAACGGTGACTCGACGATTGCCCAATACTATTTTCTTTACTTCATCAATGTTTTCGTCTGTTGTTGACATGCTCGAGCGTCCGGCATGCTTTTCGTCGATCCCATCTTCTCGGCCCTCTAAGAACATTTTGGACCCCCGATAAACGTTGCTTTGGTCCAAGGTAGCTTCACCATATGTCACAGTCAACATTATGCATGCGTCCGCGCAATTAATTTAGTTTTTCACACAAAATTTGATACAGATTCTTTGATCCATTTTTTGGAATGGGCAAAAATCGAAGACGAGCCAAAACACGTGCAAGCAAAGCAGCTGTCAAAAATTAACTGAACATTCAAAATGGCCGAACTTGTCGGCATAAGTGAGAGACATGAGTACCAACATAACGCCACAAAAAATCGAAAATCAAATATACGTAACCCGCGGAAATTCAAAATTCGCGATATTTTTTGAACACACCTCGTATGCTGATGATGTGGACATTATTGCACACATCTTAGTGCTAGTGAGGCTTTTGTAGCTATAGAGACTTTAGCCAATTCTAGGAGTCTAGATTAAACATAAAACGAACAAATATTAAATCTCTTCAAAGAATAACATACGTCTACACCATGTTAGACAAAATATAACAAAAGATAATTATAATTTTGAGACTATAAAAGAGTTGGTTTATAAAGGTTCTTTAATAAAATCAGTGTAAAAATAAATCGAATAATTATGCTCACATATGACGTATTCTTTAGCTTGAGCAAAATATTTTGGATGGACTTAAACATATGGCTCAGAAATATGGACAATGATGAGCAATAATAAAGGCTCTATCTGTGAAGCTGGTAACTCAGAATTACATATAATGAGGAGCTATTAAACTCTCTATTGAAAAGGCCGATAGATAAAAGTGGCAAGGCTGTTATGGCTAGAAAAATTTTGTTACTTAAAGTGGCATACCTATCGTTAGACATAATACCACAACGGTTGCAACTAGCCCGCTTAAATCTTACTTTTAGCACTCCATTTTAACTTCGACTTATGACTTAGATTACTTCATGCAATGGCACATCCACATCAGTTTCATCTCTATAAAAAATTGCCTCAGTATAACGTTTCATAGCCTTCTTTAAACCCACAGCTTTCAGCTTGTCTCTTCCATCATTCGTCTTTCCCTTTTGTTTTTGAAACTCTTTTGATTCCCTCTATTATGGCAAGTGGCCTCAGCATCTTTAATTAAAACCAGTCTTTCTGCTCCAGGCATGAATTAATCAAATAATTTTTGCGTCAATTTCACAATGGTCAGCCGTCTCAGCTAGTAGACCGCTTCCCTTGTTTTCAACTCACACCTCATGTAATTCCATCTAGTCCATGAGTGCACGCTCCACCTTGGATTCTATTGATTTATTCGTTAGCAGGGCGTGTAAAGCCACCAAGAGCAAAAGGTCGAGATAAGGCTCCGTAAAGTACTGCGCGATCATAACCCTTGATTTAAAGAACGCATTCAATCTTACCCAAATGGGATTGTATTCTAACATTAGTAATTAATAATGTATTATTTTTATCTTAATAATATGTTCCGATAGTATTATTATTATCTTAAAAATATGCTAAGAAGTCATACGGAATTTCGAGGGGAGAATGTATTGTATGATGGCATTCTCAGGTTTCATATCCTAGAGGAAGCGAGAATCATCGCATTTGCTGACGTTGTTGCTGTGGTCGCAGATATAAAATATGTGGAAGAGCTATAATAGATTTGTAATGAGACTGTTACTTCATTTTGGTTTGGCTTCTGGCAGTTTCTCTGCGGCTTACGGACCATAAGACGCAGGAAGTCCAGAAAGTATAGTGAGAATATAACCGTTAGGATTGGCGAACATGAGATTACCTCGGGAGGTGATGATTGACGGGAGGCTCCAGTTTCGGGAACAACTATTATATAAGGGTGAAAATACTGCCCACTTAAAAAGCACCTTCTTTGCAAATCTAGTTGGCAGATGTGCAAAAAGTAGACCACCATCTAGGTGAAAGAACTGTACTGAGCAGAACCTAAGTACGTTTTATCAACATAAATGTTTGGTACATTTTTCTTGATGAGGTCCAAACCCAGAAGGGATTGTAGTACTTATAAATAAATAACTAAATAAATTTCCAACGTATCTTATGTTGTAGAATTTGGGTAATTTTCTTATCATGTTCGTCCTCTTGTGTTGCATAAGTATTACAAACATGATATAGGAAATGTGTCTATAAATGAATTATGTATTTAATTTGGAGTATTTATACTATATTACAGAAAATATGTTATTGAATATAATGATTGCGTAATAGACATGCTTAAAGAAGATATAATATATAAATATCGAATTGTTAATTTGTTGAAAAAATATAACATTTTATAGTACTTGGCTAAATTAATCGTAACGTCCTCTACAAAATCTTGAAAGTTTTCCAATTTTTAAAATAATGTTCATAGCTTTAGGGTTGAGTTAAGACAATATATATTTATTACCTGTTGTCAATTGAAGTTCTTACTAAAAACTATAATGAAGCTTGTTCAATTTAAACTCTTATAATAAAGTTTACCTACATTACAAAACACAACTTATTAGATATAATATTACAAAATATTATCTTTACGCTTCAAGTAATTACATTAATTAGTTGTGTGTAGATTATTTTATCGATTTTCATTAGTTTCTTAGCAGTTTCTTAATAATTTGGCACAATAGAAAAATTTACTTTCATTATATTGTATCTCTTGGCCAACTACATTTGCCTTAGGTTAATTTGAGTTGAAAGTACGAGTACTTATGGTGTTTGGAAAAGAAAAGGATTTAAAGAAGAAAACAAAGATAACAGTTGTCGTTATGGTTTTTTGTTCTGTTTTTTTAACCCCTCTCTCTGTATACGAAATACACTCGAGTATATTAAAGTTTTATGAGAAAAGTTTTTAGTATAGAAATACGAATGCAGATAAAAGTAGTGACAAAGTTGAACAGAAGCTAAAGAAAACTTAGACAAAAGCTAAACAAAGTAACAAATAACTTATTCACGAACGCTTTCAAGCATAAAATGTTTTACGAAATTTTAATATAACTTGCTGAAATGCATATAATTTTCGATTAGCTCAAGGAATATGGTAGTTATAAATATTTTCCGCTTCTGAGAAAGTATTCGTATTCCAGTTTATTGCTGATTGCGCAACAGGTGAAAATAACTTTTAATGAAGTATGGTTCTAAACTATAGAACGTGTAAATATTTTGTCAACGAGTTTAATTTAGATTTAAAATGGACGAAAACCATTATCATTTTGGCCAATAATTATGCCAAGTTGAAAATAACTGTTTGGGGCTTAATTAATTTGCTGAAATTTGCATACCAGTTCTAATCGGCTTTATCCGCTATCCCCCATAATACTATTGGGAAAAAGGTGCCTTGTTTATAAAGAGTGTCAAGGAGTGAAATTTAATTTTCTTATTTGAATTTATTCTTAGATAATTGTTAAAATGGAATTGCCAGCCAGATAAAAGTAAATGAATTTTTGTATAAGCTCCCACACCATTATTTTAATATCGTAGGTTTGTTTTATTATTTGTTGACAGTAAAATATAGTCAAATTGTTACTTTTGTAAATAATTAAAATTTAAATGATCTAGTTTGTGTTCAGTATCTAAATATAACTCCATTTTCAAGGATTACAATGCAAATAAGTTACCTGAATAGTAATTTAATTTTTTCTAAATTGAAATCTTTGTATATACTTTTAATTTTCTTTAATTATTACGTATATTTTTTGTATAGTTATGAATGTATTTGTCTGGAATAATGTAGATAAATTTTTATTGAATGAAGCTATTAATTATTATGACAGTTTCCAGTCTGACAATCAGATTAGTACTTAGATTGAAGGAGTTTCAAATTATAATATTTTTTTTTGACGTATGGTATATGAAATCGTTAATGTAATATACGCATTCATGTGAAAAATAATGATTACGAGTAATTTTACGTACCAGTAATTTATAGAACATTTACCCCCATTAAAAGTGGGTATGAACATTATCGCTGCGTTACTCGTTAAAATGAAATTTTTCCTTTGTTCCTTTTATATTTGTATATAACATAAAGTATGTGCATATAAGGATTTTTTTTGTATCGTCTACTATATTAGGTTATTATTATTTTTTTATATATTTTTCTTTTTCTGATTATTTTCTAACAATATTTATACTTTTGGTTTTTAAAAAGTTTCTATTCAAATTTAAACTATTATGAATGAAAATATATAAAAAAAAATTCTTGGACTGCTCTGAAAACTCAACTCAGGAACATTTTGTTGCGACACACATTTTTTATATAAAAATTCTTCGGGAGGCAGAGTATATTTAAAATTTTTTTTAAATACTGCCCGACTGCCATTAAGATCCACCCACACTTTTACGTACAGCGTTTTTTAATAAGAGTAATGTGTTTTTTTTCGATTAATATAATAGAGAAATTTTATAGAGCAAAATTTATTATTTTATTTTGAATTATTTTCTAAAAAAAATTATCTCTTAATGCAATCATTGAAATGGCCCCACCTCTGCTTCGTTTACAGAATCGAATACGATGGTTTCAATTTTCGATCAGCTTGTGTAATAAATTCGGCCTTATTTCATGTATTTTATGTTTAATATTCAATTCAAATGCATAAATAATTGCTGGTTTATTATTATGGACAAGTTTTTTTAAATAACCGTACAATAAGAACTCCAAAATTATTAAATCACAATTTCTTGGATACCAATGTACATACACATATGCATTTGTTGAAATTACCGACTCGCTAAAATTTTCCCGAAAAAATCGATTGTGGAATGAGCTATGTGGTATATGGTGCCGTTTTGTTGAAGCCACATATTCGTTAAAACAATATCTTCCAATTCAGGCCACAAAAAGTTCCTTATCGTCGATAAATATCGCTCACCATTGACAGTTTTCAGAGAGATATCATCTGAGAAGATGATTTACTTGGAAAAAATAACGACAATTTTTTTTCTCCAGGGAGATATCATCTGAGAAGATGGTTTACTTGGAAAAAAGTCAGCCTAATTGTCAAGTTGTCTCAGAGCAAAATTAGCAAATTCACGTCGTCTACAATGGTCCAACGGCTTCAATTCGTCTGTGAAATTTTTTTTTTATAAGTATGTAAGCCCAAATCGAACCGTGAAATACGCCATGTTGTTGTTGCAGACAGTCCTAAATGGTTAGAAGGCATTGAAATCGATAAATTTGCTCTTCATCAACACTTATGACTGAACAGCAGCAATATTCTCGGCTCTTCGAACGAATCTTTGCCTTACTGGTACGCAAATATTATGTAAAGAAAGATTGCATTCAAAACTTTCCATAGTTCGACGTATAGCAAGCACACTAGGCCGATTATGACGACCGGAAATTAGAAAAAGTGCACGTCAATTTGTAATAAAAGAACGATTATTTTCATAAACAGCGTCGTAGAGGCGTGTAATTTTTAAGCGTTGTAGAGGCGTCTAATTTTCCATGAATAAATTACAAACCCTACTAAATACAACTGATAGTTATGAAAGATGGTCTATTTAAAAATCCCTTATATTTTTGTAGTTTTAGTAAGTTTTTCTATGCATTTTATTTATAAGTAGATAAAAAGGTAAACCTAATTTTAGCATAATTGAGAAAAATTCTTATGGTTATTAATATTTTTTTATATATATTTGTTGAAAAATAGCTGCCGTTAGTGTGACAACTGTTTGGGTTTATTATTCATCAGCAGTAATTGTGATGCATTCTCTTTTTTAAGTTGGAAATAAATAAAAATTTAAGATTGAAAAAATTATCCAAAATAAAGTACTAACAGTTCGGCTGAAAAGTTGAAAACCATGACGTCTAGATGGCGCCTCTTGCAAAAATCTACTTAATTATCACAAAGCCCCATGCTTCAAATAATTCCTGTCAAAATTTGACAGCAATCGCTCGATTGGTTCGTGAGATATAGCATTTTGAGTGGAGCAACTTTTGTTATTGAAAAAAAAATGGATAAAGACGAATTTCGTGTATTGATAAAGCATTGCTTTTTGATGAAAAAAAATACAGTAGAAACCAAAGCATGGTTTGACAAACGTTACCTGGACTCTGCTCCAGCTATTTCAACTGTGGAATATTGGTTTCGTCAATTTCGAACTGGTCGTAGTTGATGCAGAACGATGTGGACGCCCAAAAGAGGTGGTTACGGCAGAAAACATCAAAAAAATCCACAAAATCATTTTAAATGACCGTAAAGTGAAGTTGAGCGAGATAGCTGAGACTCTGAAGATATCGAAAGAGCGTGTTGGACATATCGTGCATGAATATTTGGGCATGCGAAAGCTGTGAGCAAAGTGGTTGCCGCGTGGGCTCACTGTGGACCAAAAACAACAACGTGTTGATGATTCTGAGCAGTGTTTGGAGCTGTTCAAGCGCAATAAACCCGAATTTTTGCGTCGATATGTGACAATGGATGAAACATGGCTCCGTCACCACACTCCAGAGTCCAATCGGCAGTCGGCAGAGTGGAGAGCGAGCGACGAACCGAATCCAAAGCGTGGAAAGACGCAACAGTCGGCTGGCAAGGTGATGGCGTCTGTAGTTTGGGATGCGCATGGTATAATATTCATTGACTATCTCCAGAAGGGACAGACAATCAACAGCGACTATTATATAGCGTTATTGGATCGTTTGAAGAAAGAAATCGCTAAGAAACGGCCTCATTTGAAGAAGAAAAAGTGTTGTTTCACCAAGACAATGCACCGCGTCACAAGTCGATGAAAACGATGGTCAAACTCAATGAATTGGGCTACGAATTGCTTCCCCATCCACCGTATTCTCCAGATCTGGCCCCCAGTGACTTTTTCCTGTTTGCAGACCTCAAGAGAATGCTCGCTGGCAAGAAATTTAAGACCGATGATGAAACTGAGGCCTATTTTGAGGCAAAACCGAAAGAGTACTATAAAAATGGTATCGAAAAGTTGGAAGATCGCTATAATCGCTGTATCGCCCTCGAAGGCATCTATGTTGAATAATAAAAATGAATTTTGCAAAAAAAAATATTTCTACTGTGTTTCGTTCTAAACTTTTCAGCCGAACTGTTATAATACCAAAATCTTTTATTTAGAAAAGATTATCGAAGCCATAACGTTGTGCGTAAACAAAGCAACTGCTAGAAAGTTTGATAAACAATATAAATGATAGAATGCAATACCAACGATGGATTTTTTCAATTCGGAGAGTGTCAGAATTCGGATAAAATATTCTTTTCTCATAGATAATTTATTTTTGGATGGCCTTATCGTAAGCCACCCATCCCTATACTAATATTTTGCATAAAAACAAACTGCATTGTTTGAGACTTTATCTTGGCAATACTATAAGTTTATAAGTAATTATTATAATATGAAATTTAAGTACCAGAGTAAAATGGCTATGACATAATAAATGTTGTAGTCAGATTACTGCATCGTTGATTAAAACTTACAATTACGAAAACAACCTGAACTTGATGTGAAATAAAAACAATTTTTTGATCGCAATATCTTTGATTCAAAAAAAATCCTTAAAGATTTAATATTGGGAAACATTTAACTTCCCTAAAAAAATAATATTGGGAAACATGGAATAAAATTGAGTACGTTCTCTCTTGGTATGAAATTTTATTATAAAACTTTGGTGGAATTTAATAAGAAAAGTAATTTTTAAGAATTGAAAAAAGCAAATAAATAACATTATTTTACACTATACACAATATACATATTTGTATTTATGTAAAATTTAATATTTCTTATATACGAGTACATATCAGTATTTATTTGTTTATTCTTATTTAGCAGCAAAACAAAAAAAATTTCAATATCCTTATAGAAAGTAATTAAAAATACTTTAATTGGTATACAATATAATTAAAAGGCTCCATTACAGCATTTTCAATTTTGCAATTTAAATAACATTTTTTGTTATATTTTCTCCAAAATATCTCACTCCAAAAGAAATTAAATAAATAAATACAAAATAAAAGAATAAGAAATCCATTAAAAATGAGAATCAGAAAAAATGGAAATTTTCCTGGAGATTGTTTAGAAAGTCATTTCAGTACTGAATGAGTTTTAGAGTTGATTCAACAACCCTTTTTTAATTATTATTGCCTACTTTCTTTGAGTTTGCTTCCCATTAACAAACATCATCAGTAATCATTTTTAATTATTCAATATTCTTACATTGTTGACAAATCTACAAATCTCAAAAGTAATTTCTTTATATATTTGCGACATAATAGAATACAAGTTCATTAATTGGCCTTAATTATGTGAAGAGAAACTTGTTAACATAAACTTTTGAACAGATTCTGAATAGTGATAAGATTTTAGTGAGTAATTTTTTTTGATAATTAATCAGATTTTTTAAAATTCCTCGGAAAAACTGCGAACCTCTTAAGGGACAGAGGTAATTTTGTAGCGCCACGATTATGAGATCTTTTGATGACATCCTGTTTAAAAAATTCACAATGGAAGTAGTCCTATTTAAAGAGAAGATTTGAATTAAGTGACATTCAATCATGATATGAGATATCAAAATGTTTAACGTCACAGGTTCGCAAAAAGGAAATATTTGGTATAGGAGGTATGGCTAATCCGAATTACGAGTATAAGAAGATCTCTGGCCCAGAATTTCGAAATGGTTAATGAGTAGACAAGCTTTACGATGTTTGGCTAATGTGGGGAAAGAAATCCTTCACCGTTAGTCCAATCTATTTGTCTATGCATGGTCAAATGTACGACCATTTGATATGAAGATGTATCTAATTTGGTATTATAGTGAGAATAAGACGGTGGTGAGGCTCTCACGAGAGTTGACCCGCTTGCATATTGTTGAGGATACAACTATGACCTGAACTAAATACAACTCAATATTGCGGTTATTTAGATACCAATTCTAGGAATAGTTTCCAACAGTAAGATGATTTGGTGTTTGCCTTTTGCATACATGCGATGACGAAACTACGAGGGTCGTTAAATAAGTCCTTAGAAAATCCGAGAAATTGCGCTCGTAGTGATGGTAAAGACTTTTTTTTGTAAGTAGCATTATTGACAGGAAAGCTGTCAAAATTTCAGCTCGATCCATAGCGTAGGTCAATTTCTATCGTCGATTAAAGTTAACGAAATTTATTTGTGTATAACAATGGAAAAAAGCGAGTTAAGGGCTGTTGTGCATAACAATGGAAAAAAGCGAGTTTAGGGCTTAAGCCCGAAAGAAATCAAAGCCGAGGTGGATGCAGTTCATGGCACATCTGCACCTGTGTTTGCGACGGTTTACAATTGGGTGAATGAATTTAAACGTGGCCGTTCATCCACAAAAGATGAACATCGTTCAGGACGCCAAGTTGAGGTGCCTACTCCTGAAATCATCGACAAAATCCACGATCTGATTTTGAACGATCGGCGAATTAAAGTGCGCGAATTAGTTGAGGCCACGGGCATATCACAAGGTACAGTCGCTTCAATTTTGCATGAAAAATTGTCTGTGAAAAAAATTTCGGCAAGATGGGTGCCGCGTTTGCTCTCAGAGGAGAATAAGCGCAATCGTGTAGTAGACTCTGAGGCTATGTTGGCACTCTTTCATCGCAACCCTGCCGAATTCCTTCGTCGATATGTCACTGTGGACGAAACCTGGATACACTACTAGACTCCAGAAACGAAGAGACAGTCATCACAGTGGATTTTCAAGGGTGAACGGGCTCCGAAGAAGGCAAAAACTGTGCCATCGGCCGGCAAGGTGATGGCCACGGTCTTTTGGGATTCGCAGGGCATCATTTTTATCGACTACTTGGAAAAAGGAAAAACAATAACAGGAAGAAAAAAATCCTCTTGCATCAGGACAATGCGCGTGTGCACATCCATGGCCAAAATTGTGGAATTGAGAATGGAATTGTTGCAGCATACCGCTTATTCACCAGATTTGGCCCCGAGTGACTATTTTCTTTTCCACAATCTGAAGAAATGGCTTGGCGGACGACGGTTCACTTCCAACGAGGACGTCATTACTCAAACGGATGAGTATTTTGCAGAACTTCCGAAATCCTATTTTTTGGACGGGATAAAAGTTTTGGGAAAACGGTTGGAAAAGTGTATAGAGCTAAGAGGAGATTATCTTTTTCTAAGGACTTATTGTTTTTTTCCATCTTTTTCTAAGGACTTATTGAACGACCCTCGTATCATTAACATAAATCTGGGTGCGAAAGAGAAGTTTAAAAATCAAGAAAAAGAGTGAGTTGATCTCTTTTTATTGTAGTTCAGAAATGAACAGGGAAATGGAGAATGATTTTTTGGTTAAATAAATTTCTTTTAGTAGATTGTGAAGGGGATAATCGGGAGAGCATAGGTTTTTATAAATAAGATTACACATATTACGCGGTTTATTTCAATAAGGATCGAATCTATCGTAGAAGTCCGCTGAGGCCCACTGGGTAATCGAATAAAGTAGTTGCTGTTGGTATTTTTCTATGTAAAGTCAGTGGGGCTTTGCTACTCTGACTGTTTTACTTTGCCTTATCTCTGACTGTTTCATTTACTACCAACTTAAATCCATACCATTTTAAAACTGTAGATTTGGTGGATAGTATTGTTAATCTACAGATTCTATCTTCCATTTCGAGTAATGGTGATATTCAAGGATTTTTTTGGAATCTGTCAGATGGGAGAGGTTGGGACCAGATGCAGGTAGTTCCGTTTTTTACGAACATGGAGTAACGGAGAGCTTATGTTAGCGATAATGGAACCATTATTCTGGTCTAGGTGTTAACAACCAAGATGACCTCTCTGATGTTAGTAGGAATCCCCTCAGTGGTAGGTTTTTCTACCAGCACGAAGATATTATCTATGTAGAGGAAATTGATTTTGAAGGAAAAAGCATAGAATGGAGAGTGGATATTGCAACGCGCAGCAGAAAATTGAAATCCCAAAGTGGGTAGAGGGGAACCTTGAGGAATACAATATATTTCGATACAAAATAAACATTTATCTTAGCCGTTAGGGTTTTACCATTCATGTAAGATCGCTAAAGTCATTTAGTCGCCTTCCAACTTGGCCATCTGTAAAATTACCGTAAACCAGTGAAATAAGTCACCTGGATAATTTACGTTTGAAACAAAAAAGGTTTGTATTCTTTCCGTTACGTAAGATATGGCAGGGAAAAGTGAATTTGGTCTTCATTGAAAAATTTTTGATTGTTAAATATTAATAAACGCCGATGGATGCCTATTCTTCCTTTATTGAACTGCGATTACTTTTTATACGCATCAAATTAACTTGTTTTATTTCTTATAGTAGTAAATACCATTTAAAATAGTAAATAATAAAAATTCAAAATGATGCTAATACAACATTTATAATTTTTTAATGGCCGATAATTCGCAATTTATCTTTGTGAAGAAATTTCAATAATGCGTAATAGACTCTTTGTATATTAATAAAAAAAGATATTAATGAGAAAATCTGCTAGAATATAGAAAAACTATTGCTTATTAACTATCAAATAATTTGTGTTTCCTCTGAAATTAGTGAGCATATTGTATAAACCCGACTACAAACAAAATTCTCGGTTCGAAAAAACTTATCGAAAAGTGCCACATAGAAAATTTACATTTTTTTAAAATTTCGCACTTCTTTTATATCAGACTGAATTTTGTTTTTAAATAGATTGAATAAAATTTGTAAAATAAGAGCGGATTAGTAAATACTATGAAAGCTTGTTAAAATTATATCAGTTGATCAACGTTTTGATGAGCTGCTTACTCTACTTGGCGGAATAGTTTCAGAATATATCTGCCAGGTCGATTTTGTTTGGCTGCCATTTTGGTTTGGATGACATTTGGCTGTTGGTATTTGACAGTCGTAGAGATTAGTCAATAATAATTTATTATGAAGCATCTAACGCAGCAACAACATGTTGAAATTATTAAACCATTTTATTTAAATAATGGTTCAATTGTGAATAAGTGCAGAAAATTACGTGAATTTTTTGGTATTGCTCATATGCCAAGCAAGTCAATTATTTAACGTGTAATGAATAATTTTGAAAATATGAATAACCTCGGAGATAAAGCTAAGATTGGGCGATAATGGTAAAGATTAATATGAAAATATTGATGTAGTGAGGCAGAGGTAAAGATTTACTTTTTTTACCCGTATAAAATTCAATTGACACAACAGCTTCAGGCAAATGACCATGAACGGCGGGAAGACTGGAGTACTCGAGTTTTACAAATCGGTATAGACGACCACCATTTTTAGCAAAAAATCATTATGAGCGACGAAGCACACTTCGACTTGGCTGGGTTTGTTAATAAACAGAATAGCCGCTATTGGGGTACTCAAAACCCTTAACTGATACACTAAAGGCCACTTCACCCTCGTAGAGTAACTGTTTGGTGCGTCATTTGGACCGACGGCATTATTGGGCCATATTTCTTTGAGGATGCTGAAGGAAATGCTGTAACAGTTACTGGTGACCGCTATCGGGACATTTTGCAAAACTTTTTTCTATCCGAATTCGATCAATTTGGTCTACAGAAAATGTGGCTTTAACAAAACGATGCCACATCATACACAGCTCGTGCTACGAACTACATTTCGAAAGAAATTTTTCCCGGCTGAATAATGTGAAAAAGTGGTAATATCGACTGGCCCCCACTAAAGGAAAAAGTGTACACTAACAAAATAACTTAAATATTTTAGAATAACATTCGAAACAAAATTGCTGAAATAACACCAGAAGTCTGCGAAAATATTAAGAAAAATATGCTTAAAAGAGTTTGCCACTTGCGCCGAGGCATTTGATCGACAACATATTCCATACATAATGCTAAAGATATAATCAATCAATAAATTATAAATTATCAAATTTTATTTCATTTAAAAGTTATTTAAAAAAGGATGTGACATGGAACATAAAATGCACCTTGTATATGGTCAGGGCGAAGATAAAATTATGTAAACGGAAATGGAGCTTGTCGTCTGGTCAGCTGAGGCAGACTGGGGATACCAGCATATGGTGGGGAACTGATAGCTTTTCTAGCATTAAAAGCAGTATCGACTATACTCACATACTTTGAAGCCGACCTCAGTACGATACCTTATATCTGAGAGACTTTGCCGTGTGTGATTCAAAATGTTTCAATCGCCAATAATGCGTATTGTTGTTAATAAGCTTTTTGTAAATATAGTCTTTCTGACTAGAGTTTGCTGTAGTGTGTCATAATTTTCGAATATATTATAAATAGTTCAGTTATCTGCACAAAGCCTAGTATAAAAAAAACCCTATTATCTGTAGGAACTGTACAGGCAATCTCACGGAGTCGGTTGCTAATGAACTGGATAGTAGAAACAGCTGCATCTGTCAACAGTAAACCAAAAAGTTTTCAAGCCCAATCACTTTATGTAGTGACCATTTTTCTGAATGTGCTCAGGTTAATCGAGCTTCCATTCAAGGGCTCCAATCTGAAAAAGGGACAGTTAGTAGAATTTTTTTGAATTAATTATTTAAAAAAAACATTCTTAACGTAAGGAATTATTTACGATATTGGGAATTTAGTTATTTTTTAGTGATGGATAGGAGAATGGTTATAAAGTAGTTTTTATTAGATTAAGTTTTCTTGATAAGAATAGTAAAGAAAATGGTTCTTGTTTTAATAAAACCGGACTCAACTGGCGACGACTGACTATCCTGAGCAGAATGAATAATCGTCTCTTTAAAAGATAATGGAAATTTTTGTTGTCCATATCTACTTCATATTTTACTCATTATAGATAACTAAGTCTAATGGCCCTGTCATCCAATTGGCCAACTTCAACTCCTCTTCACCCATACACCTGAAGTATACGGCCCCCTTATCTTTCTTGATGATTGAAAACAACGCGTTTATTAATACGTATGTGTATGAAAGCATACGGTACAGAAATAAGAAAAGGAAAAAAATAGAGTAGACATCTTTGTAAAATCTGCTTACTATATGATAAACGTCATATTTTTTCTTCCTTTCGCATATAATTTATAATTTTTAGTAGTATATATTGCCAAATGGCCTTCTACATTGCCTTACTAAAGCCTAGTATATACGAGCTACCTAATATAAACAAACAAATATTTTTTAATATTACAATTTTCCAAGACTATTTAGAAATTTTATAATCTTTAGAAATCATAGGAACAGATAACTTTTTTGAATAAAAAACATGCCCATATTAACTTTGTAACCATTTATTCACTTCAATTAGATTATTCTGAAATAATTCTATTCCATTATATGGAAATAATTAAAGTTTCTAAATGGATGAATAATAAGAAAAAAGGATGCACAATTAATTTCTGGATGACATAGATAAATATCCATTTTCTTCAATCATGATTTTTCACTGTTACCGAATGTTGAATAAAATAATTTAGATTCTAGGTTGCCTTATGTGAAAAGTAATAGGTACATTCGTCTAAAAATAAAAGGGTCAGCATCATTGTTTATTAGATGCTTAGTTTTGTTATTATTTAAAAAGAAAGGAGAAAAAAATTATGCAGGTGTAAGAAAATCAATGAGCAAAGCGCAACAGGAAATGGGATGAATTAAGTTAATGACTCAATTTTCATTAAAGGTACGTTATTGGACAAATGTATCGATCCGTTTACTTCAACTTCAACCAGCTGAATAATCAATCAATCCATTCACCTTATCGGCTATTATGACTTGTTTGGTCAGGTACTAGAAAATGTTTTTTTTTACCTGAATTCTGTAAAAGGAACGAAAAAAACCAATTCTACTTATTTATTGGATTGGAATTTTGAAAATTGTAATCACTTTCGATTCGAAGAGCTATTTCGATTTAATAACAATGCAATTAAAAAGTGATTATTGAATATGTATAGGTCATCTACGAGTATAAAGGTAAGAGTGTCTTTTGGATACTATTAAAATGTTCAATAATGTTGTTCTTTTATGGTAAAAATTTGTTTATGAGTTTTTGTTAATAGTTCTTGAAAAAAGTTCTTTCATATATCCTTCAATTACGAAATATAAGTTTGAAATTAGAAATACTGAAATAAAATGGAAATGTCATTATTAATTATGGTCAATATTAAAAGTAGTTAAATTTTAATAACTTTGAAGATTTTCAACTTTTAGTTAGCTTACACAGTAATAATCCTTAAATTACTGTATTCAATTTAGTGTATTGAATTGCAAATCTTAAACAAATTTTGATGCGAAGCTTACACATTAAATGACATATTTTCATGGTACTTGGAATAAATAAGAATATGGTGACTGTTTGTTGACCCTTGGTATGAAAATGAAACCATTTAAATTTTCCAATGAAGTTTACTAGCCAAGAAGTCACAATAACATGTTCGATATGCTCGTAGTTATGGGTTTAGCGCTCTTGTTGATACTGAAAATAGGAAGTAAAGTGGAAATAACTGTGAAAACAGCACGTTCGGTAAACAAAGCCCTTTAGTGCATTGTATACATTTTAACAGAGAATACTTGCTCGTATTTGCATTGTGAGGGACTGAACCAACTGAAATGGAATTGAATATTATAAAGTCAAATAGTATGGAATTGATAACTTCATAAAAAGTTTAAGAGAGCTTAATTTCAATAAAAATATTAGTGATTCTGAAACCCTTCATATACAATTTGGTTGGTCAATTAGATTCGATTCGATTATTCTCTATTTATACTGCACTGTTTTGACTTCTTCTATTTGTTTTATTGTGTTTAAATTATTTGTAAAAAAGACTATATAAACATCTTACAATCAACACTATTAACAAGCTGAAAAACAATCAACACTATTATACAGATTGATACAGATCAATATTTAGTATGTAGTTGCTTTTATTTTAATTACGAAAAGTGTTTTTTTTTACCTGTTTATGTGGTGTAGTAAAGATATAATGAGATTTTCTTTCGACAATTTTATCTTACTTTTATACATCAATATGAAAAATATAAACATGAACTTTGACATGACAACACATGTCTGAATGTAGTTTTGGCAGTTATACATAGGCGGAGGTGTTGCTTCCACTCTTCGTACAAGTGCTTGATGGCTTTAAATAGAATACTCTTTAGGTCCTTCGTTATACTCCTCTGAATGTTATCGATAGTAATCTATTTTTGTCGAACATCGTATATCTATCGTTAAATATAAATACTAAAGGCCACCTACGGCCAATTAGTGCGCCAGTTCTGCTTGTATTAGATTTTACCAGCTTAGCCAACTAGATCCAGATAGTTGCATCTTCTCTTCTTGCTCATAATTAACATATTCAATTTTCTTAGAGAATTGTTATAATAAGTTCATACCATCAACTATCTCTCAAGCAAGTTCCAACATTATAATAAAATGCTACCAGCCAACTTTATCATAACCTACTTTGACCAGTTTGGCCTCAAGACGGTTTTCTTTTAATAATCAATTGCCTGCAACTTTGGTTTATATAAGAACTGGATAGGTCTCTACACAAAAATTTTGGCATAATTTTATTGGTAATACATTTGTACAACGCACCCACATGCAAACTACGAGTAACAGAAACGGCGTAAATCATTGGGGGCCAATTTTAAACTTCAGTAAGCTATTGAAGCGGTTCGTTTAAAATCATTTTCATATGTGACGTCATATATGCATACACGTAAACAAATAGATTTTTTAATATTGCGGGTTTTGTTGCTTGATGGAATTAATTTAGCAAATTTAGAATAAAATACAGTATTCTATTTATTTCACTATATATTATTTATTAATACGGAATAATTATAAAGTGGAAGGGCATTTAAAAATATAAATACCAAGTTATTTGATTATATCAAAACAATGTGCACAAATAAAAATCCATTTCAAAAAATGTAAAATGAATTATATGATAGAATGTGATATTATGTTTACATATATATTGAAATTAAAACAACACCGCAATTTAGTAAATATAAATTTTAATGTTAAACAAGCATATGGAGCATGTGAATTTAAGTTAAATTAAAAAATAAAGCATTAATTACATAGAATATTACATGAAATTCTTTATAATATAGAAGTTAATTGTATACAACATTATAGCAAATGCTTTAAAACTAAATTAGATGGTGAAAAATTTAATGTACTTAAATAATTAATAACTAATATTATACAATAAAAAATTGAAAACAATATTATTTAGTAAGTGCATTGCAATATGGAAAGCGAAAGTACAAATGCAAACAAATTTATTTAAATAATAAGCCTACCGAATATACTTTATTTATTTTAACATAATGAAAATATAAATCTAAGACAGACTGAAAAATTCGTTCCCTTAAATTTTCTTATACACACTTTACGTACGCCGGCACAGAACTATTTTTTGGATAACATTGAACTGTCAACATCACATTTGTTTACATTAATTGAATGCCGAACTTTTCATTTTTTTAACCACTTTTTGGACAAAACATATCACTAAAAGCGATTTAGGCATATCATAAACTAAATTTTTGGTAATTTCTCTAGTAAAAATGAAGATTTCAACTTACCGAAAGAAAGAAATTCCCGGCTTCCACATTCCGTTGAATTACCAGCAACCCTTTGTAAAACACTTCATTTTCTGACATAAAAACCTCCTATTAAATGTTATCAACAATATAACTATTTATATAAATACTTACTTTTTCGTAAATACTTCAAAATAGATAAAAATTGCACTATCAATTGCACTATCCGATTAGTGTTAAAATAAGAACTTGAAAAATAAGAAAAGTAACATATGCAAGCATTTCAGTATGCTTCCACTTTCATGGAGAATAACGTTTTTTAAAACTCTTCGAAAGTCTACAAAATTGAGGCGCTTGTTATTTGATTGATATTTACGAAATGAATAATAAACCTTAAATACAATTCCATTTTATATGGAATCGTTGTGTTTAAATTGTATTTTTGTTTCCAATAAATGGATTAAAATGAATTTAAATTATGCTTTTGCAATTCAATAAATTTCTATTACTCTAAAACTAGATGTCAGTGGGTGTCATGTCTACGTTAAAAAATCTACACAAAAGTATGCAAGTGTTACGATTTCTCGCCGCTTCTGCAATAATTGTGTCAGAAAATTGCGTATACATATACAGAAATCTGACATACGGGCCTATCCAGGTATTCTTTAATCCAAGCCTGAAACTAACTGCATCAAGCAATTAAACAATCCATACGTCAATTCCATTCAGCGACAGTAGAATTCTATCAGAGCTACCGTCCAGCAACAGTAGAACCTGTTCTAACAGTCAATAACTAGTTACAAGCTAGTTACTCTAACTATTGGTAGCAAGTCGTACCCACGACTTCACTATCATTTCCAGTGATAGTACCCTGAATAACTGGCATCTCTTATTACCTTAACAGTTTTCGATGTTGAAGGTCTCCTTAAGCGACGTTCGTCTTCCGAAAATGCTTTCCGGCCGTCCCAAAATGCTTTAAGGCAACTGAAACACTTGTGCTCTTGATAATTTTCTGTAAGTCAAAATCGCAGATTCACTAAGCTAAACACTCTACGATATCGCGTAGTTAACGGGCTAGGTTGAAACGTATTAGAGTGCGCAGTGTTGTCAGACACATAGCTCTTACTAATACCAGTCTCATTACTTTATTGCTGCGCCTCGTGCTTTACACGGATGATTTTACACAATAAGAACCTTCACTTTTTATTTATAAATAGTAACGATATAATATGTTAATTGTCAATTAAAAGTAAACTTTTTGTTTATTGTTAATGCAATTGAAAAAATTTCTGTAATATCGAAGATAATCAGTTCAGTTTAATAATAGAACTGTGTTAAGTTCGCAATGCTTTATATATATTTTTAAAAGATTGGAAAATCTATTTAATGTTTTCAATTAAATAATCATTGTTCATTGCAAGGTAACGCTGTTCACGAACCGTAAGACGTTAAAAAATAAGAACGTGCAAGCCACATCAATTAGTACATTTTTGTGGACAAAATCAAAAGAGATAATTTAGAACATTTTGTCTCTATATCTATTGTGAATTTTCAAAATCAAAAGAGATAATTTAGCGTGCTAATAAAACCATTGAGCTAAAACTGAGCCTGATCTCTTCATACAATTTTGTAATTGATGATTAATTGTTCAAATAAATTTGGATGATTTGAAAACATTACTTAAATGTGAGTCTATCTATAATAAGTGTAATGAGTTTTGATAAGTAATAGCTAGTTTGATAGTGTATGATTAAATGGTAACACGGATCTATAGTAATTTTGCTGTTTACAAAAATGTAACAATTTTTGCATAACTCGAACATTCTGATTATGAGTTTTTTTCTGTCATGTTTATTATTATCACGCTTTAAACGTTCAAAAGCTAACTCTGAGATCTTACACCTAGATTTTGCTAGCAGGACGAAATATTAAAAGCATATATGGAATTTTTCTTCTTACTAATTTATCAAATAGTATATGAGGTTTCGTCTTCGGATTTACTGGAATAATATTAGTGGCTGTAAGATGGGTATACTTACTGTTGTCGATTCAGAAAATTTAAAAGAAACGAACAAAGTTTGTAGGTATTATAAACTAATTTTATGTTGGTGCACTAAAAAGTTATTTAAGATAATCTAGGTGATCCTAAAAGTATTTTTTGGCTAGTCTGCACATAAAGCTCAATTTGCTCAACTAATTTATAAGAGCCCATCATATAAATAGACTATGCTTCAAGTGTTTGTACACGTAGCTTACTTAACTGAGCTAATGTGAATGAGGATTATTGGATTATGGAAATTCTTTGAATATTTATTTGAAAAAAATTAGTAATAATTTATAAAAAAATCTTTAAGACCGAGGTTCTGAAAATATAATATAAAATATGTTGAAGCATTTTTGAGTTTTGGAGGATGTTCTATTAGTTCAAAAGTGCATGTCCTGTTTTCACTTTTAAGGAATTTCTCAGAAAATCTTTGCGCAGTCAATGAATAGCAAACTGAGTAAGTAAATAGAGTGTTGCCTTCAAGGATGATACAGTGTATCAATGATGGCACACTAATACTAATTAAAAGAAGTTTTATTCCGATTAAAAGAAGTTTTCAAGCAAAATGATATAAATTTTGTTCGAGAAAATAGTGAATTCGAAGCACAATTTTTTTTGTTGAGAAACTATTAAAAAAATTTTTTTTTTTAATTATCGGCGAACACTTTGGTTGAACAAATTTCCGATATTTTAATCTGTCCTTACACATTCTTTACTAACTTTGCAGGTGATATGCCAACAAAAATTGCAAAAATTCTACAAACCCTAATCCTAGTCCTTCAGAACTAGTTTACCAAGCAAGAAATAAAAACGAACGTCCATGTAACTTTTACCCTCTGCCATAAAACATATCCTTTCGTATACATTAATATCAGGGGCATACCATAATACATCGAAGTTTGGTTCCTAGGACTGAACTAAGACGAACACTTGACATAGAATCCACATATAAAACATAAACTTTGACTTCTAGAAAAACGTACTAAACTTACAATAGACATCAAAGTAATATGCTCTACTGAAACCCATATGGACTTACGGACTAGAACTCTGAGTCTCCGATTCCCGTCTTTTCGTCAAAATCAACTTTGTAAAATTGTCGAAAAAAACTCCCTTTTTTGCCTGCAATAATATTATTCATTGTGATCTTAAAGCCCCTTTTATTTGTGATATGATTATATCTCGTCTTTCCAATCATACTCATCCCCTTGCTTTAGAGCTATCCACCACTTAGTTTCTTAGAAACTCCCATCGGCAACTTCAGCATCACTAATCGCGCGACTTGTTAAAATATTGAATCTTATATTCACATAAGAATAAGCTAGCAGAAGAAACTTGGATGGATGTTTGATCTCGACAATACTTTCAGTGACTTTACCCCAATTTCTATAATCAAAAAAATGATTTTTTCCTATAAGAGGTCTGAGTTTACTTGTTTATTATTCAAAATTCGATACTTATCAATTTTGTATTTGAACTATATTCGTCAGTGTAGTCCAAGTTAATTAAGTTTTTAAAATATTGACGGATATCAATTTAAATTTTACGTATAGTTGAGAAATCATCTAATATAGAAAATTGTTTCCATTTAAAGAAACTCTTTAACTTTTGCGTTTGAGTACCTTGGTTAGTATGATTTTGACTCTATATGAATTGATGGAGTCTATTTTTATATAATTTTTCAAAGCCTGAATAAAAGTTATTTATTTATTGAATATTTATGTAAATTAGTTCAAAATCATTTCGATATAATGTACAAAATTAACAAATATTTTATTGTTTCATAAATGCTTTGAAAATATAATTGAAAATTCAAACTGAATTCTGATATTTCTGTGTGAACTGCTTGGATATCTTCTGCTTAATACTTCGCAGCATCCATGCACTTATGGTATCTGAATGGTTTATAGCTTCTAGACACTATTCTAAAGTAGTTGTCTACCTTTTGTAAGAAATTTTATATATTTTAGAGACGAAAAAATTATATAAATTTGGATACAAACTGAAGAACAATTTGATGATGTCAATTTTTGACTATTATAGTCGCAATGTGTAGACATTGAATGCATGCATGTACTTTTATTTTTAGCATATGTGCTAGAATTTGATTTAGAATTGTTACTATTCGTACCTGTACTGAATGTAGAATAGAAAATATAGACACGAACTTCGACATGACAACACATGTCTATTTGTAGTCTCGTGCTCGTATATATATGAACCTGAGCGATAAACTTTCCAAACTCACCTGTGAATGTTTATTTTAGCGAAATATTATACCATTTGAATTGTAAATTGTATTTTTGTAGGATTTTCTTGAGAGCGTGTATTTTATGTAAGTGCCAAGACATTGTTACCTAAAATTAGATTCATATATGAAAAAAAAAATTACCTGCATTTAGAAGTGCTGGTATGTCTTGAAATCAAAAGTTCGCAAATTAAGGGACACGTGTTATAACAATAGTAATGTGTTTATATGCCGTGTATTTATTAGTTTACATCAGAGAACATTTTTATACATACACTGATTGTGTCATAAGAATTTTCAAAGTACATAATATTATATTTGTCTTGTGATTTTAAGGCACAATGATATTTGTGATTTTTCGGTATGTTGGAATTTTAAAAGAATTATGTACAAATAAAATAGTTTATTACTTTTACACATATTTAAATGTAATAATGATCAGTTAGAAAGTTGTTTAACTCAATTTCAATTTGGGATCACTTGTTGGGAGTAGATCACTTGACACAAGAGAGAGAGGTCTTGAAAAAGTGTCTAGGAGCTCCACAATAATATGAGTTCTACTCAAAAACAATTAATTTGCATTTTGGATTAAGTGAAATTCATTTAAATTTTGGAGAATGGTGTAGTAGGACCAATACGATCACTAAAAAATTTCTTTACACGGGAAAGAAATCTTCTATTGTAGATACAGTCTGTTTGTCTATCAATATAATGACTCCTTTTTTCGATGACTAGTCTTTTAAAATAACCTCACTAATTTGGTCGAGTATTTCCTACGTCGTTCATTCAACCACTTACACAAAAATATTGCCAGTAGAAAGGACGCATGTTGCAACTGAGAGATCTATGCATAAAGAATGGATGTAGGTGTTGAAAAGACTTATTGCATAAAGGGGATCCATGTGGGATGCCGTTTTCCATAAAATGTTTTTATTTTCTTTTACTGTGAAGAAGTCACTAGTTAAACAGGATTACAACAAATTTTAAGCAGCTAAGTCAACTTCCCACTCAGTCAATAAGAGAACAATCCTGTGCGAGTAAATGGGCAACTATCCTGTGCGGATAAAAATAGACTACAGAGTTTACGTTTGTAGCATTTGTGAATAGTTGAAACATCCCAACCTTACCTATAGGATTATAGATGGGCTTGGGCTTCTTGTTAAGAATCTTGTTGAACCTAAAAGCAATAGTAAAATTAGCTTATAGTTATTGTATTATGAGAGAGCTGCTGGAATTGTAACAAAGAGTTTGACTATACTACCATTCATAACCTTCTGTTAGGACTTCTATTATCATAAATCTCTGCTTTTAATATAAAAATCAAATTAAAATTAAAAAAAGTATGAAATTTTGTCAAATAAATTTATTTTCTCGTAAATCTCTATTGGAAAAATAATATTTTATGAATAGTTTTCCTACAGCAGACAACCGTGTAATATATATATATTAATATTAATGTAACCATTAATTTATTTGGAACAAATGAAAGCCGATCATACTGAATTAAGTAAAAAAATTACAATAAAAAAATGTTATATTAATTATTAGTGTTAAGAAAAGTGTTCTACGGTCGAAAACTTTTAAGACTCCAGATGAATTATGGATGTAAATATTAATTAAATCGTAATGATTTTTAATATGTTTTTTTTAAAAAAATATACATAATTCTTTCAAAATATGTTTAATAAACGTGAATTTTTTTACCAAATAACAGCGCCAAAAATGGTGAAATTATATTTATTGAAAAAATATCCCTCCACATATTATATTATATTATTCCTTGTAAATAACTTACAAGATAAACAAATTGATGGAATTCTAGTTGCAGTAAATCAAATCGGCTTTTTATGTAATCTATTTTTCATTTGTAGGTAAAATTCGTTCTAGGTAATTAAACGTACAGGTTTGCTTTGCTGAAATAACCACTAAATGATATAATCTATTATAAAGGTTTTTTTTTATAGCAAAGTAGCACGCAAATACATGCTTACAACTCTCCAATTTTGATAGAAAACTGTAAACATAATTCTAAATTAACTTGTTACACTGTCTTCTTATGGTTTTTATACAAAAATAGAAATAAATTAATTAATATGAAGCATTATATTTATAATATAATAATGAATGAAAAAATAATTAATTATTCTCCCAAATATCATATCTTTAGCTTATTTGGTTAATTTAACATAATAAACATAAAATATGTGAACACCGCAGAAATCTTATGTAATTTTTTTAATTCCATACGATAAAATGTTCAAATTTTTATTTAGTTATGTGAGTTTATATTCCAACCTAGAAAATTATCCTATAATAAATGCCTACTTGATGTTTTACCCTTTGGAGATATCTAAGCCCAAAAGGGACGGACTTTGATCTTATTACTAATGGAATGAGACTATAGTTAGTAGTCATATTGGTAGCTCACAGCTACCATGATGCTCCTATAAGAGGAGCCTATACCACACTTCAGAACAATAACGGTGACTATACTCTCTTGGAGCTCCTTAATAACACACAGTACCGAAACATCACCCGGATGGAACTAGTAACTACTAATTATTAGCTAGAAAGTACGTGAGCTTCTCCCACCTCATGTTCTGCCTATTCATCTCATAGTACCGATACATTTCTCGGATGGAACTAAGTAACGTCCAATTATAAGTAAGAGAATACGTGAGCTTCTTATACTTAATGTCTTACCCATTTGCCCAATGGACAGTGAAATGAAACCATAGCTAGTCTGCGGATTACTTACAACCACTATGAAAATTATGGAGGAAGGAGTGGAGGGTACTACACCATATATCAAGGCAACAGATGTTACTAAACTCGTATGGGGTTTCCTGATGATCCCTTTCTACAGAAACGTCGTAATTTAATTGACCTACAAAATAAATGGGTTTCCGACACCCAAGAGTACTACAGCAATAACACAATATCCCTCCTGTATCTTAATGTTCGTTTCAATTGCTGAGAGTGAGAGTAAGTACGTATGTGGTGTGTATGTGGATTTCCGAAGTGCTTTCAACTGCCTGCGATGCGATCGCATTATTGAGCGGCTTGAGGAGGTTTCATGTGAAGAAACTTCTCTATGGTGAAGCTACATCCATGAAAGGTATACAGCCGTATGCGGGAACAATGGGTGGGTTGTTCACCAGATGGTGCGTGGCTGCCCACAGGGATCAGTGCCCCCCCCCCCCCCCATCTGGAATATGAGCATATGCGGATGATCTTCTACTTTTATTGAGTGGGGGAGTAGATATGCAGTATAGATAGCGGGATAGCCGCTATATGCAGATGGTGTCTAAATGGGGGAATAGAATGGGAGTGTTTGTTTCAGAAAGGAAAAATGTGAGTATGTTGCTGAAGGGTTTTTTGGCGGCCAGTAGGCCGCCCAATATTTGTTTAGAAGCGGTCGGGGTCCGATTCGCGCAGGAACTACGATACCTTGGAGTAAAGGTTGGAGAGAGACTTAACTTTCGGCCTCACTTGAAATATCTGAGGGGGTGAGTGGCCGGTTTGGTTGGAATGCTGGTGCGAGTATTTCACAAAGAATGGGAACTTCGATCCAGAGCGGTGAAAGTCCTGTATAAGGGTGTGTTTGTTCCATGTGCAATGTATGCGTCGTGCATATGGGCTGACATTATGCGCCACCAGTACGCAAGGGTGGGCATAAATTCAGTTCAGCGTCTGACCCTGTATGCATGTTTGAATGTATGTAGAACCTTATCAACCGAGACAATGCAGGCTCTCATGGAGGTCATCCACTACCGTCTACGGTGGGGCATCCCGCTTGCTAGTTGTCCGGTTACAAATAAAGAGGTTCAGCATCTTAGTCTGTAGCTTAGGTATTTACTCACGAAACATGGCAGTATGAATGGGTTCCTGTACAGGCGTGGTCTGGCTGCGGACGCTAGATGCCTTTGTGTGGTGGTGGAGGAGAGCGCCAAGCACCTTCTTATTGAGTGTAGAGCCAAGCACCTTCTTATACGGGGATTTGCGTGACGTAGGTGCATGTGGAATCGTGGTAAATGATGAGAGTATGGATGCGAGTGGAGCGTTGGGTAAGAGAGAATAGTATGAAAGCCTGAATAGATTTGCCGTGGCACTTTTTGAGAGGAGAGCGAGAATGGCGCATGATTGAGTGCGTGAATGGCATGTAAGGTGGCTACAACCAGGTAAGAGACCAAGGTTAATTCCGATTGTACTTTCGGGTCTTGGCAAACCCGCGTACCTAAGCTGGCTTAGTGGTTCCTAGAAATTTACAAGATTCCTTACCGTAGTTCAATGAGCGGAGTACAAACCGAAGTCTTCTTAAAACTAAAATTGGTACTACGGGATTTGGGGTTCCCCATGGTGTTAAAACACACTGTGCCCAACAATGGTGTAGCGCCTTAGGCAGCAACGTAGTTACTGTGGTTAATACCCATATTGCGGGTACGGTCTACGGATCGCTGGTGCTAGATACTAATAATTATCTCGGGCGCTATCACTGATTATGACAGTAGAAGTTTAGATAGTCTTCGCCACTAACAGTTGGAGTAATGAGCTTGTAACTGGTTACTGACTGTAAACTACCAGCAATGGTGGTGCGTTGATTGAGCGTAACTCAATCCCTATGGTCGTAGGCGACTCGTGGTTTTATGTTTAAAGACAGATAAGTCACGTTAAAAAATGTATTATAACTGTTCGCTTCAATACTATTTCAAGTGAAAATACTTTATCCCCTTCGTGCCTAAAGTAAGCTTTGTAGTGTTGCACAGTTCTAACCTTACATCGATCCATAAGAGCGGATCTCAACAAACATAGATAATTAAGCCCATTTTGTCCCAGATAACCTTAATAAAAGTAAGTAGTACACTTTTTAACTTATTTTGCAGGCTCTAGTTTTTTTTATTTTTTTTCATAAATTTTATTTTCATAAAATCTTTAAAACATGAAACCCACAAAATACCTAAGCCTGGTGAGATCTTATTGATCTATGTCTTTTAAAAATGCAGTCAAAACAATAAAGAAGCTAGTTGCTCTGCACTAAAAATGTGCAACACGATTTCTTCCACTCGAGTAATTTTTATATGTTCTTTTTTGGATACCCTTTTTTTTGAATTGAAGATAAGAGAATTTTTTGAATTGAAGACCGCCGGAAAGCTGAAATAATAAATGGAAAAAATTAATCAACACTTAAATTATTCCACACACAACAGGGTGTATATAAGTAAAAAAAATTAATGGACCTAAAGTATGAACCAAATTCTGCATATTTGACAAAAATTAAAGAAAATTGTTTGTTCCAAAAACTTGCATCAGATGCACAGGATTTTGTAGCTGCAAACCAGTATTTTGAAGGACTTCAGCAAATTAAAAAATGAAATGAAATTAAAATAATATACACTGTTTATTATTATTGAACGGAAAACTATTTGAATAATCCTCGTAAGGCAAAATATTATATTATAGTAGTGTATAAATTCACAAGAGCTTCTGAGATACGATGACTTTCGAATTGAAAATAATTTACTTATAGTCCAATATGTCTGTCAAGGAATCATAATTCTGATGAGATACAAGGTCGACCAACTTCTACATACTTGGCATATCGTGGCCAGTAAATTATTTTCAATTCGAAAGAAAAAATCTTCAGATCGGCTTTTATAATTCGTTTTAATGATGCTCTGAAGATGCCCAAATGGATCATTATTGGCACTCTGTCTTTCAGGGCCCACAGCTTCTTTATTGTCAATAAGTCGATTAACATTGAGTCGTCGCTGATCAAACACTGTACCTCGCTCCTCAAAACGGATGAGTAAGCTTCTTATTATGTTTGTATTCGGAGCTGTTGTATCATTAAAATGCTCACAGTATTTTCTTTGCGTTGTATTAATGGATCATCAGCAAACATAATAAAATTTAACAATTTTCACCCGTTTTTGAACTAGGAATATAGAAATTTGGAAATTTAGAAAAAATCTTTATAATATGCCAAAAACGGAAAAAAAACAAAAACGAAAAGCTATGAATTTCTAAAAACAGCCAGTCCTAGTTGGTCTAATCTGTACTATTATATACATTTAGGGCCTTATATATTTACTATATTTTAAGAATAAACGCACAGTAGTTTTTTTATAATTATAAAAGGCATTTTTTTAAAAAAGGCAAACAAAATGTTAAGGGGAAGTAGAATTAACAAAAATATTCTAAAAAAGTTTATAAAATTGGTTTAAAATTGTTTATATACTTGCACAGCTTTTGATTTTGATAACATGACATAGCCAGTTATGAACAGTACACCAAAATAAACTTTTTTAGTCAAAATCACGCCAAGCCATTAACACAATCATGCACAATCTGACAAATGAATAATTCACTATATTTGTTATTTCGATTGCACTTTAATTCAATTATGTTCTCATTAATTACATAGCAGACAGTGGTGTAATTTTAGTGCTATACTATTGCACAGTAATCACTATGATTCACTTAATATAGCTACAACCTAGAATTTATATGAACAACAGTAATAAAGTATGTCTCACTTGCGGATTACATCGTAAAACTGTGCTCATATTATACCAAATGATTCCCTTATGGACACTAACACAATAATGAGTCCGATTCATAAATTTATAAATTTCATCTAACAAAAATTATATTTGGCATGAAAAATTCTGGTAAAAATTTATTTTCTCTTCTTTATTATCGTAATATATGTGTATGTACTCTTGATAGGGCACAATAATTTTATTTAAATTTATTGAGCTCTACTGTACCTTCTTCCAATCTTGTGAGGCTGTCTGTATTGCGTGTGGAGCAAAAATATCCTTTACAGCATGTACATCACATATTTCACTCGAATTTGTACTGGAAAAAATATAAAATATGTTCAAAAGGATTGAGACAACTCTGGAGAGTATAATGTACTGAATTTATAAATATTATTGATTTTTAATGTGATAAATTATTGAATATAAGAACTTTCAATTTATTTCTAACTGGTAAAATTGAAAGTTCTTACATTCAATAATAAATATACTTCAGAGTATTTTTTTGACATCGGAGACAATTTCTGATGCCTTTATGTGTACGATATGCTTTTGATCAAAGAAATGTGCGCACGAATCAAACGTAATCGGATGGTATCTTTGTAAAATGAAATTTATTTCAAAGGTAAAATTTATCAATTATTTTTAATGTTTTACTTAGTGTATGGTACAAATCCTCGTATGCAATCAATTATAGACACCACATTTGTCTTTGCTATAACCAGTTAAGCTTTTTAAATAGCTGTCCTTTTTTAATTTGGCATAAATAATGTGAGTTATAGTATAGACTAACTTCTTTCTTGAGAGGATTATCATAATAGCAGAATGGGAGATGAGTATAAATGGGTGTTCATGCTGGAAATATTGTAATATAATTCTCGACAGCTGTCGTCTGTTAGAGTTTGCTAATTTTAATTTACTAAATATACTTTTCCATTTCAACATCACAAATAAGCTTTTAAATCGCGAAACACAAAATTACGTGCCATTGAATTTTTGGTTCGGTAGTTTTGGTAACAAACAATGTTAGTTCTCTATAGCCTTTGGTGGGAGAATTTATTGTCGTCTTTGGAGGTAGATAAATCGAACAGAAATTTTCAAAAAAAGAGCCAGCATTACATTAAATTGCATTAATTTAGAAATCTTCAGAAATAGAAACAGAACGGAATGAATGCAAAGTTAATTTGCTTGAAAACATAGACACTAAGGATATGTTGTTCTAGCAGGATGGCCTTGTTGCTCATAAATTTAAGGATAAAGAATCGATACGTTGAAAAAACGATTTGGTGACAAACATGTGGACCTGTTTATTTACCTCCAAGACCATGCGATTTGAAGCCGCTCGATTGTTTCTGTAAATAATTACCAGAGGTATAAGCTTAAATCCATATACTGTTTGTTTGGTCATAGATAGCGTGAGTGAGCGTATTAAGCTACCATGGGCACACCATACTTTTTTTTATGAGTTTGACTTCTGTCAATATTAATCAGTGCACATTGTCAGCACACAAGTCAGCAAATCGCGGAGCAATTGGGTGTTACTCAACCAGCTATTTCCATACGTCTGCGTACCATGGGGAAGATTAAAAAGATCGGAAAATGGGTGCCGCATGAATTGAAGGATAGGCAGATGGAGTGATGCCAAAACACATGCGAAATCTTGCTCGTCAGACAAAAAGGAAAGTCGCTCCTGCATCGGATTGTGACAGGCGATGAAAAGTGGATATATTTCCAGAATCCTAAACGTAAGAAATTGTGGGTTGATCCCGGCCAACCATGAACATCTTCCCCAATACTAAATCGCTTCGGACGGAAGACGATGCTGTACGTTTGGTGGGATCAGCAGGGTATCGTCTACTATGAGATGTTGAAACCTGGTGAAACTGTCAAGGCCCACCGCTACCACCAACAACTGATCAAATTGCACCGTGCTCTGCGTGGAAAAAGGATGGATTATCAACAAAGACATGATAAGCTGATTTTCCTTCACGACAACGCACCATCGTACACGTCAAAAATGGTCCGTACCTACTTGGAGACACTCAACTGAGAGGTAATCTACCCCGCTTATTGACCAGACCTGTCCCCATCCGACTACCATCTGTTTTCGTCGATGAGCAGCACTTCGATTCTTACGAAGACGTCCGGAAATGGCTTGATGAGTGGTTTGCCTCGAAAGAGAAGGATTTTTTTTGGCGTGGTATCCACAAATTACTAGAGAGGTGGGAAAAACGTGTAGCTAGCGAGAGCAAGTACTTTGAATAAATTTGTTTTTGCTTTCTATGAATAAAACATGTGTTTTTTAAGTAAAAAACAGCGGATTTAAGCTTATACACCTAGTTAAATCAGCCAATGCGATCAAAAATTAGACAAAAATCATTTTTCAGCACTAACCTCTCTTAAAAAATACCCAATATTACTACGCGTACACAGCTTCTCATCGTATTACAATTCATTGCAGATTTGTACAAGTGAAATAATTTTGTTTAACTCTATTAAAGGTATTTCCGTAGGTGACCGAGAATATTTCGGGACAGGAACGAATATTTTTTACTAAACGTTCCAGCAATTTTTGATACTTAGCTAAATATTCGCAATCATTGCGAATTCAAAAATTTGTGCACAATTTGAGTCTGCTGAATTCGGTGACAAAGTTTTGGTGGCACACGGTGCATATGCCAGGAAACAAATCTCATGACTGCTTTACGTATTTACTCTTAACTATAGCGGAACGATTATCTTATTCGGCACAAATTTCTACTGGATTTGTTGATAATTGATAATTCCACTGAAGAGAAAATGCAGTATTGCTAAACGTAGACAGCTCTTATTTGGAAGCACCGGAAAATAGAGGGACATGACGAAAAACAAGAGTAAACTATTTTAGCCAGATATTATAAAGTAATAATGAGGATGTAATAAAATATAAATTTTTTAATGATAAATAACTATTTAGTAAAATAATATTATAATGAAATTTTTGTTTATTTATTTCTGCATTTAAAATTTATCCCTAAATTTTTTTAAAAAAAATTTCATGTTTAATTCATGGCACTTTTTATTGGAGCGTATTTCCAGCTGGTGTTTTTCGGTGCACCGCTGCTGGTCTGACTTCACACTTTTGTTCGGCGTTTCCATTAATTATTTAACTACCTTCAGATACTTTCTTTTTTTGCACTACTTGATGGAATATTTGCTGGATCAACGCTATCATTATCAAAAAGTGCTGAAAGCGTCGTAATCTTTTCTTGTAACATTACGTCAATAACATTGTCCACGTCAGTTATCATTACTGATACGGAGCTTCCACCACCACTTGCACATAATTGTCTTTTTTGCTGCGCGAATTCTTTTTTATTTTGTATATTTATATTTTTTATATTTATTTTTTAGCGTACTCTTATCCCTTCATATACAAATACATACTCCACGATTGGCACTTTGCATAAAAAAATTGGGCTTCACCTCTTTTAGCTTCGTGGTTTCTTCAATAGTAAAATTTGCACTTGTTTTAATCATTTTATTTTCGAAATATTTTTCAGGTACCGGTACTATTTTGTCGGTCAGAAACATATGTTTTTAAAGTTAACAGTATTCGAAAAAAGACGAATAAAAGTTAATCTTAATTTAGTTAAACGTTATCGCTAACTTCACTCGGAAACAGCAATAGTTTAAGTTATGGTCTTAAAGTTGGTATAAGTTTAACTAATCCAATATTTAAACTTTGCCTGAAAAACCAGGTCTTATAGATTTAAAAAATATAACTCCTTATTTATTAATTAAATGACAATATCAATTTGCAAATATAGCCAGTTTTTAATCGGCAGCATTTCTCTAATACCTAAACGTTCGGATTTAAGATATATTTTTACTATAGTAACGTAATGTACGAGTATAGTAGAACTTTCATAGCTAATAAATCAATCTGATATTCAAATTTATCATCAATGGTATGATTGTAATAAAATCAAGCAATAAGAACTACTTTGCGACGAATTACATATTTGCGATCAATTCTCGCTGCTAACATGGAAAGCAGCATTGACAAATTCATGGGCAATTTTATATTGAAAAAATTGGATGTTACTGGACTTGGGCTGTTAGCAAAATCGCAAAGTGCAATTCGATTAATCCAGCTAGGTGTTGCAGTCGTGGTGTATATTAATTTTAGTAATTAAAATGGTATTTACTGTCCATTTTAAAAACTTCTCAGTAAGGGAATTTTACAATCTAAGTGCTTATCGATAGCATCCATATTTTCTATGAGAGTTCTAGACTAATCGTTTGTGAAGGAAATCCTAAATTTATGTTCTGAATTCTGCTATTAAATACTTAGGCAATTATCTTAGCAGAATGACTTAGAAGAGTATCTTGTTTTTTTTCGTCTTTTTTATAATTTAAAAGATAGGACCTTAAGGCACCTCAAACTAACTAAGGTATACCAAGTTGTCCCAAGTTTCTAAATATTAAATATTCTTGACAACATTAATATCAGCTATAAATTTAAAAAAAAAAAAAAAATTTAATCCCTAAAGTTGACTTTGATGTTTAAATCTTTTTCATAATGAAAAAATTATATTTATTATATTGCGCTGAAGAATGTGTCATCATCTACGAAAATAAAAATATTATCATCTGTTAATTAAATTCATTTACTAGATACGGCCTTTTTCTTGCTCATTCAAATCACATCAATATTATCATATTTATCTAAATTACTATTAAAATTATACGAATCAGCAGCTTAAAGCTAATTTAATATTATTATCGTCGTCCGAAAATCGATGGTTTGCATTAGAAATGCCATCGCCAATATTGTAAAAAGCCAGAAGTTAAAATTATTTTATGGAAATGGTCCCTTTCTGTTTTTGTAATGAAAATGGTTGTTATTTTTTTGTAATCTTATTATTTAGTCGATAGGCTTTTTGTGTCTATCGAACAAGAAATGACATCTTTTCTGATGAGCTTAATGACGAAACAATAGAAATTCGAAAATAATTGGACGAGTAAGGAAATGATTTTCTATTTATGAACCATATCCTGTAAAAGAAATCAGACAACTGATTAGTTTCTATCAATTTAGTAGTAAGGTCTCATTATATTCTCTTAGACGTTTGAAACAACAAAATTTTATAATTATTTTCTGATTAAAAAACAAATATAATTCTATTATTTTCTGTTAGCATACAATTTTTTCATCAATTTAGAGTCAGGTTTGAAGAACAATTTATTTTATGATAAGAATATGTCTATGAGTAAAATATTAGATTATGAAAAAAATGCTCACTAGAAGGTGTCGTATCCTGTTATAGAATCAGAACAATAAGAGGATAGTGAACGTATAAATATCCGCAAATAAATCCACATAAATAATAATTTATGTCAGACCTCTTAATTATTTTGATTATGCTTGATAGTTTAAATAAGTTGCCGTTTAATTAAACTTTTTATTCTATATCAAAGAAAAATGCTTTTAAGAGAAAGACCATTTATTAGGGTGTACATATTTTTAGAAAAAACTTCTTCTGGGAATGTGGTATCGAAAATGATATAATAGATTTTTAAATTTGTTACAGATTTTCCTATAAATTTAAATACAAAACTCACTTTAACCCTATATATGTCAGCTTAATATTGGTCCTTTGACAGAAAAGCGTATAGAATCTTGTATGTGACAAGAATAAGTTAAATCTTATATGACAGGAATAAGGATTTTTAGTCATTCCCATAAATTGTGTGAATAAGTTTATCTCTCTCGGTTTCATATTATTAAATATACTTTTATATAAGAATATCCTTATTTCAACCAATAAGATCCAACTGAATATCTTTTCTAATGGAGTATATTTTTTATTTGAAATTATATTGAATGGAATTGTTTGCATTTCTACGTGATATCTTTATATTATATTCGTACCTTCTCTAAGAAAATCTATTAGTAAATTTTAATTTGTATTTTGATAATAAGATCTTTTTTTTATTTTTAAAGACATTATAATTCTCATATGTATTTTATTTAATGTAAAAGAGTACATTTAATATCCTTTTCTATAGCGATACTTTAAAGATGTTTTATATTCCAATTGATTTGAAAGTTTGAATTCTCTTACAAAATTGTCTTTTCTTTTTTTCTATTTATGAGAAGAAAAATACCAAAAAGTGCATATTCGGTTATTTTATATTTCTTGTTATAAGCCTATTAAAAGTTATTTATTTATACTTTCAATGTTATTTATAAATTACGAAACGTTTTAAAGAAAGAATACAGTTTTCTCTTCCATTTTATTATTGTTTGTTACTCTAAATAGCGATGGTAGTTAAATTTTTAAAATAAGTTTTTTCATCATCTTCTGCAACCTGTTCTTTATTTTACATTCTTCTATGAAGTATCGCATACTCCATCTACAGTCTAAAATTATTTATTCAATTTATACTTTCAAATATGAAGTTTATTTTTCAGACACTATTAAAAATTAAAGAAAGGCGCTCATCATTCGTCTCAAATAAACGACAATCAATTATTATTATTTTTATTTGGGGCTTTAAAAAAAATGGATATTTATTGGTTTTAGATTTTGGGAGCATATAGTCTAAATTTTTTTCAGATTAGCGTGCTGGACTAGCATACATGGGGTCATGGGCACGAATTCCACATGGTTCTACACTAATTTCCAAAAAAAAAACACTTTATGATACTTTCCATTCTACTTTAATTTCCATATCCCGTTATCTTTTTTAACGTGCAGTGCGGAAAAGACATCAGAAAAAAAGCCATCAGCCATCAGAAACACGGAAATATTTTTAATATCAACTTTCTAAACGAAAACCTATAGTAGCTAAACATACCCGCAGAGGTCCAAGACAACACCTCGAAATGGACATAATGGCCGCCGCACCTACTGGACTTAGTATGGCACCGGACCAAAAAAACTGCCCAAAAATAAGAAGTAAGAAGTAAAAAGTGAAAACTTTTCACTTTCTATTTAATTTTAATTTATTTATCTTGTTCTGTTATCCTCTCCTTAACAAAAAGTGCGGAAAAAAACACCCGAAAGGGCATTAGCCATAAGGAACATGGAAATATCAATAACAGCTTTTGGCAGAAAAAAACAATCGTGGGTAAGAACCCGTATTAGCAAAAGACAACAATCTAAAATAGATACAATGGGCGCCCATCCTACTGGACGAAGCAAGGCACCACACGACAAACTTCACGAAAATAAGAAGTTAACCGAAGAAAAAAACATGATCTTAGAACCGATACAAATGTAATTAGAAGTTGTTTTGTATCGATTATAATCGATTTGCAGTTGTTTTATATCCGTACTTAGCAAGTATAGTTTTTGAAAATATAAGCGCTTGTAATAGAATAAGCAAAATTTGCTCAGCAAACTGGTTCGACAATTTAATATATTTCAGTTAACGTTGCGGCATTCTAATACCTTCCTTTCTGGATCTACCAGAGATATCAGCATTCTAACATATTGTAGTACCTTCCTTTACAGTCAAATCGGTACTATTGACTCAATGAAGTTTATCTTCAGTAGACGGACCCACAATTGATCCTAAGCTTATAAGAACCCATCGTTAGATGTGCCTCCAATTTTACCCGGTAGTAACTGACTATTCTATGGACCAATGAAGATTCGTTCTGTTCTGTGATTATAGTAGGTTATGTATCCATGATAGGAATATATCACTAAACTGAAAAGTGGCTTTCATAAAACTGCATAGAGAAATAAGTGCATCAGCGACATAAACGGCGGATCCTTACAGTATCTGTAAAGAACTACCTGCCAGGTATCGAGCTTAAGTATCGAGATGATCTTCTTGAATTCTCGAACTATACCCAGATTCCAAACACAGTTAAAAATTTGATCATTACACCAGAACAATATTATTTTATTATTAATGAAAAATTAATATGTTAAAAAGCCAACCCATATTTTTATATAATTGAAAAGTTTATAACATTGCAGTGTTATTATTTTTTTCCGGGATTAATTTTAATAAATTGACCATTAACAACAGTATTCTAATAGAAAGTAAAAATATCTTTTATGCTACTCGTAGCTAAAATAATATAAATTTTGTTTTTGTCAAAAAAATCTCGAGCACCAATGTACTTACCAAAGGTATCCAAGATAAACGTAAGATACTACGTTATACGGGCGCATAGTACTTATTACAGAAATAAAACTAGGCATACCACCTAAGGTTCCCGGAATGATGGGAATGTGGCGCTCCCATCATTCCGATTTGAGTTCTGTTTTTTTTTGTTAAGTTGGTACATCTGTTGTTGATATTTCCCCTAAATCTTAGCGTCATAGCTTGACATTTGCAAAAAGAGTTCATTTATCTCTGCGTGTGTTGGAGATTTTTAACAATTTTAATAATGGATTTAAATTTGCAACAACGAACTTGTATTAAATTTTGCATAAAAAACGGATTTAATGGTACGCGAACGTTGGAAATGTTGGAAAAGTTTTTCGGCAATGATTCTCTAAAGAAAAAGGTCGTTTACCAGTGGCACGAGCGGTTCAAAAGTGGTCGTGAGTCAATCGAAGATAATGAACGCAGTGGCAGACCATCGACATTGAAAACCGACGAAAATATTGATAAAGTAAAAGAAATGTTGGTCAATAACCGCAAATTAACCATCAGAGAAATAGCGGAGGACTTGAACATTGCCTATTAATCCGTCCAAGATATTTTGGTTAATGATTTGGGTTTCCGTCGTGTAACAGCAAAGTTGGTGCCAAAAGACCTCAATTTCATGTAAAAAAGAGACCGTGTTGACGTCGCAAAAGACATGATTTGCGAGGCTGAATCCGATCCCACATTTATCAAAAGGATCATTACTGGAGACGAGACGTGGGTTTATAAGTACGACACGCAATCCAGACATCAGGCAAATGAATGGCGTTCACCAAATGAGCCTCACGGTTTTCATGGATTACAACGGTGTAGTGCATCATGAATTTTTGCCAGAAGGCCGGACAGTAAACAAAGAGTATTATTTGGGCGTTATGAGACGTTTGCGTGAAGCAATTCGCCGAAAGAGACCAGAATTGTGGGCAGAAAACTCGTGAATTTTGCACAAATGATAACTGACCGTCGCACAGTGCCATCATTATTCGTAATTTTTTGACGAAAAATGCAACAAATACCATCCAACAACCACCGAATTCACCTGATTTGGTTCCCTGTGACTTCTTTCTGTTCAATCGAGTTAAAAATGGAAATTTTTTTTTTCTCTCAGCCGAGAGATTGGAAAAATCGCAGGAAGCACTGATGGAAATACCGAAAACGGAATATAAAAAATGTTTCGAAGATTGGATCAAGCGCTGGGATAAGTGTATTAAAGTGGAGGGGGTTACTTTGAAGGGGACAATATAGATTTAGATGAATAAATTTGTATTTTTAATTTTCTGAATAAATTCCGGTATATTTTTGATCAAGGTGGTATACGAGTACATAGCCCGACAACTGTGTGCAACCGATTTTTTGTTGTTTAAGGTTTTATTGTTGTACAATTTTTTTGTGAGCAAGTAAAGGTAGTTTTGGTTTTTGTTTTAGCGAATTTTAAGAGAAATTTACATGATTTATTTTTAATTTTACTATCTTACAAAAATTAAAAATTTAATGCTTATCATTTATATTTATTAGTTTAAATAAGTGGTTTGGAATGGGATGCTAAAGTGTTTTATTAAAATATTTTTAGAAATATTATTAAATGTAGTGCTAATAGTCTCTAGGAATTCTATTGTACGATTGTACTGCATTCCTCCTTGATAAATTTTCCGCATCAATATTCCCTACATATGGTGATGTTCAGGTGAGATTGCGCGGGTCAGTCCAAAAGGACAATGTATTTTCGTCGAACCATTGCTTTACAATTCTCGTAATACTCGTATGTATATACATATGTGTACATCCTCGATGTAGTATATTTTTTCATTTAACTTTCCAGAACCTGCTTGTAGTTTACAAGAACAAAGCTTACAACATAAATTTACTATGATGGCGTGCCAAATACTTTGGGTCCGTTCTCAAAGAGTGATAATAATAAAAAATTCAGATAAAACCGCTTTTCTTCGGGAAAGATGACCGCCTTCCAGTCAGTATTTTCATTCATTTAAAGCCTGGTTACTCAACGCATAATACGATGTTTCTCTTAAAATGGCCCGTTTTTTAGATTTCTGCTTAAATAGAATAGTACTTCTAATCACAATATCTGCTGAAGAATAACTAATAAATTACAATACATGTCCACAGCAACAAAATTTTTTTTTAAAGAAGCTATGGAAATTCTCAGCAATTTTATTGTAATTTAGCTCACAAAAAAACTAGTATATCCATACAAACCAACAATAATAGAAATTGTCAGTCTTTCTAACGATTCCGATTTATGTACGTTTGGGTTGATATAAACCATTTTCTTAATAAAGGTGATTAGAGTGCTGGGATCTCCATACTGTAAGGATTTTATGAATATTCTTAGTCCCCCTCCCCCCTTCAAGGTTTGGGAGAAAAATAACAAGACATTAGTTTTTTCGAACAATTAATTTTTAAAGAAGTTTATGTGAGCAGCTTTAAATTGGCGGATGCGTTTTTTTTTACTTTTCTTAGTAGTACTGAAAAATTTCATTTGGAATCGCCTTCAGCTATTCAGTTACATACTTTGGATATTATCGACAGTATCAAGATGACGTTTTTTTTTTAAGTTTTTTTTATAACAAAACAAAAATCACACGAACTTAGATTAGGCCAATAATGGTGCTGAATAACCATAGGAATTCCTTTTTACATCAAGCACTCGTCGATAAAGATGGCCGTGTGACAGAGGTTGTTGTTATGCTATGGATTCCTGTGGTTTTCTGGGCTTTTCAATGACTTTTTTTTATGATAAACTTGGTTGACGTAAAGGCATAAAATTTTTGTGGAAGATTCCCTGACTATCAAAAAAAACAAACGAGCATAGATTTGATTTTTATTTGCTCATTCGAATTTCTTTTGGGTCGAGGAAATTTCTCAGTGTGATTACCAATGATCACATGACTCAAGAAGCCTGTATAATTTTTGGTTCTATTGAGAAGATCAAGGTACATATTTTTACGATTGTCTTTTTGTTCTTGACATCTTGGCGAACATATTTCTTATGAGAATATCTTCAGCCAAAATCAGATGAACTTACGAGCTCTCACCTACAAGAGTCCCAACTCATTCTACATTTTTATCAGTCTCGGTGTTGTGCTCATAGGAACTCCAAAAATGCTTTATACCACTGAAAATTTTACGCTTTCAATAAGATATATTCCCCATAATAACACGTTAGTCCCTACTAGGTCTACAATAAAAGCTACAATTTGGACTTGTATTTTTGTAGTGCATTTTTCATATTGCACTACAAAAATACAAGTCCAAATTGTAGCTTTTATTGTAGACCTAGGAGGGACTAACGTGTCATTACTTTTTGGCTCATCTCGTATACTCATCTTATTTGTTCAAATTTATTTAATCATCCATGAAAGAAGCGTATTATTTAAAGTAACAACGATTTACTATTCATATTGATATATCGGATAATAGATGTAATTTTCGAATACATGATTGTGGTGAATGGTGTTCCATGAACTTTCTACGTACAATATAACCATAATTGTTTGGACCTGCCATTTCGAAAATAATACTTTACTAGAATGATTTTGCAATTTGTCCTATCCCTTTTGGTACAGTATAATTTTGGTTGGCTACAGTTCTTGTCATAAATCAATTTTATGCTTTCATCGCAATACAAAACCGAAATTTGTTATTTTAATTAACGTAAAATCATAATCATTTTCAACTGCACGAATTATTTTCAACTGGATGTGCCTAGCAGAACAATCTTATTTTCAGCCTTAGTTAGTCTGTCATCAATTCTAAGGCAAGTGAATATTTAAATATACAAATTTTCAGATAAATGTATTTACATGCATTCAACAATATTTATATATCATGGACAAATGTGCTCTTTGTACACGTAAATGTGTATATCGATGAGAAACAATTTCTTTGTAGATCCTTACAAATAATTCTCACATTGTTGTACGGGCATAAACAAGTGAGTAGATGAAAATTTTATTATGTACGCAAAAAAGATTAAGTAGCTAGATTCTTACATAGTATCAATAAAATTGTTTTCTATACTTTCTATTCGAGTACTAAAATAAGATGCGAAAATACCCAAAGCTTTTCATGCTGAGAAAGGCACATATGCGGGCACGTGTTTGTAGTTGAACTTATGGATAATGTGAAGCCAAAAGTGTCAGTATTGCTGTTCATTCTAAGTTGTCTATTCAGCAAATATTAAACGAGCAACAGTAGCCAAAACTATACATTGTATTCTGTACATTCAGGAAAACGTTTATCAACTTAACACCGAAAATTTCCCAAAACGAAATGAATAGAGAATGTTCTTACAAAAGTTGCTAAAGCTTCTTGTACAGTAGTGGAAGTTTTGTGTGAATTTGAATGAAATACTTTTCTACTTTTATATACAATGTGTTAGCTGAAATTTATTCAAATATGTTTAGAGAATTTCTTCCCAATACTTTAAATAAAATATAATACATTCTTAAGTAAAAGTAAAATAATCCGAAGAAAGTAGCTAATTTTTGGATTGTTGTTTTATGAAAGTCTAGCCAAAATATCAACATAAGAAAGTATTTTCAGTTTCGATTCATTATTGATTTAGCATTTAATCGATTATTCTAATGAGATTATTTTGATTTTATTTGCAGGAATGTTCAGTTTTTCTATTCGAGAAGAAAATTGCGGAAAAATTGCACAAGCCGAAACGGAAAGAAACAGTGACAGAGCTTTTACGAGCATCCATCAAACAATTGGAGCGATTTAGACATCCAAAGGTAGGCTGAAAATTTCATTTATTGCTTTTTCCACAAATATATTGTAGGCTTTTTAACCAACATATTTTCTGAGTTTATAAAATGTTTACCATTTTCAAGGTACGAAACGCTTCGCGAAAATTTCTATAATATATGCCAATTCTTGAATATATTTTCTCCCTTTCGATATTATTTACTTTTTGAGTGTTTACTCAAATCTAAAAAAACGGAAATGAAACAATTTCTTTTATTGCTTCATGAACTTTCAGCAATTTTTTCAATTGTTTTCATTTCAGTAAATTCAGTCAATTTATCATCTCCTCAAGTATTTTCTTTGTAAATACATTTGAAACATTTTATTTTTAAATAAAATAGACTTTTTAGTGAACGCAAAAAAAAATACACTTGATTTATATAACAATTTCGATAAAATATTGAAGAATAATACAGAAATATTTACGAAACTCTAAAAAATCAAAGAGAATTACCAAAATTCGTAAATTTTTTTTAACATAATATTCTATACTCGTTATAAATATATAAATACCTATTATCAAAAATTAGGATTGGATTTAGTATAAGGTATTAAAATTTTCCATCTTAAGTGAGGAACAAACCAATATGAATACACTCATTAGTAAAGTGGTACTTTTTTTAACAAAATATTCTCTGAGCAAGAAAATATACGAAAGGAAAATTTTAGTAAATATTTCGAAAATTCACGAACTAAGGACTAAAAATTTAGTACTATTAACGAACTATAGAAAAAGCTTGGCTACTATAGCAGCGGCAGGATTAGGTAACGTAAAGTTAGTGACATAGTCGTGGGTCGTTTTAAAAATGTAAAAAAAGCTTGACTATCAAAAGAGATTGAAATTAGATTAAACTGTCGTTAGGATTTCTTTAGAAAATTTTTGTACATAGCAGAATATATATATGAGCTTAAGATGTAGCAGTATAACAAAAATATATTTTTGAACTTATTTGTAGTACAAAGAATATCCGACAGGCTAACGGAAAATAAACAAAATGGCGGATATTAGGGTGAAGAAATTGTATGATTACTGCTTATCTAAATCTGACTTTGTTTGTCATGTACAACAAATTTTACTACAAAGCAGATTTCAGTTACCTATGCATTCGTGGATTTTATGTTTCTATATATAAAAATATAGAACAGCACACAAAGAAATCTCACACTCCAAAAAAATAGAAAATTTTCGAGTAGTAAATGATTCGGCAATTAACATGTAACAAACATTATAGAGACGGTCAACTGACTGTTGAGAGCAAACTTAAGTTTAATATTTACATTGAAAATTGAATACAAGAACACCTACTTTTTCTTCAATAATGTTTGTTGAAAGATTCGTGCGTGTGAATAGTGTTAGAAGGGATAAAGGAAGAGATGTCGCTGCACTTTGCTCTAAAATAGCTCGTAGCTAGTTCACTGGAGTACTCTTTATAGAAATACGATAAAATAAGAACAAATAGGAGACATTACGCTCACCTATTAATATTTTTGGCACCTATTAATTTTATCGCAAGATTTTGTATTCCATCTAATAAGTGCAGTGACGTTTCAGAACCATCTGCCCACATATGGGATTAATGGCTAGAGATTTCAGTTTCGCTCCGACCCCATAGTAATATACCATTTCATTTCCATGAAACTGAGAGTTCTGTCATCAGCGAAAGTAATTTATGAAAATTAGAAAAAGGTTTGGAGGTTCTGGGGAACACCAGCATTTATGTGGTAGACTGCAGACTTAAAGCCATCCAAAACAACTTGTATTAAACAGTTCGAAAGGAGACTTTCGATCCATTTAAGAAGGTAATCATTCATACCATTTCATTATCGAAAATAGAGCTTGATGCTAAACTTTGTTAAATGCCTTTGAAATATAAACTGCAGCAATCCTACACTCCACAGAAAAATGAAGAGGTTTAGATATTCAATCAAATCGCCAGTGGATCTCTTACTACGGAAACCATGCTGACAGTTACTTTAAGTCATGATATTTTATTAACTAATGGTTTATCAGCATTTCCATGATATATTATTAAAAATTAGAAATTTTAATAATAAATAATATACGATTATGATTATTATGATAATTATTTTTTAAGAATACGAAGTATGACAGAGAAGTAATAAGACTAACATTACTGAGCGAAATCTCGCAATACTAGGTTGTACGTTAATCCTTTGTAGATGTGCTGTAAAAGTTTTAAATTTTCGTTAGTATAAAACGTTTTAGTAAGATGAAAAAAAAATAGCGAAATTTTATGCAAAAATGTACCATCAATTTTTTAGACATAATGTTAAAAAAACATCGTTAGACATAATATCACCAAAGGCGTATACGACCGTCGGCATTAAGATATGCCCAATCAATGCGCAAAATAGATCTGTCCTGTTATGGGTTTCGCCAGATTCCGATTTTGCAACTAAAATGCATAAATTCGTCATTTCACAAATTCCTCTTTGGCCTGCTTCAAACAAGGAAGACGTACTCAGATTCCTTCATTACTGAGACACTTTCGGTTCCCTCTATTAACTTCGCTCGTATTCCATGCATAAAGCAGTCAAACCAATGGTGAGTGGTCTCAACCTGTAGACTGCTGCTCTTTCAGCACACACTTTTGTGACATCTAGTCCTGCCACTGAACCAGCTACATCCATAAAAGGTAGGACCATTGCTAACACTCAGTAATTAATTACAATCTAGTTACCCTAACTGTTGGTAACACGGCCTATCTAAACCCGTACTATCATCTGCAGTGATAGCACCCGGAATCCTGGTGTTCCTCGCCTCTAGTCCTACGACTGTACCGTGTTGCACACGACCCCCATGGTACGAGTTTTGTGAAAAGAATCCTTGGTCGATAATCCCATTTAAAGAGCTACAGTAAGGAACCTTGTAAATTCCTTGGCACTACTAGATCAGCTCAGACATCATGGGTTCGCTAATACCCGTAGGCCACTCCTAGTATTGATCATAGTTTGATCGTTACCCAGAAGAGGTCCTATTGCAGAGAGACGTAGTAGCAGCGAAAGACGATCTCCGTTAGGGAAGACCTTCAACACCTTGAATACTAACAAGCATGTGAAACGAGTGGTGGAACTTGGAAGATCAGACCGTTGATCTCAGAAAAAAGGATCCTTCACGTTAGATCAGACTGAGTATTAAGGGCTCAGAAAAAAGATTCCTATGGTTTTCTAGAACCGTCTATCAACATGCTTTTATCAGAAAAATAAATTCCTATGGTTTTCTAGAACCGCTATTCACAAGATAAAAAAATACTTGAAAAAACGCCATTTTGACGCTATCGATAACCTACAAAAGAGTGTAAACAATACCTGCGCCGTTATACATACATGTATAGCAGTCCAAAGAAACTTCTCTAATAAAATAAAATTTTCGTAAAACAAAAATATAAGTGACAATATGCCACACCTCATACATGTATCAACTTTACTATATGCCATCCAAGCTGTAAGCTGGAACTATTAAATTTAGATAAACGTCATTTATATTATTATTTATCTACTACCCAGTTTGAAATTCTATTACAAATTTTCAATTTGGTATGTACTCTATCGAAATGGAGAACACTTGAAAGATTTTTTTACAAACCAAACAAAGATTATTATGGATCTGCGAATAATAAGCTCTAAATCTTTACAATAACGACAAATGAAAAGAAAAAAATATCTACTGTGGAGTTTGGTAGAAACGTCTAAACGTCTCCCATGAAGAATTAATTTCGGTAATATTTTCCGATAAAAGTAAATTTAATTTAATTGGAACTGATGGTGAACAAATTATATAGAGCGAACCACATGAAGCACATAATAAAAATAATTTACGAGCTACAATACCATTGAACATGAACTCGAATCTATTATAGAAAATTTTCGGTCTATATTTATATTGGATACTGAGTATTCGTTATAATATTGTAAACATTATTATGCACTTAAACATATTAAAATATAATTCAATTAATAATGTACAGTACAAAAAGTAAAATTTACATAGAATTTTATTTTTAAGTGAATGCACGTACACATATGTACGTATGTGTATGTGTAACCGGATTTCTGTATTTAGGAGAACAGCGTGAGATGTCAAAATGCGGTTTATGCTAAACATTCGAGGAATCCTTGCTATTTTACCACAATCACCGGATTTAAATCTAATTGAGGAATTTACGTGTATGAGTATATGTATTTTGAAAACAAAATACAAAATTACAAAATTTCTTCAAAATATTAGAAAGTTTACAACATAATTTATTAGAATGAATATTAAATAAGAAAAAAGTTTATAAATTTAAACCTGGTATGGTCTATCGTTATAGAAAATTTATGTTTTTTGTTGTTGTTGGATATTCTTTAAAATGAATTTCATTCAAATGTCGGAAGAATATTTAAACATTTTATACAAATTTCAATTTCAGATCCTTCAAATAATTCATTCAATCGAAGAGAGTCCAGATACATTGGCGTTTGCTACTGAACCTGTGTTTGCAAGCTTAGCTAATATATTAGCATTTCAAGTAAGTATATTTTATAACTATTCCCATACTATATGATCAGAAATTTTTTTAAATTAATAAACTTTTAATAAAAGAAAATTTAGTTTACAGTTCGGGAAATACCAGCTGAGGTTAGAAATTATACTATAAGTCGAACAGGGACTAATAAGAGGTTCTAAAGGTCTAAGAATAATTAGTCCCTCTAATTTGTAACCTTTGCGTTTTTATGATTTTTCTTTTACGTATAATAACGAGGTTTGAAATTATACTACAAGTCGAACAGGAACTAATAAGAGGTACTCAAGGTCTAAGACTAAAAATTTGTAACCTCTGCGTTTTTATGATTTTTCTTTTACGTATAATAACGAAATTGTATGAAGTTTAATAATGACAACATACTCAGTCCTAGAACATTTTCCGACAGCTACATTTGTTAGAACAGCTACCAATGCAAATGCAGTACTTGACCCACCTCGCCCAAATGTTTATTGACATGTTCGCAATAATGAAGCTGTGGAGGCTGTACGACAGAGTGTCAATAATAATACATTTATTTCTATTTGTTGACGTGCTTCTCAGTGGGTATTTCCAGAACATCACTAAGACGGATGTTGATTTGGAAAAACCTGATCGGAAGATGGGCCAATACAAGATGTATTTGATTCAATAATTATTACTTCTGGATCCTGAATAACGTCTACGTCAGTCCAATATCACTCTTCTTGTATATGCAAAAATAAAATTTGTGTTCTTGTATTAAAAAAAACTGCTGATTTAATTAATTTTTGTATGCTTGCGTGCTCAAATATACTTCCTAACCATCAAAACGATTTCCGTTTCGAGCATTCTACTATCCAGCAGTGCCATTGAGTCATCAGTTTCATTGCATCCTCTTTCGTAAGAAAAGAGAATATAAATAAAGTATTTTTAGATATACGTGTAAGTCAAACTTTTAACCAAGTTTAATATCCGGGATTTCCTTTCTATACATTTTTCGCCGGTGTTGCATAAGAATGAGGTATATTGATACCATACTTTTATATTCCCATCTGATCTAATATATTCTTTGCTAAATATGCTGACTATAAAGACTACTCCAAACCAAAATCCAAATGCAACTTTAATAATAGGAAGCTAATATGGCTGCAATTCAATTGTGTCCAAAAGAGAGCTACTATAACAAAATATTAATTTTATTTAAATAATTCAATTTTTATATAATGCCTGGTACTTTTGGGATACTGTTTCAAACTTTTCTTTAACCAACAGAGCTTTTATCTTAAACCATATCTAAATTTATAATATTTATTTAAAGTGAACACTATTGGACACTTGGAGTATTGGTAAAAATTAGTCAACCACAAAATTTTACCTATTTTTAGCGAGATCTGATGAAATGTGCAGCAAAAGATGAAAAGTGCAGCAGATATTTATTTTGACTTTAATTCCAGCGTGTTCCAAAGAGAAGTTTGCAGTAATTTTATTAAACTGATCAAACAAAGTTCAAGTATGTCTAAAGGAACAAAATTGTTGCAGTCACCATAACATCACTAACAGCAGCATTTCTATAGAAACAGGGACTAATGATGGCTCCGGCCCAAATACTGCACCACACTTCTGCCTATCCACGTATCCATTTTTTGCTTATTAACGAAGTCACTTAAGTTAAAATTTGGTTCGCCGTTTATTTTGATTTGAGCGAATTCGTTAAGCAGTTCTGGAGCTCTAAAATGTTCTTGCTCCATTGCTGGTAGCGCATATGATTTTTGGGTTTAAGTTCCTATATCATCTGAATTTTGTACTGTTTTAATATCAACTTTTCCAAAAGTATTCACTATATAATAAACAGTGCAATTTAAAGTTATATTATCCTAGTCTCAACATTGCGCATAGTTTTCTGAGCATTACAGTAATTGATGAATTAATTTTTAAAACTTCTACTCGTTAATTAACCGACCGAATGACAGCTGACCAAAATGGAATCAATTTAATGTTGTCAACTTATCTTGGGAAGTCTTTGTATTAATTGAAATTAAGTGAATTAAAAATTGATTTGACCTGGCTGGTTTTTATATTCCAGATCGATTTTGTTTGGCCGCCATTTTGGTATGGATGACATTTGTCTGTTGGAATTTGACAGTCGTAGATAGTGTTCATTTATTATGAAGCATCTAACGCTGCAACAACATGTTGAAATTATTAAAACATTTTATTTAAATAATTGTTCAATTGTGAATACGCAGAGAATATATATATGCATACACTGGGAGATAAAGCGAAGACTGGCCGACAAATAAGCCAACATATACCTGAAAAGGTTGATGCAGTGAGGCAGAGTGTTGCTGAATGTCCTGGTACCTTACATCGATGCAGTGCACAAGAATTGGGATTATTTCTATCATATTTGTTAATAGTTCTCAAAAAATATTTGCTATGTTACCCATATAAAATTCAATTGACACATCAGCTGCAGGAAAATGACAATGAACGGCGGTGAGACTAGGGTGCTCGGTATAGACAACCACCATTTTTGGCAAACAAATAATTATGAACGACAAAGCACACTTCGACTTAGCTGGATTTGTTAATAAACAGAATAGCCACTATTGGGGCACTGAAACCCCTTTACCTAAGACCACTACACTCTCGTAGTGTAACTGTATGGCAACCTTGGGCCATATTTCTTTGAGAATGCAGGAGGCAATACTGTAACAGTTACTGGTGACCGCTATCGAGGCAAGTTGGAAAACTTTCTTCTACCTGAATTGGATCAATTAGACCTACAGAAACATGTGGTTCTAATAACAGCTCGTAGCAAATTTTGAGATAAATTTTTCACGGCCGAATATTGTCAAAAAGTGGTGATATCGACTGCCCCTTTTAATTCCCTGATTGGAACCCTCCCAATTTCTTTGTATGGAAGTACTTGGAGGAAAAGGTATACTCTAACAAACCAACTATAACCTCGACTCTTAAGGACAACATTCGAAATAAAATTCCTGAAATAACACCAGAAGTCTGCAAACATATTATGAAAAATGTGTTTTAAAGGGCTAAAAAAATAATCAATCAATAAAATATAAATTATAAAATTGTATTTCATTTAAAAGGTATTAAAAAAAACTTCGATCTGGAACATTAAAAGCACCCTGTTTTCATTGACAGCAAATATTATATAGTTAACAAAATTTTTGTAATGTTTCAGTGTCTCGCTGGTGTCTCTATACTGTTGTAAGAAGAATTTCACCTTAAACATATTTTTTTGATCAATATTTTGTTTAAGGTCCATTAATATAGACCTTTTCCTTGAGGTAGCATGCAAAAAAACTATAAGAGATGAAAAAGGTTGCTTCAAAAGCTCGACTGCTCTTTCTGCTCTGTATACTATCCTATTTGATGTGCGCAAAAATTGTATTGCATATAGTAAAATAAAAATTAAAGACTATTTCGTAACACTCCTCATCAATCAGTTAAGTTGTAGTTCATCAATATCGCTTATATTAGAGCGTCCTGTTTGGAAGCCCAACTTAGACAGATCATCTTTTCGATCAATTTTGTCAGGTCTTTCTGCTTCACTCACTTGCTATAAGGTCATTTAATGATACTTTACAAAATTCTATATCCATAAATTAATATTTATTATATGTTCATAAAAATTAATGAAAAGGATTCCCTACTATAATATGCATAAAACTATTTAAATAGCCTAATTATTATTATTATAATTATTAAATTGCAAATAAAACATAGAAATGAGTGACGCAAATGCTTTTGAAAATATTTGAAATCATTGTTTTGTAAGAATAGTGTATGTTCATAAATTAATAAGAGTTCAATATTAAATCAATACAAAATACAATTAATCCTACATGAAATATTATATGACTGCCTGTATTTTTGAAAGTTTGCTTTTGAAATGAAATACGAGTATTGCTGATAATTCGATATATATTTCAAACCAATTCAAAGCATGTAATATATTATTGTACAATATTCCTATATATCTTATATTCAGCTGGAATTCGCTATAAATTAAATTATAATATGAGTTCGTTCATATAATTTTCAATAATATAATAATATTGTTCCTCTTTCTAAAAGGAAAATTCAAGTGGGAGATTATATTGATGATGGAGCTTTTTCGACAACATCTTTTCGTAACAGAAATTGTTTATTATTAGGTAATAGAAAAATAAATAGAATAATTGAAATTCTAAGAAGTTTTTCTATAGAAAAAAAGCTCGAAATAAATCTATTCAAATCGATATGAAAGTATAAACAACAAGAAAAAAGTATAATGTGAATAATTGCGCAATCAAACGAAAACCCAATTTCGCTAATTCAAGTCTTTCTAGATGCAAAATTAATAAATTGAATTTTTGATAAAATGAATAAATCGCAATTGAAAATTAAATTGAATATTGGACGTTTCGTCATATTTTTTTGCTCGCAGTTCATCGATGATAGCAAGTTATAAAATATCTAAGGAAACATTGTAATTTCAATAGAAGCTCTGCTATATTTATACTCTTTATAAGGATGTGTTCTTAAAATTTGATTAGATACATAACGTATATAAGTTCAGTGGCAACCATGATTTTATCGAGAATAATTGAATGGTTTGAAACATTCTAAAAATCAATCAGAAATTATTATTACTAGTTAAAATACCTTGTTTATCAAGGAGATGATTAAACAATACTGAAAAATTAATTTAATTTTACTAAGTATGTCAACAAATCTCAATCTATAATGAAAAAAATAATAATGTATAGAAATAAAATAAGACGTTTATTTGAAAATGTTAATAATATTTAAAAATAATACTTTTAATTGGAGTAAATTTCAACTTAGAGTAAATTTCAAATATGTATCTATAGTATGTACTTCAGTATAATGGAATGAATTAATATACTTACGATTTATTTATTTATTTTGTTATATAAGGAGCCAGCAGGTTGTGGACCAGTCGCAGGACCACCAAGTACAGGAGCATCACAAAACATTCCACCAGGTGGTATGATACCGCGTCCAGCTCATGCTAGAGAATATAATTTTTTAGATATTGAACTGAAATATGGAATATTACAGGTAAGTGCTTATAAAGGGTTTTCGAATAAGAGAGAATTATTATTCAAATGTTTTTTATTTAATGTGAAGTACAATCGATACAATTAAGTTCTGAATAAAACGTGTTTCAAATGGCCTCCACGACTTCTTTTGCAGGAACGAATTGGATGAGCAAAATTTTCGAGCACTTTTTCCACTAAATCAAGTCGTATGCCATGAATAGCACGTTCAATATTGACTTCTAAAGCTTAAAGAGAGTCTAGTTTATTGCTAAAGACCAATGACTTCAAATAACCCCACAAGAAATAGTCTAATGGTGTTAAATCACAACTTCTTGGAGGCCATTCAATGTCACAATTGCTTGAAATAATCGAATCTCCAAACTTTTCTCGCAATAATTCTGTTGTTGCACGTGCTGTGTGGCACGTAGCCCCGTCTTGTTGGAATCAGATATTGTCAAAATCAACTTCTTCCGATTTCGGCCATAAAAAGTTAGTTATCATCGATCTATACCGCTCTCCATTGACAGTAACGGTGTTACCAGCTTCATTTCGAAAGAAGTACGGACCGATCATTCTACCAGACCAAAAACTACCCCAAACTGTCAATTTATGTGAATGTAATGGGTGTTCATGAATAATTTGTGAATTTTCTTCACACCAGACTCGACAGTTTTGTTCATTTACCGCACCACTCAGATGACAGTGAGCCTCATCGGAGAAGGTGATTTTCTTAAAAAAGTTGCAATTGGAGAACGATTATTTTGATAATAAAATTGAATAATTTATAAACGTTGTTCTTGCGTATATCTCTCCATGATGAAATTGTAAACATTACTGAAACGACAGATCATGACATATTACAAATGGCCGCAACGTCACTTGGAAATCATATCACTCTTATTGGAAAACCATATAGTTGTTAATGTATTTTAAATATATTTTGGTCAACTCATTATTTAATTGGTTATATTATGATATTTTTTCATCCTTTTTTATTGTTTTTGATTATTTTGAATTTTTTGCTTGTTAAATTGCGCTAGCTTTAGAAAAAAGTTAATCTGTGCAAGTGCACTGATTTCTAATAATTTCATTAATTCTCTTCATCAATTGTTTAAAAAAGCAATCATCATCAACGGTGGCAATATTGGACGTTAGGTCTAGAGCGTTAGCAAAAGAGGAACTCAGAACTTCTAAAAATGACAAATCTGAAAGCTTTATTGCCTAAAATATGTTATTGCATTCATAATATAAATCGTAGCTTTCTATTTTTAGCGATAATGTAGGTTTACTTCCACTTTATAATATGACATTTGCTTGTCATATCTTATTATAATTTTTCAAAAGATCCTGGAGCATACCAAAAAATTTAGGTGATTTATAATTATTAGCCTTACTCGGATTTTAGCTTTCGAATATTTCTTATATAACTGAAAATTTTATTTATTAATATTGTTTATGATTAGATAAAAAATTGTATTAATTGAGTCCAGATGATCGTAGTATTGGTAATAGCTTAATTATTGAACCTATTGAGTTATTAGCTTCGTACGCATAGATTGGATAAATCAAAACACTAGGATCTTTTTTTAATTAATATCCCACCATCTACAATTTAAATAACACCATCTACAATTTAAAACTTTTATAATAACAATCGGGTATTGTTGAATTCAAATAAAATTACATTGGTATGATTAAAATTCGATTATTTGTTATTCAAAAAGAATCTGCTATTATATACGTATATATAATATCACAACACAAACAAAAACATATTGTTTTGTTATATTATATATAGTATAGAGTATCACATAATTCAAATCGGCTTTATTTAAGAGTCAATATTGTCCCACATCATGCTTTCTATTTCTGATACGTGTTTTGCTTGTCCTGAAATCTTCAGCTGAGTTGAATACGTCAATAATTTTATATAACCTCATAAAAAGTAGTTGAGAGCATTAAATCACATAGCCTCGATGGTCATGTTATGTGTCTGAATTTGGAAATCAAAAACCCATCCAGTATCTCTTTTAATAAATCAACTGGTTTTTGTCGGTATGACCTGTATCCTTGTTGATGAGTGTACAGCCATCTTATTATATTAGGTATCAGTAAGCTCCATCTCTTTCAGCTCCGATAATAGAAATTATCTATCGGTAACGATCACTATTTTCAGTCATGGTAGCAAATTCACCAAATAGTACCTATTTCAAAATGAAAATCCGATAATATTGCTTGTTAACAAAGCCATCCATCCAAATATTAGTTCAATCACTTAAAGATAACTTTACTTAAAGAACATTTGTCGAATTCAACTACCGTTATAAAATATAAAATTAAATCATTTTAAATGCTAAGCCTTAGATTAAAGAAGAATATAAAAAAGTTGTTAAAAAATTAAAGCAAAAATTTACACATACTAGAAAAAATTCCTTACACATGATAAAAATTCAGTCAAAAATTGCATTAATTTTGCAGTATTGAACATAAAAAATATTGTGAAAAATTAAACATTATTTTTAAAGTATTTTTAATAGAAACGTAATTTACATATATGATATATAAAGAAATTTATTAAGACCATTTAACATAGTCCTAAATATTGCTTCTGAAGTAAACATATTGTTACGATCCAATGTAGATTCGATAGATAGGGTAAAAGACAAAAATAAAATGCTACACAAATTAGGAGACGTCTACGCAACACTTTATTCATCAAACGTTTACAATCGCTGTTCAGACTCAACTAAAACTAAAACTACACTCTCTCTCGCGAGCAGCGCTCGTATAGCTGTCTTCCTTTGGACAAATTTTGCTACTCCCGAGTAGTTGTGAGTAGATGGCCAAAGGAAGGCAAAATTTAATGACAGCAGTAGAAATATAACCTCAAAATAGTCAACAACAATACTGAGTTTATTCCCACATAGAAAATACTGACAAATATGTGTATATCACTCTTCAACATAACCAACAAACCCGCTAAGCCATCTATTTGCAGTCCGGGAACTAAAATCCCCCTACCATAAATAGTAGGCGCAACTCCTAGTGCAATGTACTCATTTGTTCGAGGTAGAGTAGATGATGACAGCTAGCACTACTCGGGAGTAGCAAAATTGGTCCAAAGGAAGACAGCTAATATGTTACGCAAAATATGCAGAATTGTACAAACTCCCGATTTAAATAGAAAACAGTCCAAAAGAAAATTTGTATATATGATATTATATATGTACATATATTGCGTAATCCGCTGTAACCAAGTCGTCCTGGATCTACCAGTTCTGGTTCGATCACCGAAGTTAAGCAGAAGTGGGCGCGGCGTGGTGCTAGTACTTAAATAGGTTACCATTTTAGAACACCGCGTGTCGCAGGGTATAAATACTCCCCAAATGGTATGTGAATTCACATTTCGGTACTAATGTTACTCGAGTTCAAAGTTATTAATATTATTTACCTGAAGAATTTTACGCTATTATTGAATTTTTACAACTACAAATGAGTACAAATAATGTATTTATGTTAATATAAAACATGAAAACTAATCTTTATGTTCTGATTTTCCAAAAATATATAGTTCATCAAAATATATAGTTCATCATTATTCATATTTTTCAAAATTTCCAAAGAGCTCATTAATAAAAACGGTTCCGAAAGCTCCATCAAAACTACTTTGGAGTGACTGTAGGTTGCATATATAGCTCACTATTTGTCTCCTATCATTATAACGCCACAAAAGTCGTTTTGATTAACCACTCATTTTGTGTGAATGTCAAAAATCGGCTATAGCACACGCACTTTTCGAAAATAATATTATATTTATAAATAATAATATAATAATATTATATTATTATATATAAAAAATATATATTTAAAATATTTTTTTAAATAAATATATTATGAATAAAGTTAATGCATATTTTGTTTTAAAAAAATTGTATGCATTTTTTAAGCAATTTCAATCAAAACTATTCAATAGTATTTCATAATTTGACAGTATCATCGGTAATAAATGTGATTAAGAAAATAAATTGAAAATAAAAAACTGGAATTCTAGACGACTTTTATTTATTACTTAAAAATTATACCACATTAAACTAATAATATGACTTATCATAATGTTGTTATCTTAGATTATAGAAGAACTGGATTGGTCTCTATACAAAAATTGTGGCACAATTTTGTTGGCAACACGAGGTCTGTTCAAAAAGTATCGCGAATTTTGAATTTCCGCGGGTTACGTATATTCTATTTTCGATTTTTTGTGGCGTTATGTTGGTACTCATGTCTCTTACTTATGCCGACAAATTCGGCCATTTTGATTGTTCAGTTAATTTTTGACAGCTGATTTACTTGCACGTGTTTAGGCTCGTCTTCGATTTTTGCCCATTCCAAAAAAGTGGATCAAAGAATCTGTTTCGGGAACAAGCAAAAATCACAGGGTGCCAGATCCTCGAAGCACTTCAAAAAATCATTTTTGTGTTCTTGTTCAGCTCCTCCTTCGATGCCGTCTTTATCTTCTCAATCGTAGCATAGCGTCGTCCTTTCATGGGGCTCTTCAGTTTCGGGAACAAGAAAAAGTCACAGAGGGCCAGATCTGGGAAATACGGTGGATGGGGCATTATAAGTGTGTTGTTTTTGGCCAAAAATTCGCTCACAAGCAACGATGCGTGAACAGGGGCGTTATCATAGTGCAAAAGCCAATGTTTGTTGTTCCAAAAATCCGGGTGTTTCTGGCGCATTGCTTCGCGCAACTTGCGCATTACTTGTAGGTAATATTTCTTATTGATCGTTCTATCCTTCTTACGAAGAAAACTGTAAGCAAAACCGTCACATTCGACCGAACTTGCTGCGTTTTTTTCGGTCTTAGCTCGTGCGGCAGCTTCCTTTGGGATAATTGAGCTTTGGTTTCCACATCATAATCATAAACTCATGATTCGTCACCAGTTACGACACTCTGAAGCAAATTTTGGTCCTCGCGGACAGAGTGCAACAGCTCCTTAGCAATGTTATTGCGATGCTGTTTTTGGTCGATAAAGGGGCAAAAATAGAAGACGAGCTTAAACACGTGCAAGCAAAGCAGCTATCAAAAATTAACTGAAAATTCAATATGGCCGAACTTGTCGGCATAAGTGAGAGACATGAGTACCAACATAACGTTACAAAAAAATCGAAAATCGAATATACGTAACCCGCGGAAATTAAAAATTGGTGATACTTTTTGAACAGACCTCGTACATTCGTAGAACGCACCCACAAGCAAAATAACAGAAACGGCGTAAATCATTGGGGGCAAATTTTAAACTTCAGTATACGATTGAAACGGTTCGTTTAAAATCATTTTCATATGTGGTGTCATTTATGCATAAACAAATAGATTTTTTAATATTGCGGGCTTTGTTGTTTGATAGAATAAGTTTCATAAATTTGCAATTAAAGACAGTGTTCTATTTATTTCACTATATACGTGTACTATTTATTAAAACAGAATTATAAAGTGAAAGAACATATAAAAATATAAATTGGAAGTCATTTGATTAAATCAAAACAATTATGTGCATAAAAAAAAATCTATTCCAAAAATACAAAATGAACTAAATGAGAGAATTTGATATTATGTTGAAATTAAAACCACACCACAACTTAGTAAATATTAATTTGAATGTTAAACAAGCATAAGTAGATACAAAAAGCTTCATTATAATATACAATGTGAATTTATTAAATGAAATGGTACCTAAATAACTGGCAACTAATATTCTAAAAAAATTGAAAACATTATTTAGTAAATGCATTATAAAATGGTGTAATAGAGCAGGCGAAAGCACAAATGCAAACAAATTTATTTAAATAATAAGACTACCGAATATACTTTATTTATTTTAATTCAATGAAAACAACAATAAAAAACAGACTGAAAAATTGGTTCCGTTAAATTTTCTTACTCGCAATTTACGTACACCGGCACTGAACTATTTTTGGGTAAACATTGAACTGTCAATATCACATTTGTTTACAATTATTCAATGACGAACTTTTCATTTTTTAACCACTTTTTGGATAAAACATATCACTAAAAGCCATTAAGGCACATCACAAACAAAATTTTGTGTAGTAGAAATGAAGATGTCAACTTACCGAAAGAAATTCCCGGCTTCCTCATTTCGTTGAATGAAAAGCAATTCTTTACAAAACACTTCATTTTCTGAAATAAAAACTTCGTATTAAATGTTATCAACAATATAACTATTTATATAAATAGTAACTTTTTCGCAAATACTTCTAAATAGATGAAAACTATACTTTCACTTGCACTTTCCGATGTGCCAAAATAACAACTTGAAAAATGACAAGAGAACCTAAGCATTTCGGTATGTTACCACTTTCATGGAGAATGGAGCATTTTAAAACCGAAAATTTATAAAATTGAGGCGCTTGATATTTGATTGATATTTACGAAATGAATAATAAACCTAAAATACAATTCCATTCCGTATCAATGTCTACATAAAAAATTTCCACAAAAGTATATAAGAAGTATGTTTTCTCGCCGCTTCTACAATAATTGTGCAACAAAACTGTGTATACATATACGGAAATTTGACGTACAGGCCTATCCATGTATTCTTTAATCTTAGGCAGTTATTTAAAAATTTTTGGACATGACTGATAAGTTAAAAAACTAATATTGGACATGACTGATAAGTAAAAAGTCTTCAAAAAAATGTTACTGACTATGTTGAAATATGACCTCAACATTTTAGCAGCTTTCCGTAAGCATTTCTATGCATAAAATGATCTCCCATATGTCAAACGTGAGCAATCAGCTGTCAAAAATAAATTCTCCCTATTAAAAAACCCTTTAGGTGAATACATTTACACTAAAGCAAATTTACGTTATAAATAATTAATTAGGAATTTTAAATAAATATCTTATAGTTGGATTCAAACTCAAGATCACTACGTACTAGACGCACACGTCCAAATAAGGACACTATGTTTAAAATTATTTGTATATAGGGTTTTCCAATAATAGTGATATGATTTCTAAGTGACGTTTCGGCCATTTGTAATATGTCACGATTTGTCTTTTTTTTCATTGATTCAGTAATGCTTACAATTTTATCATGAAGGGATATATGAAAGAACAATGTTTACAAATTATTCAATTTTATTATCAAAATAATCGTTCTCCAATTGCAACTTTTCGTGCGCTTTTGCCATTTTCACTTTCATCTGAGTGGTGCGGTAAATAAGCAAAACTGTCGATTCTGGTGTGAAGAAAATCCACAAATTATTCATGAACACCCATTACATTCACCTAAATTGACAGTTTGGTGTGGTTTTGGTGTGGTGGAATCATCGGTTTGTACTTCTTTCGAAATGAAGCTGGTAACACCGTTACTGTCAATGGAGAGCGGTATAGATCGATGATAACTAACTTTTTATGGCCGAAATTGGAAGAAGTTGATTTTGACAATATCTGATTCCAACAAGACGGGGCTACGTGCCACACAGCACGTGCAACAACAGAATTATTGCGAGAAAAGTTTGGAGATTCGATTATTTCAAGAAATTGTGACATTGAATGGCCTCCAAGAAGTTGTGATTTAACACCATTAGACTATTTGTTGTAGGGTTATTTGAAGTCATTGGTCTTTAGCAATAAACCAGACTCTCTTCAAGCTTTCCAAGTCAATATTGAACGTGCTATTCATGACATATGAATTGAAAAGGAAATAGTGGAAAAAGTACTCGAAAATTGGGTTCATCCAATTCGTTCCTACAAAAGAAGTCGTGTAGGCCATTTGAATGACGTTTTATTCAGAACTTAATTGTATCGATTGTACTTCACATTAATAAAAAACATTTGAATATCCTTAATAATTAGTGTATTTTTTTTTAAAGAAATCATATCACTCTTATTCGAAAACGCTTTATAAGGAAAATAATATTGATAAGTTTTTCGATAAGACTTTAATCAAATATATATATTTGAACAAATTGATTTTGATGAAATAAAAGATACTAAATCTAAATAAAATAAAAATATAACCAAAAATTCGGTTTTTGTAGGATTGCTTCTGAAGTTGTAAGCTGTCCAAATTGTCTAAACATTTTTATTAAAGGATACAAAATATTTATTTTTAATGAAAAAATTTGAAAATAAAACAATTTTTATATTTTATTGTGAAGTTTCAAAATTATGATAATTTTTGTGCAAAATTTATATTTTTTAATGTGAGTTCACAACAGAAGTTGGTTGATACCGACAAGAAAAGATCACTTTATATTGGGAATTATTTCTTTTTATTTTAAATAGTAACTTATTTTGCGAATGACTAAATATTATAATTTGCAAATACGTACGAGTACCTTATAAATTAAATTTGAATAGCGCCTCAAAAAAGTTTATTGGTTCGATAAAGAATGAAAATTAATAACTCCATTAATCTGGAAATGATGGTTTTTTCGAAAACAAACATGAATTTTCATTTTTCAAAAGCTAAAATAAAAATTCAATTAGACGTTCCATTGCCTCGGAATATTATTATTGAATGCTATAAATGAGAAAAAGAACAACGCTATATATTTTCAGGTCATACGAGTGTATATACGTATTCGTTAAAAGAGTTCTTAAAATAGAATGAAAATATTCTAGATAACGATGTGAATTTTCGTGAAATCCGAATAGCACAGAAAATACCAGTGGAAATGTAGAGATTTTAAGCCCGTAAAAAACTTCTGAGAAGTCATAATATTTCAGCAGCGAATATTTATTCTATAGAAATTCAAATGACATTTTTGTTCATGTAGTTTTTTATGAGTAGAATATTTTCTTCTTTACTCTAAAAGATTAATCAGTTGCTTCTGCTCAAAAGAAATGACAAAAAAACCCAAAGTTCCTTCACGAAAAAATTATTTATCTTTAATAGAAATATGTATCCTTGTCATTTAAAAAAAAATTCTTATAATAATATGAAATTTTTAAACGACCAGAGCATGAAAAGATTTTGCTTGGATTATTCTCTTATAAGGTACCTAAAATATTGTCGAAAGATAACAGGATGAACTGCGGCTTGGAAACAAATAAAAATCCTGTTTTACAAGAAAGCACAGATTTTACTGCGCTTTCTTGTAAAGTCTGCACAAACATATAAATTTATATAGATATAATATAAGAAAATAATATGTATTAGAATAGGGGAGAAATTATTTTATGACATTTTTTATATCTTATATTTTATATATTATGTGACTATTGTTTAAAGCCATTTGAATATTTTGGGGAAAATTGAGTATATATTTTTGTTCTATTTCGGGATAGTTTAGAAAATTTCTTATAATTAGTTTTTTTGCGAAATTATTTTTCATTTAAAAATAGTGTTATAACTGGTTAGTTTCAAGTCGTTTGCTGTAGCTAAATGAAAAGCTAAAGACTATCTAATGGCGAAATAGCGAGACAAATTGGCTCTAATAAGCAAGTAGTAAATAAATGTATCAAGATAATTATGGCAAAAATTGAATAGGAGAAATAAAAATGGCTGATTTGGAATAGGACAGGAGGTTTTATTTTGGAGGAGCTTGGATCGTAGCCAATTTTAGATTTTCAGCAAGTGTCAGAATAGTCAAAGGGATTATGAAAACATTTAGTTCGATTGAAAAAGGAAATCGAACTGGAAATTAAATGAAATCATAGAGCCCATATAGACTATGATGGACAAGTCTTTTGTTTAGATGGGTCAGCTGAATTTTCTTATTATTACTATGATATACTAAAAACAAGTTAGGGTATAGGGCGCCATATCGTATTATGGGGTTAAAAACTAATGGTATTAGCGAAAAGCAAGACGTTTTCAAATATATACAATTTATATATTTATAAAAATGAAAAACATTTTTAAAGTCATAGTGGGTACACATCCGATATTTCAACAGGTTTAAAAAAAAACCAACTTTTAAAAATTATTGCGTTAAAAAAAAAACAACAAGCAATTTTTAAAAAATCAGTAGACCTAAATACTATAGAGATCATGTCAAACGAAAAGTTTTCGAGGGGTGCAGATATGTGGTTCCCAAATTTAATGATTTTTATAAATTTATTTCATGCCATTTCTTTTAGGAACTTGAATTCATACCCAATGTGAACCACATTGTTTCCAAAAGTAGGGCAGTATGAAGCTTTTGAACTGTTAAATACAAGTACTTTGTTACACTTATATTGGCTTTTAGTTAAACCAATCGTTAAATATATATCTGTAGTTTGGATGTTTTTTTGTGGCACATTTATTAAGCAAATTGAATCGGTGCCACGCAATTTTGTAGGATTTGTATTGAAAGAGTTTTATTGGTTGGACCGCCTAAGATATCCACCATATCCAGTTCGGCTGATTTGCTTAAGCTGGGAAAATTCACCAAATTTTTAAATTCAAATGTTGACTATCGGAATCTTGGAAATATGGGCGGTCTTACTTAAACGATTTAAATAACTTATCTACAAATTAGAACTATTAATATTAAAATTGACAATGTTGATAATTTTCAATTTTCACATTAAAAGGCTTATTTTGTTGCATTTAATTTTGCTCAAAAATTATATTCGAGTCATTTAAATTTATTATGAAAATGATTGATCTGTAAACGCTGGTTTTTCAGAAAAAATCGTTTTCTCGGACGAAGCTCAATTTTATTTACACGGCTATGTTCACAAGAAAAGTTGGGCATCTGAAGATTCGCAAGACACGTATTACTGTATGGTGCTTTTTGTGGGCCGGAGGGATTATTGAGCTGTATTTTTTGGAAATGGGGCCTGTGCTATAGTTCCTGTCACTACAGAGACGTAAATAATTTTTTTATAGCATCCTTGTTTTTGATAACAAGGATGTAAATAAGTTGTGGTTTCAATAGAATGGCGTTATGTGCTATCAATCAATTTATTTAAAAATCAAATTTAATCGACGTCTAATTTCGCGAAGAGGTGATGTCAATTGACCACCAAGATTATGTGATATAACGCCGTTAGACTCCTTCTCGTGAAAGTATGTCAAAGATGAGGCTTATGAGAATAGTTTTTTGAAATAAACTTAAAATTTTACAAAAATGTGATCGATAGGATCGATGTCTGTAAACGTAGTCGTGGTGAACATTTAGCCGATATTTTTCATAAACGGTAACATACGCAAAAATAACCGAACCTTTTGGATATAGAATAACATGCACATTATATTATCTTTGAAAGTTATTATTTATTCAAAATAGGTTCCATTAGACTCAATATAACGTTTAAAACGATCAAGAAGCGCATGCATAGATTTTTTTATATCATTTATAGAAATGTTCTTCAGCACCTCGGTTACGGCTGCTTGAATGGCTGGGATATCATAATAAAATGCTCCTTTTATCCTGGTTTTCAGTTTTGGAAATAGAAAATAGTCACATGGTGATAGATCAGGCGAATACGGAGGGTTGTTGATGAGAGAAATCCGTTTTTTCATCAAAAATTCGTTCACTTTTTTGGTCTTGTGAGGTGGTGCATTATCGTGAGGTGCTGGATATTCAAGTCTCACACGACCAATTCTTTTCCATAAACGATCTAAAACGCCTAAATAGTATTCTCCATTAACAGTTCGATAATGGAGCAAATTCCTTGTGGACAATACCATTCGAACATAAAAAGTAATCAACATTGTCTTGATACGAGACTTCTGAAAACGCAATTTTTTTGCTTTTGGCTCGCCTTTGGACTTCCATTCAGCAGATTGACGCTTAGTTTCAGGATCATATTTAAAGCACCATAACTTATCACCAGTTATGATCGAATCAAGAAAGTCTGGATCGTTTTCAGCAGTTTCAACAATGTCTTTGCAATGCTCCACACGAGCGATTTTTTGGTCTTCATTTAATTCATGTGGAATAAAACGCGCACAGACCTTTCTTTTACCCAAATCTTCAGTTAAAATTCTCCAAATAGTGTTTTTACTCGTATTTAATTACTCAGCCAACATTCTCGTAGTAAAATTAGCACGATTACTAGCTTCTGGACGACCTGGCCTTAGGTCGTTCTTTAAATCCTCACGACCATTTTTAAATCGTGTAAACCACGTATAAACTTGAGTACGACTTATACAATCATCACCATAAACTTATTCCATCAATTCGTATGTCTCAGCGAATTTTTTTTTCAAGTTTAACACAAAATTTTATATTTGCTCTTTATTCCATTTTTGTTTTGTAACATTAGCACACTTTTTCTTTTATTGAAATGGCTGAAACTTTCACATCTGTCATACGATTTACTTGAATTTAGGTGCGTTTGAAAGAGGATGAATGTTTCTTTTTAATGCTGCAAAATTTCAATAGATGGCATTTAATAAAATTAAAAAATTAAAGTCCGAGTACCACGATAACTCAGGCTATTTGGCTATAAATAAAGGGCATCTCCACTATGTCACTAGCTGGATTCGACCTCAATACTGCTGCGAAATACACGCACACTTTCCTGTATAGCTAAATTAAAAATTTATTTTTAAGTAAATTTGAATAGAAATGGTACACTTTTTACATTTATAAGTACACTTTTTCAGTATAAAAAAATAATTTTAAGAAAACGGCCCAAAATTTTCAAAGCTATTTAGTTTCTTTTCATTATCACTTTATACATTTAGTAAAATTTTTTGTGTGCAATAAAACAAGAGGATACGTAATCTTCCCAAAGTATATATGCGACCTTAAACTGCTGCCGCATAGTGTATATGTTAGATATGCTAAAAGAAAAAAATTGAAAAAATTTGGAAATTATATAGAAAAGACGCCTTTAGATATATGAACACATATAAAAGATCATAGTTTTATGGTTATACATACAAATGTTCGACTATATTTTCATAATAATAAATTCATTTCATATCCACATGGTTATAAAACAAATACATAAAAATGCAGATCTACGAATAAATATCTAAAGTATTTGTTAATAGTAAAATGTAAAATAACATAAATTGGATCCATAAGAATATAACTGGGGAAAGGAAAATACATTGAAATAAACTACGTCAGTTTGTAATGAACATTGATGGGAAATATTAAGGATTCTAAAAGGATCGAAACTCTTTTTCAAAATATACTATCTTGATTAGAAAATTTATTCATATATTTTATCGAACTTTACCTTTTATTTGTTTGGATCAATTTTTCACAAGAGAGAAAAATATAGGATATTTCCCATTTGAAAATAGAAACAAGGGAATTAAATATGCTGAATAAAAAATAAAATATTTGCAAAATTCATTCGATATTTTCCCTTTAAGGGAATATGATATTAGAATATATAAAGTAATGAAGTCATTGAGTTATAATATGTTTATTCTTTGTTATTGTATTTTCTTTTAAAAGGGATCCGAGGGATACATGGGTCATTTTGATCATATGTACTTGTACCTTCATTATACCTAAATTTATACTCAGAGAAAATAATTTTAACAAAAATGAAATTCTATTTATGAACAATGTATTAGAAATTTATAAAAAAAAAAACAATTGGATTATAATAATAAAATATTTTTGTTGTTGTTGTTGTTATAGTAAAGTGGAAATCATCGAAAGAGAAAGTGTGGTATGGTATTTTAACCCACTGAAACCATCTTGCTTGGTCACATATCTATATCACCCCACGGAACCGCCGTCAGGCATTACTATCGTTTTATTTCAAAATTCTTCAGACGTAGTTGTTTTAGGACGGTTATCGCAAGGACTTCAACAGATTTCGCAAGGACATCCCCGAGTTTAACATCAGCGCCACTATATTCTCCGGTTTCAGAGATCCGCCAGCGCACTTCTGAGCCTCTTCTTCCGTTTTTGCATTGAATCGGGCACAGCAAAAGAACACGTGCTGCATACTCTCCACCACCCCATCACAAGTAGGGCATATTGGGCTAGAATGAAATTTGGAGCGGAATTGGTAATCCCGAAAACATCCGTGCCCCGTCAAATATTATGATAGATAGTACCGTCGGGATAAGACGGTGGTTCCATCTACCATCGATGGCATGATCCCAACAAGTTTGCCACCTCCTCTTGGACTCGTTTCTTTCCCACCTCCTCTTGGACTGGTTTCTTTCTGCGCCACAATGTCATACCAATCTCTTCGGCGGTTAGCCTCTGCCGCTCATCTGCCAGTATTTCAATCGGTATCATTCCAGCCACAACACAAAAGGCCTCGTAAGACACTGTTCGAAATGCGCAGGCCACACTTAATGCGCTCTTATGGTAAATTGAGACAACTCCACGTATGTAAGATGCTCTAATATACCCATCCGCACATATTGGCACAGCATACAGCAGGATAGACCATCAATCTACCGTAAGAGCACATTAAGTGGGTCCTCCTGCTGTACCTGGGTCCACCAAGGTTCTGCATTAAGCATGCTAAGTCTATCTTTATTCCAGCAGCCTTCTCATCAGAATAAAATTGTTGCTCCTGAAACTGCGGCCTTGCGTCAATCATCACCCCTAGGTACTTTAGGGATGGTCCCGATATCACCTCATGTTCACCAATCCTAATGGTGATATTCTCTCTTGTCTTCCTGCGTGTGATTTGTACAGCCTCTGTCTTATAATCCGAAGGCTAAGACCAGCTACAAGAAGCCAGTCTCATTACTGGTCTGTTCTACTTCTTCAACGTATTTGGCCACTACGGCCACAGCAAAATCGTTAGCAAATACGATGAATCTTGTCATATTACCATAAGTAGGAAAGTTTTTGCAATAATGTTATTTTATCAGAAGAATAGTAAATGTTGTATTTTTGGAATAAAATGCTACAAGCTCATTTGGTAAAAATCAGAAATAGCTTTGGAATTAAATATTACTAAGAATGGCAGAGGTGTTATGGTATGGGTGATGTAGGATAAACAACGGCAGCAATATTTCAATGCTTTGAAATAAAATTTGAAGTGCTCTGCTGAAAAATTACGACTAACAAATGAATATTGCAGAAATAATAAAGCTGCTAATATCTTTGAATGATTTTGAAATTTAAGCAAACAAAGGATTTGGAAACAGGCAGTATTAGAGGAGATGCTGAAATAAAATTATTAAAAAAGAAGAAATCTTTCTGAAAAAGAATTGAAATAAAATTCTTGACGAGGAATTGAAATAAAATTACTAAAGAAGAAACAAACAAATTGGTGGGCTCTATGCGAAAAAGACCTAAAGAAGTCTTGATGAAAAAACTTTATTCTATTTTTAATTTATATCTTATATTAGTTTTTTTTTTAATCTTGATGAACTGTACTTAGACTTTTTCTGCGCAATACAGTCGATAATATCTTAGTACCGATAACATTTTAAGTAACCTTATAAATATCATCTCTTCCAGCCTGCGAATCGGGCCGGAAGGTCTTATCAATTACGATCTCTAGCATATTCCTGGATTCCACCAGGAAAATGGATAATATTTGAAATATCATGAAATCTAGAATCGTTCATATGCGATTTTGTCATAGGATCCGATGTCGCTTAAAAATTCCTCAGATAATTATTTTCCTAAATATTATATTATCAAGATTTTTTTATTTGTTTATGAGTTCTATAAGAAAGGATTAAATTACTAAATATTCCTTTTTATAAGTTTTAAAAAAAAAATGTTCCGAGCAAAAAGGATTAAATTTACAAAACAGGCCTTATGTTTAGTAATGTTGCCATGAATTGGGCGCAAAGTTTTTTACATACGCAGTAGATAGCGACTAGAAATTGTGTTTGACTTAATTTTTACTTTAAAAAGTATTAAATAATGTGCAAAAAAATTGAATACTTTAACATGTGAATTTCCCCTTCACCGGTAAGCGCTAGCAGGTCGAATTAATGATTATCAATTTATGGCAATTTTGATATTTGATTGCAGACTTTAGAATTTCAATTCTGAGTTAAACTTCAAACGTACCATCTTCGATATTCAACACCTTCTAGCCACGAACGAGTATGTTAATACCAATGTACAAAAACAAAAATGGCTTTGATAGCAAAACAAGATGTTTATTCTTACGTTGACCTTACTGAAAGTCAAAATTTATAAATATATTGGGTTGTTCGGAGAGTAATTTCATTTCATTATCCTGTTGGAACACTATACCTTTCCTTTCCTATTGACCAATTCTGGCCTTTTTTGTTTAAGTGAATCATTCAGTTTGTCAAACTGATGACAGTACACTTCAGAATAGATCGTTGTGTTACTCGGTAGAAGCTCAAAATAAACGATTTCTTTGAAATCCCACCAAACAGATAGCATAACCTTTTTTTGATGAATATTGGCTTTCGAAGTGCTTTGAGCCGGTTCATCTTTTCTACTCCAGGATCTTTTGCGCTTAACACTGTTGTAGAGAACCCATTTCTCGTTCCAAGTGATGATACGCTTCAAAAATGGATCGTTTTCTTGACGTTTGAGAAGCAAATCACAAACATCAATACGACGGCATAAATCTTTTTTTCCGTAAGAAGATGAAGAACCCATATGTCGAGCTTTCAGATTAAACCTAGCCGTTTCAAAGATGATAAACGGTCGAATACGATAAATTTAATCTCTCAGCAATCTTACGAGTTGTTATTCACCGGTTTGCATCAATTAATGCCTTCATTGTGTCTTCATCAGTTTCAACTGGCCTTCCAGAATGTGATGCATCTTCGAGATCAAAATTGCCGGTACGAAATTTTGCAAACCAGTTTTGGCACTGGCGCTCACTTAACACATCTTCTCCATACACATCGGATAATTTTTTTCTTGCTTGAACAGCATTTTTATTTTTTCTATAATAAAAAAGTACAATAAAATATGCCGAAAATGCTGTTTTTCGCTTTCTATATTTAAAAGGGTATCAACCAAAAACTACTATGCAGAATCGATCGAATTTTTGACAGCTGATATAGCAAGCAAGCCTTGGTATGTTAGCTGTCAAAATGCATATCATTATGTGGCTTAAGTATGAAGTTAGTTGTGAAAAAATACAATTGTTGGAAAAAAAACAAAATTACTTTCCGAACAACCCAATAGTTATATTTTTCTAAATTCCTTTCTATTAAGCCTTATGATGATGGATTTGCTAAATTCTAAATTCATTTTAATAAACTTTTTATATTATATTTTGTCTATTATTAAAGTCTGGTCGGAATTTTAGAAGAAAAAAAATACCACTTTTAAATGTACTATTGAATTATTTTAAATTCATTTTACGATTTCCACAATATAGCCAATCTATAGAAAATAAATTCCATAATAAAAGACAAACACGAATTGACATGAATTCTAATTAATAAAATAATCCTACTCGTATTTACCTTAAAGTGTAGTAAATCGTAAATAAATTTAGATTTTTCGAGAATTAAAAATTTTGGAATGGTAATTTTCTTATTTGTAACGTATTTTTTATATGAATGAATTAAATTCACTTTAATTTCTAAAATTAACTACTATATTATGGATGATATCTGAATATACTGAGATAGAAGAATTGAGTGAAGTGTTTAGTAGTGATCAGAATAATAACGTAAAGGCTCTTCACGAGAATACTGCGTAGGTAAGGTTTGTTTTTGATATAATTCCAATGAAAATTATTTTTGAATTACGTATATAAGCTCTAAAAAATATATTTTGGCATATGCAATTTGAGAAGATTTAGAATTCAGTAAATTAATGTGCTGCATTCAATTAGAAGGCTTTTTCTCAAATTTTGCATAAGTTTAATTGTAATTAGAATTTACTTATTTAATTGAGATGCATAAAATGGATGTTCATATTCATAATATTATACTGTACATTTTAATGCTAACTTAAACAAATATTCTTTGACTAAGGAAATTACTCTTCAAAAGTAGATGTTGTGAAAATATTTCTTGTATAATTATGCGTGGTGCACTAGATTACGTAAGATTTTGACAAAAAAAAAGTTATGCTAGAAATAGTATATGAATTGTGCAAAAATCACAAGTATTGGATAATAGATGTCAGCAGCTGTAAGCCCGATCAAAGCTTAATCCAATTAGTTAAAGAAATGGTATGGCATCTAAAGAATATTATTTATTCATTCAGCATATGAGAAAGTTTTTTCATTATCTACATCTCTACATCATAAGATTCATACAAGAATAGAAGTATTATATGCTTCTCTATATATCATAATATTTACTCGAAGTTTGATTTATTAAACTGAGAAAATCTTTTGGTCTTATCTGTCCATACTGTGACATTCAACTCACTATCACTCATCTTCTCTCGGAATGTAACCTTACCAATAATTTCTTTTGTAATGAGATTCCTTCTCTCAAGTTTGACCACATACAAGTTTGACCACTCGGCAAATACTTTTAACATTTGTAAAATATAAAAATATTTTTTTTTGCAAAATTCATTTTTATTATTCAACATAGTTGCTTTTGAGGGCGATACAGCGATTATAGCGATCTTCCAACTTTTCGATACCATTTTTATAGTACTCTTTCGGTTTTGCCTCAAAATAGGCCTCAGTTTCGGCAATCACTTCATCATCGGTCTTAAATTTCTTGCCAGCGAGCATTCTCTTGAGGTCTGCAAACAGGAAAAAGTCGCTGGGGGCCAGATCTGGAGAATACGGTGGATGGGGAAGCAATTCGTAGCCCAATTTATTAAATTTGACCATCGTTTTCATCGACTTGTGACACGGTGCATTGTCTTGGTGAAACAACACTTTTTTCTTCTTCAAATGAGGCCGTTTCTTAGCGATTTCTTTCTTCAAACGATCCAATAACGCTATATAATAGTCGCTGTTGATCGTCTGTCCCTTCTGGAGATAATCAATGAATATTATACCATGCGCATCCCAAAATACAGACGTCATCACCTTGCCAGCCGACTGTTGTGTCTTTCCACGCTTTGGATTCGGTTCGTCGCTCGCTCTCCACTCTGCCGACTGGCGATTGGACTCTGGAGTGTAGTGACGGAGCCATGTTTCATCCATATCGACGCAAAAATTCGGGTTTATTGCGCTTGAACAGCTCCAAACACTGCTCAGAATCATCAACACGTTGTTGTTTTTGGTCCACAGTGAGCTCACGCGGCACCCACTTTACGCACAGCTTTCGCATGCCCAAATATGCATGCACGATATGTCCAACACGCTCTTTCGATATCTTCAGAGTCTCAGCTATTTCGCTCAACTTCACTTTACGGTCATTTAAAATTATTTTGTGGATTTTTTTGATGTTTTCTGCCGTAACCACTTTTTTTGGGCGCCCACTGCGTCTGCAACAACTGCGCTCTTACGACCAGTTCGAAATTGACGAAACCAATATTCCACAGTTGAAATAGCTGGAGTAGAGTCCGGATAACGTTTGTCAAACCATGCCTTGGCTTCCACTGTATTTTTTTTCATCAAAAAGCAATGCTTTATCAATACACGAAATTCGTCTTTATCCATTTTTTTTTTCAATAACAAAAGTTGCTCCACTCAAAATGCTATATCTCACGAACCAATCGACCGATGGCTGTCAAATTTTGACAGGAATCATTTGAAGGATGGTGCATTGTGATAATTAAGTAGATTTTTGCAAAAAGCGCCATCTAGATGTCAACCTTATAAACTTTTCAGCCGAACATACCGACCATACTCTAAAGAAAACTTTTAGAAGGTAAAACGTTTAATTCAAATGAGGAGGTTAAAAATCATTCGGATCAGTTTTTTGCCAGCAAAGAACAAAAATTGTATGAACGTGGAATCATGCTACTGCCAGAAAGATGGCAAAGGGTATTGAATCAAACTGGACAATATTTAATTGAATAAAATATTAATTCACTATAAGAAAATCGTCTTTTATTTTTATTAAGAAATAGAAATTACTTTCCGGACAACCCAATAGTTAGTTGAATAGACCAGTTAGAGGTGGATAGATTTTGTAGATCACGTTAGTTTACTTTGAAAAAAGAAAAAGAAGACTTGAGAAAGGTAGTTAGGGAAACAATGAAATTACTGTCCGGACAACCCAATAAAAATATTTTCCATATGGCTCTTGATCATGGTTTCTGGCTCATATCGTGGCACTGTATCGTGACCTCTGTCTCATATTATAAAGACCAAACAAACAAATAAGCAATATGCAGTCCACAAAAAAAAGTACTGATTTTGAGGTTCGTCTTTCAATAATTCTCGGCTCTCTCAAAATTCATCGAATAACTTATACTTTTAATAGAAATGTTCTTCATGGGGTTGTTGCAACATTCCATAAGCCAAAATTTTACCGTGCGGATTAACACAAAATTCGATGGCACATCTTTGATCCAAATTGCGCTGTTCCACTTAGTAAAAACTTGTACTGCACGTCTAGGAGGGACTAACGTACAAGTCTTATAAAAGCAAAGTTCGCAGTGTTGTCTTCGAAAAAAATGTGAATATCAAGTTGATGATAACCCTTTTTTTGTGGTATATTTAAAAATTTAAAAGAATAGTTATGCAGAAATGTTTGAAAATAACTTTACATAATAATATGGTCTTAAACTAAATATATTTAAAGGACTATTGCTTAACGTAATACTAAACTGATATTTTACAATCGAATAAGACCAGAAGCTGTCTTTAATTGAAATAAATTTTGAGAAAATTTGCTCCTATCTGTATATTCTAAAATTAAAACTTAATCCTTAGTAAATCTCAGTATGATTTTATAATTATTTTAATTAAACTAGGCACCATAAATGTTATGTGTATCTCACTGTAGAAGGAAGCATAACAAGTTCATGTCTGATAAATCTCCAGCAAGTACTATAATTTCAACGGCTTTGAGTGTTAAGTAGAAGCAATTCAAATCCTTTTGCGAGCTTTCATATCTACAATATACATGTGTATATGTATGCTGACATATAGATAATTATATATACGCAAAATTATCTTAAAAGGATGCGATTATCCATAAATGAATATACAAACATGCAAGTTCATAGATATATTGAATAGGCTGCCTTTTGTTCTAATCACACATTTCTGGCATCTTGTGTATTTTTATCTACAATTACGTATCTCCAGAACGCTTCCAATTAGTTTTGGTTTCCAGCTTCTTCGACATTTAGAAACTACATACTTTCTGGTCTGCTTACAAGTTCAACTACATTTGGGTAATTAATTTTTGAGATGAAATTCGAATCGATTTTATGAAAAAGTTAAAACATGTGCTCGTCTTGTACTCTAAATTAATATTGAATGTCTGTAAATTGTAAATAGACAAAATATAAATGAAACATTGTACGGATTCTGCATGAAATGGTGATGAATTCACAGAAATTCCATATCGTATTTCAACTTCAAAAGTTATCATAAATTATTTAAATACGAATATAATATAGTCATAGATACATATAAATCTAACCACTTTACTTACTATATCAATTAATAGATTTTTGGTTTACCTTAAATTTATCATTTAACACTCTCTTAAATATTTCTCAATATTTTCATTTAATTTATTTCTGTTTTTTTCATTCAGAATATTTTCAATAATTAATTTTTTTAATTAATTACTAATTCCAAAACTAATTGGAAGTATTCTGAAGATACGCAATTTTAGCTTATTTTATATATGATTGGTTTTTTATGTTGGTTTAATAAAATCAACATAAATATCGTTATTGACAAAACGCAATTCATTTCTAGTACTTAAATAAAAACCAAATATTAGTTAATTTCAAAGTAAGCCACTTATAGGCCACAATTTTTAAAAGCGCTTGTTGGAATTGCCTTTATCTTTTTCTCCGTTATGGATTTATGAATTCGAAACGGTTTCCATGATGTGAAAATTTTAAGTTTTAGACCATAAAAAAGCTACATAGAGCCGTATCTAGTAAATATCGGGGCTTGATTGATGATATTCAATTAGTTTTTTAACAAAAATTCCTATAAAATGGTTCATATACCAGATGTATAAACTTAAATCCGCTGTTTTTAGTCCAAAAAGCACATGTTTTTTTCATAGAAAGCAAAAACAAATTTATTCAAAGTACTTGCCCTCGCTAGCTACACATTTTTCCCATCTCTCGGCAACTTTTGGATACCACGCCAAAAAAATTCCTTCTCTTTCGGTGCAAACCACTCATCAAGCCATTTTCGGACGTCTTCGTAAGAATCTTAGTGCTGCTCAGCGAGCGCGTGGCCCATCGACGAAAACAGGTGGTAGTCGGAATGGGCCAGGTCTGGTTAATAAGCGGGGTGGGGTAGCACCTCCTAGTTGAGTGTCTCCAAGCAGTTTCGGACCATTTTTGACGTGTGCGATGGTGCATTGTCGTGGAGGAAAATCAGCTTGTCATGTTTTTGTTGATAATCCGTTCTTTTTCACGCAGAGCATGGTGCAATTTGATCAGTTGTTGGTGGTAGCGGTGGGCATTGACAGTTTCACCAGACGCATAGCGCTGATCCCACCAAACGCATAGCATCGTCTTCCGTCCGAAGCGATTTTGTCTTGGGGAAGATGTTGCTGGTTGGCCGGGATCAGTCCACGATCTTTTTCGTTTAGGATTCTCAAATTATTTCCATTTTTCATCGCCTGTCATAAGCCGATGCGGGAACGACTTTCTTTTTTGTCTGGCAAGCAATATTTCGCATGTGTTTTGGCGTCGCTCCATCTGCCTATCGTTCAATTCATGCGGCACCCATTTTCTCATATTTTTTTTAAATGTTTCCTAGAGCACGCAGACGTATGGAAATGGCTTGTTGAGTAAAACCCAATTGCTCCGCGAGAATTCTTTGCGATTGGGTATCGTCTTCGTCCTCAACCTTCCTAGGAATTGATGGTTCTCAACCTTCCTAGGCCAATTTTCACGCTTCTTGTCCCACAAGTCAATATTACGGTCTTTTCGATGTGATTCGGTAGCAAATTTCTTCAAATTGAAGCAAAAAAGCAGAGCTTTCCGCATATGCTCTTTTTCTGGTATAAAACTAGACATGAGTACCAAAGGAAAAATGTATTTTGTTGTACGAAATTGCTGACAATGTGCACTGATTAATGTTGACATCTGTCAAACTGATAAAAACAAAGTATGGTGTGTCCATGGTGCTTAATACGCTCACTCACGCCATCTTTGTGTATTTAAGCTTATACACCTGGTTCATTATCGTAATGCAAAATTCAAGAAGTATGTTGTGTCAAATCTGTATTTTTGCGCCAAATAATACTCTGTCGAACGCCTCATAACGCTCTGTTGACGATAATCAAAGAAAACAGTCAACATCCATTTAATTTTTTAGCTTTTTAGTAACTTTTTTCTAATACCCTTTTTGAAATATTTTCAACTTCTTCAATACAAGCTGCCGAGCGACTCATTTCATGCCCAAAACCATCAACTCAAATAGTGCAAATAGATTCGTGAATCTTTGATTGCTTTGTAGGCCTTCTTCAAGATTTGCAATTATTGACCATTGCAAGCTTTATTGACAACACAAAATTTAAGACAAATTGTTCGAAATACTTTTTTATATTAAAAATCGCTGAGCGTACTGCAGACACGCAAGTTGACAGATTGCGCTAAAACCCATTCCTGGTCATGTATATTAGTAACAACTTAAAAGCAAAAATTCATTTAATATCATTTGCGCGGTTTTTTTAATGAACAATAGCTTTTAGAATGAATAATTCAATACTACTTAGACACCTTAGTTTCTTTTTACATAAATTTGAAATAATACAATCGAAGGAAGGAACCATCTTTCTTTGTTATACGATGTATTTTTTTTAATGCGCTGCACCAAAAAACAGTCTGATAGATGTTTTTTTTAAAAGTCTTAAGCAATATACGAGGTTAATTCAATAAGTACCCGACCTAACAAAGTAAACATAAAAAAATTGGGAAAAAATATCTTTTTTTATCAACATAGTATTCTTTTAGTTCGATACACTTTTCCTAGTAATGTTCTATAGCTTCGACACCGTTTTTGTAGAAAAAAACCGTCGAGCACCTAAAAATAAGCATTAAACGCAAACCCCCACTCTTCATTGTTGGCAAATATTTCACCCTCGAGCCAATTTTTCAAGTAAATTATCTGAAGAGGCTAATTCTGTCGAAAAGGGGTGCATGTCGAATCAGTTCAAACTTTAACTCATTAATTTTGGCCATTGCGATAACGGGTGTGTGAACTGGTGCATTGTCTTTATGCAACAAAACTTTCTTTTTCGACAAATGCTATCGTTTTTTCTTGATTTCATCGCTCAAACGCTGCAAAATAGTCCATATAATACTCACCATTGATTGTTTTTTCCCACGTGCATCCCAAAAAAACTGACGCCATGACTTGCCAGCAGATAAAACTATCTTTACCTTCTTTGGATGCGATTCTCCCTCTTAAGTCCATTATTTTGACTATTCCTTCATCAAGTAATGGACCCACGTTTTATCCATGGTTATGAATCGATGCAAAAGCTCGACTTTATTGTTGCAAAACATGGCCGAACACGATAATGCTGTTTATATTCCATTGTGGACAAACGCTGCATCCATCATGCGCACAGCTTTCTTATATCCAAATTTTTAGTAAACATGAAATGTACACCACTTTTTAAAATGCCTTCTATAAACAAAGGATCTGACTTTTCCAGAGTAGAGTCTAGCCCGGCTCTGATATTGGTTGGACGGTGATAGTTTAAATGAAAGTATTGTATCACACAACGCTGACCAATATTTTCCATGTTTCTAAATTCACTGAAAGCATTCACTATTACTTGCTGTCTAGCAAATGCTAAACATTGCAAGCATTAGCAAACTTCAAATTTAAGATTTATAAGGTTGCTACTTTCGATCATAGTATTTTTTTCAAATAACTGCTGCTATTTATATTTTAGGTCGGGTACTTATGGAATTACCCTCGTATCATATCAACAATACACATATCTAATTTGAGTAATTCGAGTATTTTTTACTATCAGGAAAAATGTTGTTGTTAAAAAAGATGTATGAATCGCTATAAAATCTCTGCATCGCAACAAAATTTTCCAGAAAGTCTTAATAAGTTTTTAATTTTTTTTTGTTAGAAATATGTCTATATTAATTGAATTTTTCTATTAAATAAATATATTACCGATAAAAGAATAGTTGATACCAACCAACAAAACTGACAGTTGTTCACAAATTAGTTGTCAAATGGCGCTAAAACTCTACTTGACAATTAGATATATTAATACCAAGTTAACAGCAAACATTATAATTAATATAGCCAGAAAGATGGTGTATGTCTCTCATGGTTTTGAATGTGATCACGCCTAGCATTCATGCCAGGACTAGTCTGGAAGTCCCCAATTCAATATTGGATATTCAAGGGCATAAAAAAATCTAGCGTTTTTCTTGAGTATGCAAAATTAGACACTTCACAAATTAATGTTGCTTGACCAGAAAGGTTTTCCATTGCAAAACTCATATGATCAAACTTTTCTTAATGATACCAAAAAATATAATTTTTACCACTCCAAACCCACTTCAGCCGGCAGTAGGCAATGTGGAAAGACTTACACTATCCATTGCAGGAAGCAAAAAACTCGGAAGAATCAATGTTATTATTAATAATATGTCTAGCCAAACTATACTTTTGTCATAAATTAGACCGATGGTCAACCGAGCCCAATGGATGATCGAGTAATATCGGCTCTTTGTTAAGAGGAATTGGATCATAAATTGCTTCGGTTTTTATAGTCAAATTTCTAATGGTCTCGTTTCAGGAATAAGGAATACTCCTATCATGTTCTAGTCCATAGCTGGTATATATACGGTATCAGAAGTGGTGAAGGCAGAGATACTGATGCACTTTGTTTTTTAACAGTTGCTTATTGTACAGACTCTGAAAAACGGAGTAGTGGTGGGGTGGGGGGGTGGCTCGGAAGATTCCACATTCGAAATTAACGTCTGAAAAAGCTTTTGGTACACTTTCTGTTAAATTATATTATTTTTTCTAGGGCTTCAATTATTATTTATTAATTAATTTGAGAAAGTTAATAAAATTAATAAATCGATATTGTTTCGTATCTAGGCTCCTCATTTTATATAATATTCATACTCATGACACACCATTTGACTCTAAGATTATTATCGCCACTTATAAGACGATATGAATTATAATATAACTTCTACTAATAATTTATCTGAAATCGTCGAGCCAGGTTTATAAGATGGAGGCTAAAGGTTAATGAACAAAAAAGTGCTCACATTACTTTCACTCTTTGCCAAAAGCCATCTACCCTCTTATTATTCTACAATTTGCTAAAGTGCATTACTTAGATCTTCACCTAAACGAGAGATTAATCTAAAGACCACATAATAGATTTAAAAAGCTTAAAACCAACAGACGTTATTTACAACTACTTTTAGATTACTGAGCAATAATTTGAAACTAACAATGAATATTTAAATTTCTGTATACCACGCAATTATGAAACCTATTTTGACTTATGGAATTGAACTCTGGGGTTCAACCATTCCTGTTGCACCCAGTCAGTATAATCGAACATGCTACACAAAATTGTGTATGCTTCCTTTAATATCCGAAATAATTTTATATATCGTGATCTCAATGTTGGATTTTTTCAGAATCTGTGAATACCCCATTTTCATAAATTGCATTCCCGTTTATCCTATCATCAAAATACACTCGTAAGGTTATTACCAATCCTGAAAACATGTCAGATCTCATCGGAGACTAAAAAGGCATTGTTCATGAGATTCATTAGAACCTTCTAACTCTTATTAGGTAGGAAGACACAACAACTAATTAAATTAATAAAAATAGAAATTTATGGAACAATGCAATTTATCTTCGAAAAAATAAACTGCGAGTTATAAAATTAAAATTTATATAAAACTTTGTATAAAATGTCCATGCACAAAAGATAAATGTTGATGATCCCGTCTCCAGTTGACGTTGTATTTTTGTAATCTTCCGTTTATATTTCCTGTTAATAGCAGATAAGTCGCAGGTTCCAGCTATCGAACATCTTTTTCACTAATGGCAATGTCTCAACACTAATGATGCAGCAGTACATAACTTTACTCGTTTATTTTTATTATATTTATTATACAAAACGAAAAGTTCCTTGGCGTATTCTGCTCTTATACGAAAATGTGTTCAAGTCTATATAAAATTATTATAAAAAAATTGTTTTTATCCTAATTATTGTTAGTAGTAAGTATTTTTTATTTTTACCATTCTAATAAATTTATAGCTATTCTTGATACGAGTAGAAGCAGAAAAAAGATCGTGTAAATTTTCAGTGCAATATATGTTAATATCGACTTTCATGTGGGAATTTTGATCGAATGAATAGACTGACCTATTGACAGGAAAGACAGCTTATCACTCGATGCTCTGAGCAATACCAAACTATCTTGCTTACTAAAAAACGGCTGGAACACTTATTTCATCACCTATTTAATAACTATTTTATCATCCCAAATTCTGCGTAGTATGTTACACTACTCACAGTTCTGTCATAAACTAAACAATCATGTAGGATTTTGTTGTTGTCGAAATCTTTCTTTTCTTTGAGAAGCTTCTGAACCCTATAAGAAATAATTTACTTCTTCAGTTCTCTTTACAATCTACCCGAAAATACAATTATTTGCTAAAACAAAATAATTGTTCTTAACAACAGATCCAGCTTCTTTAAGTAGACTGGATATGACAATAATCAGTTAACATGGTGTCGTCCAGTCGCTAATGGTCGCGGCACTAGAAAAATGGCGTCTAGAATATGTCCTAGGCACGTTACCAACAAACACTCTATTGTATCTACATTATTTCCCTTTTAACATTCCTTTCGGAACATGAAGGCCTATTAATAAATGTTCCAATTTATTTGTCTTTGCTTAGCAGATGATCGGTCGGCTGCAGCCGTCCTACTGCTTATTTTCGTTCAGTTTTTCGTGTGGTGCCCTGGTTCGTCCAGCAAGAGGGGCGCCCATTATGCCCATTTCAGATTGCTGACTTTGACCAATACGGGTGTTTATCCAAGATGGTTTTTTTGTCTAATAGATATTTCCGTGTTTCTTATGGCAGATGCCTTTTCAGGTGTTTTATCAGCACTTTTTTTTAGGAGAGGATAACGGAACAAGTTAAATGGAAAGTAAAATGTATTTTCTTTGGAATTGACGTGTATGTGTACGACCATGGCTCAGTTGACTGCGTTTGGAATCTGGACTTAGTTCGGGAATTCAAGAAGATCATCTCTTTCACCTGTTTTTAATACCATATTCATTGCTTACTTAAAATTATTACCATGTAAATTAAGCTCATGATATATCCAATAGCTCTCCAACACTCGTTAATGTTCTACAAGGAAGTATTGTTTGTAGAATTTTCTGTAACATTATAAATCTGATATTCTTATTTATCCTAACACCTCCTTTCATATATATGCGGATGACACGGCCTGCCTTATATCTAACAAAAAACGCCAGCATGCTTCTGAAATTCTCCAACCCAAATACAAAGTCGAACGAATGTGTCCGCGTAACTTTTACTATCTGTCATAAACCATGCTCACAAGCCACTTAAGCTCAATATCTAGAAGATATTTCTTTACAGATAATGAAGGATCCGCCGTTTATGTCACCGATGCGTTTATTTCTATATGCAGTATTATGAAAATCTCTTTCCAGTTCGCTGATATCTTCCTATCACGGATACATAACCTACTATAATCACAGAACAGAACGAATCTTCATTGGTCCATAGAATAGTCGGTTACTACCGGGTCAATTGGAGGCACATCTAACGATGGGTCCTTATAAGCTTAGGATAAATTGTAGGTCTGTCTACTAAAGATAAACTTCATTGAGTCAATAGTTCGGATTTGAGTCCAAGGAAGGTACTAGACTAGTGATATCTCTGGTAGATCCGTCGGAACGTTAACTGAAATATATTAAATTATCGAACCAGTTTACTGAGCAAATTTTCCTTATTCTATTACAAGCGCTTATATTTTCAAAAACTATACTTGCTAAGTACTGATTAAAACAATTACAAATCGATTATAATCGATACAAACCAACTTCTAATTACATTTGTATCGGTTCTAAGATCATGTTTTTGTCTTCGCTTAACTTGTTATTTTCGTGCAGTTTGTCGTGCAGTGCCTTCCATCGTCCAGTAGGTTGGGAGCAAATTGTATCGACTTTAGGTTGTTGTCTTTGACTAATACGGGTTTGTATCCACGATTGGCTTTTTCTGCCAAAAGTTGATATTAATATTTCCGTGCTCCTTATTTCTCATGGTTTTTCATGTGTTTTTTCTGCACTTTTCTTAAGGAGAGGACAACGGAACAAGTTGAATGGAAAGTGAAAGTTTTTTTTTTGAATTAACGTAGGGCTATGCCTCAGTGAGACTCGAACCCACGACCCCTTAGAAGGTATTCCAGCACACTAAAAATTGTTGCCGGCTTATTATTTATAATAATAACTTATTCGAGCTCAATTTCAAAATAAAAACGAACAATTTTTATTTTAAATCATTTTTGAGAAATCTTTGAAGACAGCCACTGTTTGTAGCAAGTCAAATAATAATCATGGCTTTTAGATTACCTTTATTTAAAAAGTTAATTTCGTACGAGTAGATGTTTAAAGTATTACTATGGCAACTAAGGGTCGATATATTGAAATCATTAAAATGAAACTGATTTACCCAAAACTCCGTAAATTTTGCCTGAAGTACGAATGCTATGATATGGAAGAAGGAATTCTAAAAATTTAGATAAATATTGTGTTGAGTCTAGTGAAGCGTATAAGTTATTTGATTTTTTATGAATCTTTTTTAGACTTGATAAGATAAAAGAATATTTTTTTTTTTTGGAAAAAAAAACAATTTTAGGATTTTATATACCTAAAATCCTTTGTGTTTCTTGCAAATAACTGAGCAGAATAAAATTTGAAATACAATATGTATGTATGTATATACGTCTGTTGTTAACTTTTCTAGATAAGATGAAGCCTCTTAATGTAAAGATAAAAAAGTAAACAATACTTTGATTTGGTTAGACGATAATGCATTATTCAACAAGCTTTGTTTATTGTGGCCTTAGAAGTAGAGATTTTCTTAAGAAATTTGTCTGCTACAATAATTTTGCAAATTTATTTCAAATAAACTTTAAGAAAATAAATGAACTGATTTGAATATATTATAAGTTGCTATATGAGTAATAATGAATGCAAGCCCATCCATGATTCTAGAAAATTACACGTAAATTCCTTGTCCAATTGGTCATTATAACAAATATATTGTTTATTTTTCAAAAATTTCATTAAGAATAAAAAGATAATTTTTTTATATGTCCCAGTTTGGGCCAATTTTGTTCAATGCCATTAAAAACAAAGGCGACTACTTGTACACCTTGTAAGACGATTGCTATGATGATTGATTTTTGTATATACGAGTAGTATTATTTGAGTATTATATATGTATTCATAGCAATGTTATTAGTAGATTGGATCATATTAACAAAGTACATGTACTGACCGACAACTGCTTGGAATAACCAACATTTTTACGAAATTTTTATTTTTTTACGTTGTTGTGATATGAAATTTGATTTGTTGAGCAAATAAAGGAGTAAATCTAGTAAAATTGGGGAAAATTCGAAGGCTCATTCTTTTAAAGATTCAAATTCATCAAGAAATTCGGGTTCGCGTGAATGGAAATACCGACTGGAAATATTGTCCAGAGAAGCGGTTTTATATGAATTGAACAAACAACTTTTCTTATTATTTTTACGGTCTGGAGAATTATTTTTTAACTGTGGTGTTGTAAACCTTATTATTTTTACAAGAAAACAAATCGCAACAAATTTTGAATAATTAATTTTACATCAAATTCGAAAAAATGAATGTGCGTTTATATATATTTGTAGTTATAAGGTACCTTAGGGCTAGAGACTTCTGCTTTATAGCTCCAAATTGATTTCAGTATGAATTTGGATCTATAAACGGGAAGTCTCTAGTTTTCAGGTTTCCAAATTGAGTTAATGGCAGCTTAGAAAATTCATAAAAAAATAGAAGTGGTGGCCGATATCGCCTGTCTATCTCTATTCTTTTAGGTTTATGCATGGACTTTCATGTCAAGCGTTTGTCTAAGTTTAGTCCTAGATATCAAATTATATGTCTTGCGGTATGGCAGTGTCATTTGGATATATGAGCTTAGTTGATGCCGGAGGATAAAATTTATGTGGATACATTTGGACTTATTTAGTGGTTCTATATTATGGTGAGCTATGGGCAAATATTACAGTTTTCTCTTCAAATCGCCGAAACGTAGCTCAAAAATCCATTCGTGGCCCATCGAGTGATTATGTTTTTATTATTTTTCAGATGTGTTAGATTATATTAGGTAATAGATCATGGGGGAATTTCGGGCAACCAGCTAGTCGATCAGCTGGCGGGGAGAGTTCTCTGTTACCCGGTGTTTACAACAGCTCCTAACTTACCAAATGTTAAATTATACTTTAACCCATCAGGACACATACGGACTGGCCAAGAAGCGAAAAACCTCTCTCAAAACATTGCGTAACAAACTATTCTACCTAACAACAAAAAAACCGCCCTTACACTTAATTCATTTTTCAATAACCACCAACACTTCATTTGCTCATTCTGTAATTTATCTTCTAATTGAATATCTTCAATTAACATATGACGGATTTTTCCTAACCCGTATACTTATAGATTTCGAAATGACCTTATCTCCTAGGGATCTTGCTTGCATACATACAAATTAGTTTGCTGGTAGTTGAATCATATTGATTTTTGGTTTTAGTTTTTATTTGAGCAAAACGGAGTTTAAATTCCTAATAAATATAATATGTTATTGTACTTTTTTTTAAAATAAAATTTTAAATATTTATTATATTTTTACCAGATAACAGAAGCATTATCATTTCTACACTATACGGGCCATGTTATTCATAGAAACGTGTGTCCGGCATCGATTCTTGTTACCAAAAAGGGAACGTGGAAATTAGCTGGACTAGAATTTATAGGTAAGATTATGTGATAAATTATTATTCTAATAGAATGCTTAAATGAGGAAAAAAATTCCATATATATTTTTTTATGATTTCTATGAAAATATAACAGAAAGAGTTAATGAGACTGATGCTGTTGATCCAGTTCCATGTCAACCGTGGAGTTCAAGAATTTCCAAAATGGCACAACCAAATCTAGATTACATGGGTGAGTTATTCAATTTAATTGGCCGAAAATCATCGAAATTTATTTCAATGGAAGCGAATATGAAAATATATGCATATGAAAAGAAGTAAATAAATAAAATTAGTAGAGCATAGAAAAGGAAAATATTTTACGATAAAAGAAAAATTCATAATTTCTTGTTTGCTTTATTTAGTAATAAATATTAATTGCTATGCATACACGTAGTCAGTAATAATACGTTTTATATAATTTGAATACTTTAGCTCCGGAGATACAAACTCAATCGAACTGCAGTATATTAAGTGACATGTTTTCGCTGGGTATGGTCATGTGTGCAATATTTAATCAGGGTAGACCATTAATACAGGCGAACAATTCTTCATCGGCTTACCTAAAGCAATTAGAGGTGGTAAGTAAATATCATTTAATATTTTCATGACGTGTTCCAATATCGCCAGTTTTATTTATTGATCAATGGCCGTGTCCATCTTTTATTCTTTAACAATTCGAAAATTTATAAATTGTAAAATTAAAAAATAAATGACTTTTATGAGTCGAAATTATTTCTGAAAATTTATATATATGGATGTAGCTAAATTGATTCGTCTTTTAAATGAATATTTATGTAAAATCAAGGCAAAATAACATTATTAATTATTTGTTAAACCAATAATAAGATTGAATAATTGAATTTGCTTATGTGCAATAAAATTTCGTTTTAAAACAATTAATGAGTAAAATTATGATTGTATATTTATTGTGTGTTTATTTGGGATGAAAAATCAATTTTATTTACTTTTACATACCTACTCGTATTTGTTACTATTTTCGTTTTTTAAATTTTTAATTATTTTTGGTGGTTTTAATTAATTTTGTCAATTTCTGCATGATAATTGGTTGTTATAGTAATGATGGCGACATATTTTCATAAAAACAAAATATCTAGTTTATTAATTTCACAAGTTTTGAGATTGCTTTTAAAAATTTTCAAAGAGTCCTCTATTAAAAATTGTCTCCGAAGTGATCTTTTAGTTGCAACGCCACTACAGTCATTTTGCTGAGCCACTCATTATACGTGAATATTAGAGAGCAGCTCTAGCACATGCACTTTTCGAAAATAATAATTTTAACTGAATATATTGTGTTATTCGGGAAGTAATTTTGTTTTTTCCCAACAGAGGACTTAATTGTATTTTTTCACAACCAACTTCACACATAAGCCATAAAATCATATGTATTTTGACAGCTGACATAGCAAGGCTTGCTCGATTGATTATGCACAGTAGTTTTTGGTTGATACCCTTCTAAATATGGAAAGTGAAAAACAGCATTTTCGGTATATTTTACTTTTTTACTATAGAAAAGATAAATATGCTGTTCAAGCAAGAAAAAAATTATCCGATGTATATGCAGAAGATGTGTTAAGTGAGCGCCAGTGCCAAAACTGGTTTGCAAAATTTCGATCCGGCAATTTTGATCTCGAAGATGTACCACGTTCTGGAAAGCCAGTTGAAGCTCATGAAGATACAATAAAGTCATTAATTGATGCAAACCAGGGATAACAACTCGTGAAATCGCTGAAAGATTAAATTCAATGAATTCGACCGTTCATGATCATTTGAAACGGCTAGGTTTAACCTCAAAGCTCGACGTATGGGTTCCTCATCTTCTTACAGAAAAAAATTTGTGCCGTCCAATTGACGTTTGTGATTTGCTTCTCAAACGCCAAGAAAATTATCCATTTTTGAAGCGTATCATCACTGGGGACGAGAAATGGGTTGTCTACAACAATGTTAAGCGCAAAAGATCCTGGAGTAGAAAAGATGAACCGGCTCAAAGCATTTCGAAAGCCAATATTCATCAAAAAGAGGTTATGCTATCTGTTTGGTGGGATTTCAGAGGAATCGTTTATTTTGAGCTTCTACCGAGAAAACATACAAGTTTGACCACTCAGCAAAAGCTTTTAGAGCTTGGATGAGATATACTGCCACACCCACCATACTTTCCAGACCTAGCACCTTTCGATTATCATTTGTTCCGGTCTCTATAAAAATTTTTAGATGGTAAAACATGTAATTCAGGTCAAAAATCACTTGGATCAGTTTTTTGCCAGCAAAGAACAAAAATTTTATGAGTGAAAGATGGCAAAGGATATTGGATCAGACTGGACAATATTTAATTGAATAAAATATTAATTCACATATATGAATGACTTCAATGAATATTTTGTTTAAAAAAATTCCTTGGATATTTTCCACTTATTTCAATTAAAACTATTCAAAATATATCATCATATAAGAAATATTTATTCATAATTAAATACAGCGCGTGTCATTCGTAATATACCATATTTCGAAAAAGTTTTACAGTTGGAAGGTATTCCAGCGTCTAATGGCGGTATAGAACCCCTTTAGTCACTTGACAGTCGGACGGCATTCATAATTGTGTGTGCAGTTTGTTTTTCCATTTTGCATATGACATTATCAGCGATGATACATGTATATGTCCTTAAGGGAGTAAACTGAAAATATAAAACTAACATTATAGATTATTTTTATTTATTTTGTAGTAATGATTTGGGAAAAACGGAGTGCGTCCGAAAGAGGATTCATGGTAAACTGATGTGCATTCCTGGCGAAACGGGTATTACGGTGAAATTATTGTAGGGGCGGAATGCAACTAGCCAATTCACTGGGACACTGTTTATGGAAAATACGATAAAATAAGGAAAGACAGGAGACATTACGACGGCGTCGTAACTGGAAAGTGAGTCTAATGACTCTGTTATAAAAGACACTGGAAAGTGAGTCTAATGACTCTGTTATATTTTTGTCTCCCATTCAAAATACAATACATCGCTTGACTTTGTATCCCATCTAATGAGTGCAATTTGTATATAATGGCTAGATAAGATAGAACAAGAAATTTCTTGCATTGCAGCTTTTTTGGCAATATTAAATATGTTATTATTCTAACATTAGTTGGTATTAAAACAAATACCAAGAATGGAAAGTTTTTCGAATTCAGTTATTTAAGTGCACGCATAATGGCTTAAAATTTCGGTTTCGCTTTAGAGGCAGGAGGCAGCTCTGTGTTTCGGAAGTATTTAATTCCACTCTGTTTTTCGAGCTCTATAGTAATATATTGTTTTCAATCTCATTTCCATCAGAAAACGAGTATGAAAAACTGAGAGTACTGGTATATGCGAAACAGTGGATTGGATTAGAAGTAATAGAATACAGATCATTAAAGAAAATGGAAAAAGGATCGGAGATAGTACCAAACTCTGGGGAGCACCAGGATTTATTTGGTAGTCTGCAGACTTGAAACTATCCAAAACAACTTGCATTGAACGGTTTGCAAAATAGCTTCCAATCCATTTGAGGAGAGAATCGTCAATACCATATGCATGCATTTTCGGTAAAAGAGCCGCATGCCAAACTTCGTCAAATGCCTTTCGAATTCTAGTTCAATAATCCTAATACTCGCAAGAGAAATGGAGAGTGTGGTCACACTTTTCGGCAGATTCTTCATGATTGATAGTCGAAAAGGCCCTAACAATGTACTATTATGCTTAGTTTATTACTTTCATTGCAGTATGTCTTAATATGACAACATTTTGACATGTTTTCCTATTCAGTTCTTCTATGATCTATGCTTTTTATGGCATAAACTTAGACAATAGAATAAGACAAGAGACATTTCAAACACATGCAGGAACACAAATAATCCTAAAAATCCCAAGGACAGCACGAATTTTATTGAACTGATGTAGGATCTATTAAACAACATTCCAAAATTACCAAAGTTTAGCACCGATTTGATATTAATCCAAAATTCTCTTATAGCAGTTCAGAATTAATATAGTTGATTAATCGTTGGTAATTTTAGATTTTTGCTTTGCAATTATAAAAAATAAATAATTTCTTACAATTTTAAAGCAAAATAATATTAATAATATTAAATTTAAAGGAAGCAATGAGCTTTTCAATAGCAAAAAATCTCTACGGGGAGTTACATCTGTTTTGTTTTTCGTAGTATTATAGGAGGATACTATTCTTCTAAAGTCTAAGACATTGATGATATACGTTTCCAAGAAAAAGAAATTGTTCTACAAACAAATTTTATAAATTAAAATTTTTTTAACCATTTGGAATCTTTTATGTTGTGCTCGAATTTAAATGTATTTGTTATCTGACAAATTTTTTGAAAACTTTACAGAAAATACAGACACCTGTATTTGGTCTGTAATCACCTCTATTAGACAGTGGTCTATCTAAGAAAACTATCTAATATAGTTTAACTCCACCATTAAATAATTTTCTATAAAATTGAAACTGAAATTAAGTGTTAATTTAATTGACCTATTTCAATTTATTTCGTGAAAAGAAATTGTCTAATTTTATTAAATAGTCTCGTTAGAATAAACAAATTATTTTCTGTAAAACAGATTTAAATAAGAAATTTACTCTGTCTACATGTATATTCACATGTTCTGCATTTTCAAATCGATCGTGTATGAAAAGCACACATTTTACTGATGTTGAAGAAAATATTAATTTGTTGTTTAAAAAAAAATAAACGGTGAATCATTTTATTTTCTTTGATAACTACCATCAACAAAATTTAGGATACCATAATTTTTAATACAAAATCAACTTCTTCTTAAATGAGTCTGGTCTATGGTTATGGTCATTGAACACCATTACTGATCCCTGATCAACGTTTATTTCCTTAAAAATATGGAAGACTTGTATCCCTGGACGACCTATAGTTCCAGCAGGATCGCACTACTGCCGATACATTTCGCGAAACCGTCGATTTATTGTAGAGATTTGACGGTAACGTGAATGCACATACCGATAGTGTTAGATTATATTTTGTCGGAATACCATGGGTATAAGCTTAAATCCGCCGTTTGGTCATAGATGGCGTGAGTGAGCGTATTAAGCACCATAGGCAGGTCATACTTCTTTTTATGAGTTTGACATCTCTCAACATTAATCAGTGCACATTGTCAGCAATTTTGAAATCATGTCTAGTTTTGTACCAGAAAAAGAGCATATGCGAGAAGCTCTGCTTTTTTGCTTCAATTTGAAGAAATCGGCTGCCGAATCACATAGAAAAGACGGTAATTTTGACTTGTGGGACAAGAAGCCTGAAAATCGACCTAGGAAGGTTGAGGACCATCAATTGCAGGTTCTTTTGGACGAAAACGATACCCAATCGCAAAAAATGCTCATCGAGCAAATGGGTGTTACTCAATCAGCCATTTCCATGCGTGTGCGTGCCATGGGGAGGATTGAAAAGATCGGAAAATGGGTGCCGCATGAATTGAACGATAGGCAGATGGAGCGACGCCAAAACACATGTGAAATCTTGCTCACCAGACAAAAAAGAAAGTCGGTCCTGCATCGGCTTATGACAGGCGATGAAAAATGGATATATTTTGAGAAACCTAAACGCAAAAAATCGTGGGTTGATCCCGGCAAACCATCAACATCTTCCCCAAGACCAAATCGCTTCAGACGAAAGACAATGCTGTGCGTATGGTGGGATCAGTCTACTATGAGATGTTGAAACCTGGTGAAACTGTCAATGTCCACCGCTACCACCAACAACTGATCAAATTGCACCGTGCTCTGCGTGAAAAAAGGACGGATTATCAACAAAGACATGACAAGCTGATAGTCCTCCACGTAAACGCACCATCGCACACGTCAAAAATGGTCTGAAACTACTTGGAGACACTCAACTAGGAGGTGCTACCCTACCCCCCTTATTCACCAGATCCGGCCTCATCCGACTACCACCTGTTTTCGTCGATGGGCCACGTGCTCGGTGAGCAGCACTTCGATTCTTCAAAGACGTCCGAAAATGACTTGATGAGTGGTTTGCCTCGAAAGAGAAGAAATTTTTTTGGCGTGGTATCCACCAAATGCCCGAGAGATGGGAAAAATGTGTAGCTAGCGAGGGCAAGTATTTTGAATAAATTTGGTTATGCTTTCCATGAAGATTTAAGCTTATACACATGGTATGTGAAGTTGTAGATGTACGTATGCTGATATTTTCCAAGCCAGAAGTCTTTTTTTCTGACAAAAACTCGTTAATGGAGATGGCCGCGTAAGAGGGGAGCATTTTCATGATACATAATGCATATGTCTGCAATGTCCGGTTTGATGCAAAGAACATTATTCCTGAAATCATTACTTGCCAGTTTCAATGTTAATCGATAGTTTGACGACACAAGGACTCTCTAATCTTTCTTAGCCCTCCAAAAATGTTTTATGTCACCGAAATACTTGTGATGATAAGAAATGTTCCCGATGGGCTCGTTGAAATTTTTCTTAACTCAAACTCGCGTAATTTCCAAGCTTAACATAACACTTGATGGTATATTAAAATTTTGTGTTATGGCGAATGAATCTGGAGACGAGGATAAAACTTGTGCCTAACGTCTAGGAGGGATCAATATAGAAGCTATGGGGAGGGAAGTCAACAGTGTTTCCAAATCGTTCTCAGTGATATCAGTCCCATTACTTGTTCTGTTATAACTTCTAAAATGAGAAGCATTCGTAAAATCGGATAAAAATTGGGTCTTTTATAATTAATGGTTTTTTTTGTTAGTTTAAAATGAAAGTGTTCGTCCTCATAAAAAATACCCGATTAAGAATTTCGAATTGCTTATAATTTGCAAATAATATTTTAAATAAATCCATTGTAAAATCCAAACAAATTTAGGAGAATTTTTTTAGGATCAATAATTGAAAACTTGAAATTTTGAATAAGAAGCTCTGTAACTTTTTTGTAATTGAATCCTGAATTTAAATATCTGCTATCCAACAATCACTTTCGGTTTTCTAGATTCACATTATTATCAATTAAACTGTTTTCGATGTAATTTTACGGATTATAATTTTTTCTATTCCAGAATCCGTATTTGATTTGATTGATTTGTTTTTTTTTTTTAAATTTATCTTAAAACTTAACTTCAAATGCATGAAAATTTAGACTATTGGGCATCAACTGTTGCACTAGTTTGATTCGGACTTAAAACCAATTAATTTAAATTATTTATTTTCTCATCTGGTATTGTATAGGAAAACTTAATGTGAATTGAAATTTTTTCAGCTAAATGATTCCGTACATAATCTGTTGGTGCGTGTGCCAATTCCACTACAAGAAGCGACAACCCGTCTTATGAGCACCGATCCAACAACACGGCCAACCGCTCAACTTTTACAATTAATCAAATATTTTAAGTACGTATCAATTAAACCTCCTTACATAATTCAATCTTAACATAATTTAAGAAATATCTGCAAATTAAAAATTTTATATTATATTTGTTAGAATTTCTTAAATATTTTCTTTTTTACTTTTTGCCAGTGATCAAGCAGTTCAAGCCTTACAATTTTTAGACGTGATAAATATGAAGGATCCAACACAGAAATCGCATTTTTATCGAGCAACCCTTAGAGAAGTCCTTCATCTTATACCAAGAGTAAGTTATTGAATGGGATTTGTTGTTTTTCTTATCAATTATTTGCCATCGCGTACTGAATACTTTCTTAGCATAACCACAATACTCTATACACTTTCGCTATTATTTGATTTTTTATTCGATATTCGATATAAATGAATGTTTTGGGGCCAATTTCAATAAATTTATCCTTGCGCATACATACACGATGTCACGTAAAAGATACGGAATCGCTTGTATTAAGAAAAAGGCTGTACATAAGGATCGATAGAAAAGACAAAACCCAAAAGAGAATAAAACTACCGACCCTTTGGGGTACGTAGTCGTAATTCGATGTTTGTGTTGAAAAGTTGAAGACCAATTGACTTTGCTATCATCTTTTATGCCTTTTGTTCCCGCCGGTCGTATCTTTTTGGTTAATCTGTGTTTTCTTTATGTATATATATATATACTTTAATTGATGTCAAAAATTCTTTAAATCTATTTCCAGAGGATGATCACAAACTTCTAAATTGAGATAATCCTTTGTGATTTTCTCTTTCATTTTTTTTTATATACTTTATTCTTGAGTAAATCCCTTTTTATCAATATTACTTTACGTTTTCCGATTGTTTTCAGAAATTGTGGTGGCAACATGTGTGGCCCTGCCTACAACAGGAGATGAGAACCGCCGAAGTATTGGCTGCTGTATTACAACCAGCACTGTCTTTAGTGAAAGAATCAACACCAGAGGAATATGATCAAATTATATTGCCAACTTTCAGGTACGCCAATATATTTATGATAAATTATAATGTTATTTTTGTTTATAAAATATACAAATTATGTGTGAAGTTTGAAAAAAGTCGATAAAATGCCACGTGGTAGTTCTATAAACAATAAGGTTATGTGGAGATTTTGTAAGCATTTGGTAGATTTGCAATAGATTAAGTTGAGAGGTTCCGGCTTGCACTATTATAAAATTGTTAAATTTTGTAAAGTATTGTAGAATAAGAATACATATAAATTAATACTAAGGAAACAACCATAAAGAAAAATATTGTCTTCCGTTTTGGGGTAGAAGAGGTGTGTTTAGCAACCATAAGTCGGTTGGGGAGAGGGTTGGTGGCAACATAAAGGGCAAAATCTACAAATAATTTTTAAATGATGTCTTTTGCAGTAAGCTGAGCCTTACAAACGCACCATAAAATCGAACCTTAAACTTTGTATGTTCAGTTATCCAAAACGGGGATTTATTCAGCAATATTTAACTCTGCATGTGTATGGGCGATTTGAATGCAAGTTTTATGAAGAAAAAAGATAAGCAATGTCAACATTGTCTGATTTTTGATCAAACTAAGCTCATTAGTCTGAGGTAAGATGAAAAAGATTCTGTTCGCAAAAGCCATTTTAACGAGTTATGACATTTTCGGATGTAGAGATACCATCAGCTAGTATAAAAATCCAAAGTGATTCTGGGATGATGCACGCTTATACAAATGAACGATTTTGATTTTCGATTAGCTAGCAAATCTTTTGATTCCAAAACATCCTTTTTATGATAAGTTATAAATATGACTAAACAGATTATGACGAGCAAATTCATTAAATATACACAAAACCATTTTTACACCTAAAAAATGATGTGTTTCATATTAAATACTAGATTTGCCATTACAAAAGTAAGTAAATAATCCGGGCAAAATTAGATAAAGAAAAAGTTTATATATTCGCAAGACAATTGTCTAAAATATTTACATGATAGCATTGCAGTGAAATAGAAAATAAATCTCATCCAATAATTATTTCTGCCAAATTCCTTAAGCCCCCTGAAATAAAAAAAAATTATTTTTTAATTTCTAAAGAAACATTAATATTAAATAGATAATCTAAACTACCAGAAAATGGTAAACTGATAATTTATGACAGAGTACCAAACGCATATGGACCAACGGACTCAAAGTTTGGGGTTCAAGCCAGTTTTCCAACCCCCGCCTAATCTTATAATTATAGTCAAGTATCAATGTTCCTCTCTTTATCTGTAATTATGTGATCGACAGCGACTATAATGTTCCCGCTCTGCCCCTGATTTATTCGTTTTTTTATCGTTTACTTTATGTATGGGTGACAATTTTACATATATTTGTCATTTGTTACAGTTGAAAATTGTCTTTTATTGGTTAATTATGTCTACTCTGAGTCGTATCTTTATTTATTTTAAAGTTATTAACGCCTTGAAATACAAGCCCCTTTAAAGAAATCCAGCTTTTCCCAGTTGCTTGTTCTCGCTAATATTGGGGGGAAAGAGACTTGTCTTCCTAATATCTTTCAAAATATAACAAAACAAATGTACCTCAATTCGAAGCAAATGTAATTTAGATCTAGATTATAACATACGTTCAATAACTCATGACTTTTATTAAAGAAATCGATGAAAAAAATTGAAATTTTTCCTACAGTACAGTGTGCTAAAAACGTAATGAGACTAGCATCACTGACGGTGATCTGGCAATATTGCAAACCCTCACTCTACATAGCTTGTGAGTTGAAAATCCACAGTGGTGCCAGACGATGCTATGACCCTTCTTCCCACGTTAGTTCATCCTAGTAGTGCAGTATGTATTTCAATAGCGTCCGATGTCACTTTCATGTAGCGAGAAAATATTACTGTAACGCATTAGAAGTTCAACAGTCATTTTAGCTCTTCCTTCGATAACTCATTACAGCGATTGTCTAGTAATGCTATCATGCTATTCTCAATAACTGTCGATATACCTCTGCTCAGTGTACGAAACTCTGCACAGGTGCCTACCACTGAGTTTTTCTAAACAACTCATTCCCCATCGCGCAGCTTTATTATCGGCACCACCGCAGGGCCCAATGATTTTACCAGCGTACATAGTCCAGTATTGGATTTTTCCACCATTAAACTCCAAACAGGCCCTTCCGACAAAGACTTTGGTTATTTGATTGATACCAGAGTTTCCTCAAGCAAACACATTGGCTTCAAGCAAACACATTGGCCGTCAATGGTAAATTTAACCTTCACCCCCTACTCTCATCGGACGTGTATGTTCTGAGCAGTAGCGGCTCGTATTCCTATTAATGTTTGCCAAATATGACGTTTGGCAAGCCGCGTTACCATGTGTGTACCGATATACGTTCGAGATGTATCTAGAGTTAATCGACACGCCGTTTTATTTATTTATTTCTTTATCTGTACCAGGCTGTTTCTATCATAAGCCTGTAAAATTCTTATAATGGGTGCTCTCTTCATAACAGCCAGCACACGACCCTTTACCGTTGCGTTTGTTCATTTCTCTGCGACTATGTTGACTTCAGTCCTAACCTTCTCTTCTACAAGGTTGACATCAGCCATCAACTTCCCTATCTACTTGGCTTACTTCAGGCTATCTTGGGATTCTTTGACGGATGGCACAAGTTTTTGTTACTGCTCCTGGTATGCCGAAAGCTGCGTCTCTAGATGATGGCTCTGTTCTTCTTATCGACGACTCTGTTCCTCTTGATCAAGTATTAACTGCTGCTGTAGACACTGCTTCTGCTCTTCTTGTTGGCGGCTCTGTTCTTCTTGTCGACGGATGTTCTTATTGTTGCCGGCATTGTGCTTTGATAAAGACTGATAAATCCGACATATCGACTGCAGGCTGTCTGGTTACAGACGATGTTTCGTTTTAACCAGAGAAACTGGTCTGCGGTTAGTAGTATAGAATATTGAAAATTTTGTTATATTTTGTGGAGCAGATTATTATGTTGTAGAAGTTTAAATAGAGGACTAGAGAATGAAGTGGTTGGGTCCAGCAGCTACATAATGGGAGGAATCCTGCACGCGAAGTAATTCTTGGTTACATTCATGATGATAGTGAAATGGGTGCCACAGGATTGGCTAAGGGACGATTGGTGTTGCCAAAGATCAAGTAATGAGTAAGATCAGTATGTCCAAACCGGATTCTGAGGAGCTTCCACGCCCAGAATTTCGGTATGGATGTTGAATAGACTGGTCTATTAGTGGTTGTCCAATAAGTCGACATAAATGTGTCGCTATTGGTCCAGTCATTGTGTCTGCGGATGGCAAATGGTATTAGTTGTTATTCTGTTAGTAGACGAGGCAGATTCGGAATGAATGTGATTACCGGTCGACGGAGTGTTTCTCCAGCCATGCTTATCAGCATTTTCATTAACCACAATTCCCACATGCCCCGGCATCCATTGAAATTAGACACTCCTATTGCTAAGTAGGCTTTGACGAATTGCGCTAAGTACTGATGGGCCACAAGTGGCTTTAAGCGCAGCAGGGCTGTCGCTAAAAATAATAACGGTCTGTTGGTTGGGAATATTGGTCATAATTACAATTGCCGATTTAATGGCCCACAGCTCCCCGTGATATGGAGCTGCCCTATTAGGGAAGATTACGCAACATAAGGCGCTGGTGATGTAGCCAAAAATTTCGATGACCGGAAAAGATGTAGTATCGTTGTCAGCGGCGGCATCCGTGAACAACAGTCGATGATCTTTTATCCGTCCAACTGTTCAAGGAAAAGTTTCCTATATGTAAACGGAGCAGTACTGGCTTGATAAACCTATCAAGAGAAGCAGTCACTTTCAACTTTGCTCCCAACCACAAGGAGTGTGGAAGGGAAGTTTGAAAAACCAGGGGGAGGCTGGATGAATTGATTTCAAGTTGGGATATTAATAAGGATAACGATGATGAATTCCTTTTTGAACCGGGGAGATGATAATGTTTTTGATTAATGTATGGAGGGGGTAATTTGGAAGGCATAAGTTTTTGTAAATTAAATTTAGGCAAGCTTTTTGGAGATAGAAAAAGATTTTTTGGTTTCGACCAGTTTCTATAAGTATGGAATCCACTGGAGATGTCCGAAGGAAGGTTGAGAGAAATCGGTGCCGCATTTTGCACAAACACTGTACCCAATCGCAAAAAAATGCTCGCGGAGCAATTGGGTGTTCCTCACCCAGCCATTTCCATACGTCTGCGTGCCATGAGGAAGATTAAAAAGATCGGAAAATGGGTGCCGCATGAATTGAACGATAAGCAGATGGAGTGACGCCAAAACACATGCGAAATCTTGCTCGCCAGACAAAAAAGAAAGTCGTTCCTGCATCGGATTGTGACAGGCGATGAAAAGTGGATATATTTCGAGAATCCTAAACGCAGGAAATTGTGGGTTGATCCCGGCCAACTATCAACATCTTCCCCAAGACCAAATCGCTTCGGACGGAAGACGATGCTGTTCGTTTGGTGGGATTAGCAGGGTATCGTTTGGTGGGATCAGCAAGGTAATTCCCACCGCTACCATTAACAACTGGTCAAATTGCACCGTGCTTTGCGTGAAAAAAGGACGGATTATCAACAAAGACATGACAAGCTGATTGTCCTCCACGACAACGCACCGTGGAGGACAATCAGCTTGTCATGTCTTTCGAGGCAAACCACTCATCAAAATGGCTTGATGAGTGGTTTGCCTCGAAAGAGAAGGAATTTTTTTGGCGTGGTATCCATAAATTGCCCGAGAGATGGGAAAAATATGTAGCTAGCAAGGGCAAGTACTTTGAATAAATTTGTTTTTGTTTTCTAAAAACAGCGGATTTAAGCTTATTCACTTGGTAGACTCAACTCAAAACTAAACTAAACTAAACTCTCTCTTGCGAGCAGCGCATTTATTCATACTCTCTAGAACCCGTTTTCTGGAATTTTCTAGTAACAATCTAACAAATGACCTAGTAAAGAAATTTTAAAGGATATGCTTATAATGCGAGTGTTCGAAAATATTGCTCAGTCCAAAAGTAACACAAATTTATGCTTCATTCTAATCTCTATTTATGATTTAAATATATTTAAAAAAATAAAAGAGTATATTTTTTGTTTAAATTTAAAATATTAGGAACAAAAATACTACTTTTGAAAAAAAGGAGCACCCAAAAAAAATTTTTAGTTACATTCATCACCGCTTTTTTCCCAAAATTTAAGGACCTTATTTATTATTTTAAACAAATATCATGCTCTAAAAATATATTATATGTACGCATATAAATGATGCGAACAATTTACAATACATCCCATTATTAAGACAAATATTAGATATTTGGCGTGTATAAATATATTTATTTTTATACAAGAACATAAAGTATGAAACGTTTGTCGAATGTCCATTTGGTTATTGTACGCGTACAGTTGTTCCTTCATTCAGGGAAAGTCCCATAAAGGTAACTGTTTCGGATTCAGTATCAGTTTCTTAAGGACAGTCGGAGGTTTTCATGCATGTACCAATCGTGTTATAAATAATTATAGTCCAAGGCACGTGGCTGCATACAAATTTCAGGTTTTTCTTTGGTAAATTTGGAAAAAAATTCAGTAAATGCGAAGGTGTTCGTGACATATTTAACCTTCGAAAATCTCCCATTCAAACGAATTAATCGTAGGTAGATTTGTACGTTCTTATTGCAAAATAAACTTTGCGATTTATCAATGCGAACGGTTAAGTTATATTTTTATTTTTAGATATAAATCGGTTCATGGAATAAGAATACGAAACACGTTACCAAATGACGTCAACGTATTTTTAAATAAATATTTGATTATTTTTGGGAAAGAAAAAAAACCAAGAAAATTTTGTATTGTTTATATTTGCTTTTCTTGATCGTAAAATGTTCAAAACTTACTATTTTTATATTTTAAACCATTGAAATCTATTATACGTGTAATATATTTCCAAAAATAGACTTTCATTCAGAAACGAAAAATAAATATATATTTTTCAAATTAATATAATTCGGTTTAAAAGATATTATTAAATATATATAAATACCATCTTTTATAGTATTTTTCATAATATTCAGATACCCACTATATCACAAGGATACTCGCAAAAAATTTTACATTTTTCTGGTTTATTTTTGTATGCATTTAATTTAATGTGCGGTTATAAATATGGAAAATGTTCAGGTAAATTTGGTAATAAAGTGAATATATGATTTATTATTAATAACTATGTATGCTGAAAATTATTATATAGTAAATTGTTGTATACTTAAAGTATTCATACCTTAATATACGTGTATGTAGATCTAAGTAATAATATTTTCATAATTGATCGTTGGCTGAAAGTTTTTAAAAATAGAATAATTCAACTTTATTGATTAAGAATTTAATTGGAAAATGATATTCTGGAATTTATCTATACCGGTTAAAAATATACATGGAGATTTTATTAAATTGTAAATTTTCATATGGGATAGTAATTGAAAATTGATATGGGGTGGTGAGGGGTAGAAGGGTAAGAATATTTGTAATGTAATTGTTAAAAGAGTTCTTAGAAAGAACTTTTTAATAATTCTATTATCGAGAAGCAGATTTTGCATAAAAGTATTGTAGAAAATTTTTATTCAATACACCATAATTTTTGAGAAATATTTTACTCTCTGGAGTTTCGATAATTTGATATGAAGTTTTGATAGGTTGATCAGTTCTGGGATGCTTGTTACTTTTGATGTCCAAATTTTCAAAATTTTTAACATCTTACTTGCTCTGCATCCTGTTTCTCTGAATGTCCTGATCATTCTTAGTATCAAAGAATCTTAATAGAATGATCGATTTAAAATTTTTTTTCCATGCCTATTATGATTAATTTAGTCATACACCAGGATCCATGAGTTGCAGCAGAAAATTAATGAGACAGATATCACTGAGAGCATGCTTTCAATATTGCAAACTTATTCTTAATGTACGTTAGTCTCTCCTAGCCTTGGAGAAAAATGTGCAACCTTGTTCGGTATCTACTCTATCCTATAGAGCGTGATGAGTAAAGTTATATTTTTGTAATGCACTACGAAAAATTAAATAGAGAAATTGGTCTAACGATGGGCCATAAAATGATTTATTAAGCTTCGAGTTTGAATTACGAAAAGTGGCAATGAGGATATGGCGAAGATTCCTTATCCAGAGGTTCAGTTTTTAGGTGGTATTAAATATTTATGGAGAGCCGAGACTTGCTCAGAGAGGCCTTCAACATCGTAAATGGAGGAAAATATAAAACAAGTGCAGATAACACGACCATTTGCATCTATGCGTTTGTATTGGAATAAGGAATTTGTGTGATTGCCAAGATCTTCCTGCAGCTATCCTACTGGATATTTTTGTGCAGTTTTTGGTGCGGTGCCATGTTTCGTGTAGTAGAAGGGACAGCTATTATATCAGTTTCGGGTTGTTGTCTTTGATAAATAGGGATGTTAATCTACGATTGGTTTTCCTTTCTAAAATCCGATATAGTTATTTCCGTATTTTGATGGCTTATGGCTTTTTCAAGTTTTTTTCCACACTGATTTTTTGTTTGCACCACTCCTTAATGGGGTTTGAACTCATAAGCCCTTGGATTATATTCCAGAACGTTAACGACTGTGCATTGCTTTATGTTAACGGTCCACCAGACCTCGCCAGATACTAGTGCGTTCATCTGCTTAAGAAAGGGAATGGATGAAAGTAGAATGAGAATAAAGTGGTGTTAATAGTGTAATGGCACGCCAACGACAATGCTGCCGGGTCGGCGACTGTGATACTCACATATGAAAATATAATGTTGTTCGGAAAGTAATTTCATTACGAAATCAATTTCCGAACAACCCAATAGTTTATTTAGTGGTCTTCTTTCTTCAAGTGAATCATTCAATTTGTACAATTAATGATGGTATACTTCAGAATGTATCATTGTGTTACTCGGTAGAAGCGCAAAATAAACGATTCCTTTGAAATCCCACTAAACAGATAGCATAACCTTTTTTTGATGAATATTGGCTTTCGAAGTGGTTTGGGCCGGTTTATATTTTCTACTCCAGGATCTTTTGCGCTTAACATTATTGTACGAAATCCATTTCCCGTCCCCAGTAATGATACGCTTCAAAAATGGATCATTTTCTTGACGTTTGAGAAGCAAATCACAAACGTCAATGTGACAGCACAATTTTTTTTCCGTAAGAAGATGAGGAACCCATATGTCGTGCATTGAGATTAACCGTTTCAAATGATCATGAACGGTCCAATTATATAAATTTAATCTCTCAGCGATCTCTTATTTGCTAGTTTGCATCAATTAATGTCTTTATTGTGTCTTCATCAGCTTCAACTGGCCTTCCAGAACGTGGTGCATGTTCGAGATCAAAATTGATGGATCGAAATTTTTTGGCACTGACGCTCACTTAACACATCTTCTCCATACACATCGGATAATTTTTTTCTTGCTTGAACAGCATTTTTATCTTTTCTATAGTAAAAAAGTAAAATATACCGAAAATGCTGTTTTTCACTTTCCATATTTAAAATTTTTTCACAAGCAAGCCCTGCTGTGTCAGCTGTCAAAATGCATATTATTATGGGGCTTAAGTGCGAAGTTGGTAATGAAAAAATACAATTAAGGCCTCTGTTGGGAAAAAAACAAAATTACTTTCCGATTGATTCGAATCAATCGAATTTTTTCACAAGCAAGCCTTGCTATGTCAGCTGTCAAAATACATATTATTATGGGACTTAAGTGCGAAGTTGGTTATGAAAAAATACAATTAAGGCCTCTGTTGGGAAAAAAACAAAATTACTTTCCGAACAACCCAATAAAATAATATTTTTTTAAAAAAAATCATTCTTCTTATTATTTTGTCAGTCGCCATATTATGATTAATTTTTTTAAACGACCAATCTTTTTCTAAATTTTAAATAAATTTTTTAAAAGACCAAAAGAAAAAATTAATGCTTTACTTTTTATCTAACAAATATTTTTTAATTGTAATTATTCTTAGATTAAACTGAGACTTATTATATTGAAGATATTCAACAAAAAATATACTATGCATATTTTAACGATAGGTTCTTATATAAATTTCATAACTTTTAGTGCTAGTTAATAAGATTTTCGAAATATTCTAGCTTAAAGTATAGATCGACGGAACTCCTGTATGTTTGTATTTACAGCTTTCATGAGCATATATTTTTCGACTATAAACTTACTATGCTATACTGTATATTATGAATGGACAAAATAATTCCATATGATGATGTGAACGCGATGTGAAAATTTAATAGTAACAATATCCTTTCAATATAAGAACATACTTCATATTGTCATGTGATACAGAAGCAGGTGATTCCTTGCATGTACATAGAGTGCATATGGAACAAAGAATAAAATATAAGCGAAGATGATACTTAAGGTGCATATCGTCATATTATAGTTTATTTAAGCTTTTCTTATTTATGTGCACGATTGATGCAAGTACATATGTTATATATAGAAACGAGTGCAATAATAATTGTAGAGTGTTATATGAACCCATGCATATTTATATAGGTATTTCTATGTAAGTTCATGTGCTATACTGATCTCTTTACAGAAACGTTTTCGCATCACCAAAATCAATTCAAGCGACTGTTACACTACTTGAGAATTTGCATGTGATCTTAGAGAAGACACCACGGGACGATATTAAATCAGATGTTCTGCCATTACTTTTCAACGCTTTCGAAAGTACAACAATTCAGGTGCAGGTGAGTACATAAATTATTCTTGTTTCGTTTTGCAAACACTAATAAGGAGAATAGATATTATTATATTCCATCTTTGACGAATGAGCAGAAGTTTTAATTTTCACCAGATTGCTAACTTTTAATTTAATGAGTTTTATATAGTTAAAGTTTATTAAAGAAGATATTCTTGAAAGCAATTTTCATTGATAATAAAAAGGACTTCAAAAACAACAAATTTTGCGGAGTAACAAACATCTTCTCTTTAAATAGTATTTAACATGAAATTTCTATTCGATTTGTAGAGATTGTTTGATAAATTTGAGTCCTAATGATACTAATGTACAAACAAAAGGATAGATTCGAGACCAAAGGTCAGTCCTGTATATATGGTTTATTTCACACAAATGTCACCCGAAACGAAACGAGAGAAATGCTTACAACTTTATCAAGTCTGAACTGTTCAATTTCCTCCGTTGAACATCCTTAATGGTTTGCTTTATTGGGTCTTTTATGTTTATTCTTTGTACAATCCTTTTCCAGGATGCTTGTCTGTAAATTAATGGGAGTGTAGACATTGTCAATTGCCAAACTATACGGCAGCCTAATGATTTCGAATTGCTGTTTACAAGATCCTTGACCAAGTTGATATGAGAACCTTTGACATAAATCTAAATTTATTGATTTTATACATTTTTGGTAAATATTCGAATTGTAGACCGTATTTATTTTGTTCTTCTGCAATTTTCTATTGACCTTAGCAAACTATGGGTCTATGGTTAACTTTGGGTGAATTTGAAGTATTTGATTAGAAAATGAAAATAGATGACACATTTCCATATGCGCCCAATTACATACATACTCGATGAATTTTATTTATACGTATGAATCATGTTTTTTTTAAATAAAGAAAACAATTTATGGTGAAGGTGTGAATTTGACTAAAAAAAATTGTCACCATAAATTGGTTGTTTAACAAGCTCAAGTGAGAAAATATAGAATTTTGAAGCATTGAAAATTAAGATTATTTTCATATTTAATTTAATAATAAATATTTTCGATTTTTTTTTTATTTATTCTCGAAAACTTTATTTGATAATAAAAACTTGAGAAATAAAAATTGCCTTTTTTAGGCACGTAAATATTTTGGCTTATATCATTGGAACACACTTAATTTTTATTTCAGGAAAAGGGAATTTCTATTTTTGAATTTTTTATTAATAAATAGAGTTGCATTTTTAGTTTTTAATTTTAAATAATGACTTTTAACTAATTTCTACACTCTTAATGAAGATATTTTAAAAATTTACAATAAATTTTCAGTTATTTTCAGCCTATCCGATGCTAAAAGGTTTTTTTTATTATGGCGTTCAGTCTTCCAAAGCTAATATTTTTACTGAATATTAAAGCACATATAGTAACATTATTATTTAAAAATAGCAGCCTTCAAATAACTGTCATGGCTTTATTGGCAGGAGGTGATCTGAGAAGTCAAATTTTGGATGACTCTACCACTTAAATTGGGCTGAAACTCACCGATGGTTTGCATGATCTTGCTCTCCGGCTTGGCAAATGTCGTTAGTTTATATGCACAGACCGTTGATTTAAAGTATTCACATAGAATTAGTTTAAGAGCACTAAATCGAACGATATTGAATCTTCGTCTGCAATAAGTCCATTGTTTCAACGGCTGTGTGGCAAAACACCTTGTCTTGTTAGAACCAGATATTATTCAAGTTCATATCATCCAATTGAGGTCTATAAAAATAAATTTCGCTTGTTACCTCTTCCCATTGACAGTTTCCATCTTTTGTGGCCCCACGATGCCGCTTGAGAAAAATTCACACCAGACAGTAAATTTTTATGGACGTAAAGAAAGCTTCTGGAATTATTGTGGTTTTTCCACCCTTATCCTGGCATTCAGCCGAAAATGCGCTTTGTCGATGAAAATGGCATCGATTTTTTACAAAATATGCGATTTGTTCTGTTCTTTCATGATTAAATAGTTGTTAATTGTGTACTTCTCCATGTGTCTATAGCAAAAATATAAACGTATAAGAATAAAAGCGCTGACATTTTAAACGTCAAAGTAAGACGCTGTCAAAAATTGATGTTACCCTCTACATAAGCAATGGTTAATTATTGAATATTAAATAGTGGCTTCATCTTGTATTGTCTTATTATAAAATTGATGGGTTCCATTAATCGCTATCCTTTTTCCTATCAAATCTTCAGATTTCAACATAATTAAATCAATTAGAAGGAAGGAAATTATTCAAAAAATTCAACTATTTACTTTTGGAAATTTTAAATGTGCACGTTAAATGTACGAACACATATTTTTTTAAATGTAAATATTTAAAATTAATTTAAAAAATGATTTTTTCTTTAATTTTTGAGGATAACTCATGCAATAACTAAAAGATCTATCATTAATGCACACTAACAAAATTTCTTTTCAAATCTACGAGAAGGTACCTTTCTTGGTCTGGTTATACATTTTATGTGTGTACGTGAAGAATCCTATTTTCATTCAGATAAATAATATTGTTTCATCGTTTATTATTAAGACCACAATCATAAATCACATACGATTTATTTAAAAGATTTTGTAATAGAGCTAGTCTATGGTGCATTTCGAGTTCTGAATCAGATATGATACATGAACTTCCAGAATAATGTTTGAAAAACTACATAAGAACATAAACAACTATGACCAAAGGATGATATTTTATAGAAAATATTATATTTTAAGAGTAACAACTGAAAATAAAATAAAAATATCTCAACAAGTTTTTTTTGTATGTACTTTAAAAAGTTAGTGTCGGGAGCGCTTCAATATGTATGAGTATACAATTGAGTTAAATTTCACGCGGGTGTATTCATCTCACGGTTTGAATGGGAACATTCTCGGCACTGTTAGCGAAAAAATATGAGATGCTAGATGAAAAACATGTTAGTCGGACGTACCACTATTTATTGGTCCGACTAAAATGTCTTCCATGCGCTTCAGCGAAATTTAATGTGCGTCATATTTGTAGAATCGCGCGGTGGCCTGACCATTAGGCATTAAGTTTGTTGGGTTCGCTTACATAGTTTATATTTTGGAATTTCTTGAAAAATATTTTTATCAGCCTATGCATCAATAAGATAATATATTTTTAGTTCTTTTGGGTCGTTTGTGTTTATCAATTCATCTTAAATACATTAATCATAGCGTCGAAATAAATACTGAAAAATATTTTGAGTCACTTGTATGTCCTCAATGTTCTTCCAATTAACCAATATACTTATAGAGCAGTTAAACAAAATACTAACACCACTTGTAAATGCTTTGATGTTCATTGTGTCAGCTTCATCGTCCACTGATCAAAAATAAAAGTCGTCGTGAACCGAAAATTCCCTCTCCATCCTTTTATGGAATGCAAATGGATTGAACCCCCATCGACAAGAACTGGATATTTTTCTACATGACGATGCATTGATATTGCTCTATTAACTGAGACGCTCTTTACATCCAGGTCATACTTTACGATACGAGACTATGAAACATACAGAACTGATCACCCTGACAATGCGGCGCATGGTGGAACAGCTATCCTTATAAGAAAATCCATTAAACATAATATTCACTTCAATTTCTTCTCCGAATCCCTATAATCCACAGTTATTACTATTGATACCTCCTTATTTAATCCTAATGTAGCATCCGTATATTGTCCTGCCAACAAAATCATAACTGGTTCCGACTTTTATCCTTCTTATACTCATTTGGAGCCTCGTTTCTTGAGGGTGGTGATTACAATGCTAAACACCCTCAATGGGGTTACCGCATTGCTAACACTCGAGGAAAGATTCTTCAGGAAGCTCTATCCCATACATCATATCAAATAACTTCACCTCCAAATCCAACATACTGGCTAACTTCTAGTTCAAAACGACCTGATATCCTCGATTACTTCATTAACACTCCTTCAATTACCATGAATTGTAGTATTGAAACTCTTTCCGATTTAAACTCCGATCATAGTACTGTTCTCCTTAACCTTAATTCTAAGCCAATCTTAAAGATTGTTCATCCTAGGTTGATAAATGGCAAAATAGACTAGAACATATTTAGAAACAAATTGGACCAACAGACTGACTTAAAACGAACGTTAAAAACAGCAAACGACATTAATGATGCTGTAAATGATCTCACTATATATATACAAAATGCAGTCACAACCGCTCACATCTCTTACAATACGACACAATCACAACAACAAAATTTACCAAATAAAATACGGACATTAATTAACGAAAAAAGAAAAATGAGAACTCAGTCTCAACGCTTATGAATGCCTAGCTACGAACAGAAACTTAACTGACTACAACGTGAACTGAATATGGAAATCAGAAAGCACTATAATCAACGGCATAAAATTTACACAAGATCGATTAGTGACAATATTTCTTTATGGGAATCCACTAACCGAATACTCTCGTAACAACGAATATCACACTCCCTGAAACAAAATGATGGTAACTGGGGAAAAACAGAGAAAGAAAACGCACATTTGGTAAATATTGCTTCACATGATGATATAGAAGACAAATCGCATACTAACAAAATTATCGAAGAACTAATGTTTCCAGTTCCTATGAGTCTTCCTCCCAAAAATTTTAAGCCCTCAAAAATAAATCCACTTTTCTGCATCTTCCCAATAAAAAAGCTCCTGGTTATGATCTAATAACAGCTCCTACTCTGAAGCAAATTCCCCAAAAAGCTTTAGTTTTAATTACATATATTTTTAATAGTATCCTGCGCATAATCTGTTTTCCTTTACTCTGAAAATTTACTATCATTAAAATGATTCTGAAAACAAATGAACCCATTAATTCTTCTTCCTCCTACGGACCTTTTAGCCTCTTTCCAATCCTTGGTAAGATTTTTGAAAAACTCCTATTAAAACGACTCTACTTATTCTAAGTTAATGAAAAAATTATTCCTGATCACCAATTTGGCTTCCGATCTGAACAATCCACTATCCAGCAATGGCATCGCATTGTTGATCACATTGCTTCCTCTCTTGAGAGGAAAGAGTATTGCCCAGGAGTATTTTTAGATATCTCCAAAGCTTTTGATCGTGTGTGGCATTCTGGACTCCTCTGGAAACTCAAGAGATTTCTTCCTTTAACATACTTCCTTATCATAAATTCATATCTCTCCCAACGTCTTTTATATTTTAGCCGGAGTCCCACAAGGCAGTATTATTGGTCCCATTTTCTATAATATTTATACCAATGACATCACATCTGATCTTAATACTATCATTGCTACTTATACAGACGATACGGCCATAATTGTTTCCCATACAAATCCTGACATAGCTTCCAATAATTTACAATTCCATATACACAACCTTCAATCCTGGTTTAAGAGACGGAGAGTTAGGGTAAATTACCAGAAGAGTGCTCACATTACTTTCACACTTAGTCAAGGAAAACCTACCTCCTACCTTAATAGCAACATGATTCCACAATATGATAAAGTACGTTATTTGGGACTTTACCTAGCCAAGAGATTAACATGGAACCCACATACTAGACTAAAAAGAGTTCAAGCTAACAGACATTACCTACAACTTCTTAGACTACAGGACAAACACACGACACCAACAATTAAAAGTAAACTTTTAATTTATAATACAATAAAAATAAATAAAGCTTATTTAGATACATGAAATTGAACTTTGGGGTTCTATTTCCAATCGTGTCCAGGCCTTTTAATCCAAGATTCTTCGTAAAATTGTTAATGCCCCCTTTTATATTCGTAACAACGTAATACATCGTGATCTAAATGTTCCCATTATTCAGGACCTCAGTAATACCTCAGTTAACATTGCTGAGAACCTCAACGTAATAGATCGTGATCTAAATATTCCCATTGTTCAGAGAAGGCAGTTGTATCAGAAGGCCTAGGATTCAGCTGGCCTAGACCGAACTCTCCGTTCCCGCGCCGTTAATGACATTAATATATTTATTAGTAATATTATTATGTCAATTGCCTTTAATATTTTTTATATCATTATTTCAAGTAACAATTTTAATTCAAAATGTTATGGTAAATCTAAGCGCTTTGACGCTAAAGGTCATTTGACGGCAAAATGGCTTGGACCATATTTGAACTCGAGTACGTTTGCGTACTAGTCGCAAATTTTTTTGGGCTCGCCACATAAGAGGTCTGTTCTTTTTATTTTATTTACTTCTAATCCTCATTCATTTGTAACAAATTATTTTGAAAAGTATCAATAGTAAATATATAAATTCGTATTTCATAATAGGTTGAAGAAGGGTTTATTTTTATAGAAATATGCCAAATAAAAGTTGTCACGAGTGGTTTCTATAGAACTTTATTATGTTTATATTAATATTAAACGTAATATTATGGGTGTTTGGAAAACGAGGTTTACGAACATTAAGTTCTAGAGCAGCACGGCCACTTATAACCGTACTCAGGGAACACTTTTATGCATTGTGTCCTCATATCCACATAACAACAAAGGAATGCACATTTTTACTTGTAATTCTCATTTTTGAAGTGATGGTGTCCTCATGTCCATATAACAACACAATTTTTTATATGGAGACACCACATAGGTGATAAGTAATCTAAAGTAGACAATAGTACAACAAATTATAATTATTCAAAAAAAATGTGGGTAGGGTGGAAGAGAAAATATGGGGGGAATGGTTATGGAAAGTATAAAAATTGCGAGCAGGATTAAATTTGGAAATATAAATAATTTTTCACAATAAAAAAAGCAGGAAGCCAACGAGATGAAATAAAGTTGTCGGAGTGGACCGCTCACTGTTGTGGCAAAGAGCTCATATTGCATCTCTCTTTCCATGCTCATTACCATAAAACCTCCCATTGCACTCGTAGATTACATTCAACAAAACCAGAGGAGCGCAATCCAGACGAAGTTCTGTTGTTTTGTGATTTGCCAAATTAACTTGACGTAACGAACGAATCTTCGAAAGTTAAAACCAAGGTGACAATAGGAATTCTTTTAAAAAATTCTACAAGATTGTTGATTTTAAGCAGTAGTCTCAGAAATTTAAATAATGCATCTAAGCAAAGTCTTTTTCGATAGCTACTATGAATTTAAAAGTAACTTTTGTACTACTTAACAATAATGAATTTTACCAGAAATAACAAGTTAAAGCCAAAAGTATTTATTTACATTTTATAATTGATTTATTATTTCTGATTTTCTTTACCCTCCATGGATATGAAATTTGGAATTGTAGTATTTTTTAAGTGGTTTAAAATATGCCTGGTAAGTTGGCGAAATTTAGGTTAGTAAATCCATAATATCTTTATATTTTTCTTCTATTATTGGTCTTATCATTATATGTTTATAATCGAATTAAGCGGGTATTTCCATATATATATTTATGTCATTTCCTATTTGGATGAAAGTTCAAATAAATTACACTTTTATCATGTATTTGCGAACAGAATGAAAATTTAAATTGAATTACGTTTTAAATATCCATTCATTAACGTGTGTTTCATTATTTTGCCAGAAAATATTTTTCTAGACTTAAATATTTTCGGTATAGTAGGTTAAATATGCGGGAAAACTGAAAATATATTCTTTTAGAAAATTTGTGGTATTTTTTCGGGCATTTTTCAATGATTTTTAATCGTCCAACATATATTAAAAAGATATCTTGCAAACAGAAATTTAGATTCTCGTCCAAAAAGAAAAAAATATCAAAAGGAACATTAACTGAATTTTATTTAATAAATTGTAAATTTTTACAATTTTGCAAATATTCCTTCAAAACTGATATACTCATTTTTTAGATACTTGTCTTAGGACACTTTCATAATAAGCAGCACATATTTTAAACAGTAAATTAATGCTTCAATAATTTTGATAGTTAACGAATAAAATATCTTTTATATCCCAAATATTTTATACATAATTTTTTTATCATGAATACATTTTTGGTGATATTATATTAAAATTAATCGAATAAATACTATTTTGAATATTTGTACGTAGCAAAATATTGTTCTCTATATTCAATAACTCTGGAAATTTTCTGCCATTAAAATGAATCCTAAACCAAATAAACCCATTAATTCTTCTTCCTTCTATAAACCTATCAGCCTTTTTAAGATTTTTAAAAAACTCCTATTAAAAAAAAATTAAAAATTATTCCTGATCACCAATTTGGCTTCCGATCTGAACAATCCACTATCGAGCAATGGCATCGCATTGTTGATCACATTGCAACCTCTCTTGAGAGGAAATAGTATTGCCCAGGAGCTTTCTTAGAACTCTCCCAAGGATGTGATCGTGTGTGGCATCCTGAACTCCTCTGGAAACTCATGAGCTTTCTTCCTTCAACATACTACCTTATCATAAATTCATATCTCTCCCAACGTCTTTTCTATTCTAGCCGGAGTCTCACAAGGCAGTATCCTTTGTCCAATTTTATATAATATTTATACCCATGACATCCTATCTGATCATAATACTATCATTGCTACTTATGCAGATGATATGGCCACACTTGCTACCCATACAAATCCTGACATGGCTTCCAATAATTTACAATTCCATATACACAACCTTCAATCTTGTTGCTACCCATACAAATCCTGACATGGCTTCCAATAATTTACAATTCCATATACACAACCTTCAATCTTGATTTAAGAGATGGAGAGTGAGGATAAATAAACAGAAGAGTACTCACATTACTTTCACACTTTATCAAGCAAAACGTACCCCTTTATATTATAATAGCAACAAGATTCCACAATATGATAAAGTACGTTATTTGGGACTTTAACTGGACAAGAGATTAACATGGATCCCTCATACAAGACTAAAAAAACTTGAAGCCAGTAGACATTACCCACAACTTCTTAGACTACTGGACAAACGCTCGAAACTAACAAACAAAGGTAAACTTTTAATTTACAATACAATTATAAAGCTTATTTAGATATATGGAGTTGAACTTTGGGATTCAAAGAAACATTCCAATGCCTATCGCGTCCAGGCCTTTTAATCCAAGATTTTCCGTAAAATTGTTGATGTCCCCTTTTATGTTCGTAACAAAGGAATACACCATGATCTAAATGTCCCCTTTGTTCAGGACATGTGCATTTCCCGCTATCAAAAATTTTATGCCCGTTTATCCTATCATCATAATCCACTTGTGAGAGAATTGTCCTGTATTGCCCTCCCCGGAAACACTCATCGGAGACTTAAGAGATAATGGCCTAGAGATTTTCTAGAGGAATCTAACTTCCGTTGGTTAGAGAAACGCCGATGGGTGTTTACTCCCACTTTATGATGCACAAGATTGTTAATTAAAATGTTATGTAAATCTGCTTGTTACAAGTTACAATTTTAGTTGCAGGTTAAAAAAAAGAAAAAAAAATCGCCTGATCCTCTCAATACACACTTATTAAAATATGAATTTATATACCCTAATCTTTAGATATAAAGTAAATAAAAAACAAAACACAAAACCGAAAAAAAGAGTACAAATATTTTTAAAAATACCTTTCTTATTCCAATGTATTTGAAGAGTGCCGCACTATACGCTGTCACAAATGTTTACGATTGCATTGATGAGGCCTCAATAAAGAAAATGGTTTTACCAAAAATCAAAATGGTATTCGAGAAGAATCACAGCGACATAAAAATTGTGGCGAACGTATTATCATGCATTGAACGTACCTTGGAGAAATTAGATAAATCACAAGTAATTCTGAAATATTTTCTAAAATTTCTTTTATTGAATTTTACAAATTATATTGATTAATTTTCAGATAATAGATGAGGTCTTGCCATTACTTTGGGACGTTCGATTATCTGATCCAGAAATAATTCTGCGCATAGTTAGTAAGTGCAGATTCCATTCAATAGTTTTTGGTAAAAAATAAAAGTTTTCGTTATTCATCTTTAGCTATAAATTTAAATTTCATGTATTATTTTATGATACCAGTAAGTATACATATACATACCATATGTGTAATATATATAAAAGTAATAAAAAAGTTATATTCTCTTGGAAGATAATAAATAATTCCTCTTCCAATTATATTTTTGTCTAGGAATTTTTTTATATTTTTTTTATAATAATATATAAGTTCTCATTTATTTATTTTTTAATCCAGACATCTACCGTATAATGTTGAGTGACAAAAGATATGGTTTATCGGTTAATATAATGGCTACGAGAGTGATGCCATCGCTTATACCGCAGACTGTTAATCCATCACTTAATTTGGAACAATTCACTATACTTCTGGAGGTTAGTATGATTTAAAAATAAAAAATGATTATCAAATTTTATATAAAATTTAAAAATTGTTTCAATAATTTCCATTCCATATATAGGTTTTGCAAGAAATGTTAGATCACATCGATCGGCAACAACGCAACAAATTAAAATTGGATAATTTATCAATACCGTCACCAGAACGTCACCGCCCATTAAGACATCAATTCTCCTCCGACAATATGCATGTCCCTCCATTTAATATACCGAATTTAAGAATTGACCAAAGAAAGACATCAAGTGCTGAGGATATGGCACGAAAAAATTCTGGAGGTATTTCCAAAAAAAAAATTGATTTTTTTCTTGTTTTAATTATTTTTCTACAAGTAAATGCTGGAAATCGATGGGAATGGAACAAAAAATTTGAATTATTGGGAATATTAGGTCTTATTTTTGCATAATTAGAATTTATTAAAAAAAAGCTCCAAATTTAGTTGTTCAGTAATAAATTAATGAAAGTTAGCATGATATTTAGATCGAATTTAATAAACGTAAAAAAGTTTTAGTAAATAAATTTATTTTGTCTGATAAATAGAAATCAGACAACATAAATTTATTTAGTGTCCGCACTTGAAGATAGTATAATAGTCCGCCATAGTCTGATATGGTCTAATTAGTTCTATTATGCTTTATTTACGCTCTAATAATTCGATGAAGTATAGTTTTCGATAAAAGTCTCATAAACCAACTTTAATGGGCAACCTGCATCTAAAAACTACATAAAAAAATGACTGATTAGGCTAAGATCCTATACATAATTTGGACTTAATTGTCACCGTAAAGCATTCGTTGGATAACAGTTATCATACATGAATTTTAACTGATCAAAAAAAATCTTGTTTAATGTCTACAATCCTGCGCACCATAAATAAAAATAAAATTTTTTACAACAAAAACAAAAAAAACAAATATTATTTTGAAGCCAGCTATATAATAATTAAAAACTTGTCTAGGTATTAAATTTAAATCAATAAGCTTTTTTTCCTTTTCTGTAATTATACTGTCCTCCCCGAATTAGACCAGCACTTTTAGACAGGATCATTAAGGAAAGTGGTACTATTATTGAAGATTATTTACACAATAAGCCCTTAATTGTTCTCTCAGTTTTTACCTTTAGCCATTAAATAGTAAAAGTAACATTTTATGGTGTAAAAGGATCTTTTGGGTTTATGAATGCTAGTTGGAAAAGGTCCTTTTTATGAGATATATTTTCTTTTTTTTGCGAAGCAGTAGAATTGAGAATATATTTTTTTTTTCGAACTATTTCAGCAGAGAAAATATTTTGCAAATACTTTGCAGAATTCATTCGTATAGAATTATAAAGAATAAATAAATTAAATTCTATCAAAACCAACAATTAATAAAAGTCTTTTCATGCTTACATCAATAATAAATTGTGTAGAATGTAAGCATATTAATTCGATGAAATTATAAGAAGAAAACAGAAAGGAGAAAATGAAAATATCCTGGACCCCTTTTAACGTTACTTTACTTTCTGATTCTCGGTTAATGCAAGTAGTTCGACTATGCGAGTATTTAGTATTTACGAGTATGAAGAGAACATCTCTTTCTACTAGGAATAGGAAATTCTTTTGTGAATTAAATTATTTAGAATGGAATTATTCGTATCAACAGGTTCCGGAATGCTTGGTGGTTGGTGGTTTGGTGCTTCTCCATCCTCGCCGGATAGCAATTTTCTACGTGTGGCGAACGCTTTCCCCAATCGTCGTTTGTCTGACAACACATTGATGACACCAAAAATACGTATTGCCCCATCATGTGCATCATCGCCCGGTGGAACTCCAGGTGGTGGATTACCAATTCGACGGCATTCAAGTATTGGTCCCCAAGAGCGTCGTGGCTCTGCTATTAATCTTTCTCCACCAACTGTAAGTGAAAAATTCTACATTTTACCTATTCTAAAAATATTAATTAACATAAATGGAGATGCTTAATTAGAAAGTACAAACATACATACATATATTCATTCTATAGTTAATTATTTATAGAATATATATTATGAAATTTTTCTTTTTATTTTAGTTTTTTTTTTCGTTACGTTCTAGTATAAGAAAAATAAATATTTTAGATGAATTGACTTCTGTTATTATTAGTTGAGATATAATTCAAAATAAGTATTGAATTTTCTTCACTTCTTAGCATTTTAGCGTAATTTACATAAATAAATACTATGAATTATTAATAATAGTTACTGTGTGAATTAATTTTATTATATATTCACAGAGTTTTAAGGATTGTAAAAAAATACCAAATTACATAGGAATGCATTTGTTGAATTTAAATTGAATTTTTATTGTTTTCATTTTTACATAGTTAGTTAGTTAGCTTAACGTTTGCGAATATTTTGAAAATAGGGTTAAAAAATATTCAGCTTCAATTATATATAATTGGCCAATTAAATTAAATGCAAATTTATTCAAACAAAAAAGAAAATCATTAAAATTATTATTATTATAGATTCTTATTATTTGCTTATGTAAATTTAAAATCATTTTCGAAATATTCGATATCCACCAAGTAGGTTATTCACTATACATGTAAATGCAAAAAAAAAACGAAATTCATTTTGGATGATTGACTGCAATTTAGATTGAGTTTATAATTTGTTTATAAAATATTTAAAAAAAATAGTTTAATTAGGTTTTCATGTAGATAAACAGTTTTTATTATTAACAATAAAAACAAATCATTTATATCAATTACATTTCGAATGCGAAATTAACCAAATGGTAATTTTAATTAAATTATAATCAATTATGATTGGTATTTTTTCAATATAGTTATTTTTTTCTCAAATTCGTACAGATATTTTTAGTTTTTTTTTTTCAGTTTATTTGTATTTTTCTTCCTTAATAACACTACTGTTTATTAATAATGATAAGATGAAAAAATATACCTCAATAATAAATTTAAAAAATATTTTAATTAACAAAAATAAAGCATAAATAAAATGAAATTTTTTTGAAAAAAATATGAGTAAGAAAGAAATTCAATAGAACAAAATTAACTGTAGGCGTATGGCTTCAGCGCTCGCGGAGGCTCTGGATCGAGCCTTTCAGTGCCTTCTACTTCTGCTTATGTAGTAAGTCTATCATACCCCTTGTTTAACATGTTCGTTCACATATACATATATAATTAATACTGTTAACTTATCTATATTTTTATAATTTTTTTTAAATATTAATTTTTAATAATATCATAAAAAATAATATTTAACACAATTAACCGAATATATACAGTTCAGTGCGGCAAGATAGGTTCACTTGGTTTCTACTTAAATACGAGTATTTGTCGTACTTATTAATGCAGTTTATCTTCAATTGCAGCTAGAGGAGTTCCATGAAATAAAAGAAAAAAAATATGTCTTTAAATTGCATTATAAATAAATAAAAATATTACTAAAGAGAAAAAAATATTAAATAATTATCTATAATTTTCATACGTATATAGTTTTACATTTTCAATTTAAAAAACACTTTTCCATTGCTAGATGATAAAAACTTTCATTTCGCTTAAAAACAATCATTACATGAGACTATTTATAATATGAAAAATACAATAAAAACTAAAATATTCCATATAAAAATCTAAATCAAATATATTCTGAATATTTTATATCCCAATCTAAGCGTTTTTCGACAATTAAAATTTAAAGTTTTAGAATTTTCATCATCAATACTCCGCCATTTTTAAATGATGCAATAATTTATATTGAGTCATTTTTATATGTTGCATTAAAAATTTCATTCAAAATCTGAAAAACGACTGAATTTTAGTATCTAAATTTTAAAAATCTCTTGAAGACGAAAATATAAATTATTTTTTATTGTCTATCAATTAAAAGAAGAAGATTGCAAAAAATAAAAACTTATTTAATAGTACGAAAAATATTTGCGCAAAACCAAGTTAAACTAATCGGTTGACACAGACTGTATAAGAAAGATATATTTATAAAAAATTGTAAGCAATTGAAAAACAACTAATAAACTAAATCTAATATTTAGTTATCATATATAAGATAGCGTGTTTTTGTTTAGATACTAGAAATCCAAAAGGGAACATGTCTTTTTATTAGAATATGATGTGTGAAAAGTTCAATTTTTCTTTTATTTGTTTGTTTTTGTATAGGGTCCTAAGATAAAACTCAGAGATCTATTTACTTACAGATCCTAATATATTCAATTTATGAAGTTTGTTAGTTTATTAAGGATCATTTAAAATGCGACTATGAAGAAGGATTTTGCAGACTGATAATTTCGTCCTAAAGCAAATATTATAAGAAAAGTAGTTTTTTTATAAGGACATTACACAAAATATTGTAGAATTAATTATAGAAGAAGCTTACCAACTACTTTTGATTAACTTAACATACATATCCAGTATTACAGAAAATTTTTATTTTAAAAAATACCTTAAAAAAAGGATAAGAGATTTTGCAGGTCAGCAATTCAGATATTATTACTGAAAGTAGTTGTAAAAATCTAGAAGAAAAATTAATTACTAATATTAACATTATCGCCAAGAAGAAACTTAGTAAATTTTCGAATCTAAATAAATCAATTCCTTGATCCTGACGTGTACCATATCTACGAGAAAAACCTAACCTAAAATTGAAAGTAAATAAGAAATAAGAGTGGTTACTTCCATTTTTATTATTTTATTTTTTTTATCAATGAACTTCCTCCAGCTCTGCAAATGATATAAGTTTTTCTGCCTAATCCCGACATTTTTTCCTCTTTTTTTCACGAACATTTTCAAAAAAAATTCTAGCTAAACCCGATATTCTTATCTCTTTTCTTCAGGAACATTTTAAAAAAATTCGCCTACAAAATTCGAATAAGCTGTGAAAGTCATCAAATTCGTTTTATAATTACTTTGGAATGGCTGTCCAGCTGTTAGTTATACTTGTAAGTCTCCAGTCTGTTTAATCTCTAGTATATGGGTTTCAGGTTAATTGATTGTGTAGATTAAGTAAGCACTTTTTTGTTCACTGACCTGCATTCTCCATCTCGTAGACTAGGATTGAAGATTGTAGATATATGATTAATAAATGCTTAGCAGCTATGTAAGAATGATCGCATCATTTTAATATAATATAAAATTGGACCAATAAGACTTCCTTGTGGAACTCCGACTGAAATAGAATATTTTGCTTGAAGATTTCCTATTAACTGCTATTTGTAAATGAATTTTAGAGATACACATATGTATCGAAAACAATCCTAAATCCAAGTTTTATTATGTGAACAAAAGGATAAATTCCTCCTTAAAAACAAGTAGATTTAAGCAAAAACACGCTATATACACTTATACATGTATGATTGAAAAATTTTACGACAATATAAATTAATCATTTATTTTTATTGTTTTCGTTTTTATTCCATTAAATATGAGAATATTTGAAATTTTTTTTATTATTTTTATAAAATATTTCTATCAGACTTTGTGTCTGATGTGTAATTGCTTTTCTATAATTTTAATTAAAATTTATTATTGCATTAAATTTATATACCATATATACTCATAATGGATAATTATTATCTTTTATATATTGTTTTGTTAAAAATTTGTTGAATAAAATTTAAACGTGAATAATTCAACACGTGAACGTTAAAATGCATAAGAAAATTGTTCGTCACATATTCGTATTGCGAAATATCATATTTTCGTATTTGTTTGGAAAATGCTTTATTACATTTTGTATTTGAATATGTATGAATGAACGTCAAACAATGTTTTTGTCTTAACATAATTTTTCTAAAAAAACATACTTTCTTGCGTTATTTGCATAAAAATACAAACATATGCATTGACATACCTAACATACATGTACCCTAATGTTTAATCTTTAAGAAATTTATCAACAACCCAATAACTTAATTTTTAATGGTGGTTGGTGATTGGTTAATTTGTTGAATATGCTATGTGCTGCGAGACAAACTTTTAATTTTTGTGTAAATCGTTATTAATTTTCTATTAAACCGACTCCTTCAGTTTGGTTTTTTTTTTAAAAATTTTTTTCTTAATTCTTTTCTCCTTTTCTAACATAATGTCTCTGCTATTTAACAATCCAACATAATCAAAAATTTATTTGCTTAATGTTTGAAAATTTAATTATGGCTGTTAAAAATTGATTATTTATTTTGTTTTTGCAATTTTCCTGTACAAACTCTTGACTTATTATCACTTATAAATGGTACTATTTACAAGATCACAAACACTAAATATTATTCAGTATTTGTTATCTTATTAAGATTTTTCTTTAAAAAATAATTAAAAAATGAATATATTTTCATATATGTGATAATAGTACCACAGCACATAAAAAATATCCTTCGACCTCTTCAATACACGTTTATTTGTTTGTTTGCTTTGCGTGTCTGCAAATTGTTAAATTGTATTTTTTATTTTGTGCAAAATACCATATTTCAGATTATTTTCTCTCTTTGTAATAATTAACTCTTAAAAATATTTTGTCGCCAGTCGATTATTAAATAAGTCGAAAGAGGAGGTCAATATTAAATGGACTCTACCATATGTGTATTTGCATAAGTTCGAATATACTAGGTACCTTTACGATAAAAAATATAAAAATCATTTAAAACATTAACATTTTAATAGTTTCGTCAATCCATCGAACAAATAATCTCCAAATTCACTCATTTTAACGCAGAGTCTCAACATTTTTTTATGGGGACACTTTTAAGAACTCAACGTGTGCTTAGACTTTGTATTTTTTTTCATCATACACGTTTTGAAAATCTTTTGAGTTATAATTTTAAAAAAATATTCATAATAAATATTTTCCTTTTATATTAAATTTTTTTTTACCAATAATAGAAAATATTAAATTCCAATACTTAGAAAACATTTTTCTATTAGAAATTGTTCGGATCATATTGGATTTAATAGAAATTCCTTGTGACAATTATTTGTTGTTTTCACACAATTTTAATACAGATATGTTCTGCCGAGACTGTGAATGAGTCTCCCCATTTTTCCTATGAATGAGCCTGCCTACAATAGAAACAGTTATTGATTCGGCTCTGTTATGGTTTCAATTGGATCGGAAGGAAATTAAAACAGTTGTTTTATTTTATTGAATTAGAAAAGAAAGTTCTCACATTGCCTAGCCATCCAGAATCATACTACAAACAATTAGACGGAATCCAAATAATTAATGCGAACAAACGTCGTAGCTAGTCGAATAATTGGTCAGTCACGGCCATTTAAGGTCAATTTTCCAAAACAAATATATAACAACACAATAGTGTGGAAAATTAAGATTTCGACATGGACACATTATGGCACAATTGAGCTGCCCATTTCGATTTTGTGTTTAAATAGCAAACATTCTCAAAACTGAAGTGAACTGTGTTGTTTTGTATAATTTGTCGATGGAACAGATTGGTTTATGTCATTTATTTCCTTATTTATGATTTTCATTTGGCAAAAAAAAAAAAATTAATCATAATAAAACAAATCAATTGTTTTCTATTTGGAACGTTTCAATTTGATTTTAGGCAAAATGAAAATGCATGAAAAATCAATTATTGTATACTCGAATGAATTTTTATTTTTAGCCATCAAAAAGTATAATACAATAAATAAATCAGGATCGATTTTCTAATTTTATTTTGATTCAGTTTCATAAAATGCCAAATTGTATCTGCAAACAAAATTCACTATAAAAATATTTGGAAAAAGCACAAAGACCTTATTTTAAAGAATGATATTAGATTCATTTTTATGTTGCAAATAAAAGTTCTTATAAAATATTAAAAATTTTATTTGAACAAACTTAGCTGGACCTAATTTAAATGTAGGCTTACGAATTTACATTCAATAAATTATTACTTTTTCTTATATTATTCAAAACTTAATTAACTAGTTTTAATTCTACCAATATACAATCAGATCGTAAATGGTCGCATGGTATAGTAGCGTTTCCACCTAATAAGGGTATTTTTAGGTGCAGGGGTCAAGATGAAATAATATATTCGGCATTCTATACATTGTCCTTCAATGCATATCTACTTCGTAGTAGTAGATATGTATTGAAGAACCTTTAATGGTCATGTTTTAACATCAATTTTTTTCGGCAATCTTTTAAGTACTCCTTCCATTACCATTAAAACTTGCAGTCGGAACTTGCAGTCAGCATGGCGCTGCCATAATGGCGGCTCACAGACAATATCAAGGCAAAAGATGCATCTACGTGTATACTCTCATGGGTCTTCCTGATCTAATGGTACTAATATATTGGGTTGTCCGGAAATAAATTTTGTTTTTTTCAAACAGAGGATTTAATTGTATTTTTTCCCAACCAACTTTACACTTAAACCGCATAATCATATAACAGTTCGGCTGAAAAGTTTAGAACGTTGACGTCTAGATGGCGCCTCTTGCAAAAATCTACTTAATTATCATAAAGCACCATCCTTCTAAAATTTGTCAGCAATCGGTCGATTGGTTCGTGAGATATAGCATTTTGAGTGAAGCAACTTTTGTTATTGGCAGTCGGCAGAGTGGAGAGCGAGCGACGAACCGAATCCAAAGCGTGGAAAGACGCAACAGTCGGCTGGCAAGGTGATGGCGTCTGTATTTTGGGATGCGCATGGTATAATATTTATTGACTATCTCCAGAAGGGACAGACGATCAAAAGCGACTATTATATAGCGTTATTGGATCGTTTGAAGAAAGAAATCGCTAAGAAACGGCCTCATTTGAAGAAGAAAAAAGTGTTGTTTCACCAAGACAATGCACCGTGTCACAAGTCGATGAAAACGATGGTCAAACTCAATGAATTGGGCTACGAATTGCTTCCCCATCCACCGTATTCTCCAGATCTGGCCCCAAGCGACTTTTTCCTGTTTGCAGACCTCAAGAGAATGCTCGCTGGCTAGTAATTTAAGACCGATGATGAAGTGGTTGCCGAAACTGAGGCCTATTTTGAGGCAAAACCGAAAGAGTACTATAAAAATGGTATCGAAAAGTTGGAAGATCGCTATAATCGCTGTATCGCCCTCAAAGGCAACTATGTTGAATAATAAAAATGAATTTTGCAAAAAAAAATATTTCTACTGTGTTACGTTCTAAACTTTTCAGCCGAAAAGCTGACATAGCAAGGCTTGCTCGATTGATTATGCACAGTAGTTTCTGGTTGATACCCTTTTAAATATGGAAAGTGAAAAACAGCATTTTCGGTATATTTTACTTTTTTACTATAGAAAAGATAAAAATGCTGTTCAAGCAAGAAAAAAATTATCCGATGTGTATGGAGAAGATGCGTTAAGTGAGCGCCAGTGCCAAAACTGGTTTGCAAAATTTCGATCCGACAATTTTGATCTCGAAGATGCACCACGTTCTGGAAGGCCATTTAAAGCTGATGAAGACACAATAAAGGCATTAATTGATGCAAACTGGCAAATAACGAATCGTGAGATCGCTGTGAGGTTAAATTTATTGAATTCGACCATTCATGATCATTTGAAAAGGGCTAGGTTTAATCTCAACGCTCGACATATGCGTTCCTCATCTTCTTACGGAAGAAAATTTGTGCCGTCACATTGACGTTAGTAATTTGCTTCTCAAATCCCAAGAAAATCATCCATTTTTGAAGCGTATCATCATTGGGAATGAGAAATGGGTTGTGTAAATGTCTGTTCCTAAGATCTTGTTATTGTTTCTGTATGTATAGTCTCTGAGATAATAATCGGAGAGTATTTTGTAGCGTCACGACCATGGAGCCATATAGGGACATACTATGATGTGTGGGCTGGCATTGCGCAACGTAGTTTGGAAGGCGCAATTAGAAGTAGTAAAATTTTATAGAGCATATTAATTTCTTTTAGAAAATTGAAGATAGGACTTGGAAAAGAAGTTCTTCGCTATTGGAACTCCATAATATAAGAAGTCTTATTGAAAAAAAAATTCTTGATTAAGTGGCATTTATTTACTATATGATTGATAAAAGGTTGAGCACCACAGCAATGTTATCTAGGTGGGGGTTGGTTACAAAATAAAAAATCATTAGTAAGTGCCGTATGACCAATCAGAATTTTGTGAAGTTTCCTTGCCCAAAATTTCTGGGATAGTAGATTGTTTTGGTAAATTTTTGGCGAATGCATCGAAATAAATTTTCCACTGCTGACCGAGTCTATTTTTCTATGCCCAGGCTATGCAAAGATATTAAATGCTATTTTGTCTATTGATACAGCAAATTTGAAATTACTGTGGATACAGGATATTTGAAAAACTCCCCCAATCAGTCAATCAGCTCGCTTATTGTGAACATATCAGCATAACCAGGAACCCAAAACTATCCAACATTTTGGTTGTTTAGCAACCAATATTATATGCAGTTGAGAACAGGGTTAACCGATGAACTATAAATAGCCTCCAAGTCTGGAAGACTGTTGTTAAAAATTCTCATATTGCGATGTTTGAAGAGATTGATTGCCGTCTCAACTGCCGACATAATAGTCCATAGTTCACCGTGTTCAGGGGGGGAACTTCTGTTTGGTAAGATTCGACACTTGACTTCGCGATAGTCAATGGCAACGAAACTAGATGACAGCAAAGGACCGTTATAGGGTCATTGCTATAAGTGTAAAATCCACGTGTATATTTTTTCCTTTTGAAAATTCATCTGTGAATGTAAGTATGGAATTCAAAAATATTATATTCTTCTCAGTGGGTTTTTACGTATAAACTCCAAATTATAGTTTGATCTACCGTTATCTGTTGTAAACAGCAAATACTTTTTAGATATTGTAGTCAAATACTGTTCTTCCAAGTACGTGTATCGTTCAGTAATGATAGATTGGCTTGCGGACAAATTTTGAAGTTTTAATTAACTTCGAAAACTTTTCATCAAACTGTTAACTCTGAAGGTATTCATCAAACTAAAACTTTAGTTATAGTTTATATTATTTACATTCCATAAAATCCTTTTTATCCATTATTATTGACACATTTTTTTCAAATAGAAGCGAAGAATTACCTTTAAGTGAACTAATTTAATTGCCATGAAGTAAAAGAAATCCAAAAATCACAGTACGTTAAAAAATACTCTTGACGGATATATTTGATTAAATCCTAAAATTCTTTTTATGTCCTAATTAGTATTGATTTTGGCGATTACATCCAATAGGACAATCAATTGCCACTATAACCACAACTGTTGTTTCAGTAATTTCAATCGAATATGTTAGCCATTCTGTATTAAATAGCTGTCAATGTCAATTCCTAAATAAAGTACTTATTTTGCAATCAAAAAGCAAGAAATGAACCCAATCAAGACCAACCATTCGATAACTTTCTGATTTCTCCCACAAAATAACACGTTGTATAATTTTATCGAAACCACACATTATCCACATTCACATTATCTAATTGATTCCAGAAATCGTTTGTCGTCACGTCCCAATAATATTCATCGTCAGTTGGACCAAATCTGTTAATGCCAACAAAATACCATATTCATCCAATATTCGAAATTAATAAATTCTTACGACTTTTATGACAAATAAATAATTATTTATAGCAATTTCTTTTTAAATTTTATTATAATATTCATAATCTTATGCATATTATTTATATATAAAGTATAGATTTTCTGTAAATAAAACTAAAATAAACACAAAAATGGTCCAGAGAAAAAATATTTCATTCTAAAATATTTGAAAATTCTTGAGGATAATTTTAGAAAAAAAATTATCTAAAAATTTTTGCAATTAATTGATTTTATTTAATAAATATTTTTAAACCGAATAATTATTTATAATGCTTTTATGTATTCTTTTTTAATATTATTAAGTCTATATTAAACTTTGTGATGTATGTTAATTAAGATGTTATATTTTAAAATAATTATAAAAATAATATTTTTTTTTATATTTTTTGTAGCAAGAATCAAATTATTTATGAAAATTTTATATTTTTGTTACAATTGATAATTTTATTTTAATAAACAATTAAAAATATATTAAAAGTGCCGGTTTTATTTATATCAATTTTTATAAATCTGATTTTTCCTTCTTGTAATAATTTTAAAATATATTTCAGATATATTAATCTTATAGTAAACCAAAAATTAATAAACAAAATTAAAAATAAATATAATTGTATTTTCTTCCTTTATTTACTCATTTAATTGTTTTTATCTCAACTATGGATCAGTTTTTCTTAATAAAAGAATATTAGTAAAAAATCATTTTAATAATAGGTAAAGATAATAAAACTTCTTTATGATACACAAAGCGCTCCAAAAATAGCCGAACTTATTTTTAAATCATACAACATGCAGCGCTATCTATTGACAATTTGCAACATTAAAAATATACATTCATCAACTTTCAAACAAAGAAAAAGTGTGCTAATGTTACAAAACAAAAATGTAACAAAGATCAAATATAAAGTTTTGTGTTAAACTTGCAAAAAAAATTCGCTGAGACGTACTCAAGTTTATACGTGGTTTACACGATTTAAAAATGGTCGTGAGGATTTAAAGGACGACCTAAGGCCAGGTCGTCCAGAAGCTAGTAATCGTGCTGATTTGGTGGAAAAAGTCCGTGAAATCATTGGTATCGATGTAAATTTTACTACGAGAATGTTGGCTGAGGAATTAAATACTAGTAAAAACACTATTTGGAGAATTTTAACTGAAGATTTGGGTAAAAGAAAGGTTTGAGCGCGTTTTGTTCCACATGAATTAAATGAAGACCAAAAAAGTGAACGAATTTTTGATGGAAAAACGGATTTCTCTCATCAACCACCCTGCGTACTCACCTGATCTATCACCATGTAACTATTTTCTATTTCCAAAACTGAAAACCAAGATGAAAGGAGTATTTTATGATGATATCCCAGCCATTTTTGTTTTGTAACATTAGCACACTTTTTCTTTTATTGAAATGGCTGTATTTATGATACAAGATGCAGCTCCACATTAAAAAGACATTGATTTAAATATAAAGTTCGGTTATTTTTGGGGCAAACTATGTATATCCACACAGCGCTTGTTTTTGTGCTGGATTTGCTGCTTGTTTAAGCTGGCTATGGTGCTTAATTTCGTTATAATAATTATGTGTATTGGATTTTTACAATGATTGTGGTAAAGTTCGATTTATAGCTGGTTTTAATGATTGTACAGTGATTTTAACCACTTTTCCAAATTTTTGATTCACATTTTCTTTATTTTACATTATACAAACTGTCACAATAATTTATCTTTTCGAAAATTAGTTCAATGGCGACAAAAGAGAAACTGCTATATAAAATATAATTTATCACGTTTTCGGTGAACTGCACTCATAAAATTTACACATATATTGCACGGTATTTTTTTATTTATTAAAAAAAAATTACTTCATATATTTTGCCCCAAAATAAACCAAAAACATGGAAAAATGACATTTAAATGCAGATATTATGTGTATTTCCCAAATGCAAAGAAACGTGCGTCATTTGTTCATGGAGCCCACGTGACAAGATAATGTTTTCTCACTGGTTCTCATTAAAACAACCATGGAAAATCTAACTGGTCTTATACTAAAATCTAGCTAAAAAACAAGCAGCAGAGCAAGTAAGAAAACAAGCATGAAATCAAGCTCCTTATAAAGCGCGCCTAATGCAAAAATATAAATCGGACAGCATCATGATGCCGTTTGCGACCTTTTAGTATTTGAGTTAAATAGAATCGGGAATATTTTAATTAAAAAAAAGATCAGTTAAAGGTGATTTGAATATGTTAAAGAACGGGAAAGAGCTATTCAAGAAGTAATTGAAATCTATAAACTACCACGAATCTCTTTTTGAGAGTACAAAAAAAAATGGTGAATATGTTCCATGAAGTTTCGGTTTTTGTAGTTATTGACGAATATTTTATTCTCTTCCTTATCCCCTTTACTTTATCAAATAATCATCTTTAAGACAAAGAAGAATGTTTGTAAATGATATAAAAGAATGCCCCAATTAAAAAGATTTTATCTAAAGAGAAGATTTTATAATCGTCCTGCTATCCTGATCAAGAAATTCTAGAGATAATTCCTTTTTGTTTCTAAGTACAAATTGCTAGTATAAAAAAAGCAGATGCATAATTGAATAAAATAAAAATTTATAAAAAAATATTTAAAATTTATTTTCGGTATTTGGAGACTTATTTTCGGTATTTGGAGACTCACAAAATAAATTTATTCTTATGGCTTTTTTCAAAACTATTTCAAATTTGGTGTATTTCGATAAAAGTTTAAAATCTTCTCCCGTTTAAACCAAAAATAATTTTTTTTCTATTAAAGCTAAAAAACTTAATTTATTGGAAAACAAATAATAAATCTTTTCTCAAAAATTATATAACCAAGTCGCATGATAAACACAAAACTTATTCAACTTCCGTAATAAGACTCTTAGTTTTGCTCTGCTTTTTAAGATATTTATACGAAATTTTTTTTTTTTACTTATTGCTCAACCACAATTCCATTTTTGCATGTCTGTTATTAACTTGTGACAAACTCAACAACATACACAAAGAAAAATGGTTAACCGATAAGTCAACCTGTAAAAAATACAAATTCACCTATAAAGAAAAGTACACTAACAAAAAATTTGCCTAATTAATTATTATCTTTCTTCGCTTACGAAAAATAACTAATCGTCTAGAAATTATTCATAAAATTTAATGAAGAAAATTTTTATGGAAAAATTGCAAAAGATAAAAAATGTTATCTTCTGTAAATAAAAATTTTACATTTCAAAATACTCCAAAAAAAAAAAAAATTAAGAACCTCACAAAAACATCAAAAGTGTACGTATTCATACGTGGTGGTTTTAAAATGAGAAATTGAGGTTTTATGTGACTGGGACTAATTCCCTATATGCCGTTTTTACCTCACCAAACGATGCATGGTGGATATTATATGTAAAAATATAAATTTGAGTATGTATGCTCAGATATAATAAAAACTACTTAAAAAGGGATGTCAATTTTGATTAGAAAAATAGAAAACTTTTTTTTTGGAAACTTACGATGGTAGTCCCAGAAGTATCCGACCTGACGTATAAATGGCGGTTTTTGTTTGAAAAAAATTACTCATTTAGCGAATATTTTAACGGAATGCTGATTGAAACTTGCGACTTCATATCCACAGTCCGTAAGCTTTATGTTGATTAGAAATGGTTTTTATACATGATTTATAGTATAATTTCATTATTGATAATTCCCCAATGATATTTGGAAATTTTATCAATGGTAAAACGTCAAGATTAATTTTTTTTTCAAGTAAAAACAATAATATATGTATGTTACGTTTAAATTTAAATTTAAAAAAAAACAATATTTGAGTGGATTTGAAATGCTTTTTCTGAAAATTTTATATCTTTACGAAATTCTAATATGTCAATTCTTCGAAAGAAAAATGGTACTCCTAAATTATATTATACATAAATTTGGATTCTACATTTAATATAAATATATGACTATACTTTTATTAGGAATGACTGAAATTTAACCTTTCCTGAAGAATTATTTACTTTTATTTGAAAAAATATATAAAACAAAAAATAAAATTATTCAAATTTCGTATTTTTTCTTAGTAATTAATTTCAGAGCCTATTTTTAATGCTCTTTAAAAACAATATTAATTACAAAAATCATATGTGAATATTTTATTGGAGTATACGATTGAGTATGAAAACATGATTTAACATACTTACTTTATACGACTACAGAATCATTTCTAAGAAGACAAAAACCGTTCTGCATAATTTTAATTTAAAAAATGTCTTCAACTTTTTATAATAAGTTCTCTTATTTCCACTCTTATTCTGTTTGTTTTGAAACTTTTTTAATTTCTCATAAGTAAAAAAGTTTCTTATTTTATCATCATCATCATCAACAGAATTATTCTGGTTGTTTTACGTGGCATACCCGTGGATAGACATACTACCACGAGTCTCTTACTCCAACTCCAACTGTTAGTGGCGAGGACAATCTATACCTCTACTGTTATAAGCAGTGACAGCGCCCGAGATAATTACCAGTCTCTCTCACCAGCGATCCGCAGATCGTATCCGCGCTGTGGATATTAACCACAGCCACTACGTTGCTGCCTAAGGTGCCTCAGCATTGTTGGGTATAGTGTGTTTTAATACCATGGGGTGCTCCGATTTCCGTAGTACCAATTTTTGTTTTAAGTGTACTTCGGTTTGTACTCCGCTCATTGAGCTACGATCAGGAATCTTGTAAATCCCTAGGCACCGCTAAGCCAGCTCAGGTACGCGGGTTCGCAAAAACCCTAAAGTACAGCCGGAGTAGACCTTGGTCTTTCACCCGGTTGTAGCCCTCTTGCGTACCATTTATATACTCATTAACGCACCATTTTTGCTCTCACACCGAACACTCCACTCACATTCGCACTCTCATCATTCACCACGATTCCACATGCACATAAGTCACCCAAATCCCTGTATAGGTCACACTCAATCAGAAGGTGCTTGGCACTCTCCTTCACCACCCCACAACGGTATCTAGCCTCCGCAGTCAGACCACGCCTGTACAGGAACCCATTCAAACTGCCATGCGCCGTGAGTAAATACCCAAGGAACATACCAAATTCAAATCCATACGCAGACACAAAGCACACATCCGAAATGAACATGTGCGTCCATCTGCCATTCACACTCTCATCCCATCGACGTTGCCAAATTTCACACATTCTCTTTAGGACTAGTACACGCCGCTGGCGTGGACTAAGATCCTGAACCTCTTCATTCATAACCGGTCAACCAGCAAGCGGGATGCCCCATTATAGACGGTAGTGGATGCTTCCACGCAGCACATCCAGGTCCCATGAAATTTCTCCCATGAGAACCTGCATCGCTTCGGTTGATATGGTTCTACATACATTCAAACATGCATACAAAGCCAGACGCTGAACTGAATTTATGCCCACCCTTGCACACTGGTGGCGCATAAGGTCAGCCCATACACACGACATATACATTGAACACAGAACAAATACACCCTTGTACAAGACTTTCACCGCTCTGGATCGAAGTCCCCAAACCGTCCACGCTCCACTTCAGATATTGCAAGTGAGGCCGAAAGTTCAACCTTTCTCCAATCTTCACTGCAAGGTACCGTAATTCCCGCGCGTATCGGACCCCGACCGCCTCTAAGCGAATATTGGGCGGAATACTGGCTGCCAAAAAATCATTCAACAACATACACACAGTCTTCCTTTCTAAAACATTCACTCCCATTCTATTCCCCCATTCAGACACCATCTGTATATAGCGGCTTCCCGCTACCTCTATTGCGTACCTACTCCCCCCCTCAATCAAAAGTAGAAGATCATCCATATATGCGATCACAACACAACCGGTCTCCTCCAACTGCACCAAGAGACCGTTCATCATCATATTCCAGATGGTAGGGCCGGCCACTGATCCCTGTGGACGGCCGTGCACCATCTGGCGAACAACCCTCCCATTATTCCTGCATAGGGCCGCATACCTTTCATGGAAGTAACTTCGCCATAGAGAAGCTTCTTCACATGAAACCTCCTCAAGCCGCTCAATAATGAGATCCCATCGCAGGCAATTGAAGGCACTTTGAAAATCCACAAACACAACATATACGTACTTATTCTCACTCTCAGCAACATACCGTCTTAGACACATCATCATCATTAGCAGCGCAGCAACCGGATATCTGGCCTAGGCCTGTTGAATGTCAAGGCTTCGCACCGCGGTTTTCTAGTTTGGCACTCCCAGCTAACGGCGTCGCTGCACCGAAGACTCTACTAGTCATGGTCAGCCTAGCAGTCTCATCAATTTTTCTGGGATGTAGAACTCTTTCATAGATGTACAGTTTTAACTTGGCTAGGCTATTATATGCGGCTTTAAAGTCGATGAGCAGATGGTGGACCTATTGATCAGATTCTAATAGTTTTTCCATCGACTGCCAAGTAGATAAAATGTGATCCATTGCTGATTTCCTCGGCAGTGAAGCCTCTTTGGTATGGGCCGATAATTTTTTGAGCGAATGAAGCTCTTCTGCCTAGTAAGATCTTATGGATAGTACTCAGAAACGTAATGCTAGTACTGCTATACTTGCTACACTCCGTAATACCTCCTTTTTTGAGTAAGGGATATATTACACCATGGTGGGTGATTGGGCTGCCCTATACTTGGATCATTATTTGATGAATTGTTTGGTGCAGTGTGTCGACTCCATACTTAAATAGTTCCCTGGCGACCCCGTCAATACTGTCCAACTTATAGTTCTTCAGTAGACGGATCCATTTTATCGATTGGTCGACTCATTTTCCGACTGGTTAGTATTAAGGACTTTATAAAAATCTTAATATAAACACTTGGTCAGCAATCAGATCAGCATCTTTGCTGTGGTATGATGAGCATCGTGGCATCAATTGTCTTATCCTGATCACAGTTACGTAGGACTTCCGCGCCTGATGGGATAGCTACCTATATTTTTCGATTTTGCAGATAGGTTTATTATCCCAGGCTTTTTCCTTTTGTCTGTAAAGCCCCTCTCTACTCTTTGCAATTCACGGTAATTCTATATGCGTGCCGGCGTTCTCTGAGAATGTAGTATGGCTATGCAGCATTCTTTGTCTTCTTCCTCGCTTAGAAGCATTCTCAAACCAGCCGGTTTGATTCTATTTGCGGCTGTGACCCAACAATATTTTGGCCATACCACTGATTTCTATATTTGCTTCGTTTCTGGGGCATATATCTTTGCTTGTTTATGTTTCTGATTGGTGCATTTAGTTCAAGGTTGTACTTCGAAAGAATACGTTCGTGAAGTAGTTGACTCCTGTTGAGTGCAACCTTTCGTTTGCCTCTATTCATATGCGAATATGGTACTCAGACTCGGATAACCACGTAAACACCTTGATCCGATGTCACCCCTAAATATTTTAACATGTTCTATGTTTCGGAGAGATGTCGGCGGTTAAAACTAGTCCCGTCTGGAGATATTTAGGTGGTCTTATGGATATCTTTCCGCGCAAACCAGGTACATCTAATAGGCATATCGTTTGCCGCTGCTAACTGGATGGTGTATCGTTTGCCGCTGCTAACTGGATAGTGTTCAATCGATTATCATTGGCATTACGTAATCATTCAAATTAGGGGTTTTGATGTATCATCTAAATATGAGCATTCTTGCCATTTTGCTGTTAAAGTTTCCAAAAATAATTTTTGCATCATTCATCAAACAAGCAAATCGGCAGACTCCTCAATAGGAGCTTAAACCAAAAATATCACCCCCTGTCCGCCGATTACTTGCTTATGTCAGCGTGGTACTTTGACAGGGTATCGAATAATTGCTGAGCAGCTCTAGATCTATATAGGGAGCGCATATTCCATGACAAAATACGCATTTTTTTGTCATTTGTTCAGTCCGTTGTTTGGTTTTTTTGTTATTCTTTTTAATTATATTTTTTTTTACAGAATGGGGGAATCAACCCCTAAGCCCAACCTACTTAGAGTATAGCATTCCCGAAATTTAAACTGTTGAAGGCTTTTGGGGATACTTCGTTACAAACTATAGTTGCAATGCTGATCTATTATATTCTTTCATATAGTGTCCATACTACTTTTACAGTCGGGCTTGTGACCATTTTCCTTATACCATAATTATCAAAAAAAAACATTTTTTCTTATATCATAATTATCGAAAACTTATTTTATAAGTTTCGAAATAGAAATTAGAAACCAGTTTTCAATGGATTCACATTTCTGTAGTAGTTAAAGAGAATCACGATTATGTTTTTATGCTCTCCTTCTACTGGACTCTAGTTATGGTCATTTTTATAAAATAACTACACGGACTGATACGACTCTTTTTTATACTTATCCATATTTACTTTATGGCTATCTTAGTTTGCTAGGCGTCAAACACATCCATTTAGTGAAATAACTATTTGAATTCCAGTTCCTTTAAGTCTCCATTTACAACAGTTTAAGAAAAGTACATAAATTCTAAATTATCAGCTATTTACGGAGAGATTTTGCGATTCCATTATTTTACGCCTTTTTCTATTTTGTTGAAAACCAACTCACCTCCTAAAGGTGATTGGGATTATATCTCATTTTCGCGAAAGCCAAAAAAATATTTACCTATTTAAACCGTACGGAATCCATTTTTTAAAACCCACTTGATCTTGCCATTAAAAGATAATATTAAAGACAGCTTATTTTATTTAAATAAAATAATTTAAATTAATTAAAATAAATAATTGTGTATAAATATATAAATAATAGCTTACTAGTATTCTGGAAGCTCCGTATTGCTGCTACGTTAAGTAGCGATCTTCCCACAATTAAAATTACACCCACTTAAGTAACTATTCACATTTAATTTTAAGGTGAAATAGTGCTAAATGCTAAATGTCAGGTAAATTTTCCTAATGAAAGAATTCTTCTAGAATTCACATTTTATTAAATTTTCTGTTCGGCAAAATGAATTTTTATATTTTCAAAATGAGATAATTTTATTAAATGTAACAAAAATTGTCAACAAAAATGTTTTTATTCAAATTAGAATGTAACGTTACCAACATAACCTGCAGGCACTTAAATACTGAAAAGTGACAATCTCATAATTTATGATTAAATATCCACAAGGACTATGGTCCTTGTCCGTTCGTATTGCCGTTTAATGTTGCAAATGCTGTAAAAAAAATGTTTTGTTCATTTTGTGAACACATATTGAAAGTCGTATGTTTTTTTAAAGTTCTATTTGGTGAGTCCCAAGTGACATTTGAATTCGAAATAAATGCAATGCTGGTAAATGCATTATTTTACATTTTCTATCTATTAATAAAGTGTGTACAGTTTTCTTTCCAAATAAACTGTACATAAATATGACTGAATTGAAATTATTTTTATGAGTTAGTAACCATTTTCGTTTCTTTTATATTTTTTCTATTCATACAGAAAAAAAATATTTATCATTTTATAGTACTATAATAAATGCAAAAAGTAACTTTTAAATTTTTATTATCTACAAAGCAATCATACTTCCATGAAAGGATGATAATCAAAGCATTATTAAAATATAATTTGTACGTGTTATGGACACTGTTATGATTTAATATAATTTTTAATACACTTTCAACAGGTAATTTTTATTTAACAGTTTGATATGATTTGAATTTATATTTCATGTTATTTCGATTTTACGATAAGTACAAGTAATTGCTTAATATTAACCTTTAAAGGAATGTGGCGGATCTAATGTTCAAACTGGAAAAAATCGCAAAAACAGAAAATAAAAATGGTGATGGCAAAAAAAAACTTCGAACATTAAATTAACTGAATAGCAAGCACTTTAAAAATAAAATTCATTAAGGATTGCTAATATAAACATTTTTTTATGACACAAAATCAAATTGATAGTTACTTGCATATTGTTACGATCTCACGTAGATTCGAGATATAGAGTGAAACACTGCCTCAATGGGATTCGAAACCACGACCACTTGGATGATGGTAGTCCAGTATGCTAACGACTATACTACCGGGCCGGCTGTTTGTTTGTTTGTTAGTTTGTTAACGGGCCATCAGACCTCGCCAGATGCTATTGCATCCATCTGCTGTGGCGGTCTGATAGTCCGAAAGGGAAGGATAAGGAATAAGAAAATGAAAGAAGGATAGAAAGTAAAGCGGTGAGGTAATTTAGCGTAGGGGACCATGATACTGCAAATGGGATTCAAACCCACGACCCTCTGAGCTGATAGTCCAGCACGCTATCGACTGTGCTGCTTGTTTGTTTGTTTGTTTTATTGAGAGGCTTGAAAACCCTTTAATTTTGTCCATGTTTAAATAGTTGGCTAGGCTGTCCAGATTGTTTATTGAAAAGAGTGTTAAATAAAATGTTTATCTCTTGATTCTTGGTGTTTTTTGCATGCTATCATGACGTGTTCGTAGTCCTCTATGCTATGGCAGGTGCAGCATAGGTTGCTATCTGAAAGCTTGTACCTGTGTAGTATGCTATTGCAGATTATATGACCTGCTATAATTCTGTTTAGTTTAATTATTTGTGTTCTAGTAAAGTGGGTTTTTATAAACCAGCTATGGTTTTTGGGGCAGCTGTTAATTTTTATAGTAAAAATTCCCCTTAGTTTCAGCGATGCCTTTGTAGTCGTTTATCCATTCATTCATTATTGCCTGTTTTATAGGCTTCGTATGTTCTTTTAGACCCATTGTGTTGTCAATTGGGTCGCCATTTGCTGTTCCTTCTTTCGCTAATTTGTCCGCTCTTTCATTTTCTTGTATGCCAACGTGACTCGGTATCCACTGTAGTTGGACCTCCATCATTGGGTTATCCTTTAAGATTTTAGTAATTTCCCTTGCGATGGGGTGTTTGTAATAGTTTCTAGCTGAGTCCAAAATATAACAAGCTGTTTTGGAGTCAGTGAGGATTGCAATCTTTTCATAAAAGATTGCAATCTGATTCCTTTTTTTATTGCAAGTTCTATTGCTTTTAATTCTAAGGTGGAAATGGTGCTACACGACGTTGTGGGTTTGTAGGAGAAATTCTGCTCCGTGTTGGAGTCGTAAATTCCAATTTCCGATTTCTCCCCTATGATTGAAGCGTCCGTATAGAGCTTGATGTGTGCTTTTAACTCTTCATTGATGATCTCATTTGTCATCGCTTGTAAAATGTTGCAGTTTATGTCCTTCTTTTTTGTAGTGAGCTGATTGATATTCTCCTTTATGTATAGGTTATTTGGCTTACTTACTGCGGTGTGTTTGTATTTTTTAATATCATTTAAATTTTCTTTATATTTGTATTTAATGTGATCCATGTATGTGCCTGTATCGATCTCTGGACAGTGTACATTATCTATTTTCACGTCAAAAGTTCAATAAGCGCAAATTTTTTTGAAAGTGAGCCACTCTCGCCTATATTTGAGTGGCATTTCGCCAGCCTCCGCTAGTACGATGTGGGTAGGTGTATCCGCGAGAAAACCTAAAGAGATCTTTAAGGCTTTATTTGCTACTATATCTAAATATCCAAGTGCCTTGTTTGTGCCATTCCCAATAACAGAAGCCGCGTACTTCAGCCTTGATCTTATGAGGCTTTTGTAGGTATTTGTAAAAAGATGTGGGTGGCTACCATATTTGGTACTCGACATTGCTTTTAATATATTTATTTTTCCGAGACATGATTGTGCTACTGTTTTGCAATGGCTTGTAAAGCTTAGTTTTTTATTTAGTATGACTCCTAGATATTTGTAGCTGCTAACATATTCAATTTTATCATCCTTTATTTTTACCGTTTGCTTGGTGTTTTCATTAATGTGAGGTATGAATACTTTGGTTTTATCCGTATTTATTCCCAGTTCCAAAAATTTAAGTTTGTTTATTAAAAAAGCTAAGCCTTTTTTTAGTTTTTGATGGGCCTTCTGCAGTGTTTGTCCGGAGATTATTAGGGCCCAATCATCTGCATATTGCAAAATTTTTCCGATCCTGAGGTTTAAATCGTGAAGGCTTCCTGTATATAAGTTGAAAAGTGTAGGACTCAAGGTACTTCCCTGTGGAAGGCCCTTGTTTGTGGTAATGTATGAATGACCGCTCTCCCCTTTCATGATTATTTCTCGATATGAGCAGAAATTGATGATCCAATTTATGATCATCGTTGGTACGTATAGTTTATCTAAGGTTATTTTTAATTTTAATAAATTGACGTTATCAAAAGCTTTTTTTAGATCTACAAATAGATTTGAGGTTTTTAGCTTTGTTTCTATTTATCTCATTTATCATTTGGTTGAGGCAGGTTGAAGTTCCTCTGTGCTTACGAAAACCAAAACTGTTTTCTGGTAGCACATTATTTTCCTCCAAAAATAAATTGAGCCTGTTTTTGATGAGTGAAATAGGTCAAGACAGAAATGAGTGAAATAGGTCTATAATTATCAGTAATTTTTGGATTTTTCCCAGGCTTTGGTATTGGAAAGACGTTAATCTTTTTCCACTCTCTGCAAATCTTGTTTTTTCTCATTCTTTATTAAGAACTGATAGAACAACCTCTTTCTGGCTATTTGTGAGATTTTGAATACTTTGGTAAGTGAACTTATCGTGTCCTGCGGAGGTGGAAGTCTAACCTTTGAGAACATAACCAACTTCGGACATGTTGAAATTTTTTTCCCATTTGGTGATTGGCCTTTGTATTCTTCTTAGGCATATCTCTTGTTTTTTTTTTTGTGTTTGGCACAGGGGAGAAGTTTGCACTAAGGAATTTTTGTCTATTTTCTTCGCTAGATACGATAATGTTATTTTCTTAGCGGTGCTGTTATTGTGCATTCCTTTTAGGATATTAATTTTTTGCCATATTTCCCTTATATTGCAATTCGGTTGCATGGAGGCGATGAAATTTTGCCAAGATTTTTTTTTCTATTTTAATAGCAAGTTTTAGTTTAGCTCTAGATTTTTTAAAAGCCACATAATATTTTTCCGTTATGTAGCGGTTATAGGCACTCATAGCGGCTTTTTTGAGTCTATAAATTCTCTTGATATTGTTTTCTTTGCTACTATTGTGGTATCTGCGTTCCACCAGGGCTTGTTTTCGTTGCTACTGTTTACTATATTCGCTCACCTACGCCAACTATCATTCTCCTTTACCGAGCACTACATTTACTCACCATCGGCGGTGAGGTAAATTACCGTAGGACCGTGCTGCTACAGTGGGATTCGAACCCACGACCCTTTGGCTGGTAGTCTCAGCACGCTATTGACTGTGCTACCTGTCCGGATAGAGGGCTACCGGGTCAGCTGAAACACTTTTCTGGTTTATTAATAGAGTCTGAATTAGCTCTCCAATTTATTTCAACTTTTTTCTATAATTTTTTTGCTCACCCCGACGAGCACAATACACCTTCTCCGTGCATTATTTCGTTCTCCCCCGCCGAGCACTATTCTTCTTCTCTGTTTACTATATTCGCTCACCTACGCCAACTATCATTCTCCTTTATCGAGCACTACATTTACTCACCATCGGCGAGATAATTTTACCAAAAAATGATTGACTACTCAACCCAACTCTCTGGTTGCATCGTAACTGAGTTATATTTTTAACAAAGTCATTTTATGATACAGTATGTATTATAATCAGAAAGATAACATTTAATAAATCGAACAGGTGCCCTTTACTTTAAATTTCATTAGATTTATGACCCTACTATGAATATTGGGTGCTTCATGATGGCATTTGAATTCTTGCTGTTTTCAAATTCAAACTATAGAGAATTAGATACATTGTAAAATTAGCGATGAGGTACTTAATTTATATACAATATATTTGAATATTATATAACAGAAAATTATTCATTAATAAAGAATTCGATATCCTCCCACATAACCGTGTTTTTTTATGTATGGGCTCAGGTCTGTGATTCCTTTTATATAATCACAGTCATATAATTTATGAGAAAGGTCAATAATCTTATTGTAGTGCATATTAAAAAAAATTTAATTTTGGAAAAAATTATATTTAAATATTATGATTGAAAGTTCAATATAAAAGAGGGTTATCATTGTTCGAATATAGCTAGGGTGCTCTTTAGTTGTCGCCGAAGTAAACAGCATGCAGCGAAATTAGGAAGCACTGGTTCATATGGTAAGTTCATCATATCTCAAATTCTAATTTCTCTTACCAGCGTCACAATGAATTTACAACGAATTTGACAAGAAATTTGGCATTTTTCCCATGAAATATATTCAACTTAATTGTTTTTTTTACGATTTAAGCAATAATCAAAATTATCAATTTCAATTTGTGTTACATATAGAATGCAAGAATTAGTACGCGTTTGAAAACCCCAAATAAAACCGGTGCAATGTGTGATATTTCTTTTCTTTTTATTTATTCTCTTATACCTAATTACACGATGTGACCACCAGTATTCTTATAACTATCGCTATCTAATAGCAAGCGTAGACTCAACTATTTTGGTCAATTTCTTGTCCTCCACTGCTGACTTGCTGCCTGAATGGTCGACAAGCAGCAAGGAAAATGTTATTAGCAGTATTCTATGTCGAGTAGCGCGGCCTCAAATGATTAGATTGTAAGATATTTTCACTTTGTTTTTAAATTGCTAATAATTATTGTTAATCTAACATTAATTATTTGTATTTATTTTATAGTGTTGTGAAAATCGGGTGGGCTTGCGAATACGAATTGAAGAAAAACCTGAATTATCATGGCACATAAAACTTTTTATTGTTTATCTTAAGATTACTGCTATATCCATAAACTAATGAACCAAATTTAGATAAAATATTAGCTTCGAAAATTAGTAGTTTTATTATTGTAATAACATAGTTTATATTAGTTTTCGAAATATAAACAATTTTTATATTAAATTCTTTTGCGATAAAATAATGCCGTAAATACTACTTTTTGAAAAAAATTGAAGAGGATTCTCATCAAATTTGCAGCAAATTTAAAATACATTTAAAATACGAGCATGTCCTTATTAAATAATTCAATTTAAAAGAAGTGTGTGTATGACCGAGATTAATTTTTATTTAAAAATAAGTACTGTTTTGGATAAATGTCGTCTGATACGACTACATCGAGGTGGGTTGCGACAAGGACGCACACGTTCTCGAGTTCAAATATGGCGTGGAACATCCTATTGCCAAATGACCTTTCAGTGTCATGGCGCTAAAAATTTACATTTCACCATTAGAGTTATTTAAAATAAAACGAACAAACAAAAAAATTGGATTACTGAGAATGAAGTTGTTTTGTTTTTGTTTCTTTATTGTGCCACGAACATGAGACCAAAATCAAATGATTACATTATAGATTTCAAGAAATCCATAAATACTTTTAAAAATTCAGAATACTACCAAGGAAACGTAATTGTAGCTGCGTTAAATTAAAATCATGTCCATAACAAAATCCGTTTATGCCTGGAAGCAATAAAAACAACCAAAAGCACGTGATTACAAGTTGGGAATTTATGGAGTATAAGTACTATTACAAATACCTACGCATGAATATTCTTATAGGAATAAATTAAATGTTGATTTTAGTCTTCTCTTGAATAAAAAAAATACATAAATCAAATAAAATAAATAAGCATGGATTAAGAACAGGTAACACCAACAAAATAAGCGTATACTTATTTACTTATATCTGCCATAGTCCAATAAGAAAGAACAAAATAATTCTAAATACTGATATAATTCCACTGAGGATATTCAGGATATTTCATTGTATACAAATATCTGAATTTCGAACAGTAAAATTTTAAATTAAAATAAACAAAAACAACCTAAGATGAAGATTGTTGATCTGCAATCCCCTCGACTCTATCAAGTGTCTTAAAAATTTGGTTTTGTCAATAATTTGAAATCGTTGCTATTCACTGGAAGTTTTTTGAAAGTTGTAAAATTTTAATTCGAATATTTTTAATTTAAAAATATACTTTCAGATATTTCAGAACTATTTTTCAAATAATTAAATTCAAAAAGGTAAACACAAAATAAACTTTCACATTATTAATATTTTTTATTTAATATAAAAAAATACTTTTAAAATTATCCTTATTTTCAATAATAACTAATAATAAAAAATAAATACTAAGAAAAAAAAGTAGCAGAAAATAATGTTTATTTATTACTTACTTATTAAGGTCTAAATTTATGTTAATTTATGGATCAAGAAGATTTTCGTACCATTTTGGTTGGTTATTTTTTAGCCAGAAGAAAAATTATCAAATAATATTCGAGGTCTTCTAATATTCTAGGATGTAATTGCTGTCCAAAAATATATTTAGGTTCCTTATGGGTAGTAGGTCAGTAATATACCAGCTGAAGAGATTTTAAAGAGAGCCCTAAAATCACGGAAATATGTACAACTTTTTTATGAATACACTGCATAAGGCTTTAGCGATTTAAACCACTTATCAGAGGATGTGTCTCTAGGACAGAGTATTTTGAATAGTTTCAGAAAATAGTAAAACTTAAATCAAATAGTTTTGTGACTGAATATTTTGGAATTGAGCTCCTATTTTTGAGAAAGTTATATAATTCCATTTTGTACAATAATATATTAAAATATTTAAGGCTAACTTTTCTGAAATGTTTTTTTAAAAATTAAAATAACGATATATACGAGCCCTATTTCATATGTATTGATCCAGGGCAAAAATGTTTATTATGTGTTAGCATATGAACTCATACAGGTTAATTTTTTTATCAACAAAATATATTATATTTTTTACTTTAAGATACAACAATTCTCTAAATTTTCCAGAAAATTTTTTTGTATTTTATTTATCTAGAAGTATTTTATATATCAATTACAAAAGAAACATCTATTTCATATGTATTGGTCTAGCCATTAAAACTCATCAAACTTGTACGGAATTGTCTTTAATACTTTGTAACATCCCCTTTCGCACTCAAAACTTCCTTTATTCGATTTGGCATGCTTGAAACTTGTGTCCTACAATATTCAGGTGTGAAACTTTCCCAAATAGTCCGCAGTTTTGCCTTTAAATCTCCAACTGTCCTTTGTGGTTCCTTGCGGAGCTTTTTTTTCATTACCCCCCACAGAGTTTCAATTGGTGATAAGTCAGGGCTGCTGGATGGCCAATCTAAGACGGAGATATTGTTATCAGATAGCCATTTCATACTTTTCTTGGAAGTATGGCATGCAGCGCCATCCTGCTGAAAAATGAAATGACCATCGATATCCTTCAATTGTGGGATCGCAGGTAAAAGGTGGTGTTTAAGGATGAATATATATTTTTCGGAATTCACAATTCCATCAATTAAATATAGATTTCCTACACCATTAGCTGACATGCAGCCCCATACCATCACCGATGCTGGAAATTTAACTTTTCGGCTGAAACAGTCTGAATGAAAGGCTTCGTCTTTTCTCCTTATAACTCTCTTCCTTGAGTCTCCAACCGCAACCTCAAAACGGGACTCATCACTCCATATAATATTTTCCCATTGACGAGGGATCCAATTCTGACGCTCCTTGGCCCATTTTAGTAGTCTCTTTTTTTGCTTGTCCGTCAGCAATGGTTTTTCTTTGGCCTGTAAATTAAAAAATATTTTTTATGTTTATTTAAATTTAAAAAAAATACGAATTATGCACCTAACTTACTTTATAAAAACCGTACCCAACTTTTTTCATTGACCTGTGCACAGTTACAGCTGAAACTGTCCTCTTGAGCATTTTACCCCATAAAACCGAAATTTCCTCGCAGGTATCTCGTCGATTTGCCTTCAATATTCTCTCCAATGCTCGATAATCCTGCTCACTAAATATACGAATAGTCGAGTTTCTTAAGAACTAATTTCACTTATATTAATCAAATAAACTTATTTAAATTTTAATATTTTTTTTTTTTCATGCTAAGCATAGTGAAGTTTTTATTCATAGTAAATAGGAGGTACTATTGGGTGTAAGGGAAAGTTCTGTCGTTTTTGAACACTTGCTTGGAATTTATCACACTACCGCTTTAGAGCACATTAAAAGGCTTGGTTTTGTGTCCAAACTCTCTGTTTGGATGCCACACGAATTAAGCGGGAAGAATGGATCGAATTTCAATACATTCTTCAAATCTTGATCGTCACAAAAGGGAATCGTTTCTGGACTGCTTGATGACTGGTGATGAAAATTGGATAGCTTATAAACATGTGGCAAGAAAAAGGGCATATGTTTAAAAAGGGGAGACATCACTGACCACATCCAAAGCTGATGTGCATTAAAAGAAAGTTATGTTGTGTTGTTGGAGGGATCGGAGAGGTATTATCCACTATGAGTTCCTGAAAGAAAATTATACGGTCGATGCTGATCGTTACTGTTCGCAACTTGATGTTTTGAATAAAGAAATTCAACGTAAACGTCCATATATGGCCAACAGAAAGGGTGTAATTCTTCACCATGACAACGCAAGGCCTCACGAGGCAAGAAAAACCGTACAAAAATTGTACCATCTGACTATCATATTTTCAGGTCGCTGCAAAACTTTCTTGATGGTAATGAATATATAAATTATAAGGGTGTCCAAATGGCAGCGGAAGAATACATTGCGTCCAAAAATGAGAATTTCTTTATCGGTGGGTTGGATAAGCTGCCAGACAGTTGTAACTAATAAAGCAAATTATGTTTTGGATTAATTTTTGAATAAAAAGTGAAAAAAAACAACAACTTTAGAAAAAAAACAACAACAGAACTTTCCCTTACACCCAATACGTGAGACAGTAAACTCATCATTTCTCTCTTGCCATGGTCTTGAGGCTTTACACAGTATAGTCTTAGACTTTCCTTAGAAATAGAGAGAAAAAATTAAGTACCGCATTTTCTTCCATAAATGTCCATTCCTTTACATCTCATGCACCATATTCCGGTACACTAGTCACTGTATACTTAAGTATGGTCTTGAATTGAAATATTTTGAATATGTTTTAGGCAGCAATATGGTGCTAGTCCTGAACTTCTAGATACTACAGTTTCCCCCCATTCGAGACATATAAACTTTGTTGTCATGAAAATAATAAAAACCTATGTTAAGAACATATGTGCAGATTCGTATAACGATCATTGTAAGTAAACCAATTCCACTTTTTAAAAAAAATAATCCAATTCAATTATATATATATTGGCTTCTCGTATTAAGCTTTTTTATCTGCATCTGCAAAATATACAAACCATTATCACTTTCGATCCTGGAGTTTTTCTTTACAATTACCCTTCAAAATTTCGGCGGCTACTGGTTAACTAAAGGACTCTGAAGGGTCTTTACAATTACCCCTCAAAATTTGGGGGCTACTGGCTAAATAAAGGACCATTAAGAGGTGTGGCAAAGAAGCAATGGCATCTCCGCTGATGTCTTATAGCTTTATTTTATTTTTTTTTATCATCATCATTATGAATGCCACGATAACTAGGAGTCCGGTTTAGGACTATTAAGTCAAAGTACCCTAAACATTCCAGTTCTGCGACTCGGTCTTAAAGATCGATACTCCCAGCATATTTTTGGCGTCCTGGCTAACACAGCCGCTGCACCAAAAGCCGGGCCTACCACATCTTCTGGGATCATAAATGGAGCCAATGTAGACTTTTCAGGCAGAATCGTCCTCATCCATATGGATTAAGTGTCCAGTCTCCACAGCCTATTGAGTCTAATTTTATCTTAAACCGAGCAGTCACAATACCGCTCCAGGATCTTGTTGTTAAATAGACTCCGGAATCGTCTGCCCTCAAGTAGGGTGCCCAAGTTTCCTTAAACGTTCCTCCTTTCGTACGTGGACAAGAGTTCGTAATAATTTTTTGTTGAGAACTCAACTTTCCGAAGATTACTTAAAAAATAACGTCTATTGACTGCCAGCAGCAATGCGCGAATTTCTTCCTCCATATTGTTGTTGGTTGCGATCCTTTACACCGAATAGGAAAATGATTTAACCCTTTCGAAGTCAAAATCTCCAATCTGTATATTCCAACCTTGGTAAAGGACATATAATGTCGATATCTTCACAGCGTATGCTAAAAACTGGGCAGCTTAATGAGAATGGAATCTCTCAAGCTTATTCCTAAATCAAAGATAACTTTTTCCAGCGTCAGTTTAAAAAGAACGCACAAAACTGCGTCCCCTTGCCGAAGATTATCGTGGAGGTTAAATCGCTGTCCCATACTTAGACGACTAATTTATGAGCTGTTTGGTCCAGTGTGTCCTCTCCATATTTAACCAGTTCGCTGGCATTCCCGTTGACACTGGGAGACTTGTGGATCTTCCGTTGACAGATCGGTGTTGTCATTTCGTCGATGCTTAGTGGCGGAGGCAAATCTTCTTCAGCTGGTGAATCCCGTCAAAATGGTCCACCCATCGCCATAATATGGTATACTCATTCGGTAGCAAATTGGATTACTCTCTTTTAATTTTACACATAAATGTAATCTTCTACAAAGTCGTCCCCTTGTGTATTAACACATCGGCAGATATATGATAGGGGGTGGTGTCATTGTGAAGCATCCAAGTATGTCTAATGTTCGATGTGAAACGAGGAACACTTTATCTGTAAATTTAAGTCACTATTCAACAGATTCAATGCTAATCGATCAGCTTTCGATATTGAAGGTGAGGTGCATCTTCCAGTGTTTCTCAACTCTCAAAAAACGCTTAATATCACCGAAAAACTTGTGCTCTTGATAATGACTTGTGTTCTTCCCATCTCACAAATTATGAAAAACTCATTAATTCTATATTTCATTTATGCTAATTGTGGTAAGAATTTTCATATGTATGTACGAGGTCTGTTCAAAAAGTATCGCGAATTTTGAATTTCCGCGGGTTACGTATATTCGATTTTCGGTACTCATACCTCTCACTTATGCCGACAAGTTCGGCCATTTTGAATGTTCAGTTATTTTTTGACAGCTGCTTTGCTTGCACGTGTTTTGGCTCGTCTTCGATTTTTACCCATTCCTAAAAATGGATCAAAGAATCTGTATCAAATTTTGTGTGAAAAACAAAATTAATTGCGCGGACGCATTTCGAATGTTGACTGTGGCATATGGTGAAGCTACAAAATGTTCACAGAGGGCCGAGAAGATGTGAACGACAAAGAATCTGTATCAAATTTTGTGTGAAAAACTAAATTAATTGCGCGGACGCATTTCGAATGTTGACTGTGGCATATGGTGAAGCTACAAAATGTTCACAGAGAGCCGAGAAGATATGAACGACGAAGAGCCTGCCGGACGCCCAACACGTCAACAAAAAAAAAAGGATTGGCCAATCGTCGAATCACCATTAGAGAAGTTGCTGAGGACTTAAATATATCGATTGGCTTGTGCCATTCGAGTTTTACCAATGATTTGGGCGTGAAACGGGTCGCCGCGAAATTCGTACCGAAATTGCCCAATTTCGAGCAAAAACAGCATCGTATTAACATTGCTAAGGAGCTGTTGGACTCTGTCCGCGACTAACCAAATATGCTCCAGAGGGTCATAACTGGTGACGAATCATGGGTTTATGGTTCCATTCCAATGGAAGCTGCCGCACGAGCCAAGGCCGAAAAAAGCGCCCCAAGTTCGGTCGAATGTGAAGGTTTTGCTTATAGTTTTCTTCGATTGCAGGGGCGTGGTGCATCATTGAAAGGATGACGCTACGCTACGATTGAGGAGATAAAGACGGGCATCGAAGGAAAATGATTTTTTGAAGTGCTTCGAGTATTGAGAAAAACATTGGCACCAGTGTAGAATATCTAGTGGCGATTACTTTGAAAGGGACAAAATAGATATTCATGAATAAATAAATAATTGTTGAAAAAACACAAAATTCGTGATACTTTTTGAACAGACCTCGTATATATATTTGGTCGACTAACAATAATAAAATATTTCACTTTCTAAGCAAACAGACTATATATTTGAAATATTATTTTCTTAATCTCTCTCAGTATATGATTTTTCTTTCTCGTTCCACGCTTTCCCTTTAAAAATTCAATATTCTTATGTCAATCGAAAATAATTCTGTTACCTGTTATTTTTATCCAATTCATTCTATATTGTCTCAATAAATTTTTACTATTGTTTATAAATATTTTATTATAATTTAACAGTTTGCATTGGTTGTCTCGATTCGGCAATGGTTTTTTCAAACAGTTCTTTTACGAAATTTGTTTGTTTGTTTGTTTGTTGGTTTGTTAATTTTATTTGTTATTTGTTTGTAAGTTTGTTTGTCGCTATTTGAATATTTAATGATTTAATATTTATTCTGAGAAAATATAAATAAATAAAAATTTGACAACAAAAACTATTGATATTCTGTCAAGTTTTCGCTACTATTTTTGAATGTTTCGTTTTGTTATCTTTTTGAATAACTGCATAAAAATAAATTGAATAAATTATTTATTTCCCAAAATCACTCAAGCTAACATATCTGTATGTTCAACAATATGTCCTTTATACTTATATCTAAAATGTAAACTTATTTTATAATAATAAAAAAAAATTTAAAAAAAAATAAAACAAAAACAAAAAATACAAAATTATTAATAAGAAACTCTTCATCCTTAATATACAATATATATTTTTTTCATGAATTGTAAATTTTGTTTATCCTCTGTTCAATGTAATACTGTACGAATTATATTATAAATTAATGATTTTTGTATATTTATGATTTCGAAGAAAAAACATATTAATAAAATAGTATAATTTACATAAAATAATTATAAACGAAATGATTTTTTGAATATGTTATAATTTTGTTCTTTGTTTTGGAAATATACAATATAAAAATTGGAAAGTGTTGAGAAATTCAACTGAATATCACGACAAACATTAATTGTAGTGTTGTTCTTTTATGAAAACCAACAATTGCTTCCTTTTCTATTCTTTCGCAGCTTGCACGGAGCATGATCGTGAGTACAAAGCTTCGAAAATGGGGATAGTCGCCCGAACTGATGTCAATTTTTTTTTTTTTTTGGACAGAGCTTTTATATTACAATTTTTTTGTTAATTAGCATTTGATAAGAGTTTAACATTAAATAGAGTTCATTTTTGTTTTTGTATAAAAGTTCTTGTATTTTTTAATATTAACAAAAAGATATCATCATTTCAATCAGATAATAATAAATCGAATAAATCGAATAAACATAAAAAAAATTTTGGGTTTTTTTTTCTAAATTCTATCATACACATATAAACAATTTAGTATTAATCATATTTATTTCAAATCATTTTTTTTAGGAAACGAATTTTTTGTATTACAGCATGTACATTTTGCTTGTGGAATTTTTCTGATTTTGTCTTTTAATTATCTGTCTTATTTAATTTATTGTAGTATATATAAAATTTTTATGTATTATTAAAAATGATTAAATTTATAATTAAGCTAATAATATTTTTTTAATATTTTGTGAGCATGCAACTTTATTATTTATGCTTTGCTATGTTTTCTTTGAGTGTAATAGCAACATTTTTTTATTTTTGTGTTTACAAATTATTATTATAAATTAGCATTTAGTTTTTTAAATAGTAAAAATATTTTTTATATATAGAATTTTGTTATAAATTTTGAAAATAAATTTATATTTTATTGAAAATAAAATAAAACTATCCAAAATTGAATAATTTCTTTTCAATTTCAAACATATTTAAAATATTCTAAGTGGTTTCTTAAATAATTTATTTCAGAAAAAAATAAATTATAAAATTAATATGTACATATAAACAAGCTGTTTTAATAGCAAGCAAGATCAGCTCATTCAGAAGGCCGGCTCGAGAAAATTCGTTTTCTTATTCCGTTATCTTACTGTGCAAACTTGAGTAAATTTTTTTTCATCCCATCCCTTTTGAAAACTTAATATCTATGGTATTCTACTATTATTTTATATTGCATATCTATTGTTAGACATAAAACAACGGGCCGCCTACGACCATAGATAAATTGCTTATTACTAATCAGCACACCACGAATAGTAATAGGGAATTACAGTCCGCAGCAAGTTACAATATAATTATCCCAACGGTCTATCTACGCCTCTGCAATAATAAGCAGTTGCAACACCCGAAAACGATTCCAGCGATAAGGTTATCGGGCACAGTGTTTTAACACCATAGAGCACCTATTTTATACTTCAGTTATTGAACTACGGTAAGGAACTTTTCTAATTCCTAGGCACCGTTAAATCAGCTCAGGTACATGGGTTTACCAAAATATTAAGGTACCACCGTAATCGGACGCCCTTTTCTGGTGTTCCACACATACACTCTGCTCTGTCACTTAATCCTCGCTTAAACAAAAACGTTTTTCTCTGTCATCTTCCTTGGCCAATTATCTGAAATACATAACACAGGCCACATTCAAACCTATTTGTCGTAATAAACCTAACACTCGAAATATGTGTAAACTCCCATTCACAGTTAAATTCCACCACTGTTGCCAAACTTCATACATTCTCTTCACGACTAAAACCGTTGCTACATACCCAGATACCGAATTCTTTCCTCCTTTCCAATGCAATGCCTTAACGCAGTCAATAGAGGATACTCCCAAGGAGCTAAATGCCTACTATAATTTTAATTTAATATACTTAACAGAGCAAGCACCACATCATGCACGCCCACTCCCAGTCGGTTTGTCGTATTCAAAATAAACATTCTAAAAATGAATATTAGAGGAACAAATACCCCTAATACGAAAAGAGAGCATGTTTATAATAAAATATGCTCTCTTTTCGTATTAGGGGAATACTAATAAAGATACGATAATAAATAAATATCGTATCTTTATTAGTTTATGAAATTAAACTGATGACGTTTAATTTCATAAACTAATAAAGATACGATATTTATTGAAATTAGTTTAAGTATCCTTGCGCTTATATCAATTTTTTATTATGATTTTGTTAGTAGAACGGCACAGAATGAAAAGATAGGACGTGTGTGGTTTGCTTAAAGAAAACATGGCAGTTTTATGTCCAGAGTTTCGGTAAGGATTTTGTGTAGAGTAGAATGTTGGTAGTTGACCACGATAAGTTTAGTCTGTATTTCACCAATGCCTAAGGATATTTTTTGACATTTTGTTAGTAAGGATACCTGTGAACGCCAGACGCCGGAGAGTTTCTCTTACTACCTGATCACAACGTCCATTTCCCATAATTCCTAGCTACCCCTGCACCCACTACAATTCCAGGCTCCTATTGTTGAGTCGGTAATGAAAAAACTTTACGAGGCTGTAGCGCCACCATAGACTGTAGTGCTATCATAGACTGTAGCGCCACCATAGACTGTAGCGCATCAATAGACTGTGGCGCCGCAATAGACTGCAGCGCCTCAATAGACTGTAGCGCCACCATAGGCTGCAGCGGCTCAATAGACTGTAGCGCCACCATAGGCTGTAAACCACCATAGACTGTAGCGCCACCACAGACTATCTCGATTTTCCAGTGAACCCATTTTTTTCAGATAATGGCTTTCCAAATATGAAAATTTTCCGATCGAAAGCTTGAAGAAAACCATTTAAATCAACATAAATAAATAGGCTTTGTTCATATTCAAATTGAGAGTGATGATTTTCATCAATATATTATTTTACCCTATTTTAATATAATTAACTCTACCTTGTTAATTTTGTAAATTTTCAATTTATTTAAATTTTTACTTAATTAATAAATTTTAAAACTTTAAACCCAATAAAAAATATTGAATAAAATAAACTCGACCAATTCAATTCAAACTCACATAACTTATTGTACATAAAATTATCTTAAAATTATAGGCAATAATAAATCTCCATAAATCCTATTCGTCCATAATTCAATAAGCTTCCACTTTTTGTTTATATAAATTGAGAGTGAATATAAACTTTTATAAATTTCTAATTGTATACTGTTGTTTTTATACTTTAATAAGACAAATCATCGACAATGAAATAACAAGGAAAACTTTGTACCATAACTTCCATCCCTACCGTAAGAATAAAAATAAATTGAAGAAAAAAAAAACTATATTTACCTAGTAGTAACTTATAGTATTCATCCTCTTATCTATCGTTATCTCTAAAAGACATTAAAATAATTACTAAAATTTAGCAATTATATTATAATAACATTAAGACCCCATCATCCATTTAAAAATAGTACAGAAAAAAGTATGAATTTATTATATTGCTTCTGGTGCTAAGTGAAATGGAAATGGCGTCATAATTTCAGTACTTTTATGTTTTATGTGTGGTTGAGGGGGGGGAGGGGGTGTAAACTTTCAGAAAAGAAAAACCAACAATGGAAAAGTTGTAAAATATAATATTGAGATAATTATGGCGCAGATTTGCACAACGACTTCATAAAAAAATAAAATTAAAAGTAAGTAAAATAATGACTGAAATTTTGATAATCTTCTCAGGGAATTTTATGAAATGATGTCTTCTTTTTTTATATTCATGTTGTTTTGATAAAAATTATTAAAATTTCGCTTCACAATTTTCCGCTCTCACGACTAAATGCTTTTCCGTTTCCTTTCTCTCATCATTTCTTATACAAACAATTGTTCTGAATTATGTGCTCGTACTTTGGAAGCCGTTACATCTTACATTTATACGAAACATGACCAGAAAGTGAAATTAATCAAATTTTATTCAAGTTATCTTATTTTTCAAAAGGGGATTTTTATATTTTTGTTAGGGGATAAATTTGTCAACGCAGTGAGTTATATTTTCTATTAGAAAGGTCGTCATAGAAAATTCCACATTGATAATTATTAATATTGTTCAATTGTTCGACTTTGAAATTCTTATTCTTTGCAATATTTAATTGATTTTTATTTGGGAAAAAAATAACGAAGAAAATATTAAAGACAACAAAATATTCGTCTTTCTATAAATAATCAATTTCAGAACAATTTTCCCATTTTATTTTCATAATTTAATTTATTTACCATCTTTATTTGTTATAAATAAAATGAGCTTATTTATTTTTATTCATGAAGAATAGGAAATTAATTATTTTATATACTTATTAAGGAAAACTATTTATGGCTTAATATATTATTTTGGATCTAGAATGAGAACTGTTTCAGGTGACAGGAGTTGTATCTTACCCTAGTAGAATGGAAAATGTTTTTATTAAAAATTTATGTAACAAAAGTAGTTCCTTAGTTAATAGTAGTCAATAAACCAAGAGCGAGGACATAATAAAGGTGTTCTAGACCGAATACCGCACCTCAATTTCGCTTTGTCATTTGATTATTTTCATGGTTGGCAACTCGAGGTTTTCTGCAAAAATCGTTTATGACAGTTGCAATAAATCTACGCTAATTACATTATACAATAGAAAAGAGAAACCACATAAAACAATAAAATGGTGCGAAATTTTAAACCACCGTTAAATCTGGGACACTTCCCCAAAAATTTATTTAAAAAGAATATGTATAAATACGAAGTATTTTTAAGTAAAAACCTCTTAAATTTAACTCGTTAAAAGTTATTCAAAATCAAAATACGAAATGTTTTATATGAAAAATCATATAATTTGATTTATATGAAAAATCTCCAAATTGTGAATATTTCTATATGTAGCTATGTCTGGAATATACGAGGTGTGGTACTACTTCCTGAGGGCTTCAGTTTGGAAGTGATCGACAGTATCATGATGAGGTCATTTCAAGTGTCTTTTTACTTTTGGAAACGGGAAAAAGTCAGATTGATATTAGATGAATAGGGGCACTGGGGGGAAACTACAACAAGCCATTTTAGCGATAAAAACTTATTTATGGAATAACCCTGTGATAGACTGCGTTGTCATATTTGAGCAATCTCCTGCGACGTTAATCTATGGTCTCACCATACAAGAGGCCTCACTCGTTCCACATCTTTATAAGTTTTCGATGGTAATTGCTTTCCTAAACGAGGCTCTTTTCCTAAACTATTTCTCGGCACTCCAAAAATACTTTATGTCATCGAAAAAATTATGTTCTTGATAAGAAATATTCCCCATAATCTAATTTTTTAGGGATCAAACTCGTGGATTCATCTAGCTTAGTACAAATTTGATGGCACATCGTTGCTCCAAATTTTGCTATTCCATTTTTCGTAATGCGCTACAAAAGCATAACTTCAATTATCACGCTCTACTGAGACACGTAATTACCAAACAAAATTGAAATTTATACTGCATGTCTTGGAGAGATGAACTTACAAGCTATATATAATATAGGGAAAGTTTGCAGCATTGAAATTATACTATCAGTAATGCCAGTTTCATTAAATTTTTGGCATACTACCTTGATCAAAATGTTACCGGAATTTATTCAGAAGATTAAAAATACAAGTTTATTCATCCAAATCTATATTTTCCTCTTCAAAGTAACACGCTTGATCCAATCCTCGAAACATTTTTTATATTCGGTTTTCGGTATTTCCATCACTGCTTCAGGCGATTTTTCCATTACTTCCTCTCGGCTGTTGAAACGCGTTCCCCGTAATGGTTTTTTAACTCGATTGAACAGAAAAAAGTCACAGGCAGCCAAATCAGGTGAATTCGGTGGTTGTTGGATGGTATTTGTTGCATATTTCGTCAAAAAATTATGAATAATGATGGCACTGTGCGACGATGAAATCCACGAGTTTTCTGCCCACAATTCTGGTCTCTTTCGGCGAATTGCTTCACGCAAACGTCTCATAACGCCCAAATAATACTCTTTGTTTACTGTCCGGCCTTCTGCCTAAAATTCATGATGCACTACACCGTTGTAATCCATGAAAACCGTGAGCATTGCCTTCTTTTTTGACTGAAAACGACGTGGTTTTTTTGATCTTGGCTCATTTGGTGAACGCCATTCACTTACCTGATGTCTGGATTGCGTGTCGTACTCCTAAGCCTACGTCTCGTCTCCAGTAATGATCCTTTTGATGAATGTGGGATTGGATTCAGCCTCGCAAATCATGTCTTTTGCGACGTCAACACGGTCTCTTTTTTACATGAAATTGAGGTCTTTTGATACCAACTTTGCTGTTACACGACGGAAACCCAAATCATTAACCAAAATGTCTTGGACGGATTAATAGGCAATGTTCAAGTCCTCCGCTATCTCTCTGATGGTTAGTTTGTGGTTATTGACCAACATTTCTTTTACTTTATTAATGTTTTCGTCGGTTTTCAATGTCCATGGTCTGCCACTGCGTTCATCATCTTCGATTGACTCACGACCACTTTTGAACCGCTCGTGCCACTGGTAAACGACCGTTTTCTTTAGAGAATCATTCCCGAAAAACTTTTCCAACATTAAATCCGTTTTTTACGCAAAATTTTATACAAGTTCGTTGTCGCAAATTTAAATCCATTTCTAAAATTGTAAAAAATCGCTAACACACACAGAGATAGATGTACTCTTGGCTACGTAACTTTTGCAAATGTCAAGCTATGATGCTAAGATTTAGAGGGAATATCAACAACAGATGTACCAACTTAACAAACAAAAAAAACAGAACTCAAATGGGAACGATGGGAGCGCCACACTCCGGGAACTTTTTGATCAAGGGTGTATTTCGTATAATATATGTTGCATTAGTTGGCAGTTTAGTTTATTAAAATTTTGCAATTTGGTTAAGTCTTTAGTTAATTGATAGCAGCAGTACTTTTCTGCATTTTTATTAATAAAAAGAAATTTATTAACAAAGACAAACTACATTTCCGATATTTGGTAATCAATTTTTATTTTTATTGTTATTTATTAATAGAGAAAAATTACATTTCCGTACAAACCTTTGTAATTTTAATCCTTATAAAGAAGAGTTCGTTAAATTAATCTGTTGATAGTTTTATTTTTCTTCCATTTATAATAATGATACTATTTAGGTCTTGGCAGGCGAACCCTTTCATTTAAGTGATGGTGTATCCAATGCACACTTACCAACTATATTTTCGGATAAAACGTTAAAATTGGACTTTCTGAATGACGCAGAGCTAGCAGTCTATTTGTTAGAAAAACGATCAAGGAAATTCAAGCCATTAACTTGCCGAAATCTATATAACATAACATGACACAAATCCTTTCTTAAAAAACTCTTAAACACAGTAATAATAATCATTCAAATGGCAAATTTAAATAATATATTGTAGCTCCAATCGAGCTATAACCTTTGCAATTAAAATAATATTGTTAAATGTTAAATCAAAAAGGTTTTATTTTATTATTTTTTTTCAGAAGAAAGCTACAATTTTAAATTTTTAAAATTTTTTATTGGTTCTTAAAAAATTGAATTCCTAGCAATGTCAAAATTATATTTTAGTCTATATAACAGTTCGTCCTTACCAGAAATGATCATATATTAATTAATTAAACTATAAAGAATTAAAACTTATAAAAAATAACTTTTCAATCAAAATAAAGCACAATATTTTAAGGGCGAACTTCGGAAAAGGAAGAAGCCAAAAGACTAAAACCTGAAAGTGGTCAATACTCCGACGTATTTAAACAAATCGGGCTGATTGATTGATTGTCCTTAAAATGGACAAACAATGACTGATAGCATTATAAAGGGTATATAACGAAAAAATGAATTATAAGAAAAATATTCAAAAAGGATTTTTTTACTATCTACAAGCTTTGCAAAGGTTTTATTATGATTAAAATTGATAATAAAAAAAATATTTTATATATAAAAGATTTCAAAATATCCAATAAGAATTTTTGCTGAAATAATTGACTAATATTTGCATATTCCTTAAATTTAGAAACAGTTTTCGAAGAAATCCTTTATTGAAAGTGGATATGGGAAGGGATGAGTAATAAATCTATGTACGAGTGCACATAATGGTTGGGGCAAAAAATGGATTGGGCTGCTTTTCTTTGTAAAAAGATATACCAGCCACTTATTTTTAGTCAACAATTAAATCATAAATGGTCTTGCAAATGTTTAACAATAAAAAAAAAGATAATTTTAAAGATTGCTGGGAGAATATGTAAAATAATAGATTTGTAAAATTTTGTTAAAACCTAAATATTGGGGTGTTCGGAAATTATTTTTGTTTTTTCCCAACAGAGGACTTAATTGTATTTTTTCACAACCAACTTCATACTTAAGCCGCGTAATCATATGTATTTTGACAGCTGACATAGCAAGGCTTGCTTGTAAAAAATTCGATTGATTCTACATAGCAGTTTTTGGTTAAATATGGAAAGTGAAAAACAACATTTTCGGCATATTTTACTTTTTTACTATAGAAAAGATAAAAATGTTGTTCAAGCAAGAAAAAAATTATCCGATTTGTATGGAGAAGATGTGTTAAGTGAGCAGTAGGATTTCGATCCTTTTTTATCTCGAACATGCATCACGTTCTGGAAGGCAAGTGCAGCTGATGAAGACACAATAAAGACATTAATTGATGCAAACCGGCGAATAAAAACTCGTGAGATCACTGAGAAATTAAATTTATCTAATTCGACCATTCATAATCATTTGAAACGGCTAGGTTTATTCTCAAAGCTGAGGTTTAGGGTTCCTCATCTTATTACGTATGGTTCCTCATCTTCTTACGGAAAAAAAATTTGTGCAGTCGCATTGACGTATGGATTCCTCATCTTCTTAGCAGTTTATAACTATAACGGTCAATGAGTGTATTTATTGGGTTGTTCGTAAAGTAATTTCGTTTCATTATCGAAACGAAATTACTTTCCGAACAACCCAGTATACTTCAGAATTGATCGTTGTGTTGCTCGGTAGAAGCTCCAAATAAACAATTCCTTTGTAATCCCACCAAACAGAACATATGGGTTCCTCATCTTCTTACGGAAAAAAATTTATGCAGTCGCATTGACGTTTGTGATTTGCTTCTCAAACGCCAAGATAATAATCCCTCTGGGGACGAGAAATAGGTTGTCTACAACAATGTTAAGCGCAAAGGAATCCTGGAGTATAAAAGATGAACCGACTCAAAGCATTTCGAAAGCCAATATTCATCAAAAAAACGTTATGCTATCTGTTTGGTGGGATTACAAAGGAATCGTTTATTTTGAGCTTCTACCGAGCAACACAACGATCAATTCTGAAGTATACTGGGTAGTTCGGAAAGTAATTTCGTTTCGATAATGAAACGAAACTACTTTACGAACAACCCAATAAATACACTCATTGACCGTTATAGTTATAAACTGCCAAACATTTGCAAGAAACAAATCTGCTGATTAAAAAAAAGTTTTGCAGTCACCAAGTGGGTTTGTTTGTTTTTCAAATTTTTAAGTGACTATTTTCTAACTGAAGTTTTGATACAGTGGATATAAATAATAACCCCCCTCCCCCCACTACGACAGTTTCAACCATTTTTAAGTCGGTTCGTTAACTTTTAAAATTTTCGTAATTAGAGGTTCACTCCAGTATATAAGAAATATCTCGTCTCGTTAAATTAACCTAGACTCAAATTCAAGTTAAGTGATCGTACCGAGCCTATTTCGTATTGAAAACAAAATTTTCAGTCACTCAATGTACAAAAAATATCTCGTCTCGCCAGTTTGAACTACTCTAAAATAATAGGTAAAGGATATAGCCGAACGTATTTTGTATTAAAAGAAGTATTGCCTGTCCTGAATGAATTTATTTAGCTTTGAAATTTTAAGTTCGTAATTTTCTAATTGGATCTAAACCCGAAATATTCTAAAAAAAAATTGGCACCTCTCAATCCTAATAAATTTTTTATTCACACACAATGTCGACAGCTTCCGAAAATATTTTTGATGTCATTTCGAGTAATATACATACTGAAATATAAATTCTTAGTGCAATGATAACTCTGGGGCCATTTGACTATCATAAAATTAAGGCTCTGAGATTTTTTTTCAGGATACATATTTTATAATATATGGACAGAAGAAGGTGATACAAATTTCAAGCAAAAATTGAAAATTGTTATTATATAACTGAAATATTATCTTACTTTTAATATCATCTGTCTTTAATAAATAATTATAAAGTAGTTTTGTAAATTTCCCAGTAATTATATAATATATTATTATAATTTCTGTTATTATTATCCTAGTAGCATAATTTTAAATATAACAACTGGTATTTAATTTGACTAATTAGTATATTTTATATCCCTATTATTTTAATAATATATATTTTGAAAATATTAATTTTAATTAATTGTATAATTAAAATATAATAATCTGATAGTCTCTAAAATATTTATATCACAATAAGTTGATAATTTGATTTAACATTAATAATTCATTCCTTTAAGATTATTAGACTAAATAAAAATACATATAGTTTCAAATTTTGTAAAAGAAAATTTATAAATTATAATATTTTATTAATACTTGCAAACTGTATACGCATAGCCTTCATTTCCTTCCAATAGAAATAATTTAAATTAATTTTATGAATGCCTATTTACTATTAAATATTTGTGCACTTTTATACTGTATTTTATTCACATTGCAACATCAATTTTTCACTATTTTATTATGCTTATTTACCTTAGAAGTACTATTTAAAAAATTTAAAAAAAAATATTTTTTTATTAGCAAGCATGTAGAAATTTATTCTATTTCTTTAAAATATATATTTTTTTAAATTAAATTTATATACTCAAACACGAAGAATATCTTAGAAAACAAATATTTTTGGTGATATCTTTTTGAATGTTAAAAAATGCATTTGCCGTATTGTTAAATAATACATTTTGAGATACAAAAATTGAACGTTATTCATTTATATTTGTATACATACTATATGATAAAATTTTATTAATAAACACTTAACTATATTATAGATATGAAGAAATGTCTAATATATTCTTTTAAATTAATTTTACCAAGCATAAACTCATTTGAATTGTTTTTTTTTTCTTATATTATTCAATAGGGTGGCTCTATGCCAAACACGTCCAGCAGTGTGCCATTTTTACTATCGTCAAGCATGCAGTCAATACGTTCAAGAAGGCCATCAGCATGTCTTTCGTCTGGACCATTGGGGTCTGGTTCTGGATTATTACAACAACTTGGCTCCGGAATGGTAAGACAACTAACTTCAGTGTCGGGTAACGCTAGTCCTGTACATCCAGTTGCATTCAACGGAACTCGAAACTACGTCCGAAAGTGTCCGTCACTCAATATAACATTTAGTCATTAACGTAAAAATTCTATCGGAAATTCTTAACAGATTTCCGATTTAAATGATCGGTAACAATTATAATTAATTTAATTATTGAATTTTTTAAATTGGTATATAAATAAATTCAAATTAAAGGTGATACAAGATAAAGTAGAAGAAAATTTCAACGGTTATTATTATTTTTATTTAGATTTTGAAAATAAATTTTCAACGAAATTGATTAGCTAAACAAACAAACAAACAAAAATCAAATTTGAGCCAAATTAAACGACACTATTTTCATAAATTTCCAAATCGTCGTGTATTAAAAAGTTATTAATTAAATAAATAGTTAGAAAAACGTATTATCAAATATAAATAAAATACGATTAATAATGTATAGATATATTTTTTGAATACTAAATTAGAATTTAATTTTAAACTAAAAATTACATGATATCAGAAATTTATTATGAGCGCATACATACGGACTAAATTAATGCTATTGTAAATATAGAAGAAATTTGAATATAGAAATTAAAAGACTAATGGCAGGGCAGAAAAGTTTATTTTGGAGAATATCGTCACTCATAGAGTCCTGTCGACATGTCATATACATACGAATAATATCTCCTTCACTTAAATTGATTAATAACAACTTTTATGTTTCGTAAACTAAAAGGGATAGTAACTAATGTGTACATATAAAAAGAAAAATTACTAAAAAAAAGTTTTAATATTAAAAATGTTAAGAAAATTGAATTCATTATTTATATAATATAATAATATTAATAATAATAGTAATAAAAGTAAGAGGTTTCTTCTTCGTCTTAAAAATATATTTTCACTTAAAAAAATTATTAACGTTAAGATAAGTAAAATGGGATTGAAATCTTATCAAAGTTGTTGTTGAAATTCGAATGTTCACGATTTCGTTGTTGTCTTCATATTAATTATAGTTATATAAATAGAGAAGAAAAATATTAACTTTAAATAAAATTGCATACATATTAACACGAATATATTACATTACACACAGTATTATATATTATATAAATGTTCGATATTATCTTTTAGTGAAAATAATTACGAATTGATGTTGAAAAAATAATAATTCCTTGAATAAAAAACAAACAGAAAATAATTGAACGATACATAAATATTTTAGATAGTTACATACATATATAATATAAATTATATAAATATAACTGTTAAATTTCTTGTAAATATTTTTTTTTTAAATTATGAGAGGAAAAGGATTTCCGCCCAATCCTTATCTGGACTAAAAAATAACTACGATTGGGGAACAAACATAAATTAATAATTGCATAGTATATGTATATTATTAAGGATAACTTGTTTGAATTAATTGACTAATTGATTATTCTAAATAAAATTCAAAACTATAAATATAAATAAATTTAAATAATATTTAATAGCATAGTAAAATCATGATAAAAAAATAAAATAAATAAAAATTTCAAAAATATTAAAAAACAGTGACATATCTTAATATAGTAAATAATTCTAAGCTGATTAGTATAAAGGATTGATTGGAAGAAAAAATAACAACAAATAATGCCAACGTTTTATTAAAAAAACTCCAAATTATCTATTATTATATAATATATCATTTTGAAACAAATTTATAGTAGATATTTCAAAATTATTTATTTCTATAATTAATAAAAAGGACTAAATACGAGTTCAGAATGAAATCCTGCCACAAATGGCTCCCGATATACAGAAAAAAGCTGGCACTCATTTTTAGAGAATTTCCCAAAATTAACTAACCAAACTTTTCTCTATTAAATGATAAAATCCATAAATAAGATAGTTTCTACAATATTTAACTGACCTCTTATTTTCATATGAAATAAATTGTCAATAAATTTCTAAAAATACTTTTTAAAAGTGGTTCACTAACGTTAATACGAGTATCTATAGAACTAAAACCACTTTTCTAATTTATTTTTGCCAAATATCTATGGCATATGTAAAAAAATTAAAATGTTTATTTCTTTAAAGTGAAGTGGACATAAAATTTATTATTTAAAAATATTACATTCTATATTCAGGCATATTATTGGTTTGTAAATTTAAATTTATTAATAAAGCAGCAATTTTTCTCGTTTTGATCAATTATTGCAGTTTGGGCATATTCCCATAAAACTATACCCAAACTATAAAAAGTGATTTGCTACTCAATTTTAACAATTATATTTGCACACTCTAACAAAACATATGATTAGGTAGATCTTAACAATCTACAAAAACATGTATTACTAATATATTTTCTTCAAGTTTTATAATGTATGTACTTTTACTGAAAGCAACAAACGCAATATAAGTCTTAGCAGTTTTTAAATTTATTAAAAATGGTCTCAATATTACTTCCAACACTTTTTGTGTTATCAGAAATTAGTAACATTTTCGAGGAAAAAATTGTCGCTGTATTAGTTAATTAATTTTTTAGTATTTATTCTTTTAAATAGCAGCTGTACTAAGTCTACGGTTAATCAAATAAAAATCGGTTGAAATAGAAACAAACCAATCGTTATAGCAGTCCTTGCAGTTTTTGAAAATATTTTTCTGAAATGCTATTTCTTCGTAGGTCTTAAAAGTTAAAAGTCAGTTATAAGAATTTAGTGTTTGCAACTTTTATTAATTGATTCTTGCACAGTATTTAAGATGTCAGTTCTTGCAGTTTTCGCGTAAATTAAAAAAAAACCGTGATAATATACGTTTATATAACTATAAATTAAATTACTTTTTTTTTAAAAACTATCACGAATTCAATTCTTTAGATTTTGCAATCTATTTGTTCGAAAGAAATTATTATCATAGTAATATTTCTTGCAGTTTTTCAATATATTTTTTAACCTGCAAACTGCATTGTATATTAATTCGTGCAGTATTTGAATACATTTCTTTAGAAAAACCTAATGTAATATAAATTCTTGCGTTTTTAATGTATTATTTTTTATGCTAAACTGTCTTAGAAAATTATAATTATGAAAAATTAATTTTCTAGTAAACATTTTCAGAAAAATTATCGCAGCGTTAAATTCTTCAATTTGTCAATAATTTTTGTTTAAAAAATAGTCATAATCCTATCATACCGGTCGGTATGATAGGATTAATAGTCATAATCCTATCATACCGGTCTAACGGTCGTCTTTCAGCAAAAATCAGCCGAAAAACGGATAAAAAGGATTTTTCTTGCAGTTTTTCAATATATTTTTCAACCTGCAAACTGCATTGTATATTAATTCGTGTAGTATTTGAATACATTTCTTTGGGAAAACCTAATGCAATATAAATTCTTGCAGTTTTTAATCTATTATAATATTTTTTGTGTTAAACTGTCTTAGAAAATTAAAATTATGAGAAATTAATTTTCAAGTAAACATTTTCAAAAAAATTATCGCAGCTTTAATTTTTCAATTTGTCAATAAATTTTATTAAAAACAAGCAAAAATCGGCCGAAATACGAAAAAAAAGTATTTTTTCCATATTTCGTCTGCTTTGTCGTAATAGAAGTTCTTCCAGTTTTCAAAATAATTTTTAGAAAAGCTATTTCTCAATAGGTCTTACAATAGTTTTCGATTAAGTAATTCTTGCAGTTTTTCAGAAATCATTTCTTGCAGTTTTTGAATAAAATAAATGTGACAATAAAAGCTTATGTAATTTTAAAGTTAATTTCTTTTGGAAAAAAAACTATTGCAAAATTAGATCTACAATTTTTTATTCTATTCGTTAAAAAGGAGCAATCATAGCACCAGTTCTTGCAGTCGTCTACATGATTCATGTAGAGTTTGAATATATTTCTTTCCCAAAAAAAAAAACTATCAAAATATTAGTTCTTACAATTTATACTGAAGAATCCATTAATTTTAATATATTTATACTGAAGAATCCTTTTCAATAACAGATCTTTTAGTTTTTTTAGTCTCAATTATTATTTTTTTAAATTACCTGTATAATTTACTGATTCTATTAAACTCATAATTTCATATATTAAAGACATGAAATTATCTCTTAATATAAATTCGTAATTCAATAGTTTTCAATATAATACCCATATGAAGAAAATTTTAATTGGCATTATTTGTTTTTATAGGCATAACTTAAATACTAATTATTGTTAGGTAAGCAATAGTTATAAGAAAATTTTAATAAATTTAAAAAAAAAAATTAAATAATAAATTAAATTTTTAATTTTTTTCTGTGCTACAAAATATACCTGGTCATCAAAATAAATAAAGAAAAATTGTTAAAAAATTTTACCACAATTAAACAAGTTAAGAAATATAGATCCTTTTGTAAATAGAAAATATGCATATATATAGATATATATGCATATAAGTGTTAAATGAAAAAGAATTGGCTTTAAACATAGGAATAATATTAAAAAGGATCTTATAATATTTAATCTTATATAGACATACATATACACATATACATTTAATAGATAGTCGATAAATAATATGAAAAAGGATAACCTCATAGATGCATATATGATAAAAAACCAGATGTAATAGAGTCAATCAAAACATTTAAAAAAATCACAATAATATTTAATTATTGAATATATTTTCAGCATTGACGTTAAGGTACTTATTTTGCACGAAAATCTATGCTACACTATCAAAAACCTCATTTCCTTATGCTTTTAGTTATTATTTTATGAATATGGATTGAAATAATATTTTTCAGTTCTGTTTTTATTTTTCCATCGATTTAATCTAAAATTCTAAAACTTTTAATATTATTTTATTATTATTATTTTTTAAATTGAATTGAATTGATTTGATGAAACGTTCATGGTCGCGATGGCACGAACTTTGCATGTATTGTTAAACAATATTTAAACGAAATTATAAATGCTGTGCGAATGACATCAAATGGTGTATACTTATTTGCATATAAAAATTTGAAAAAGAAAAACACTTTTTGTTTGTTAATTTTATAAAAAAAAAACGAATGTTTCTATATATATATTTCTATATATATACGCAATCATAAATGTATGTTCTCGTTTTTCTTTGAGTAATGTTAATAACATTACAACCAAAACAAAAATAAAACTATTACCAAAATAAAAGCTTATGTTTATAATTGCTTGTACCGTCTACACTTGGCTGTCCATCTGTCTATCATTAATTTTCCGTCAAACTTTCCATTTTATTCTATTACATTTTATAACAGAAAAAACATCAAAATAATGACAACTACAATTAAAGCTTTTGATTTTTATCAACAAAAAATATTTTAAAATCCATTAAACCAAAATATTGCTATACATTTATTTTATATAATATTATACAATATATTCATTGAGTTATAAGGATTCACATAAACATTTATACATAATGTATGTATATGCTTGAAGTTGGACCAAACTTTCCAATTGGCCAAAGCTTATTTTGTTGAGAATGAATATTTATTATTATAAACATAAATTAACATATATTTTTTCCTTAATGTACTATAAATGAGGAATTAAACTTTTCTTAAAAATATTTACTTTTATTTTTTTTTTTTTGGTTTAATAAACATTTAAGAAAATATTGTATTTTTCATTTTTCGTTTGTTATTTTATTTAAACTTATCAATATAATTAAAGTCATGCTCAATAGTAAAATGAAAATATCCAAAATAAAAGAATTTTTCTTTTTAAAAATATAAGCTAAATTATTGTAAATGTTTTTATTTTCAGTTAAACATTATATCAAAAAAGAATGATATTTTCCATTCAAAATTAATTAATTTTATACACTTAATATTATACTTCCGTACAAGTCAGAATAGGATGTGCTATTAGAACATGATTATAAATAAGAAAAATAATTTAATATTCTTAAAGCAGGGATTATTTCAAAACGAAGAATATTGTGCCTACTTATTTGTAGTGAAATCCGAGAGCTTTTTAAGCAAAAAAACATTTGAGTATACCATATAACATATTTTTCTGTGATTCGGATTGTTGAAAATATATACTGTTAACTATAGAGTGAAATTTTTCTATCTAAACATTCCCTTTTCCATGGGGTGCTATGGGTAATTAGAACGGCAGTTGAAAATGTCGGGGCAATCTCCCAGTGTATAACAACATTGCCTTTTTTTCTGTCAGTTTGTCGGTGCACGAAGCTATTTGTGAATCGTTTAATAATCCAGTAATCAAAGAGATTCATCACAATCTGTCAAACATTAGGGACAACATATTTTATTGGTCCTTTCATAGCATTCATGTGTCGTTCAACCCATATTCAAAATGAATGCCACTTTCAACCCAAATTCTTTCTCTTGAATAGGACCCCTTTCATTGTGGAGGTGCTGGACCCAACCTTATACGTTTTTTAACCATTTTTTAACCTTTTTAAAACTTCAATATGCTCTGCAACAATCAAAAATATCCAACTAAATATCAAACAGGTCGGAGATTTTATAATAATGATGTTTAATATAGTAATAAATAAAAACTCTTCCCATTTTTAGTTTATTATTTATTCGAACTTTTTTTTTTAAATTTGATAATTTTAGCCTCGATTAAATTAAATTAATTTTCATTGTGGGGAGCTATTTCATAATAATATTGTGTTGGCATCTAAGTGATTGCGGATTTTAAATAAGAAGAAAAATTTAAAATGTTTACTTAAAAATATAACTTTATTCAATTAGGTATCATCCGTTTTTGTCTATGACCCTTTCCCATCTTTCAGACAGTGTCATAAGGAATACTGCATGGAACGAAATAAATGGTAATCTAAAGGCGCTAGGTCAAGACTATATCGTGGATGTGACAACACATCCCAACCTAATTCCAATAATTTTTGACGGGTAACCAAAGATGTGTGCGGTTTTGTATTGTCATGCTGGAAAACAACACCCTTACGATTTGCCAATTCTGGCCGCTTTTCTTGAACTGCATTGCTCAGTTTGACGAGTTGTTAAACGTACATGGTGGAATTAATCGTTTCGTTTTTTGGTAAAAGTTCAAAGTGCAGAATTTCTTTATAATCCCACCAAACTGACAGCATAATCTTCTTTTGGTGCATCGCAGCTTTTGATGTCGTCTGAGGTGGTTCATCTCACTTCACCCCCGATAGTTTCCGATTAACGTTGTTGAAAATATCTACTTTTCGTTGCGTCTCAGAAGCAAATCGCAGATGCTAACGCGTTGCGTCAAACGAATTTGCTTAAGCTGATGAGGAATCCATATATCGAGTTTATTTACATAGCCAAACTGTTTTAATTTTTTTTCAATGCATGTATGCGATACATCGAGCTTCTCCGCAATCTCACGTGTTGTGCTATGACGATCTGAATCGATAATGGCCTTGATATGGGTCTCATCAACTTCAACTAGAGTGAAAAATCACCAGAACCAAATTTAGCCTTTCTTTCAAGGCTTCATTCCCATATACGGCACATAACTTCTTGTCCTTCCATTTTTAAATTTTGGATGAAAACAAAACTAAATAGCTAAACGATACAATTTTTTACTAAATTAAAGCCGGAAGTCTAAACAACAAGAAAACAATATAGGTTAGGTGCTTTGAACACTTTTACATAACAAAAAAATGAGCTAATACCATCTGTTGACAAAATCCGCATTCACTTAGTTGCCAACCCAATAGTTACTGCTGAAGTTTCTACAATAAATAGAATTTTTCACAAAGCATAATAAATTTGTTTTAAAAAAATGGATTTAAGTTAACAGTTTTAGTATTAATAATAGAATACAGTCTTAATTAATATTAAATTAAAAATATTTTAAAATTGAAACTGATTTTTTGTTGATAAAGTTTTCTTCATGTTTGATGACAGTTTGTACGATTTTAAGCATTTGAATTATTAGTTTTTCATTGTGTCCTTTACAAAATTCTGACCCATTGTAAATGGATCCTCCAAAAATATTTCTTCAATTCACTCTTTTGTCTAACTCGCACAATAAAACTCTTATAGAATTGAGTCGGGTGAGCATATCATAATGTCCAAAACCCATATCATAATGTCACCAATCAACCAATTTTTTTATGGAAGAACATTGATCTCGAAAATATTTTTGTACAGCTTTTTTTGTTAAATGCCATCAATTTGCACCAAGTCTCATACTCCATCCATAAAGTGGCAGATCCAAACCATAGCTGTGGGGCACAGTTTTCCCCAATACTGCGACGCACGTAAATTCGTCTTTTAGGACGAATAATTTAAAAATTTACCTAATCCGTCCAGAGTACATTTTATAAAATCTCAGTCTTGGAGTATTTTGAAAGCGCAGCATGGCTCTCTCTCAATCCCCTTCTCAACGTTATTTCCTATACTAGTTGGGCACGGCTTTTAGTTAATTCAGACCAAATTGTAGATGCCTATTCGCTTTACTTGTTGCGCAATTTTATTAGATCTACCAGACCATGGTAAACTACAAGAAAATAATATATTTGGACTTTTCCAAAAGTGCTGAAAGCTAGCCTTTTTTAGGAAATAATCTCAACGTTATTTCCTAAAAAAGGCTAGCTTTCAGATTATTAACATTTTAATAACGGATTTCTAAAAAAAATATATTATTATCAAGTCAGTGTATATGATCACTTATATTTCTATTACCAAACCTTATACTTTACACGGTTCAATATCGATTAACATCCTCCAAATTTATCAAAGCTTTCATTCCAAATATTTTTCTTACATGACATAAGCCATCAGACATTGCCGCTTACTCAGCCAGGAAAGCTATTCAGAATAGTTGACTTTTTTGTATATAATAATATTCTCGGAATTCATATTTTTGCACATTTATATCAGTATATCAGCGTAGTATCAAACGATAAATTTGTTAATTATCACTGACAGACCTAAAACTCATAAATAACGATTTAATAAAATAATCAACTGGAATTTTCAAATATCCGTACTATAAAAACATAATATTATAAGAGTTCCTTACAGTAATTATTACCCTTTAATTAAGAAATGGTTTTCTCATTGTAAATTATATTGTAGTAAAAATAAGTCAGCTAATGTCATTAATATAGAAATATTTAAATAATAATTTGATAATAAGCATAATGGAGAATTTTATCCTGAACGATATAATATACACACAACATAATATAATTAGTTGAGCTTATGTAAAATGAATTTTAAGAAATATATTTTGCACAAGCTCAGAATAATTATGCTGAATATGTTTTAGGAAAGTAATGTTGTATATTCGAGTATGTATATTAGGGAATTTATCTCATTTAAAGTAGTTTCTTTTGGTGCTGGAAGGCTTAAACGGATTTTATTGACAGTACCAATACACGTATTACGACCTTTCAAGTGTGTTTTGTTCTTGGGGATCGAAAATAAGTACCACGGACTTGGAAAACTACTCAAGTAAGCAGGGGAGGTGGAAAACTACAGGCATCGTATTTTCCGATAAAAACTCCTTAATGGAGATAGTTGTGTGAGAGGTAACGTTATAGTGGTGGAGCATCCAAGTGTCTGTAATATCCGATCTGAAGCAAAGAACCTATTTTTTAGCTAACTTCTCATCAGTTTTTTTGTCAATTGACTGTCCGACGTCATAGAAGCCATCACTCGTTTCACATTTGTTTTAGATGTTGAAGGGCTCTCTAAGTGAGGTTTTTCTTTCACTGCTTCTTGATCCTTCAAAAATTATTTATGCTACTCAAAAATATGTGCTCTTAATACACACAATATCAAAAATATATGTGTATTAAGAGGTATCCTACCGTGGAGGGGAAGTCCCTAGTCTTGCATGATCTCTCATATTAAAGATTCTCAGTCCTATTCAGTCTCATCACTTTTCTGCCAAACCCCGTATCATAAAATTATTTCGCTACCCTTGAGATCGATCCTTGTTAGAAGTCTGTCATTTTTTTTTTAAATTAAGACCATAACTAAGCCATTCACAAGATTGATTTCGAAATAACAAATAGTGTTTTATGTAACAAATGACGATGTTGTACTACGAGCATGTACAGAATTACATTATTGTATCAAAATTCCAATAAGAGAAGCTAACTTTCAAAAAACATACACACACATGTACCATGGTGTAGTAACAAAATATTCAGATTATTAGGATTTTCACTTCCGATGGTACATTTTGTATAATACACCGTAGAATCTATGAATAATTCAACAAGTACATGTTCTTATTCTAACTAACCAACTCCTATCGTTCATATTTGTTTTTGTTAAATTATTAGGTGAGCGCAAACATATCGAAATAATATTCGCATACTCTCAGAATCTATACTAAATCCTATTATAAGATTATTTAAGAAGATGCTATTTTACTAGAATGCCTAGAGTATGTATTGGCATTGTAAATATATATGTTGATATGTACCTAAGAAATAATTAGGATAAAATTTATGCTTTCATAAACATTCATTCACATGAATTTTTCCCGGTTTTTGTACTTCTTTCGTTGTTATAATAAAAACTTACATTTGTATTATACCAAACACAAGAGATATCAGATATATATGGGTATAGTTGTAGATATCAGTATCTATGTGAGAACATTTATAAAGTTAGTTACTAATTAGCACGTTCCCTTAGGCATGGAAAACCTTCTCATCCGAACAATATTCTCAAGAGTATTATTGGTAACATTTTCCTTAACTGTTCGTACTTTGAACATTAGATACTCTAAAATAATGCATATAGATTGTACATGATAATATCTTAAAGACATAATCTTATGAATTGAAAAAAATACTTTACTTTAATCATTTAAAAATTATTTTAAAATAATAAGCTTATAAATGATAATATTTTCTATGAACAAATTTCATTATGAATGGATTTTAGTTCATGAACGGTTTCCTACTAATAATTTTTAACTATATAATAAAATAAATAAAACAATTATTTATGTTGATTATAAAATTGTCCGCATTCGAAATAATTACACAATATTTATAATGAAACTTATAAGTTCAGTAAACACTCTTATCATCATGAATAGATAATACTCGTAATATAAATTTTTCATTCAAATATGCTTTGATATTCAGTTTATAGATAATACGATAATATCTTTTTAATATACGAGGTAATAAAGAAAAGGAGAGAAGGACACTTTTGTCCTGAATTAGCTTAATAGCTTCTAGAGCAAAAATTATTTACCACCTCTTTTCCATCAAGCATTTCAAGAAAATAGTAAAAATAATTCCAATAAATACAAAAACACAAGTAAAGTAAAAGTAAAATCGTTTTTTAATTTACAAAAACCCTAAATTACTTGTATAGAAAAAATGCACAATTATTTCAGAAATTGTTTCATTTTTCCAATTAAAATGTTTTTAATTTGATTTTGAATTATGCCCTTTTGTGGTATTTTAATTTCATAACTGATCTTTTCGAATATTTCATATCCATGTATTATTATTTCCTAGTCTGAGCTGCTGAATTTTCTAAATAATAACGTATCTTTACTGTTATTTTTGGTAATTATAACTTTTTCTGATTGAGTATCCCGTATATATATTTTATTGGGTTGTCCGGAAGGTAATTTCGTTATTTTTTTAAATATTTTATTCAATTAAATTTTTATCCAGTCTGATCCAATACCCTTTGCCGTCTTTCTGGCACTAGCATGATTCCAAACTCATAAAATTTTTGATCTTTGCTGGCAAAAAACTCATCCAAGTGATTTTTGACCTCCTCATTTGAATGAAACGTTTTACAGTCTAAAAATTTTTGTAGAGATCGGAACAAATGACAATTGGAAGGTACTAGGTCTCGAGAGTATGATGGGTATGGCAGTATATATCATCTAAGCTCTAAAAGCTTTCTCCGAGTGGTCAAACTTGTATGTGGTTTCGCATTATCTTGTTGGAACACTATACCTTTCCTATTGACCAATTGTGGCCTATTTTCTTTAAGTAAATTATTCAATTTGTCCAACTGATGTTAGTATACTTCAGAATTGATCGTTGTGTTGATCGGTAGAAGCTCAAAATAAACAATTCCTTTGAAATCCCACCAAATAGATAGCGAATATTGGAAAGTGCTTTGAGCCGGTTCATCTTTTCTACTCTAGGATCTTTTGCGCTTAACATTATTGTAGATAATCCATTTCTCGTCCCCAGTGATGATACGCTTCAAAAATGGATCATTTTCTTGGAATTTGAGAAACAAAAAAAATGACTTTATTGTGTCTTCATCAGCTTCAAATTTGCAAACCAGTTTTGGCACTGGCGCTCACTTAATACATCTTCTCCATAGCATTGGATAATTGTTTTCTTGCTTGAACAATTAATTTAAAGAAACCATTAAGTCCTCTGTTGGGAAAAAACGAAAGTTCTTCCCGAACAACCCAATATTATAAGTAATTTTCTCAATAATGTATTTCTGATAGTACAATTACATAAATAGCACTATACAAAATCGATTATCTTCAGGATGTACTTGAAATTTACCCAAAAATCAATCCAAGAGATCATCTTCAAGAAAAGATTTCTTGTAGTATCTTAAAACCGCTGTTCTAGGATCAAGGTCTCCGAGAGCTCATCTTTTCTAAATAAATTTGAAAATTGATCGAAGTAGATTTTCAGCAAAGTATTTTTGATAATATACTCGTAAGTTTATACTGACTCTCAGACATAATAAAATTATTGTAAATAATAATTTTAATTTTGAAGAGCATGTTTTTGCAGATATTACAAAATTCATAGTTAACATAATTATGAAAATAGCACTTACAGAAAGACGGAAAATCTTTGCTCACTATCCAATTTTCTACTTAGATTTTTTTATTATATATTTAGATTATTTGAAAATATCGCTCTGTCTATAAAAAAGTAAATAAAATCTTTTAAACTAAGTCTATAATAACAAGTAGACGATTAAATTAAATCGAGGAATTCTACATTTATAAGTTTGATCGTTTAATCATCTCCAAAAATTTTAATATATATAAAATTATATAATTTTATTTTAAAAAAAATTTTCTTTAATTTTATTATATTTGACAACTGAAGGAGAAAAAAAATGCAATGTTTGTTGTTTATTTTGTGTTTTATATGTTTGCATTTTATTTTTATCTAATATAAATGAAATTTATTTATATTACTTACACACATACACCTATAAATATATAATTATAAAGAAAATTTTATTATATTTCATAATCGCCAACAAGAACAGAAAATGATGAAGAACTTTTATTATTATTTGAATTACTATGACAATGTCGACAGCGCTTTATGACAACGCTTATGACATCCTCATTATTAATTATGATTAGAAACTAATCTGCCAATGCCAAATAATAATTTTAATAAAAAAAAATTATTTATATACTATATACTATATGTATCTGTAATTAACTGCTTAATATGTTTTGCGTACTGTGAATTTCTTACTCAAATACACAACATGCATAGATATTTTTAAATAAAAATTTAGAGCATAAAATTATAGTTTTACATTATGTAAAAATGTATTTTTTTAATTTCCATAACGATGAAAATATTCTTTTTTTTAATTATAAAAATAAACAATTTGCAAAAAAATTCATCCAAATTATATTTATGCATATGCGAAAATATTCGTACATTTACAGAAGAAAATTTAAATATTTTATAATAAAATCGTATAATTTTTTATGGATATTCTATCGAGAAAAAAAATATGTTAATATTAGTAATTTAAAATGAAAGTAAATTTTTTGTTACTGATAATTTTATAATAAACAAGATATAATGATATTGAATGACTGACACTCTAAGGCATTATAATCCGAGTATAGTTATTATTAGTTATTATTAATGGAAAATATTAAATAAATATTCAAACGCTCTAAATGTATATCTACACAAAAAAAAATATATATATATTTTTTTTTAAATAATTAAAGTAAATTATAAACTATATGTATATATACATATATATATGTATATATCTTATGTTGTGATACGTTTAAACATACATTCATTTCTATTCCTATTACTATTATTATTATTTTTGTCATTAAAACTAAATTTCTTATTATTTCTTTAGCACCGATATTTCTATATTAATTAGTTAGTTAATTAGTTAGTTAAATTAGATCTTATTGAAATTATGTAGTTATTTTGCAAACAGTTATCTTTTTTTTTGAACTATTCCAAATAAATGCATTGATTTTTGATAACAAAAAAAAAACATTTTTATTTCTATCGAATTAATTTCGTAGTAAATACTATTAAAATATAAATATTTACTTTCTAACTAAGCTTTAATTGTTTAAAGTTTGTACACATTTTAAATAGCTTATTATTTCATAGAAATTATTATATTTTGTAAATTAATCATATTAATTTTTTATTTTGTTTAGCTTAATTTTATTAACTCAATATTTTTTTTTTTTTAGATTGTATATTAATGACTTTTTACAAATATTTTATTTAATTAATTTAAATCGAATACACATTAATTGATTATAATAGAATTGTTTCTATCAGAATTTACATTTAAACAATAATCAAATTAATTAATCAAAACAGAAAATGCTTATAGTCGAACACACCTGAAACTAATTTATTGATGCCAACAATATGAATAAATTAATTTATGAATAAATACGAAATTTACGTAAATTGTTCATAAAATATTTATTATTATTTATCTAAATTGACTTTTGTTTCTTTAGTTGAAAAATAATATTAGTATTATTATTATATAAAAACTACTTAAAGATATATAATATTAATTATTTCATATTAAATATATTAAAGTTTTCCTACAATAATCAATGGTAGTAAGATGTTATAATGTGGATAAGATTTCATCGTTTGTTATGGCTTAAAAAAAATATATTGTAAATAATTATTATAACAAAAAAAAAACTATATTTTTCCGTTAATGTATAAAAAATTGTACATACAATATATATACACATTTAATCTATAAAAATAAATGTTACAAAATTATAAAGCAAAGAATGAATATATACAATATTTGCTTTAATATGCAGCAGATTTTAATGTAGATAATGTTGAGATATTCTTTTCTTAAAAAAATCTAATATATTGAAAATGATTTTGTTATTATTTAAAAAAAAAAATTCTTTTCTTAAAGTAGAAAAATATGTATTTATAGTTGGACAATATCCTTTTACGGTACATGTTGTTTTTATTTAAAATTTCAGAAAATTTTTCTAACCTGCTTATAAAAATAATTACACTAAATTCTTTTCATTTACTTGTTTGTTAATTACCCCAACTTAAAGAAAAATTACACAGTTATATTCAGATAGATTGTAATAAAATCTATACACTTGGGATACATAACATAATTTCAGAGAAATCTTTTAATTAATAGTTTTCATTTTTTTTTTTAATTACTACAAATTTGTCAACAATTATATTAACAAAAAAAAAAAAAAATCATACATTGCTTTAAAAATATACAAAATTTTGATTAAATAATATTTATTTAATATTTCAATTTTTAACAATTACGAGCATTTTTATTGAGTGCAGAAGATGTCACAAATATGTATGAGTGATACGACTTTGAGTTTTTCATGATGATATTCATTGCTAAAGCAAATCATATAAACGTACGTTGTTATTAACGTGTTCGATCTTGCGGCCCGCATACTGCGCTAATTTGCTCATTAATCTACGCGACACAAGTTTAACCACGCTAGCGTTCGTGCCGGCTGATTCATTGTGAGTATGAGTTTTTTGCACGCAAGTTACGCACGAGCGCTGTCCAAAATTCATGTGCGTTTAATTACGTTCCTTTTATGGGTACTGGAAAGGTTGCGCTAAGCTTCTCTTCTACTCATACCGCTATGCGTCAATGCGTTTTCACATTATCTGTATTTGAGCGCTTACTCATTTTTAACATTACGAGCTTTTTTATTGAGTTCAGAAGACGTCACAAATATGCATGAGTGATACGACTTTGAGTTTCTCATGATGATATTAGGCGAATTAGATTGGACGAATTTTGCTACAGCGCAGTACTTACCAGTAGACTCTCAACACATCACTGACAGCAGTAAAATGCAAACTCACAATAGTCTCCAACAATACTGAGTTTATTCACACATAAACAATAAAAACTGAGTTTACGCACACATAAACAATAAAAACAAAAATATGACGCTTCAACATAACCAACGAACCCGCTAAGCCATCTATAGTTAGTTCGGAAACTACAATCCCCTTACCCTAAAGGGAGAAGTGCAACTCCTGCTACAATCCTACTCTTTTGTTAGAGGTACTGTAGATGATGACAGCTACACAACAGTAGCAGTAGCAAAATTAGTCCATCGAATTCGCCTATTCATTGCTAAAGCACGTCATATAAACGTACGTTCTTATTAACGTGTGCGATCTTGCCCGCATACTGCGCTAATTTGCTCATTAATCTACGCGACAGAAGTTTAACGACGTTCTTGCCTGCTGGATGATTTATTGTGAGTTTGAGTTTTTTTGCACACAAGTTATGCACGAGCGCTGTCCAAAATTGATGTGCGTTTAATTACGTTCATTTTACCGGTATTGGAAAAGTTGCGCTAAGCTTTTCTCCTGCTCATACCGTTAATGCGCCAATGCTTTTTTATGCTATAGAAATTGTATAAATATTTTTTTTTAAAGCGTTTTAATTTCATTTCTTGATATTTGGAAGTTTTGTGTAAATAAAATCATTAATGATGAAAAATAACCATAAAATAATTATCGATTATAAAATTACCACCACTAATATAATATGTGAATGTATGTATTAATTTTAAAAATACTTTTGTTCTTAATTGTATAAATAGTAAAAATATTAATATTGCCAATGTTAAAAAAGTATAAAAAGTTCTAAAAATTAGAAAATATACACACAATTAAAAATATAAATGTTAAAAGAAAATTAAAAATTGAATAATAATGTTGTTCTTTTAAATTTTATATTGTATAATGAAGGTAAACAGAAATCAAATTTAAATGATATGAGATAAATGTTATGTGAAATCTACAGTGCACTGTTGAGAAGAGAGCTTTGATATGTGCCTTAAAGGAAGAAAATCTTCAATAAAAAAATATCTTAAAAACTGCTGCATTAAATATAATTTAAAAAAGTTTCCAATTTCTTAATGTTAATTTATTATTTTCTCTAATTATGTTTTTGGTTATTTTTTGTAGATAAAATACTGTATATAAAATAATTTTATTTTTTATATACTCATTGCATATGTACATACACGAATACATACAAAAATGTATATTGTAGTTAAAAAGATACAAATCGACGTGCTCGTATTTCAGCGAATGGTAGTGAATTTCCTGTTCAATTATATTAAATCGAAAAAAGCGATATAGACAGAGAAAATCAAGAAAATTTCTTATTATTTATAGTCAATTGAAATTTATATTTTTAAACAACATTTTCATATCAAAATACTGTATAACAAAAAATTTTATTTTTTTAATAACAAATTGTTAATTGCAAAATTAGACAGATAGTATTCATATTTTAACGATTATCTGTTTGGGGATACTATTAATAGAGAACTGTATCTATCAAAGCCTGCCATTTAAGTAGATAACTTAGTAGTAGTTCTAGATCATAATATAAACTATAATACAACTGATATTAAATGAATGCATTTTATATTAGCTTTAAATTGTTGTATTTTTGTTAATTGCTAAACTATAACTTATTTTCAGCATGAAATTGACAATTTGCATGAGATTATTTTTGATATATTTTTGAAATTTATTTTAATCTATTTTTTATTGAAAATTTTGTTGATCAATAATTGTTATTTGCCTATGGTAAAGTTTTCAATAATTTTAGCTTATTATTTATATTATAACTCAATGTATTTATATGTATTGTGTATGTGTATTTAAAGAAAATGAAAATAATTTTTTTCATATAATTATAATTTTAAATTGATTGTTTTGAATAGAACTAAACGTTATTTTAAATGTTATAACTTTTACAGTACCAGCTCTTCTCCGGTCGATCTTAAATTTTTGCCCAGAACCCAACACAAATCAAAGTGGTTATAGTCGATCAGAATTATCAATTTCTGCTTGATTGATGCATCTTTTGATTGATTTCAAATGCGAAAAATATTATATTATTATTATTTATTTATTTTTTTAAACATTATCATTATTATTATTATCATAATTGTTATTATTATTAATGCAAAAATGTAATCAATAGAATTATGTATGATTACCATATGTTCTTTTTGTTCAATTTGTTTAGTTAGTTCTTTTTCTAATTATGATTTTCTAATTAAAATAACATTTAAAAATCATTATTTAAAAACAATATTATTTATATTTTGCTAAGAACATTTTCTGTTTTTGTTTTGTACAATAAATTTGATTATTCTTTGTGTAACAGTTCTGTTAAAAATTAGTGTTTCAATTAATTGATCATTTCACTTTACTTTTAATTTAAAAAAAAAAAAACGTTTATTATGTATAGTTCTATTTAGTTCCTCTTTCGTTATATCTTTTCTAGTACAAAATACTATCTTATAGAAAAGAGAAAAAAAACTAACATAATCATAAAATCATCTCTAATGTAACAATAATAATAACATTATCAATTGTCTATATTTTTACAAAAAGAAAAAAAATATCTTTTAAGAAAAGATGAAAATTATTAACAAAAAATATATCAAATAAGGAAATTTTTGATCAAAAGAAGTGAAACTTTAACAAGTAAAATTTAAAAAAAAAAATGAATGGTATTTAAATTTAATATAATTACTTAACTTCAAGAAAATACAAAAATAAATTTCATATTAGTACTGTGGACGTGTACTTTTTTTAGCGTTGTTCAACTTTTTAGAGAAACAAATATCTTTAAAATATTTAAACCTAATAAGTATAAGTAAGATTTTATGGGAGAAAAAAACAATAATAATATTTAAAATATTTTGGAACAATCAAATCATCAAAATATATCACAAAACTTGAAAAAAAAAACATTCAAATGTTCAAATAAAAAAATTGTTATTAATAATTTTTGATCAGATTTAAATAAAAAACATGACAAAAAAAAACAATTAATTATAGTAATAATTCTAATATAGAGAAAATCACGTACACATAAATATTTTTATGAAATATAATTAAATATTTGAAAAAAAAAATGATTTAATAACTTTTATTATAACTAAATAAGTAAAAGTACATAATAAATATGAGCAATATATGGAACTGTGTTTGTGTACATTTGTGCTGTGCAAATTGTCTTTACCTTTTAAATCATTCAAAATGGAAAACAAAAATCAAACAAAAAAACTTTTTACAAATTCATACAAACATACACGTATTGTTATTATTTTAAATATTATTTCTTCTTAAACTTGATTTTATTCCTTCTTATTCTAAAATCTTATTGTAAACAATTCAATGTATAATTAAATTTAAAAAATATTTTTTTAAATTTCATTAAATATCACCTATACATGTTCTTTTGTTTTCTTTTTCTTTAATTTTTGGTTTTTTTTTAACAATAATTTTATAACATTAATACTAATGTAAATTTGTTTTCTAATTAAAATCTGTTATTCGTCTATTTGTTTTTATAAAGATTTGTATTTGTATTCGTACGTATTTAAAATAAAACAATATTATCGGATTCCATTATCCAATTTGACTGATAAAATTTTTGATAAAAACGTTGAGGTTATGTTTTAATGAGGTTATGTTTTCGTTGACGCTATCAACAATGAAGGCATTTTATTTTCGATTATTTAATATTTCGTTCAATCATATCGAGTTTTTTTTATTAAAAACCATTCTTAATTAAGTTAAACTTTTAATCGAAAATAGAATTCAATTAGTATATAGATTATTTATAATTTTGATTGTATAAATACAAATTTATAATCAATAAAATGAGTTATAATTTCAATCAAATTTCATCTAAATGAATAAATACATTTCTGCTCATTTAATATCTAGAACATATGTACAATAAAATGGCCAATATAAATTAATTATCTCTATTATTATTATTGCTTAATTTCATTGTTAAAATTTAATAAATAATATTGATTCTGAAATTGGAAACATAATGAATATATATATATATATATATATATAAATATTTATTAATAACGGGCAGTATTCCTTACGCTATATTCAAGCCATGTGTTCCTGTATTGTGGATGATTTGTTTATTTCAATGGCTTGAACTTCAACATTAATATATTTTATGAGGGGTAGTTTTTAGATTCATAAAATTATTGCTTTACTACATTCATTTATGACTAAAAGAAAACTACTACAAAATGTTTAAATTTAAAATTAATTTTTTTTTTTAAATAATATGTTTAAATGAGAACTTACGGGATATATCTAATATTCTGTGTATTATCATATTTCCTTTCGTAAATTGAAAAATCCTTTCGAGAAAATCTTTCCCTCTACTTTACATAAAATAAAATAATACTAAGCCTAAAAGAGCTTTAATCATGCTTAAAATAACCATCATTATGGTTATAATATATTATTTAACGTGACTTAGTTGCCTTTAAATGTTAAACCACGAATCGCCTACGATTATTATTATTTAACGTGACTTAGTTGCGCCCGAAATAATTACTAGTATATCCCACTAGCGACCCGAAGACCGTACCCACGATATGGATATCAACCACAGTCACTACGTTGCTGCCTCAGCGCCTCACCAATGTATGTTCCAACACCATGGGGCACCCCGACTCTCGTAATACCAATTTTTATTTTAAGAGTAGGTTTGTACTTCGCTCATTGAGGCACCGCTAAGCCAGCTCAGGTACGCGGGTTCGCCAAGACCGGACAGAAAGTACAACCGGAATCGACCTTGACTTTTCACTCCGTCGTAGCCACCCTGCGTGTCATTCATACACTCATTCACACACCCTCATCATTCACCACGATTCTACATGTACCTAAGTCACGCGAATCCCCGTACAGGCCACACTCAATGAGAAGGAGCTTGGCACTTTCCTCCGCCGCCCAGCAAGGGCATCTAGCCTCCGCAGCCAGACCACGCCTGTACAGGAACCCATCCATACTGTCATGTGCCGTGAGTATATACCCAAGGAACAAACCAAATTCAAATCCAGATGCAGACACAAAGCACACAGCTGAAATGAACATGTGCATCCATCTGCCATTCACACTTTCATCCTTTCGACGTTGCCAAATTTCATACATTCTGTTCCTGAACCTCTTCATTCATAACCGAACAACTAGCAAGCGGGATACCCCGCCGTAGACGGTAGTGCATGCTTCCACGCAGCTCCTCCAGATCCCATGGAATTTCTCCCATGAGAACCTGTATCACATTGGTTGACACGGTTCTACATACATTTAAACAGGCATACAAAGTCAGACGCTGAACTGAATTTATGCTCACTCTTGCATACTGGTGGCGCATAATGTCAGCCCATACACACGACGCATACATTGCACATGGAACAAACATACTCTCGTACAGGACTTTCACCGCCCTGGATCGAAGTCCCCATTCTTTGCAGAAAAATTCGCACCAGCATAACAACCAAATCGGCCACGCGCCCCTTTAGATTTTGCAAGTGAGGCTGAAAGTTCAGCCTATCTCCAACCTTTACTCCAAGGTACCGTAATTTCCGCGCGTATCGGACCGCGACCCTTCAGCAACATACGAGTACACACAGTTTTCCTTTCGGAAACATTCACTCCCATTTTATTCCCCCATTCAGACACTATTTGCATATAGCGGTATCCCGCTATATATTGCAGACCTACTTCCCCCCCCCCCTCAATCAGAAGTAGAAGGTCATCCGCATATGCGATTCCACCACAACCGGTCTCCTCCAACTCCACCAAGACACCACTCTTCATCATATTCCAGATGGTGGGGCCCAACAGATCCCTGTGGGCAGCCACGGACCATCTGGCGAACAACCCTCCCATTGTTCCCGCACACTACCGCATACATTTCATGGAAGTAACTTCGCCATAGAGAAGTTTCTTCAAATGAAACCTCCTCAAGCCGCTCAATAATGCGATTCCTTCGGAAATCCACAAAAACACAACATACGTACTTACTCCAACTCTCAGCAGCATACCGTCTTACAAACATCCAAGCGTCCTCAGTCGATTTACCTTTCGTTAACCGCATGATTAAAGCTCATTTCATGTTTAGTAGTATAAAAATAAAAATTAAAAATGGTCAGTTAAGGTTTTACCTTTTAAATATCCGAAAAATTTTCTGTCGTTTTGAATGTACGTATTATTGAATTATGTATTGAAAATGAAAGATTCAAATGCCCTTTTATGTTCTTAGCTTTTTATTCCTTTTGGTGAAAAATGCTACTTTGCACGAAAAAGGGTTTTAAATGCAATAACATTTTCCTGTCTAGTCTATCCGGTGTAACGTTCTTTTTCTGATACAGCGGATAGAGCAGAAATAATTTATGATATACCGGATAAAAGCAGAAATGGAAGATTATTTCCTATTCCGGTCATGATAAGCTCAATAAATACAACAAAAACTCTAATTACATAATCACAACGTTGCAAGTGGTCAGTCATTTGATCTTTTACCAATATTATTAATTTTTTTTTTATTGATAATTTTATCCCTAAAGGTAACTATGTAATTTGTTGAAACTTTGTCTAGTACAAAACTGTACAAACTTTGTTTAAAATCCGTACCAGTTTTTATATAATATTTATTCACAATAAAAAAGAATTAATTATTTCTTATAAAATGATTAATTTCTAATGTTACGTCAATAAAAATTTATTAACTTTATTTCTCTGCAGTGTATTGTTCTTTAAAGAATCTAATTATCGTAACAAGTATTATTATTACTATATTTTTCTTGTCAATTTATATAAAAAAAATTGTTTTTTTTCTTTATATTCATTATATTAAATTTAATGTTTCATATACTATACAAAACAACTATGGAAATCAAATTTTTTTTATTTAGTTTTCTTTTACAATTACTTATCAAAATAATTATATAAACATTTACTCTTTTTATTAAATTTTATGTGTACTTATTTATGTTTCATCATATTTTGAGTTTTATAATTTTTTTTTTAAACATTTTAACATATTAAGCACAATCACATTAAATATTAACTACTACTAAGAGTCTAAACTTGGGCAGGCCCCGAGACTTTCTACAATAAATTAGTAAAAATTTAATTAATTAACATACATTTATAAATAAAAATATTTTTAATGAAATCTTAAAGAAACTCTATTAGCAATACTTGGAAAGAATATTCTAAGTACAGTAATTTTAATATTTGTATTTGGGTTTTTTTTTTTTTTTTTGGTTTGCAAAATAATTAATATTGGTTTTTATACAAAAAAATTTTTTTTTTATATTTCTTATAAGTTAAAATAGAAATTTTAGTAAATCATGCTGGTCATGAATTCAATTTTCACATAAATTTACTTTTTTTTAAAAATTATATAATGATGATGGAAAAAAAACATTATAACAATATTACAAAATATGCAAGTTATTTGATCAATGGTTGAGAATACTTTACAGAAAGATTTATTATATTTTCAGTATTAAAAAAATATCAAAAAATGAAAAAATTTGTTATATCATTTTCACACCTACTAATCTATAAAAAAAATATCTTTTGGAAAATAAATATAACATTGAATTAATAAATATAGAAAAGAAAATTAATATTCTCTCAATTAAATAAAAACAATTAAAACAAATGATTAAATTTTTTTTAATTAAATTACAATTATTATTATAACTTTTGGTTATATAGAAAAACTAACATTTTTTTTCTAGTGCGCTTCGTGAAAGTAGATAAACTTAATTATGAATGTAAAGCTACCAATAATATTATAATTGAAAATGTTCAGAATTACTCTTTAAGATAATCAAAATAATAATAGCGAATTAATCTACATAGTAACACTTTTATTAGCCATGTTTAAAAAAAAATTAATTCAAATCATAGGCAGACTAGACTAACTCTTTTAGCTGTTTACATATAATGTAAAATATTTTATAGTAAAAATAATTAACATAATACAAACACAATCAAAATTTATATTAAATATGGTTATATATTAGAGCTTTGAAAGAGAAGTACTTCAAGACTTCTAACTACCCTCTCCATTTAACTTTTTTTTAAAGTAACTATAAATTTACCAGTTTTTTCTCCTAACTTAGTAAATTAAATATTAAAAAATATTGATCAAACATTGCATATTAGTAATAGGAAACAAATTCGTTAAATTATTTATTTTATCAATTAATAAACCAAAAAAAAAAAAATTAACAATAATAAATAACTTAATTAAAGTTTATTTCTTGTTTTAATAGAATTTTCTTTTTTATTTTATTTTAGGGATATCAAATGAAAAGGCAAACAAAATTCTTATGAATGTAATATTAACAAAAAAAAAATCATTTAAATTAGAATAAGAGAAAAATTTCGAAAAAAAAAAAATATTTTAAATAATTAATAAATATTAATTATATACATACATTATCATGTACATTTAAAATGTACACATACATATATACATACTTGTAAGTATAATTACTTAACTAATTGTAATTATATACACTTAAATTTAAAAAAAAGGAAAAAAATACCATACATATTGATAAGTGTAAGCTGCCACTCATCTTAATGAAATTAGTACTCGTACATTGAAAAATATTTAAAAATTTCATATATTCTGTATGTGTGTACATACCTTTTATGTAAATTATTTCGAAAAGAATATAATAAATCTAAATATACAATTCAATAAATTATTAAAATTTAGTTAAACGTACTTAAACTTTAAAAATGCTATAAATATAAATTGAAGGGAAAAAAAACTTACTAGTATGAGTAAAGTTTTACTAGATGCTAAAGCGATACTTGTAGTCGAAGTTATTTTGTTTTTTTTAAAAAACATTAATTTATAAAGGAAATTGCTGATAATATGATGTATGATATCATAAAATCCTTTTTTTGCTTAAATATAAGTTGATTAATTTTATAAAATAATTTTTATTATGTGAATGAGAAAATTATGCAAAATAATTATTATTATTATTTAAATTTTATAAAATTATGCAGCAGTCTAGTTCATTAAGAATTGAATATAAGACGATTGTTTAAAGAATATCCTTTAAGAAAATTTCTCTTTACACCAATTAAAAAATATATATATGTGTACGTACTATAAAAAAAATCCCATATATCTACATACATATGCCTACGTATTGGGAATAAGTTATACTAACAAAATTGAGTAAATTTCTGTTCATATTTTGCAAATAATATACAATATGATATTATCATGATTAGCAAAATAATTAAAGCATCTTCCAGTATTAAGTAGATAACAAATACCCTAAAAAAAATTGATCAGTACTGTTTATACATTGTTTATATTAAAATTGGTAATCCGTCTTAATCCGACTGTTATTCTATATTTTTTAACAAAGTATCGAGTTAAGGTTATATATTGAGATCTATGGTCTGGACTACATTATTGATATTACACTTTTATGTAGCGATTTATTTTTTAATTTCAATTTTATTCCTAGCTAAATATTAGAACAAAGTATATATATATATTAGTTGTTCGGAAAGTAATTTCGTTTTTTTTTCTTATAAAAATGAAAGACGGTTTTCTTATAGTGAATTATTATTTTATTCTGGCCTTTTTTCTTTAAGTGAATTTTTCAATTTCTCCAACTGATGACAGTACACTTCAGAATTGATCGTTGTGTTGCTCGGTGTAAAAGCTCAAAATAAATGATTCCTTTGAAATCCCACCAAATAGATGAATATTGGCTTTCAAAGTGCTTTGAGCCGGTTCATCGTTTCTAGTCCACGATCTTTTGCGCTTAACATTGTTGTAGACAACCCATTTCTCGTCTCTAGTGATGATATGTTTCAAAAATAGATAATTTTTTGGCGTTTCAGAAGCAAATCACAAACGTCACTGCGACGGCACAATTTTTTTCCGTAAGAAGATGAGGAACGCATATTTCGAGCTTTGAGATTAAACCTAGCCGCTTCAAATGATCGTTAACGGTCGAATTCGATAAATTTAATCTCTCAGCGATCTAACGAGTTGTTATTTGCCGGTTTGCATCAATTAATGTTCATCAGCTTCAACTGGCCTTCCAGAATGTGGTGTATCTTCGAGATCAAAATTGCCGGATCGAAATTTTGCAAACCAGATTTGGCACTGGCGCTCACTTAACACATCTTCTCCATACACATCGGATAATTTTATTCTTGCTTGAACAGGATTTTTATCTTTTCTATAGTAAAAAAGTAAAATATACCGAAAATGCTGTTTTTCACTTTCCATATTTAAAAGGGTATCAATCAAAACCTACTATGCAGAATCAATCGAATTTGGCTTGCTATGTCAGCTGTCAAAATACATATGATTATGCGGCTTAAGTGTGAAGTTGGTTGTGAAAAAATACAATTAAGTCTTCTGGTGGGAAAAAACTAAATTACTTTCCGAACAACCCAATAATTTTATATTTAAAAGGTGTACATACCTGTAAATGACCAAAAAAATCACTATTCTAATCTTTAAATGAAATTTCAGAATTTATTAAGTTCAAAAAAACGGTCCTAAATTAGAATATATCATACAGATTTTTTAGAACCTAGACAAAACAATTTTACTTTACAAATATTTTTTTATTTTTAATAGAACTTAAAAGTAAACTTTAGAGTTTTTTTTTAAATAAATATAAAAATCGTGAGCAATTTTTTCCATCAAAAATACCATTAATATTGTCTAAAATTTATAATAGTATCCAAAGAAAATTGTAATTACAAAGGATTTACTTACTTACGATAGAAAATAGCTGAAATAAATAATATTTAGTAAATGCAAAAGGAAATTTTTTGTAATTTTATCAAGTGAAAAATATTCAAATAATAGGGACTATTAGCGATTTCAATTTATTTTATTCTAAATAAATTAATTTTCCAGGGAATTAAATTTATTTATTATAAATAATAAGAAATGATTTTATACCTTGACAAAAAATTACATAGAAGGTAGGGAAAACTATAAAAAAAATTACATAGAAGGTAGGGAATACTATATTGAAGAATAATCGGTCATTTCAGATATCTTAAAATCCTAAAATTTTAAAGAAAATACTAAAAACAACATCCCTTAAATAACCACAATTTTTCTTCTCTTTCCACAGCATTTTCCATAAGCATACGCAAGGTTTGTAAACATCGGATTTAAACCTGAATATTCTCCTTTTTTTTATTGAATTGTTTAAGACTTATTTACATAAACCCATCAAAAAGAAGCCTGGTACCGTCAAATCAGGTCAAAAATTCTGATTTTTCAAAAATTTCATGCAGGATTTCCATCGTCGTCAGTAGCTCCATCTAGTTGGAACACTACTTCTGATCGACTACTGGACGGAAAAAATTTCAAGAATTATCCTTTATAGGGCTCCGTTAGTTACTTTAGACCGAACTTCAGAATTTTCAAATTCTCAGTACCTTCATAATTTTGGTCATTCTCAGTACTTTAAAAAAAATGCAGTTTGCCTGAACTGGTCAATAACACAAAATCTGCAGTTTTGTCTATTGATTTATCATATAAATAAATATAGTTTTCATCACTCATTATGAAGTTTATAGAAAGTTGTTGAAGAGTATCTTATAATAGTAAAGTTTGTCCCATTAGGATCTTGTATGGAAAATTTATTTTCTAGTTTTAGTGTCTTGCAATGCAATATTCTAACTACGCCTAATTAAGCAGAGGTACCACGAGTGGTATAGCTTTTAAAATTTTGTCGGTATTTCCGACATTAAAATTTTGCCGGTATTTGCCTCAGTTTGAATAATTTATATTTCACTGGAATAGAAAAACTCATTGAGTTTTACTTCTTATTGAATATTTTGTGTAGCCGTATTTTGATACCCAATTGACGATCTCGAACCAACATAATAAAATAAATAAAGACCATCTCAAATGAACAAGTTCTGACTTTATCAAATCCTTCAGTTTATCAGTAGCCACCCTTTACCAAAAATAAAAAAATTACCTGTTAATTTTTTTTTTGTAATTTGTTTATATACAGCCATTGTAAAAAAAAATAAAACGTCCGTGCCCTGATTTTGTGAAACTCAGAATGTCTGCAACTAGTACGCAGCGATCCTGAGTTCGAACCCAGCTAGTGACATAGTCCTTAAGTTGTCGCCAAATGGCCTAACTTGACATGGCGTTAAGCATTTATTTTTCAGCAAATAAAACATTAAATAATATTTTTAAAATTGCAACTTTATTAAAATTATTTAATAAGGTTGAACTAGAGTTCCTTTTTTTGGTTGAATATCATCAAAAAAGTAATTATGCTAACAAGACACCAATTTTCAAAATTGGAAATTTTCTTCAATATATTACTTGCTTTAATAAAAAGCTTTTCTTATAATACTACTAAATAGATATTCTTTAAAAAATCGTATTATATGTGATAAAAAATATTGTAAAGCACATGAAAATTCTAAATGAAAACAACAGGAAAATTCTAATCAATATATGAGCATACACTTATGTACATACACGTATATTAAAATAAAAGTAAATCATTTAAAAAGATCAATTATTTAAATAAAGAAGCGTATTTAAAAATTAAATATTACTTTTCAAATATAATAAATTCTATATAGATTGGATTTATAAATGTTACAAATAAATTTCAAATATTGTATACATTATAAAATAATAATAATAATAGTAATAATATTGAAAATTTAAGAAGAAAAAAATTACAAATAATGAGATTATTCTTATTTTGACCATAACAAAAAGAGATTTTATGCACATACATATACACAAATATTCATTTTTAATTTTATTTAAGTGTTAATAATAAATATTATTATCTTTAAAATTAATTAATAAAAAAAAATATATTAAAAAAGCGATTTTCTGCCATAATTAGTAAAACAACAATCAATAAAAATGGGTACATACATGAATGGATGTTTTAGAAAATGCATTGAAGAAGAAAAAACTAATTAAATAAATAACTTCGATTTGAACGTCAATTCTAATAAAAACTAATTTAACAAAAATACTCTTTTCAAAATAAAAATCTAATGAAAAAAAAAAGATATTTGATAATAATTATATTTATTAAGAAAAAATGCAGACACACACACACATACATAAATATATAAAATATTATTAAATTCTATTTTTAATTATTTATACATGTACGTACATAAAAAGAAATTGCGAATGATTATAATTAAATTCATATAAAATAATAATAATAAATGTTTGATGTCATCACAGGATATGATATTTAATTATAATTAAAAAAAATTTTATCTAAGAAATTAAGAAATTAATAATATACAAAAATAAACTTAATGACGATAATACTAATAATATTAACAACAAAATAAAATAACATAATTAGTAAACAAACAAAAATAAAAATATTTCTATTTGAGACAATCGATTTTACTAATCTATTCGTAATTCAATTCTTTCTGGATGTGACGTAAATTTTTATGTAATTTTTAAGACTATTAGTTTTTAAAGAGAAATCAAAATAAAATTTAAATAAATAACAAGAAGAACATTAAAAAAAATATATTAAATTTATAAAAAAAAAATATTTTCTTTAAAACTGTTTTTTTTTTAATTTTTTTTTTTTAAATAGAAAATCACAAAACAAAAATTGATTTATTAAAATATAAACAAAATATTTGCCCTTTTTATATTTAATTGAAAAAATTTATTTTCTATTAATAGCCAAAAATTTAGAATAGATAAGAAAAATATCAGATCAACAGAATTTTATATATTTTCTACCACAAAAAAAAATGTTTACTAAACAATAAATGAATTAAAGTTAAACAAAAATTATTAAATTAATAATCATGTGACTGAAAGTTTAGTTTAAGTTTTTGTCTTTTTTTTTGTATTTTTTTGAAGTTGTTCTAATAAACATAAATAAATAATATTAAATTTTCAGCTCAAAAATTTCATGTTAACATTTAGATAGGAATGCCAAATGACAATCCAAAGCGTAGCGTTGCACAATATAAAAAGCTCAAGAATAAAAATATTAATACTTCCATTTGCTTAATTTTTTTTTAATAATTTAATATTTTTTATACTATAATATTATGGAAATGAATACAATAAATACAACAAATACACAAAAAAAAATTAAAGGAAAGTAAGAAAATAATCAAAATAAAAACCAATTTAAAAATATTTGATATGAAAATTATTGTTTTAGTTTTATTAAATTTAAAAAAAAAATCAATTCAAATAATTCAATATTTTTAAGTCAACTACAATATATTAATATAAAGGTTTTTTTTTTAATTTAAAATTTAAATTTTCTTGAGCTTTTGGCACACTCGTAGCACACTCGTTTAGAAACTATTTATGTAAAAATAAATAAAAACAAATAATTAAAAGAAAAAAAAAAGAAAAACAAATTATATACATATAAAAACATACATATACATATAATAGTTTATAAATAAATTTAATGTATTATATTATATGTAATAATTAATTAAATACTAGAATTAATTAAAATATATAAAATTGTGTCATATTGAAATTATATTGAAATCGTAATAAAAATTTTTTTTGCATATTATTTTACTTTTAAATAAAATAAAATATTGTGAAAATAACCCAGAATATTATTAAAAATTATAATTCAATATTTCAAAATTACGTGTATGAATCGTTTAAAAAGCAAGAAAAAAAATTTTGTAATATTTTTAAAAGGACAAAAAAAGCGTTTGTTTTTTTTTAATGAATAATATGATTAAGTTTTATTCAAATAAGCTGGTCAGTATTATATCTATCTATGATATTGTCTAATAGTTTTTTTAATACATTAGGGCCTCGATTTAATCGATATCTTAGACAATTTCAAAACACTAATATTGTATAAAATTTTTTTTTGGAAAAATAAATATATTTCCTAAACAATATATAAATGTACCATATAATTAGAGTATATCTTTTTATTTATCTAGAATAGACAATCATTAACAAAAAAATACGTTTTGATAACATAGCTAAAAAATGCCATAAGTCGAGTCAGTAAAAATTAAAGAACACTGCATACCAGAAAAGACTTCTTTATATATTTTATTAATCAGAAAGGTTTGAAAAAAACCAAAATTTAATCTTATTGTACTTATTTTCTTTGAATAAATTAAATATTCAAATCTATCTATAACAATATACAATTAAAATCTATTTGTTTCAAATATTTTGAATAACAAAAAATACAATAAAAAAAAACCTTCTTGCAGTCACATTTCACAAATAGAAATTTAGACAATAATAGTTTTTTAGTAACAAATATTTTTATTAAAAGGTTCAATAAATGAAATATTTTCTGGTATGAAAGTGTGCTCTTTCGTTCTAAAAGATTAAAAAAAAAATTATATTTCGTTAAGACGGCACTTTAAAATGAAGCACATCAAAACATCCCAAATTAAAATTTTTAATAGTTTACGTATATATGAGCAAGGATATTATTAAGTGCACAAAATATTTAGAAAGATAATTTCAATAAAAAGTCAATCGAAATAGACCGACTTAGACCTGTTGCCAAATTAGAATTTAAAATAAAAAGTATTTAGTATTTTAAATTGTTGTTTAATGAAAAAAAAATTACACATCCCAATTTTTTATAGAATTTTAATTTGTTCTATACTAAAATACACTTACTCTAATATTAAAAGTCTTTAGTTTATATTAAAAACTTGATTTAGGATATTTTTTATTTTTACTATTCGTTGTGCATACAAAAAAATATTTCTTTCTACAAACTTTAGAAAATATTGCCAATTGTTTATTTTCAACAATTCTCGTTCGTAATAGAATATTTTCTATCATAATTATTTTGACAAAAAAAAATAATTAAAATTTTATGTTCAAAGAACAATTTTGTAATTTATCCTATATTCATATTCTCAAAACCACATTTACAATCTTTTTGCAATAATATTTAACAAAAAGTCCTTATATACAATATATGTGACGCCAGTAAGGCTGTCGGTGAGCCTTTCGGAGCTGTAAAAATAGTAGTCAATTCTACAGGTTTACAATATATAGTAAATAGAAACTGATATTAAAGAATAAGCTCTGATCGAATCTCACAATATATTTATAAATATAACTTTGAGGTTGTTAAAGAATTCGTTTATTTAGGATCTTTGATATACTACCAAAATAAAATTAGTTTTTAAATTAGGCGGAAAAAATATTCTGGTCCAAATTAATTCCATACGCGGTCAAGGGGCAGGTTTATAAGACATTAATACTGATGAATTTAACATATTTCCACGAAAAATGGACAATGCGTGGCAGGATAAAGTTGCTCTCTGTCTTTTGCCAGATTAATAGACCTGTCTAAATATGGAAACTGTAGCATTAAATATATGGAACTTATGATAATAATGTCCGAAACATAAAAATGACAAGGTTAGGACACACCATGCGAACAAATAAAGAGGTCTCCTTGAAAAGAAGCTAATCCTAATCCCAGTTGGCAGATGTGCAAAGTGTAGACCACCATTTAGATGGAATAGCTTCTCCAAACAGAACCTATATAGACTCGTTGTCAGAAGTTACATGGATTTGTTTTTCACAGACAAATTTTGCTTGTTAATTATCATTATTTAATTTATTTACAAACAAAACATTAGACAATATTCCATCCCTTATTAAGTTCTCATAAAAAAATATTAATTTTCGTTATGCCAAGTTTTTAATTCATAAACAAACAGATTAACTAATTCTTAAAAAATTATATACTTCTTCCAACAACAAAAAAATATTATTATAATTATTTATTTTGGGTATCAAATGGGTTCAAAATCTATTCAGATCTTACCAACGCAATTTACCAAAAAAGATAGTCTTATTAAATAAAAAACAGTGTCAATAAATACTTGCCTATAAAAAAATCTTCGCTTTTTTATTGAAAACTACACCAAAAACTGACTTACATTACATCTCCTAAAATATTGACTAATCCTCCTTCCTATTCTGATCAGCTTATTATTGCTAAAAAATATATTCGCATAATTACATATAATGTAAATTAACATATAGAAGTAAATGATTAAATCGTGAATATTTTTTTTAAATATTCATAAATTAATTATTTCCATCATTCTACTTATAGTGAATTAATAACAAAAAAAAGATCCTACTTGCATACATAGACACATATACTCATATATATTTATGTATAATTTATGTGTATAATATAAAATTGAATAAAAAGAGAAATTTACATATTTTTATTAAAATTTTTAAATATTAAAATTCTATAACTCTTCTTATAATAAATAAAATTTTAATAATTATATATACATATATACATTAAAAAAAAACTAGATTTAATAATTATAAATATACATATTATATATATAAAAAGAAATTAAATAGGGGAAGATAAAGGCTCACTACGACTGAAATAAAATAATAAAATGAAATAAAAAACAAACATTCAACATATGAACTTATTTAAATTTAATATTTACATTAAAATATTTTAATGTAAGTACACAAACATAAACTTACTTACTTACATACATCATATATTATCAAATTAAAGAAAAAATGAGATTTATAAATAAACTACATAAATATGTTTTCTCCTTTTTTTAATTATTATTGATATTTAATCGAAACTTTATATTTGTATATTCAATACAGCTATTGTATATTTGTTGTAAATGATGTAATGATCGAATAAATCTGTTTAAAAAAAATTCGAATATATTTTCTAATTAATCTGGCTCTAGATAATACTAGTCTTTTCAACTTTTTTTTCCAAAAGAAATTTTGCATAAAATAGAAAACTAAACTTTCTTAAATCAAAACTAAAATAATTACAAAAAAAAAGATAGTATAAAACTGATAAAGTATATAAGAAACTATTTATATCGAGATTATCCCAATTGTGATGCTCGACTAAAATATATTTAGATCATTGTAATTAAATATATAAACTTAATGAAACGTTTTAAATGTACCAAAAAGAAGATTTAAAAAGAATAAATATAGTAAAAACATAAAATCCCGTATGTTATTTTATGAAAAATGTGTTGAAAGAGAAATTTTAATGAAATATTTAATAATAAAAAAAAAATAATCATCATTAAAGTTTTTATTATTTGTATTTTATCAATATTAATTTTGAATTCCAAAAAAACAAGTTTTTTTACTACGCTCTGTATTATTGGTCCTCTTTTATATAACTTTTACACCTTATGGCATACCAACTAATTGTGACAGATTAGAAAAAAAAAACACACTAATTGTTAAGGAAATTCAAATGTTTTTTATTTAATGTGAAGTACAATCGATACAATTAAGTTCTGAATAAAACGTCATTCAAATGGCCTCCACGACTTCTTTTGCAGGAACGAATTCAATGAACCCAATTTTCGAGCACTTTTTCCACTAAATCAAGTCGTATATCATGAATAGCACGTTCAATATTGACTTTTAAAGCTTGAAGAGAGTCTGGTTTATTGCTAAACACCAATAACTTCAAATAACCCCACAATAAATAGTCTAATGGTGTTAAATAATAACTTCTTGGAGGCCATTCAATGTCACAATTTCTTGAAATAATCGAATCTCCAAACTTTTCTCGCAATAATTCGGTTGTTGCACGTGCTGTGTGGCACGTAGCCCCGTCTTGTTGGAACCACATGTTATCAAGATCAACTTCTTCCAATTTCGGCCATAAACAGTTGGTTATCATCGATCTATACCGCTCTCCATTGACAGTAACGATGTTACCAGCTTCATTTCGCAAGAAGTACGGACCGATCATTCTACCAGACCAAAAACTACCCCAAACTGTCAATTAAGGTGAATGTAATGGGTGTTCATGAATAATTTATGGATTTTCTTCGCACCAGAATCGATAGTTTTGTTTATTTACCGCACCACTCAGATGAAAGTGAGCGCACGAAAAGTTGCAATTGGAGAACGATTATTTTGATAATGAAATTGAATAATTTGTAAACGTTGTTCTTGCGTATATCTCTCCATGATGAGTCAAAAAATGACAGATCATGACATATTACAAATGGCCGAAACGTCACTTAGAAATCATATTACTCTTTTTGGAAAACCCTTTCCATACCGAAACCTTATTTAACACCCCTTTGATTTGAAAAAAAAAATTGTTAGAATATTTTAGTTCACTTTTACACAATATTTTAGGCGCGCCCATTTGCCTGTAACCTTACACCGATAAGGTATGTAAAATTAAATCCATTAGGCCTGTTATTCATCCACTGGAATGACTATTCTGGTCCTTGACTAACGCACGAAGCAGGAGAAAGTAGCATAAGCATGTAATTCAATTATGTAAGATGCTTCCAATATGGTTCTAGAGACATCCTAGAATTATATTACCCTTATTAGATGTTCTTCTTCGTCTTTTTGAGCACTAAAACCCTTAGTGGGTTTTGGCTGGCTTTAGTACTTGTCTCTGTCTATCGCTTTCTGCTTCCGATTGTCGCCTTATTAGATCTACCTAGCTTCGAAACATTGATGACTATACGAGTACCAATGGACTATAAATTTTAAAAGGTTTGAACTTTGACAGAACATCCGCAAATCAAGCCACTAAGAACTTACGAAGGAAGATTTCAAACTAGCTTTTGCGCGATTTACCGAAAGAGATGATTACCATGTAGTTGTGGTCATAATAAACAATTATGGTATACAAAGTGCATTTTATGTTTCAAGTCGATTTTGTTTGGCCGCCATTTTGGTTTGAATGACATTTGTCTGTGGGCATTTGACAGTCGTAGATAGTAATCATTTATTATTGAGTATCTAATGCCGCAACAACGTGTTGAAAATATTAAAACAATTTTATTTAAATAATTATTCACTTGTGAATATGCGAAGAAAATTACGTGAATTTTTTTGGTGTTAATCATATGCCGAGCCAGTGAACCAATCAGCGTGTAATGAATAATTTTGAAAATACGCTTATATCTGAAAACGAAGATGCTAATCAACATCACCACTTTCCAACATAATTAGCTCATTGGGGTGACAGCACCGTGCAGTCACCATAACACCACTAACAGCAGCATTCCTATAGAAACAGGGACTAATGATGGCTCCGACCCAAACACCGCACCACACTGTCACTCTACGAAGATGTAGAGGTCCTTTGTGAATTGGTTCTGGATATCCAAGTACTCAAAAGCAGTTTTTTTGTTTATTAATGAAGCCACTTAAATTAAAATTTGGTTCGTCGCTTATTTTGATTTGAGCGAATTCGTTAAGAAGTTATGTAGCTCTAAAACGATTTTGCTCCATTGCTGGTAGCGCATATGATCTTAAGGTTGAAGTTCCTATATTACCTGAATTTTGTTCGGGTATAAATAAAAATTGTTATGCATAATATTCCACACAATGGATGCCTTTTGGAAGTTCCCGGAGTTACAGTTCCACGCACCGCACCAATATCCGGCTTTAATATCAACTTTTCGAAAATTATTCACTATATATTAAACAGTGCAATTTAAAGATATGTTGTCTCCGTCCCAATATTGCGCATAGTTTTCTGAACATTGCAGTAATTGATGAATTAATTTTTTTAATATTTTTATAATAACTACTACGTTGTTGAAGGTTATTACGTTTTATAATAATTTTGCAACGTCTACTCTCTAGGATTGCAGTTTATTAACAGACAGAATGACAGCTAACCAAAATGGAATCAATTAAATGTTGTCAACCTTGGGAACACTCTGTATTAATCGGAATTCAGTGAACTAAAAATTGATTGGACCTGTGTGGTTTTTATGTTCCAGGTCGGTTTTGTTTGGCCGCCATTTTGGTTTGAATGACATTTGTCTGTTGGAATTTGACAGTCGTAGATAGTGTTCATTTATTATGAAGCATCTAACGCCGCAAAAACGTGTTGAAATTATTAAAAGATTTTATTTAAATAATTCTTCAATTGTATGTGAAAAAATTATGTGATTTTTTTGTTGTTAATCATATACCTAGCAAGGCAACCATTCAACGTGTAATAAATAATTTTGGAAATATGCATACACTGGGAGATAAAGCGAAGCGTGGGCATCAATTAAGCAAACGTACACCTGAAAAGGTTGATGTAGTGAGGAAGAGTGGTACTGAATGTCCTGGTACCTCTCATCGATGCCGTGCACAAGAATTGGGAATATTTCTATCATGTTTGTTTAAAATTCTCAAAAAATATTTGCTTTGTTACTCGTATAAAATTCAATTGACACAACAGCTACAGGCAAATTACCATGAACGGCGGCGGGACTGGAGTGCTCGAGTTTTATAGACGACCAACATTTTTGGCCAAACAATCATTAAGAGTGACAAAGCACACTTCGACTTGGCTTGATTTGTTAATAAACAGAATAGCCGCTATTGGGGCTCTGAAAACCCTCAACTGATACACCAAAGACCACTAAGCCCTCGTACAGTAACTGTATGGCGCGTCATTGGCGCTGGCGACATCAATCACCCATATTTCTTTGAGGATGCTGCAGGCAATGCTGTAATAGGTACTGGTGGAGGATGCTGCAGGCAATGCTATAAAAGTAACTAGTGGCACGTTGCAAATTTTGAGAGGAATTTTTCCCAGCCGAATAATGCCAAAACCCTGACTTGAACCCTCCCAACATACCCTGACTTGAACTATCCCAATTTCTTCCTATAGGTGTACTTGAAGGAAAACGTGTACACTAACAAACCAACCACAACCTCAATGCTTAAGGACAAAATCGCTGTAATAACATCAGAAGTCTGCGAAAAAATATGAAAAATGTGCTTAAAAGAGCTCACCTTTGCGCCGCGGCCAAAGACAGGCATTTGACCGACATCATATTCCATACATAATGCTTAAGATCAGTAAAATATTAAGTTTAAAATTGTATTTTATTTAAAAGTTATTAAATATAAAACTTCGACCTGGAACATAAAACGAACCCTGTATTTACGATATTTATTTGATAAAGTGTTAATAAGTTAGAACTCTAATTTTTTTTGCTGTTTAAATAATTTGGGTGTATAGAAATTTTTCTATCAACATTAACAACATCGAGAGCCAGTCTAATCCTGTCAATTCAAACCATTTCAGATGCAGCGGTTTCCAATCAAGAGTTCCGAACATATCTTTAGCCTTCTGGCTCTGGGTGGCACTATCGTTCGATCGAAACTAGGACATAGATTGCCTTCTGATACTGGGCTTTTCGTTGATGGTCTCCCCCAACCATACAGAATAAGAATTAACGGGACATTAATTCTAATTTTATGATAATTAGCAGGCGTCGAATTGATCAGTTCTTATAAAAATAGGCAAATATTCTGGATTGCGGTTCATTGTTGGCAGAATATTTGCCTGTTTGTGAATATTCGCTTCAATTTTGCATGAAAAGTTGTCTGTGAAAAAAATTTCGGCAAGATGGGTGCCGCGTTTGCTCTCAGAGGAGAATAAGCGCAATCGTGTAGTGGACTCTGAGGCTATGTTGACACTCTTTCATCGCAATCCTGCCGAATTCCTTTGTCGATATGTCACTGTGGACGAAACCTGGATACACTACTACACTCCAGAAACGAAGAGACAGTCATCACAGTGGATTTTCAAGGGTGAACGGGCTCCGAAGAAGGGATTTTCAGGGGTGAACGGGCTCCGAAGAAGGCAGGGCATCATTTTTATCGACTACTTGGAAAAAGGAAAAACAATAACAGGAGCGTATTACGCGTCGTTATTGCAACGGTTGAGCGAGTAAATCAAAGAGAAACGCCCCCATCTGAAGAAGAAAAAATCCTCTTGCATCAGGACAATGCGCGTGTGCACACCTGCGCTGTTTCCATGGCCAAAATTGTGGAATTGAGAATGGAATTGTTGCAGCATCCCGCTTATTCACCAGATTTGGCCCCGAGTGACTATTTTCTTTTCCCCAATCTGAAGAAATGGCTTGGCGGACGACGGTTCACTTCCAACGAGGACGTCATTGCTCAAACGGATGAGTATTTTGCAGAACTTCCGAAATCCTATTTTTTGGACGGGATAAAAATTTTGGAAAAACGGTTGGAAAAGTTTTTAGAGCTAAAAGGAGATTTTGTTGAAAAATAAAAATTATTTTTTAAAAAAAAGTTTTTTTCCATCTTTTTCTAAGGACTTATTGAACGACCTTCGTAACTAGTTTTTTGAGTTAATTCTTTTGACGAAAATGTTTTAATTCCTGCGGCTGATATGTTCAACTCTTCAATATATTTTAGTACTCTTTTATACGAAGGATCTCTCGTAGTGTAAATTGAAAGACCTTTCAGTTGGACTTTGCATGTAAATTCACTTGTGCGAAAGTTTTACTGTCATACGGCCAAGCTTGTAACATTTCTGATGCATGACGGGATTTCTTTGTTTCTACGTCCCTTTACCATGTAGCTATAGATTTGCTACTTTAGCTCTGGACAGTGTCGTCCAGAGCTAAAGTAGCAAATCTATAGCTACATGATGGCTAATCATTTATTGGATCCGTTAGGGGTTTTAGTTTTTTTTATATTTGTAGAGGTATGAGTCGGTTTAGCGAGATGCCTTCGTTTCTGCCACTCTGTTTTGTGAACTTGATAAGTCTGTTTCGGTGTCTGTACAAATACCGGACGGTATCCTCCGAAATGTATTGACAACTTTTTCCCCCGATATGTATTGATGCGTCCGTCAGAAATAATATATCGTTGATGATCTATTTTTTTTTTTAAATAAATAAACATTTGAAAAAGACGCATGGTATGGTATATTTTTTGGAATTTATTTTCTTAATTCATTAATACTTTAAATATTCATTATTCGATTTTAGGTAATGAAACTGGCAATTGTAGGGAATTTAAACCAGAGTCAAGATTAATATCACTCATTGTTCCGGCAGTATTTTCAACAATAATTTTAGCGTTTCTTTGAGCAGCTTCACGAACGATGGGCAATTGTCTTTCTCCTTCTTGACTGTTCACATTTTTCATCATTTTCTATAAAATCAAGTGGACTTTTTATGGAAACGAATTAATTGCAAATCGTAATTTTTCAATTTTACCTCTAAAATACTACAAAGGTAAGCATGAGTTGCAATATTTAAATCCGGGGTAGGAAAACCACGCATCAAATTCGCTAAGCACTGATATAATTTCCTGTATACAATAAGAGATTTTTAATAAAGCATTTTAAATTTTATTTACATATATGGTTTTACTTGAAATCAATGCCACCCGCTTCTCTGAACGTAGGGTGTTCTTCGCCTTCCGCTATTGTCTCGAAAACAATAGGAAGTTCATAGTTGCATCCATCCGCATAACCTCTCTTCTTAAATGCCGTTGCCCAAGTGTCAAGAGAGCTATACAATTTGCTATTTATTTCTTCGCATACGTATTCTTGTGCATTTTCTGCTGCTTTATTTATATAACCTTAGAAATTTGAAGAAAATAAGTTATTTACTGAACTTTGTTTGTTAATTTCATCTTCCACACAATCCATATACTTTCAATATTTGCCGGATCAACTTTGGGGAATTTATATACAATATCTTTACAATTTTTCTCCGCACACCCATTTTGTATCAAATCAGTTAATAAAGACCTTTTATTGTAACCGTTTAACTTATGCTTTTTAATTATACGGCGTTTGTCTTCTGTAGTACTATCCTCATTACATGTATCGAGCGATTTTGATGAAGCCATTTCTAACAACTGCTTGTACACATTGTCAACTGTCAAAATCAGATTTTTACTGAAACAACATGCCCTCTACAAGTGAAAATCCTATTCAGCTTAGCTTAGACAAAAACCTATACTATCAATATTTTGTAGATTAAATTCATAATAAAAATTGCCATATAAAATTATTTAAGATTATTGGAAAATATTTTTTTTGTAACAAAATAATATAATGTCGTTTAATTAATATATAAAATATGCGAAATAGCAGAATTGAGAAGTAAATTAAATATTAAATTTATCAAAATCAAAACTATTTATATAACAATTTCTTCAATACATTTTACTTCAACTAACTAAATAAAAATGTTACTATATATTAAAATATATTTCTACAAAAAACATTTAAAACCTGGATTATTGAAATTTAAATCTTTTTTTTGTGTCATTACCGCAATTGGGGTTGTATCGTACACCTGTAATTCAATGCGTACTAGGCTTAGCTGCTAAACAATTGTGAATAAGATTATCTTTAACCGTCTTTCAGAAAGAATTTTAATTTACATTGTTTGTAGTGGTTACTCTTACTGTATTGTTATGGCAGCCCTGGTCAGTTAAACGCGCAGATTAATTTCGACCAGCTTCGCACTGCTCGAAATTGAACTGCATGAACTGGAGTCGTAACCCTGGTATATATGTATACGCAATTTTCTTGATTAATTATTAAAGAAGCGGCGAGAAATCGTAACGTTTGCATACTTTCGTGCAGATTTTTTTATGTATACATGACAACCACTGACATCGAGCTTTCGTAATAGGAATTTATTGAACTGCAAAAGTATAATTTATATTTATTTCAATTCATTTATTGGAAACAAAAATACAATTTAAACACAACGACAGGCAATATTTATTTTTTGTACAATCTTTCGATATGAAATGAATTGTATTTTAGGTTTAATATTTATTTCGTAAATATCAATCAAATATAAAGAGCTTCAATTTTGTAGACTTTTGGAGTTTTAAAAATCGCCATTCTCCATGAAAGTGGTAGCATACAGAAATGTTTGCATACTTTTATTGTTTTTCAACTTGATATTTTGGCACTTATCGGAAAGTACAAGTGAAAGTGTAGTTTTTATGTTTTTTTTTACACTTTTGATATCAGATAATGAAGTGTTTTGTAAAGAATTGCTTTTCATTCAATGAAATGACGAAGCCGGGAATTTCTTTCTTTCGGTAAGTCGATATCTTCATTTATACTGCAGAAAATAACAAAAAATTAGTTTAAAATATGTTTAATTGGTTTTTAGTGATTTTTTTGTCCAAAAAGTGGTTAAAAAGAGAAAAATTCATCATTGAATAATATGATGTTGACAGTTCAATGTTTACCAGAAAATAGTTCAGTGCCGGTGTACGTAAAGTGCTTGTAAGAAAATTTTAAGAAAAATTTTCTCATCTCTTGCGTATTTACGGAATATAAATGTGCTTGCAACTGAGAATTTATTTTATTCATATTAACGCAATCATTTATTTTAAATCCTCCATCGCTATAATTGTTCAGTCTGTTTTCCATTGCTTTTGGCTTATTATTTAAATAATTTTTTTGCATTTGTGCTTTCGCTTGCTCTATTAGCGCATTTTATAATGCATTTACTAAATAATAATGTTTTAAATTTTTTTTTATCATATTAGTTGTTAATTATTTAAGTACATTAAATTTTCCACCTTGTAATTTAGTTTTAAAGCTTTTGCTATAATGTTGTAAATGATTAAATTCTATATTATTAAAAATTTGATGTAATATTCTATGTAATTAATGCTTTATTTCAGTTCTTCGATAATCTAAGCTTTTCGGTCGACTTTTTCATGTAGTAATAACTCACTTATTCCAAACATAAATATAATTTAAACACGATAGAAGGCAGCAAATATTTTCTTTTATTCTTCTGGTATTAAATGCAATTGTTTTTTAAGTTTATTATTTAATTTGTAAATATCAATCAAATATCAAGTTCCATAATTTTATAAACTTTTGGAGAGTTTTTAAAAACGCCATTCTCCATGAAAGTGGTAGCATACCGAAATGCTTGCATATTTTTGTTTACATTTAGATAAAAAAAGTGTATATACTCGTATATACATAAAACAGAAAAAGAAAATTTACAAAAAGTGAATTAAAATTAAAAATTAATGACAAAAAAAAGAAGACGAAGAAAAAAAGAATACGCAGAATACGCAGCCAGCAGCCAGCCGAGGGAGAACTAAAGATGTTGGAGAAAGGAGAAAAGCGCAACGAACAAAAGAAGAATAACAAATGAAAGGAAAAAACAATATAAAAATTAACAAAACAAAGAGGTATAATTTACATTAAATAAAAAAAATTAATAATCTTAGTATAAGATAAAAAAAACAATATTTTGAAGAAAAAAAAATATTTATATACACATATTCCATTTAGTGCAGAAGAAAAAGACGAAAACTAATAAATAGATCGATCAAGTAAGATTACATTTGAGCGAAACTGTTAATACCATATCAGGTAAAACATTTATGTGCATAACTAAACAGAAAAAAAACAAGTTGACCATTAGAAGAAGAAAAAGATTACACTAATGGCTAAATTTATTAACCAAAAAGAAAAAACATGAAAAAGTATTGTTATTGTATAAATTTTAAAATGAAAGCAAAAGCAATAATTAAGTAACAAAAAAAATCTATACATGAGCATATATTATTGTATTCATTTAAGAATAGAAAAATGTATACACATTTCTAATAAGCTAATGTATTAGAAATAAAATAAATATTTAAGAAAACAATTTTTTTGCACACGGATGAAATAATAATAATAAAAGAGAGAAAAAAAACTGTTATGATATACATCAAAATAAAGAAAAAAAAACCTAAACTTACACATACGAGGGTCATCCAACAAGTACTTAGCCTACAAAAGAAAAACGAAAATTTTGAAAGGTGGCAATTTATTTTTCCACATAATCTCCTTCAAGCTCGATACACTTGGCCCAGCGATGCTCTAACTTTTTTAACCCGTCCAAAAAATACATTTTCTCGAGGGAAGCAAAATAGGTCTCCGTGGCGACGATGACCTCTTCATTCGACCCAAATCTATTCCCGGCGAGTGATTTTTTCAGGTTTGGAAACAAAAAGTTTTCCAGCCAAATCTGGAGAGTACGGTGGATGGGGCAGCAATTCGTAGCGCAATTCGACCAATTTGGCCTTGGCGACGGCGGAGATGTGAGCCGGCGCGTTGTCGTGGTCAAATCGGCCCAATAAATCAGCATTGTAGGGCCCCGTGATTGTTTTACCCTTCTCGAGGTAATCGAAGTGGATCACACCTTGTGAATCCCAGAAAACGGTGGCCATCAACTTTTCGGCCGATCGAACAGTCTTCGCCTTCTTCGGAGCACGTTCGCCGGGTGAAGTCCACTGTTTCGACTGTTCCTTGGTCTCTGGTGTGTACCAGTAAATCCATGTTTCGTCGACGGTCACGAAACGACGCAAGAACTCCGCTGGATTGCTCTGAAACAGCGCCAAACACGTCGCCGATGTGGTCTCACGGTTGCGCTTGTTTTCCGGTGTGAGCAAACGCGGCACCCATCGCGCTGACAGCTTTCTCATGCCCAGTTCTTCGTGTAGAATATGATACACCGTTCCTACTGCGATGCTCACAGTCTCAGCTATCTCGTGAACCTTCAATCGACGGTCTGCCAACACGAGATCGTGGACTTTTTTTAACGTTTTCCTCCGTAGCAGCCGTTTTTGGGGCACCTGGGCGTGGCTCATCAAAAACCGACGTGCGGCCACGAACAAACTCGTTGAACCAATTCTTGACGGTCGCCATCGAAGGAGAAGAGTCACCATACACAGCATCCAAGCGATCTTTGATATCGCTGCGCGTTTTCCCTTCCAAAAACAAGAATCTAATCACCGAACGATATTGTTCTTTTTTCATTTTTGTGCAACCGACCGACACGCTCGCTTTCAAAGGCTTTCAAAACAAAACTAATGAAGGGAATCGACTGAAACTTTGACAGTAGGCTACTAAAAGAATGTACTGCACGATGGTAAATTTCTTTTGTGACAGCAGTTCCATCAGGCGGTGAGGCTAAGTACTTGTTGAATGACACTCGTATTATAAGAATAAAAAAGAAAAATATACAATATTTTTTAATGATAACTTTGCATCAGAGAAAGAAAAAATAAGTATATTCATATGTGTATATAGAATCTATTGATTTGGTAATCATGTCTCTCACTTATGCCGGAAAGTTCGGCCATTTTTAATGTTCAGTTAATTTTTGACAGCTGTTTTGTTTTCACGTGTTTTGGCTCGTCTTCGATTTTTGCTCAATTTCGACCAAAAACAGCATCGCATTAACATTGATAAGAAGCTGTTGGACTCTGTCCGCGACGTACCAAATTTGCTCCAGAGGGTCATAACTGATGACGAATCATAGGTTTATGTTTATGACATGGAAACCAAAGCTCAATCATCCCAATTGAAGCTGCCGCACGAGCCAAGGCCGAAAAAAGTTCGCAAAGTTCGGTCGAATGTGAAGGTTTTGCTTACAGTTTTCTTTGATTGCAGGGGCGTGGTGCATCTTGCAACAGGGTAGAACGGTCAATGAGGAATATTACCTGCAAGTTAAGCGCAAGTTGCACGAAGCAATCCGCCAGAAACACCCGGATTTGTGGAAGAACAAAATTGGCTTTTGCACCATGATAACGCCCCTGCTCACGCATCGTTGCTTGTGCACGAATTGTTGGCCAAAAACAACACACTAATAATGCCGCCGCTACCGTATTCCCCAGATTTGGCCCCCTGTGACTTTTTTTTGTTCCCGAAACAGGTTCTTTGATCCATTTTTGGGAATGGGCAAAAATCGAACACATGCAAGCAAAGCAGCTGTCGAATTTGTCGGCATAAGTGAGAGACATGAGTATCAACATAACGCCACAAAAAATCGAAAATCGAATATACGTAACCCGCGGAAATTCGAAATTCGCGATACTTTTTGAACAGACCTCGTATACTAGCAAATAATAAATATATATTTTTTGAAAATTAATATTAACAAACTAAGTTTTTGTTTAAATTATTTTAATTTTATTTCTTTTATATGGTAAAATAACCAAAGAAATGTTTAAAAAAAAAATAAAAATAAAAATGTGTAAGGCGAAATTACAATACAAAATAAGTTTATTTTTTTCTTTAAACGGCTCTTCCCTGTCCGAGTTCTTCCCGCTCGGTCCATCGATATGTTATAGGTGAGCTTAAAAGCATTAGTGGTACACCAATCATTTTGGCAGGTTAGGATGGGGGTAGGGGAGGAGGGTAGTTGGTTGTCATTGAGAGAAAGCGCCCTAACATTTTATCTCTCTTCTACGAAAGTCGAAAATCCGCTCCAACGTTTTCTTCTACCTTTTTTAAATTTACTCGGTTCTTATTCTTTTCTCTTCTTCTTTTTTCTGTTTTTTTTTTGTTTTTCGTTTTTTTTTGTATTTATTGTACACTATATTAAATTTTTTTCTTAATTTTTATAGCCTCACCATTCTTTAAGTATATTTTCCAACCGATTTCGATTTTCAATCGTTGATTACCGCCCTTTTAATGCTGTTTATTGACCATAGTATGAGAGATGGCCCTATTTGGGAAGAAGTAAGGACTGATTATACCGTCAATCTGCAAGGTACATGATACAGTGTAGTTTTATGAAAGTTATGGTATTCCAAATATTTCTTGTGAATTTGTCTCTTTCCAAAATTTTAATTTTAATTTTAAAAGAACATTAAAAATTAGGAAAAATATTTAAACAAAAACATTACAAACTTAATTGCATAGAAGAACATTAAAAAAAATGCTTTAATGTAGTTAAATTATTAATAACCTATATTATTTTTAAAAAAAATTGAAAACAACACTATTTATTGAATGAAATCATCCCTTATGACACAATCTGCTTGCGCTATATACTAGAACAATAAAAAGTTATACATAACTTCATAGGCACGATTATATTATGAAAAAAAAATATTAAATAAAAGTGTGAGTATCATATATTTTTACGATCAAATTACAATTGTTTAATAAAAATACTGACTAATAAGTAATATATGTGTAGATACAAATTTGTTCTATCATTGGTCTTCTAATTATTATATTTAATGCATATGAAATAATGGTACATATTTATCTTATAGTAATAAGAGATTAATACGCTGATACCACCCAATTATTGTCAGATTATTTGATAAGACCTCATCATTGATATCCTAAATTAATTAAAATCGTTTTTATAAAAAAATGCATTTAAAAAAATCAGAATAATGCAAAGAAATAATTTTATAAGTCGTTATCAGTTAATAATACACTCGTAAATGATACACATATGTATAATTGTTCAGGTAATATTTGAAAAATATTGCTTTTACCAGATTTTTCCAGAATTGTAATTTCTTATATTAATAATATCTTCTACGAATAATATCATTGCGGTAACTGATAAGTACTTAGTAGACTTATGGTTTAGTTCATGTGCAATTGATAAACTGAAGACAATGACCGACTTAATGCCTAATTAATATCGTAAGTGAAATACAAACATTTCAAACAATATTTTATCTACTATTTTTGTAATAAATATATAAAAATTAAAAAAATAACCTGAATGAAATATTTATTATTGTTTATTATCTTCAAATATACAATGACTAATATTTTTTTAATATGTTTTTATCAAATTATTCGAAATAATTCATTGTGTTCATCGACATTCCGAAGCAATAATTTTACTGTTTAATATATTTTAAAAATCAAACTTTAATTAAAATAAATTCTTTCTTATTAGAAATAAATTAGAAAAATTGGTACGATATTTTCTATTTTAAAAAATTAAAGACTATTAGAAATTCTGGCAAAATTGTAAACATTCAATGATTAGCAAAGGTTAAAAAAAAAAATTATTAAACACACTTATTAATAGAGATAATAAATCTTGAACACTAATTTTTTTAATACTTATAAAAAATACCATTTTTGATAATTATTTTATGAGTATTGTAATTATTTGTTCATATAAAATTAATATACACAGTGATCTACAGTAAATATTACTCAATTTAAAGTTTAATTTTAAAAATTGTTCAAGTAATCATTCTGCTTGTTTTAATTCGCTTTAATAATGCATTAGTTACTACCATAACATAACTCAAAATACCATTTTTGGGTTAAATTGTAACTAGAAAAAGGCGAACCTTTAGTCGCCTTGGACAAATCAATTGCAACAACTTAATGAAGGATCCATTGAAGCTTTAATCAAATAAACTTTATTCTTTGAGACGAAGCATATATTCAATAAAATATTGTAGAAGAAATAGATTTCTAGGTATATTTTTAAAAAAATCTTAAGTCGAAATGATCCAAAGACTAAGTTTGGGAATTAAGGCAACTAAAATCAAGCAAGCCTTCGATCGTGTATGCCATTCTGGGCTCATCTGGAAAGTCAAGAGTTTCCTTCCTTCAACATACTACCTTGTTATAAATTCATATCTGTCCCATTATCATTCCAAAGTAGTAGCTAGCTCAGAGTCCTCAGAAATTAATCCTATTTTAGCGGGAGTTCAGTCAGTGTATTTGGTCCTATTTTATATAATATTTATAGACATGACATCCCATCTGAATACGGCCATAGGATCTACCCGTACAAATCATGACATAGCTTCCAATAATTTACAAATCCTAATCCACAATTTTCAATCGTTGTTTAAAAGTGGAGAGTGAAGGTAAATGAAGAGAAGAGCGCTTACATTACTTTCACTCTTTGCCAAGGACAACCTACCTCTTTATACCTTAATGGCAACATGATTCCATAATATGCTAAAATATGTCTCTCAAAACCTCACTTGGATAAGAGATTAACATGGCACACACTTGACTAAAACGAGTTGAAGCTAATAGACTTTACCTACAACTTCTTAGACTACTGGACAAACGTTCGAAACTAACAATAAATAGTAAAATTTTAATATACGAGTTCTGTTCAAAAAGTATCGGGAATTTTGTGTTTTTTTCAAAAAAATTTTATTTAGTCATGAATATCTATTTTGTCTCCTCCAAAGTAAGGAGACAAAATAGATATTCATGACCAATCCTCGAAGCGCTTCAAAAAATCCTTTTTTGTGATCTTGTTCAGCTCCTCCTTCGATGCCGTCTTTATCTCCTCAATAGTAGCGTAGCGTCGTCTTTTCATAGGGCTCTTCAGTTTCGGGAACAAGAAAAATTCACAGGGAACCAGATCTGGGGAATACGGTGGCTGTGGCATTATAAGTGTGTTGTTTTTGGCCAAAAATGTTAAAATCCAATTTTTGTTCTTCCACAAATCCGGAAGTTTCTGGTGGATTGCTTCGCACAACTTGAGCATAACTTGCAGGTATTATTCCTTATTGACCGTTCTACCCTGTGGCAAGAACTTATGATGCACCAAGCCCCTACAATCGAAGAAAATTGTAAGCAAAACTTTCACATTCGACCGAACTTGGCGCTTTTTTTGGTCTTTGCTCGTGCGGCTGGTTCCATTGGGATGATTGAGCTTTGGTTTCCACGTCATAACCATAAACTCATGATTCGTCACCAGTTATGACCCTCTGGAGCAAATTTGGGTCGTTGCGGACAGGGTCCAACAGCTTCTTAGCAATGTTAATGCGATGCTGTTTTTGGTCGAAATTGAGCAAAAATCGAAGACGAGCCAAAACACGTGCAAACAAAACAGCTGTCAAAAATTAACTGAACATTAAAAATGGCCAAACTTATCGGCATAAGTGAGAGATATGAGTATCAACATAACGCCACAAAAAATCGAAAATCGAATATACGTAAACCGCGGAAATTCAAAATTTGCGATACTTTTTGAGCAGACCTCGTATAACCCAATTATTAAACCTATTTGGGGACCTATGGAATTGAACTGTCGGGTTCAGCGAAAAATTCTAATTCCTATCACATCTAAGCCTTGTAATTTAAGATAAACTAGTAAAATTGCTACAATACATCGTTTCCTTTGTTTAGGATCTGTGCATTTATCGTTGTCAAAAATTTCACTCCCTTTTATCCTATCATCACAACCTACTCCTTAAAGAACTTTCTCTCATTACTTATTAGAATTTTTTAGAGTTATATAACTTTCATTAGTTATATAACCTGCAATTCATGCTGACCATTATTATAACAAATTTATAGTGTCAGATATAAATAAAATTGAAAAAATTCCGACTATAATAACTGAACGGCTGTCATGAAAACCGATATATTCTTTTAGTTTATCTCTCTTTACACGGTTTTTGGTAAGCGCGAAAGCAGCTACGTCGTTAACCTCCATAGATCTACTGTGGGAATAAGACGGTAAGTTTTTACCATCAGAGGCAGTATCCCTAATGAGCTCGCCACAGCTGTTTGGATTCCCTCACTTTTCTTCTTGACATTTCCAGCGATGCAGTCTCATACGGCATCGGCCACAGCCCGCATACCACCTTCAAATGACTGCGTTCGCCAATAGAGTTTTCCTACATTATCTGAGTACCCCGAGATTTGGCATTAATCGCGGGACAATGTTATTGTTACCGCCGTTGCTTTTTCTTTTAACAGATGATTGTTAAGCTGAGACCTTACGTCAATCAGGACCTCCAGGTGCCTCAGCGATATTTCTGAGGTAAACTCAAGCTCGCAAATCGTAATAGAAATTCTCTCGCTACACTTTCTACTCGTGATGAGTATTTCTTTCGTTTAATAGTCTGTACAAACTCGTTTGTTCGGTCGCTGCAAATATTTTGCAATGAAGACATTCTTGAGAAGATGGCACTTGAGAATTTTATCCCCAAAAACCAAGGCCTCAAAAACCAAGGCCTCACTTTGTAGGATCTGTCCCTATCACTCGACAGAATAGCTCTAGAGCTTAATCAATATATAATACTATAATTTGTCTGATATGGTCTGGAGCACCCATTTGGCTTAAAGCATTAATAATATTGGGTTGTTCGGAAAGTAATTTCGTTTCATTATCCTGTGGAACACTATACTTTTGCTATTGACCAATTCTGGCCTTTTTCCTTTAAGTGAATCATTCAATTTCTCCAACTGATGAACAGTACACTTCAGAATTGATCGTTGTGTTGCTCGGTAGAAGCTCAAAATAAAGCATAACCTTTTTTTTATACTATTTTTTTAAGAAATTTTCTGGAAGAAGTTCAAAAATTAAAAAAAAAATTAATTATAAATCTAATTTCTGAGACAAGCGCCAGAGGGCTTTTTGTAGCCCCATGACCTACCTCTTATTGCGTATGGACTGGCACTGTCAACTTCCCTAATGAAACTAAACGAATATAAGTTGGTGGGATCCATAAGATATCATTTAATTTGGTGTAGCAAATTATATTGGGTTGTTCGTAAAGTAAATTCGTTTTTTTTATACATACGTGTACTATGGAAGACTATTTTCTCATAGTGAAGAAATTGACCAATTGAGGCCTTTTTTCTTTAAGTGAATCATTCAATTTGTCCAACTGATGACAGTACACTTCAGAATTGATCGTTGTGTTGCTCGGTAGAAGCTCAAAGTAAACGATTCCTTTGAAATCCCACCAAACAGATAGCATAACCTTTTTTTGATGAATATTGGCTTTCGAAGTATTTTGAGCCGGTTCATCTTTTCTAGTCCACGATCTTTTGCGCTTAACATTGTTGTAGACAACCCATTTCTCGTCCCCTGTGATGATACGCTTTAAAAATGGATCATTTACTTGGCGTTTGAGAAGCAAATCACAAACGTAAATTCGACGGCACAAAATTCTTTCCGTAAGAAGATGAGGAACCCATATGTCGAGCTTTGAGATTAAACTTTGCCGTTTAAAATAATCATGAATTCGATAAATTTAATCTCTCACCGATCTCACGAGTTGTTGTTCGCCGGTTTGCAATCAATTAATGCCTTTATTGTGTCTTCATCAGCTTCAACTGGCCTTCCAGAATGTGGTGCATCTTCAAGATCAAAATTGCCGGATCGAAAACCTGGTGCTCACCTAACACATCTTCTCCATACACGTCGGATAATTTTATTCTTTCTTAAACAGCATTTTGATTTTTCTATAGTAAAAAAGTAAAATATGCCGAAAATGCCGTTTTTCACTTCCCATATTTAAAAGGGTACCAACCAAAAACTGCTATGCAGAATCGATCGAATTTTTTCACAAGCAAGCCTTGCTATATCAGCTATCCAAATACATATGATTATGCGGCTTAAGAATGAAGTTGGTTGTGAAAAACTACAGTTAAGTCTTCTATTAAGAAAAAATTTCGTTGTTCTTTCCGAACAACCCAATACAACTCCATCTTATCTTCGATGGCGTTACGCGCAAAGCAGACCATTATATCAATAGTATCCAAAGTATAACTTGTCGTTCTGAGGTCATATTAACTCGAAAAATTGGACTGTATGAGAAAGGGTTTCAAAGGTGCATATTCTCGTATACGTATTTAGAGTAGTGTTCTAATTGAAACGTAATGCAAATAAATATACACCGATTCGATTATTTTATTTCTTAATTAAAAACAACAAAAATGATATTTTCTTTTATTTTAGTGATATAAAAAAATGTTCAGTTCATTTCATTTATTTAGAATTAAGTTTTATTAAAATTATTATTTTCGATAATTTTTCTTTTACTTCATTTTAACATTTAAAATTTTGTAAAAGTAAAAAAAAAATTTCTACCAAAACTTGATACAAAAACTATTTGTTTGTTAATAAAAAATTTTTTATTTATAAAATTCAATATTTATTTTCATCATGTTTATTCAGAATTCTATTCACAAAAATTGTAACTAATAAAATGAAAATTTTAAATATTTTCTTAATAAAAACATAATAAAATTGTTCAAATTAAACGTAAATTAAATGAGTAAACTTAAAGCTCAACATATTTATAGAACTAATAAGTATATTTTCACTTAAAACGCATCTTAGTTGTTACACCTATACGAATATAATGTCTGTATATATATATAGCCAAACAAATCGCAAAATATAATTAATTTTTAATGACAACAAAATTCGAAGCATTTTTTGTACATTTTTGATAAAATAAAATTGATACGTGATAGAATTTTTGACAATTACGGTCTTTAATTTCCATGTTCCTGAAGGTAGTTTTGTTTTAAAAAAAAAATCATCACAACATTAATACATTAAAAAAAAATTGATTAAACTAACAAATATTAGGAAAAATATTGAAAATTTGTGCTTGTGTATATAAATATGAAAAAATTGATAAAAACTCCCAATACTCTTATAAAATATTCGGACGCCCAAACAGAGAAATTTGGCAATCGTCTTATGCATAAATTCATTGGGACAGAATTTTTTTTATTTAAGAAGTACACGTTAAATGGGGATTTCCAGGAAAAAGCTATTGAAAATAACAACAGCTTAACATTGTGGTAGGGGATTCAACTGAGCTTAATCAAGTTTGAAAGAAATGCCATTGGGTCAGTTAAAATTTGCGATTGAATACCCAGTGTTGTTGCTCATATAGTCGATCTCGCGCTGCCCATTGTAACACTTCGAAAAGGTTTATTGTTGTTTCGTGCCGATATGTTTGCTCATATCTCAAATTATTATTATTAATTAAATCAATTAGTCGAAAAGTGTTATCTACATACCAAAGTTGTGTGTATTCATAAATAGAAAAAGTTTATAATCATAAATAGTACAAAATATTCTATGAAAACAAAATATAAAAAAAAGTAGATACAATGAGAAAATAAACAGAATTATTGTTAAGTGCAGTAAAGACAATGAACAAATAAAGTTAAAAAAGTATTTTGAACAGAAAACGCTAGTAGGGAAATCGTAAAAAATGGATAGTCGAAGTGAACCAATTCCAGCACCGAATATACCCACGAATGCATTATTGTCACTCAATCGACTCAATGCAACAAATTCGGCAACAATACCGGCTGCCATGCCGAATATGTTTGCAGTCCCCACTTTACAGCCCTCAAGTGTTATAAATTTGACCAACTCCAGTGATGTGGTGATTGGACCAATGACCCAGTACCAAGGGCCTGTGACTATTTACCAGTATATGGATGCTACTGTTGAAGCACGCGCATCACATTCGAATACAGGTGCATTAGAAGTTCCTAACAATTGTATAGCAAGTTAAAACTTATAATTTTATAGTTTAATGATTATTTATATATATATGCATATACATATAACGCGTTAAACACAAATAATTTCGAACATTCTTAGAAAATGATATTGGTCAGATATTCTTGGAATAAATTTTTTAAAGTTACTATGTCGATAAATTCATATAGAATGCATGAAAGTATATATGTTACACATAGGAGAAAAAGAAAACATTGTGTTTTTTTCCGCTTCACAAAATAGTATAAGATTAAACCCTGTCCGTATCGTGTTTTTGTAGTGCGCTCCGGAAAATGGAATAGTCAAATTAGAAGGTACGATGGCCTATCAAATTTTGTATTAAGCTTGGTGAGAATATTCGTTATCAAGAGTACAAGTATTTCGATGGCATAAAATATTTTTGCTGGGCCAAGACTAATATCGCCCAATTAGGACTTACCCCGCCCCGGCCCCCATCACCCACCGCCTCCTTGACCATCGAAAAGTGATGAAAATGTGAAACGAGTAATGGATCTTATGAAGCTAGACTGTCGATTATCGTTGAAGCTATTTAGTGAGTCCGTAAAAAGCTCAAAAAATGGGTTCTTCATGTTAGATTAAATATTGCAGATGCACTACTATGACAACACCTCCTGTCACATGGCCACTTCCACCAACGATTTTTGTCGGCCAAAAGGCTTTCTGAAGTCCACAGCCCGTCTATTCACCTGATCTAAGTCCGTGCAATAGTTTTTGTGTTCCAAGATCGAAGAACAATTGAGAGGAGAACTTCATATTGATACTGTCGATAATATCAAAAGAAGTGTAACCAAGAAGCGGAAGATAATTCTAATGCAAGTCTTCCAACTGGATTCAACTCGAATAACCTATAGCTCCTCGGTATAACCAAATAAAATTGTTGCAAAAAAAAATTAATCTAATTGAATTTGGTAGTATTACAAAAAAAACTAATATTTTATCAAATATACTATATAAAATTGGATCAGCTTTTTCCTTGTAGTCAAAGTATTTTATCATAAAAATGAATTTTACAATTTAAACTAATTAGGAATTATTTATCTTAGAAGAGCAGTTGAGATATTCATTTGGATATTGTGGGAAATTTCATATTACGCATACCATATGTGTCTTTATCACTTTTCTTCTGACTAGTTTTTCAAGTAAAATCAATAAAGACGAGAAACCCGCAGATAATAGCATTCGTATTCATAAAACTAGTCAATTCGTTGTTGTATACAATTGTGACATATATGAATATTAGATAATATAATATAAACAAGTGCGGTAAACTGTATACACCCTATACTCACCTATACTATAAATATTTGTGCATTTGTATATGAAAAACAGATATTTTAGTTCTCTTTCGGTTCACAATCTTTTTATGCACTTAAGCATCATTTTTACGTATGTGTTTAGACGTATTTTCCAAAGTTATGCAAATACCAGTTATATTTTGATATAAAAAAAACTATAGAATGTTGACATCCAACTTAATATCGCTAATCTATTTATAGAAATAATTTAACTTTTATCCAATTTTTACAGTATTTTGAGATAATTTTAAGTCAATGTTTTTAATATTTCTCAACTTAAATTTGCTATTAAAGTGAAGTATTGATATTTTGATAAATCGGTTTTTAAAATACTTAATAATTAAGAAAAAACAATTAAAATAATTAATAATTATTAGAAAGGTTATTAGTTTTTTTCGAATTACTTTTTATCTTTTTCGTTTTTTGGATCAACCTCTACCATTAAATTAATATACTATATTTCATATCCAAAACAAATGTCGTATAATCCAGAATTTCGTTTTGACTATGACTCTTTCTTTTGAATTTTCTAACACAATAAAAAAAAACATAATAAAATTTTTTTAATTTAAACGAAATTAAAATGAGTAAACTTAACTACAATGTTTATATTTATAGAAGTAATAACAATATTGGGTTGTTCGGAAATTAATTTCGTTTTTTCCTAACAGAGGACTAAATTGTATTTTTTCACAACCAAATTCACACATAGACCGCATAATCATACGTATTTTAATAACTGATATAGCTAGGCTTGCTTTTCGATTGATTCTGCATAGAAATTTTTGGTTGATACCCTTTTAAATATGGAATGTGAAAAACGGCATTTTCGGCATATTTTACTTTTTTACTATAGAAAAGATAAAAATGCTGTTCAAGCGATCCGGCAATTTTGATCTCGAAGATACACCACGTTCTGGAAGACCAGTTGAAGCTGATGAAAACACAATAAAGGCATTAATTGATGCAAACCGGCAAATAACAACTCGTGCGATCGCTAATAGATGAAACTTATCGAATTTGACTGTTCATGATCATTTTAAATGGCTAGGTTAATCTCAAACCTCAACATATGGGTTGCTCATCTTCTTACGGAAAAAATTTGTGCCGTCGTATTGACGTTTGTGATTTGCTTCTCAAACGCAAAGAAAATGATCCATTTTTGATGCATATCATCACTGGGGACTAGAAATGGGTTTTCTACAACAATGTTAAGTGCAAAAAGTCCATGTTAAGTGAATGGGTTGTCTACAATAATGTTAAGAGTAGAAAAAATGAACCGGCTCATAATATTTCAAAAGCCCTATATTCATCAAAAAAAGGTTATGCTATTTGTTTGGTGGGATTTCCAAGGAATCGTTTATTTTGAGTTTCTACCGAGAAGCACAACGATGAATTCTGAAGTGTACTGTCATCAGTTGGACAAATATTGAATGATTTACTTAAAGAAAAAAGTCTAGAATTGGTCAATTTCTTCACTATGAGAAAATCGTCTTTCATTTTTATGAAAAAAACGAAATTACTTTCCCAACAACCCAATATAATTTGATCCACGAAATTGAAAAATATCTTATGGATCCCTCCAACTTATATTCATTTAGTTTCATTAGGAAAGTTGACAGTCCCAGTGCACAAGCAACAATAGGTAGGTCATGGGGCTACAAAAAGCCATCTGGCTCTCGTCTCAGAAATCAGATTTATAATTATTTTTTTTTTAATTTTTGAACTTCTTCCAGAAAATTTCTAAAAAAAATAGTAACAAAAAAATAATTTCGTGTTATTATTCATAAAATCTTAATTTTGAGAGTATATTGTTTTTTTGAATGAATTTGTTTATTTTTCTTATTTTATAAAAAATTCAAATTGTTATAATTATAATAAGGGAATGTTAATGAAATACTAAAAATATATACATACAGTAGACTCGCGGTAACGTGAACTATATAAAACCAAACGAGTTCACAGTAACGAGATTGTTCATGTTTACGAGAGTTAAATTTTAGTATATATGTTACATAATTCAGTATTCCTCCACGAATAATAAGATTGAAAAAGAAATATTAACATAAAACATAAACATACAATTTATTGTATGTTTGTGAACATATATTTATTGTGAACAAACATTTATTGTGAACATACATTTATGTGAACATATTTATATATGTAAAAAACATTAATTTTTTGTATTAAAAAAATCCTTTACGCTCGTTTGACGCGTCTTGACTTCTAAGCTTTTCATGAGTGCTCTTTCCCGCAAATTCCTGAGTACGACAAGCTCTTTGGAGTTAGCTTGATTAACTTCCGCCCATTCTAAAGCATTATTAAAAATTTTAACAGCCTCTTTTGCTGTAATTTTACATGTATTTGGCTGTTCAAAATCAATTTCTTCATCAGATATTTTGTCGTTCCCATCTCCGGAAACAGTTTTTTCAGTTTCTAAATTGTCCTCATTCCATGTATTAATATCAGCAATAGCACACTCTTCCTATAACCAAAATATTTCATCAAAACTAACTTTTTTAAATACACAATTTTATACAAACCTCCGGATTAATTATTTGAAGAAGATCAATGTTATTTTGTATAGCTAATGGTATTTCTGCCCAACGATTCTGCAATACACTTAAAGGGATATCCTCCTCAGAATCAGGATTATTGTCAACAAAGCTAAAAATAGTTTTCCAGCATTTGGCAATTGTTGTTACTTCAAGTCGGTCCCAAGCAGCTTTAAGAATCAATATTGCATCTTTCAAATTTAGCTTTTTGAGTGTTTCTGACACATTTGATCCTTTAGCTACAACTGATGCCAATAAACTGTTTCTATAGTAAAGTTTTGTGCTTCTGATCGCGTTCTGATCCATTGGTTGGATCAGGGGTGTGACATTTGGGGGCATGAACATGGTAAAAATGCAACCATCTTCTGATATTAATTCACTTTCTGCAGGATGCGATGGTGCGTTGTCCAGTAATAAAAGAGCCATAACTGGCAAGTCCCTACTTTTCAAAAATATTTTGACCTAAAAAGGATAAACTTTTTCAGTTTATATGACAAACATTTTAATGGTTGATTTACCTGTGGTATAAATGAATGATGAAACTATTCGGTGAATATGGTGCATGTCATCCAAGCAGATTTAGAATTTTTGTAGTCAACTGGACAATGAAAGTTCTTGAAGGAGCGAGGGTTCTTTGCTTTTCCGATGACTAGTGGTCGCAGCTTATGTAAACCAGTTCCATTTGTACAAGCAAGAAAAGTTATTAGCTGCTTTTCTATTTTTCTGCCGGGGGCAGTTTTTTCCCTTGAAGAAACGTATGTTTTGTCTGGTAAAAGCTTCCAGAATAAACCCGTTTCATCAGCGTTATAAATTTGATCAGCACACAAATTAAACTGCTTCATTTTAGCTTGCAACTTTTTTTTGAATGGTAACACAAGCTCTGGTTGAGAAGATAATTTTTCACCGCTGACTTTTAAAAATCTTACCCCAAACCGAGTTTTAAAACGTTGAAGCCAGCCATCGCTAGCATTAAATTGAGCATGATTGTTTTCCTTTATTTTTTTATGTAAAAACTTAGCTTTTTGTTTCAGCATATCGCCACTAACTTGAAAGTTTTTCTCACGCTGCCGAAGAAACCATCGATAAAGATGCTTTTCCATTTTGGGTAGTTCCGACAGTTTCAGGGTTTTCCTTTTAGTGGATCCAGAAAATGTATCATTCACACATCTTAAAATTTTTTCTTTTTTATTTCTTACAATACTATTGCACAAATAGTGGATTTCGCTACTCCAAATTGTGTTGCCAAATAAGTAACACTTATTCCGCAGTTAAGCTTTTCTATTACTTCCGCCTTTGCTGTTAAAGTTAAAAACTTTGGGTGTTTTCCGACCATAATTAATTTATATTTACTTTTCACTAAATTTGAAGCAGAGCAGACAAAATTTAAAAGAATACTAGGAGCGTACGATATTCACTGCTTCAGTATCTTATACGTATACAAACATGCATATTACTTATCGTTGTTCGCTCTGTACTATTTACATGGAAAATTCTACTACTTTACTATTCAAATACATACAGATGGTATTAGAAATAGAAAGAACCGTTTAAAAAAAGTGTTCACGTTACAGGGCTGTCGAGCATTGTTCACGTTATCGAGAGCCCATACAAAAAAAAAATTGTTCACGTAAGCCGGAGTTCACATTAGCCGGTGTTCACGCTAGCGCGAGTCTACTGTAATAATAATCAATAGTTCGAAATGATTTTCTTTTTCAGTTTTTATACATGTACTTATTTTGTAAAAAAAAAACAATTATCATAAATTCGAAGAATAAAAAACAAATTTTTTTAAACCTATCGAAAAATTTTGAGTAAAAATAAGTTTTACAGTTGAGAAAAAAACGAATTTCTTTTTTTTAATGTAAGTAGGAAAAGTATTTTTCTTTATTGAAAATAAAACTGTCCCAAAATCGTGATGTTGCAATATGGAATAGTCGTTAGAATACGTTCTTATGGTCTAGATCGGAAGTAAAATATTTAAATTCATTAAATGCATACACAAATAAAAAAAATGCTTGTACAAAAAAACTGTTAAGGGGCTGGTCTGGTAGCACAGCCGTAAGCGTGCTGGATTATCATCCAAAAGGTCGTGGTTTCGAATCCCACTGAGGCATGGTTCTAAGATAATTCCCAAAAACCAATTTTCTTTGCATTCTAATTTAATTCTCTTATCCCGTTATCACTTGTCGCCAAATGACCTTTAGTGTCTTGGCGCTTAGAATATACATTCTAGTCAATAGTAATATTACTTGTTAGTGTCTTGGCGCTTAGAATATACATTCTAGTCAATAGTAATGTTACTTGAAATGAAAACAAACAAGCAAATTAAATTATAAATAATAAATATACATTTGAAAATAATTTTACAAGAAAATTATAGCCTTCAGGATCAGATTTGAAAGTGAAAATTATAGTAAATTGTTTTTGATTAATTGACATCGTTTTTTTTTAAACTGAAAGAAGATGCGCAACATATCGTGAGAAAATATCGAAATATTTTATTATTCGTATGACCACCAAGGCTCAGTTTGCACGCCTACATCCAAAAGTCGAAGTTTTCGATGAAGTTTCTCAATAAAAGCAGATTAACGGCCTCAATATCTTGTCGAAGGTTGATTGTCATACATTTTTCCTTTCAAAAGACCGCAATAAAAAAATGTCCAATGGTGTTGAATACAAGATTTTGCAGGCCAATTCAAATCAGCGTTTTGTGAGATTATTTGGCGCCGTCTTGTTGAAACCAAAGCTCATTCGCATACAATTTCATTAACATGTCCCGATACCTTTTCGAAGAAGAACGGACCATTGATTGCTCCGGCCCATAAACCGCACCGGACACGATGCATCGGTATTTCGTAAATCACAAGATAACTTTTCTTCGACAAGGTATCGGGACATGTTAATGAAAAAAATTATGATATGTGGTATTTTGACAGAAATATTGAAAATGGAAAAAAAACAATGGCCCCCCACTCTATATAACTTCAAAAGAAATTATTTTCAAGCAAGTCTCACTAACCATTAAAATATTTTTTATATATTAGCAAAAAACAAATATTTTTGGGGCAGTACCGGTAGTAATAATTATATGACATAGTCCTTACCGCTCATTCCAGTAAATGTAGGGCTCCCAAATCCTGGAGAAAGTTTCAAATAAAAAAATACTATCATATTTTTTGTTTAAATAAAACGTATCATCAAAAAATATTTTATGAATTCAGGTTAATTTAGTTTGAAATTTTATTAGTTATCTACAATACAACTAGACACTATTATGACAGGTAAAAAACAATGAAGTCGGAGTTAAAAACTATCGGTGCCTTCTCTACCTAACAATATATTTTAAGAGATCTGTTAGTGAATTTATCTTTTAACGCCGATGATTGCTTAGGGGGAAGGTAGCAGAAGCGAGTTTTTTAACAAATGGATTAGAGGATAATTGAGTGTAAAACTTTTTATAATGAGCAATACAAAACTGTCGTGACTTAATATTCCTCGTTATAAAAAATATAAAGTTTTTATAATAAGGAATATTTAAGTCACGATGAATAACTTTGTTACGAACTTAGAACGGAACATCAATAATTTTTTGAAGGATTTTGGATTCAAGCAGTTGGAACACTAACTCGAACCTCGATCTTCAATACCATACGTCCAGATGGGTTTCCAAATTATGCTCTAACCTAAAAACGTTTCTTCTTTAGAAACAGTTTTGATCGGTTGTACAGTTGTCTAAGTAGTTTACAATAACGTCTAGGAAGTGAAACAAGTAATAATACTAGGTAGGGTACTATATTACATGGTGGAGTAATATTGTCATTAAAGTATACAGTAATGCATGGTTTTCGACTGAGGGTGAAGGCAACATAACCATTCACCTTCACTCTCCATCTCATAAACCAGTTTCGGGAATTTTGTATATTCTATTGTAAATTTCTTGTAGCTATTTAAATGTTTGAAAAGGATAGAAGAACGGAATTAGATTGTTCCAGGTAAAAACACTATATATAATACATTTGGGTTAAGGATATTGTATTGCAAAATACCACCTGTGATAGGGACAATTTCAAAATATTCAGTATTAACTGACTACTGGGAAATAAGAAAGTTTGTAGAAGGAAGGAAACCCTCAAGTTTCCAGAGCAATCCAAGATTCCGCACATGATCAAAGTCTTATGTGTATGATATGTCTAAAAAATATGTTTTTGCTTAAGAGCGAACATAATGTAATTAATTACGCGATAAAATTACTGGATTATAATTAAAAATTTGTTTTTCTTTCAATTTTTGGTAGAATGGTGAGTAAGATGATAATTTCTTCATAAGATGATGGAAAATAGATGGGATATTCAGACGCATTGCCAGGGGTATTTTTATTGGGAAGTTGATGGTTTGCGCGAAGGAGTCACCACAAGTGGAATTATTAGTTCGCCATGCATATTTAGTGAGTGTAATGTATCGTCTTCATGTTTAGTGAAAATAATCACCTCAGTTTTTTCTATATCCACTTTCTCTCAGGCACTATCATTTTGCCACAATAGATGAAATATTCTTATAAGAAAGATAATATATTCGGATTGTTGAGAAATTTCGTTATGTTTTCCTTTAGAAATTACGATTATGATATTGAGCATAAACGAATTTTTATTTGTTATTACATTTACTTCATATTTATATATAATATCGTGACTTCGAACATTATTGTTATATTTATTAAACTTATTACAGTTGGTTAATATACTAATGCTAATTCTAACTTTAATTTTGAAAATAATTTTTGTATTCAAATATAATATAATAATTTAAAATAAGTAAAATTTCTTTTTCAAATAACCTTGGAGAAATACTAAAAAAATTAAAATAATTAAATTGGACGAAAATATTGCAATTGGCTAATGGAAAAAATTATTAACTATGAGCTTTTACTCCTATTTTTCCTAATCGTTTATATAGTAAAATATTATAATTTATATTTTAAGAAGCTTTTGTTCAATATACTTAATATAAAATAGACATATCTTTTGGGATAGAAAATCAATAAATAAATCAAAATTATATTTTATAAATAATTTGAATTTATAGTTGAGCATTCTACTGTCTAGCAGTGTCCAACAACGTCATCGCGTTGTCGATTACGTAGGGTTTTCGCTAGAGCGAAAAGATTACTGCCCAGGCGTATTTCTTGACTTTTCGCACGCTTTCGATCATGTATGACATCCTAGATTGCTTTATAAGTTGCACCGAGTCCTACCCTCTGGTTATGTTCACATCTTAAAATTTCATATCCCAGACCAATATTGTTAGATAGCTGAAAATATTGAGTTTTACGACATTTACAAATATCCTATCTCTGCCGGTGTCCCTCAGGGAACTATCCTAAGTCCAACATTTACAATATTTACTCCCATAATATTTCTTGTTACCGTAATAATATCCTTACCGCAACATATCACAAAGTTCCTCCCATAACAATATCCTTCCTTACACATCACAAAGTTCCTTCCATAGCCATCAAGATCCTACAGAACCACATCCACTTCTTAGAAACCTGGTTTAAAAAGTGGAGAGTGGGGGTAGATAAGGAAAAGTCTGCTCATATTACCTTCACACTCTGCCGAGTACAGATCCTTGATATAACCCTAAACCGAAGTAATATTCCACAAAAAACGAGCCTATATATTCGACAAACTGTTAACCTGGAATCCTCCGATCTGTAATGTAGTATACTTGACCCAAAGGTCAAAACTGACAATAAAAAGCAAACTATTACTATATAATACGGTACTGAAAGCGATATGGACAAATGGACTCGAACTTTGGGGTTCGACTAAGCATTCCAATTCTCTTGCAATCCAAAAACCGAATCCTTCGTAAAATTGTCAACGCCTTCTTTTATGTGCGTAACACAGTTATCCATCGTTATCTAAATCTTCTATCTGTTCGTGAACTGTGGGTCTCCCGATATAGAAAATTCTATTCGCATCAATCCTGACATTGAAGGGAAGAGAACTGTTCACTCCCACCCTTCTATTGAAATGACGAAGGCTGAGAGATTTTTTAAAATTACAAATTAAAATTATCCTATTCCAGAAGTAACTAACGTCCTTGTACATATTTACATTAATAAAAATATTGTTATTATTACTTGCAAATATTTGTAGATCTTAATAAAATTTAAAAAAAATATTGTATAAATAAAAATTTAGAAATTGTTAGAAATTATTTTAGAACATAAGCTCATCATTAGTATTAATATAAAATGATAGTATTAAATTTATCAAATTAATAGCAGAAGATCTCAAATTTTATGACAAATGAACGTTCTATATTATTGTATCCATATTCTTACAGTATTCATATTTTTTTAATAAGGCAAAGACAACTTTGAAAACTCATAACTGCCATTTAGGATTACTCATTAGACGCGTTTTTGAAAATGGACTAATTAATGCTTCATCGCTATATAGTTGAGGAGCGAGTTTAAATAGTTCCATCAAGAAAGCAATATTAAGTAATTAAGATCATTTTTGGCTCAACGGCTTCGTAAACTAGTAGAATTGTCAAATTTTGGCAAATTAAAATCCATAAGAACTCCATGAGATTAATGCATTTTAAAAGAGTTACTCTCTAGTGAGAATTTTGGGCTACGAATGGTATAAACCTTCTCGACCTGTTCATACGAAAGGACCAATGACTTCTTAATTTCTAGACTCAGGGATACGACATGGCTTCTGAAGCTATGTAATTTTATGCCCTTTGATTTTTAAATTAGGTGACATGAAATTATTGCTGTATACGAATAAGACAGAAAAGTAATTATAGAAGTAAAAAATAGAAAATTGGACCTTTTCAAATTTAGCCGAGAAAGTAATTTCAATAATGTAGAGTTCCATACTTATGCATAAAACCAGTCCATATTGCAAAATTCTGCATAACAACCTTTGCATAAACTTAATAATAGACAATAAATAAACATTATAAAAATTAGATTCTTCGATCACTAATGGAAAAGAAATTGTCATTTTATACTGAGAATACGAGATAAGGAGACTACTCGTAGCATCACTGAGAGCAATCTAGCAACATAACAGACTTTTCCTCCTAATAGGTTTTATGTTAGTCCCTCCTAGATGTGCAGTATAAGTTTCAACTTCATCGATCCTATTAGGGAAGAATCCAGAAGTTTTTCTAGGAAAACGAACCATGCTCAAAGAGGACTCAAACACCGAAAACGGATGAAAATGTGGAATGAGTGAGGGCTCTTGTGAGGTTAGACTATCGATTAACATTCAGTCGGATCAGCGAGTCCTTGAAAAGCTCAGAAAACGGGTTTTTCGTGTAAGATTAGATATTGCAGATGCTCTATAATGACAATGTCCCCTGTCATATGGCCAATTGCATCAACGAGTTTTTCTGTGCATCAACCGCCCCTAAAAACGAAAAACAATTAAAATGCATTTTATATTGGTACTACGAGTATCCATAATTACGAGGTCTGTTCAAAAAGTATCGCGAATTTTGTGTTTTTTCAAAAATTATTTATTTATTCATGAATTTCTATTTTGTTCCCTTCGTTTTTTCCAATCCTCGAAGCGCTTCAAAAAATAATTTTTTGTGATCTTGTTCAGCTCCTCCTTCGATGCCGTGTTTATCTTCTCAATCGTAGCGAAGAATCGTCTTTTCATGGAATTAGTAACAGGGAACAAGAAAACGTCACAGGGGGCCAAATCTGGAGAATACGGTGGCTGCGGCATTATTAGTGTGTTGTTTTTGTCCAAAAATGGCAAAAGCCAATTTTTGTTCTTCTACAAATCCGGGCGTTTCTGGTGGATTGCTTTGCGCAGCATGCGCATAACTTGCAGGTAATATTCCTTATTGACCGTTCTACTCTGTGGCAAGAATTCATGATGTACCACGCCCCTGCAATCGAAGAAAACTGTAAACAAAACCTTCACATTTGACCGAACTTGACGCTTTCTTCGTTCTTGGCTTCTATTTGGGATGATTTAGCTACGGTTTCCACGTCTTAACCATAAACACATAATTCGTCACCAGTTATGACCCTCTGGAGCAAATTTGGCTCATCGCGGACAGAGTCTTTTGGTCGAAATTGTGCAAAAATCGAAGACGTGCCAAAGCACATGCAAGCAAAGCAGCTCTCAAAAATTAACTGAACATTCAAAATGGCCGAACTTGTCGGCATAAGTGAGAGCCATGAGTACCAACATAACGCCACAAAAAATCAAAAATCGAATATACGTAACCCGCGGAAATTGAAAATTCGTGATATTTTTTGAACAGACCTCGTATATTCTCTATATTTAATGGTGCTATTCCGCATCTTTAGATATTATAGCACCAGTCACCCACGACTATTGTGATTGCGATACGCTCAATCAGCGCATAACCATAACTGAATATTAGCAGTAAGTAATCAATTACAAGCTGATCACCTCAACTGCTGGTAACGAGGCCTTCCTAAAAACCTCTGCTGTCATCAGCAGTGATAACACGCAAGATAATTGCAAAGTATTACTACCTTTGTCAGTTATCTACCTCCTGCGATCCGAAGATCGTACCCGGGATATAGGTGTCAATCACAGCCACCACGTGAATGCCTAAACACCTCGCCAATAATTAAGCACAGAACTAGTTCATCATATTTTACAGAACACAAACAATTACGAGTCCACTCACATTAGTATACAAGCAAATACTACAACTATGCATGAAAGCTATGCAAAGCTTCAACGCCATAATTCTGAAAGATCTATTTAATATTTTGAATTTCGTTCTGTTGGGCGTCTCGGTTCCCGTGGTACCTATTTTTTATATTAGAGTACTTTAGGTCTGTACCCCGCTCAGTGAGCTGTGGTCAGCAATATTGTAACCTCCTGACCTTTTTCCTTTTCCCTTCCTTCTCTACTTCACTCCTCTTCTTTCCTCATCTATATTGTACATGCACCGCACCCCGTAGGGTTTACTATGTGATATTAATGGCTTTACTATGAATTTTAATATCACATTTACCGGCCACGTATCTACTTTTGCCCCTTGCTAGCTATTTTACCTTTCTATGCCATCATTGGGATGAGAAGCTGGCATATATTTAACATCTTACCGCCGTCGCGGAGGTACTATCGATAACATCCAAAGGAATGTAATCGAGGAGCTGAAGGCTATTTGAGTTGAAGCTTTCATCCCTGATACAAAGGGTAGAAAAAAAGCTTCCGCTGAGCTATAGCTACCCAAGGAAACTACTTTAAAGACGATAACATTGATGTATAGAAATAAAATAAAATTGTTGTAAAAAAATCAGTCTCCTTTAGATTCTATCACATGTCGTATGATAGACCAAGAATTTATTTTACTTTCAACTCTTTGTTTTCACACGATTATCTTTACTTGACTATAAGAAGAAAAGACTTTTGGAGAATAAATAAAATACAAATTTATCCGAAATAACAGAAATAATACGCATTTCTTTTAGAGAAAAATTTTCTCTGAAATAATACGAATGAATGAATTTAATTTGATGGTAAGTAAATTAGTAAGTAGAAAAAATACAAAAAAGTATAAATTGGTGCCACGTTTACTGATATATCGATAAATATGAAGGAAAAACTGCAACCATATGAACAGGTATAATTAAAAAAAACTGTAGTAATGCTATTATCAGAACGAGTATCTTCATACAAAAATACAAAATTTATGCTAAAATAGCATATCTTAAAAAAAAATTCGATTTCTCTCTATTTGGCTTACTAATTTGTACTTTGTTTAGAGAAAACGCACACCCACATTTTAATTATAAATAGCGAAGGTTAGATAGAATGTTTATACCACCGCAACCATTTAGCAAAAGCCTTCAGACATTAGAATTAATACCGAATTTGCGTTTGGGTACGAGCTCATAGTGAAAATATGTGAGGTTCGTACGTAATATACATGTGAGTGCACTGTGAAATAGTAGCCGTGACGGTATACTAGTCGTATTTGGTTGGAATTTACAAGTACACTCCGGCAAGACGAATGCATTGTCATTTGTGCCCATCGGAATTGAGTAGCGGAGCTCCACTAGGTAAACAAACACTCACCGAGCGAGTGTGCTTTTTGGTTATCAAGTCGTTGAAGTGATACTCTTCCCGCACGAAAGTACTTGAACAGTCACTTTTACTCCTACCTGCCATCTTCCATACAATACGAAAATTATTGTGAATCTAACACAGTTTATTCATACCGATTTACAAAAAATCGAAACAAAACGAGTGTTTTCTGTGTACTTAGAATGATTGGGGGAGATACGACACGTCTTATAAGCCTCATTCGACGATCATTCCTATCAACAAGTCTATCGGGATTTACGAGTACAATAGTTTCAAATCACAGTTGCCATCGTAGTTTATAGAAATCTTCCAGAAAAGTCATTCCAAAGTTCATGAATATTTTTGACAGAAGTGATTTTGTTTGAATTCAGTGACTATACACCAAAAAGTTTCCAAATGTGCTTCGACCAAGTGTGCTGGAACGCATTCAATACAACACAAAATATAAAGTGTACGCGATTAACTATAGTGTTTTTATTGTTTGTCTATTCGAATATAGAATAATTAACAAGTATCTGTTCGAGCTTATGTGTAGATAAATGTATTCACACATCTATATCTATTTGCGAAAAATCATAGTGCTTCAAATACAAATGAGTCTGGAATTATATTCAAACTAAACATGAAATTACTCCTCAAAGTGAATTCGGAGAAAACACGACAGCGTCATTCGACTTGGTATAAACAGCCATGGACAAAACGTGCGTGAATATTTTGAAACTTTTATTATCAACTCTTATTAAATTTATTACAATACATTCTTTTAATATTCAATTTGCGTACAAGTACGAATATCGGAGTGTACGTATTATACAGGTTAGAGACTTTATGTTCACAACCATATCGGCTAAGTGTAATAATTACAAATTACCATACTGAATTTTTTATCCTCTCTAATAATAGGTAATGCTACTATTGGTAAAGTAAAATATTTATTTTTATCACTGCAAATGTAACTTCAAAAGAAAAATATTTTATATAATTGACGCATAGTTTCTAAATACAAAATACCAAATACACAAATGCAATTATCTTAAATTAATTAATTAAAAAAGTATAAATTAAATAAAAACCTAAAATTGCCCAAATATTTAAATTTGAGGAAATAATTTTACTCTTTCTATAAGATAAATACACATTTTAGCTTAACGTCACGCCCAGCTAGAAATTTTCAAATCGCATTAAAAAAAAAAAAATTTTTAAAAAATGTTATCTTATCAAGTAAAATTAATTCTTATTTCAGCAAAAAGATTATCAAATAAACGACAAAATATTAAAAAACTTTATCAACCAACTTCCTCAAAAGCAAATATTTACTTTTAGCGAAAATTTATTTAGAACAACTTTGTTAATTTTTTTTTTTTTCAAATTATGGAAAATATGGTATAATTTTTATTTAGAATTAAGAGAATTTCTGGAAATATAACACACCCAAAAGAACTTGTTTAAACAAATAAAAAAAAAATACAAACAATTATTATCATTGTAACAGACAGATTATACAGAATAAATTTTTATTTAATATTATTAAGAAGAAAAAAACTCCTCTTACACTGCGCCAACTTTTCCCTTGAGATAAAACAATAAAGATACCATTTTTCGTATAAGAGCGAATAATTTATAATTGAAGTAACTTTTACACAAAAATGCTATCAAGAAAAGGTTATAGTGTAACCTTTTCTTATTAGGGTAGCCATAAAAAGTTATGAAAAATGTACATAATAATTTTTATTAATTTTTTTTTTAATTAAAATTTATGTATATCAAAAAGTTTCAGCTGTTTTTTTAAATAGAAAAAAAATCGCTTTTATTTCAATAAAAATGGTAATAAAAAAATACGTTAATTAGAATACTGCTCATCTCAAAGAATGTTTATTTCTGTTCAAGTTTGCGGCTACCGATCTGAATAAAACTTACTTTGAAGTTATCGAGGTCAATGACAAACGTATTTTCGTGTGGGCAATAAAAGCAGTGGTCAGCCAAGTCATAATCAAAGCCATTCGGGGCCCATCAAATGATCTCCTACTCAATGAGATTCGACATATGTGTAGGCTTCTCAAGAATAGTAGTGTCGCGTTGTGCTGGGTGCCATGGCATGTGGAAACTATGGGAAATGAACATACTGATTAGTTGACTGGGAAGACTCTCTGGGGTCTGGTGCTCAGATATCTCTAATCCGGCCCGCCTACTAACCAAATGGCAAACATCCTCAGCCACACGTAGAAATTCTGACTGGACCAACAATGAGGACTTATATAATGTCTCACTGGCCACCTACCATTTTTTAATGTCTCACTGGCCACCTACCCAAAAAATCTTTTTTGAAATTCTGCATACGAAAACTGCTCAGAATTCGAAATTATCATGCCGCTCTTACGCATAACTTTATTTTTGGCAAGAAAGCACATTGTATCTGCCAATTCGATCGAGTCCTTCTAACTCTCTAGATCCAACAATTTCATTTTCAAGTACATTTTCTAACATGATCAAACATAGTAACACGATTCCCAAAATTTACCAAACTCTAACTGGTCTAGACTAACAAAAATAGACCAGCTTTGCTTAGGAAACTCGTAACGACCACCGACATGAAAATTTGAGGTCGCTGAATTGAAGATTTTTTATGTTCGTGATGCTGTAAAGTGGCTCCTGGCTCATTTCTAAGGAACCTTACGAACAAACATGTTGCATAGCCTTTCTCATCAGCACTTCTTATTTAGATCGGTTGATACAAAAAATGGCTCGAAAATACGGCCGTGCATTATCTTTATATAAGATTACTTTGTTTTGTGTTTCGGAATATTTCAGTCGCTTTTCATTCTCATTTCATAGTTCTGTCTCATTATTTATAAAAGAGGTCACCATTTATGTTTCAACAACGTTAGAAGAGCTCATAATAGAGAATATCCTTCTGATCCCATAATATGCAGGTAGTATAAGAAATGTGTTCTATATTATGAGCTGTTGCGCTAAGCAACCAGGTGTATAAGTTTCAATCCGCTGTATGGTCATAGATGGCGTGAGTGAGCGTATTAAGCTACCATGGGCACACCATACTTTTTTTAATGAGTTTAAGATCTGTCAACATTAATCAGTGCACGTTGTCAGCAATTTTTGCTGTTTAGGATTATTTTTTACGTTTAGGATTATTCATTTTCATCACCAATTTCAATGTGGTTTCCAAAACCGTTTCTTCTTTGCCTTTGAAGCAACAATTCATGGGTCGTGAAACACCATTAAAATTCTTGCGGATTCAATTCATATAACTTGTAAACTTATGGTTATGGTTATGTAACTTACTCCCAAGTCTTCTGAAAGCCCTATATGCATTGGAATTGGGTCTTCATCGAGCCATGCTTCCAATTCTTCATTTTTCAACATTTTCCTCCTTCCTTTGTCTTTAACGTCTAATACACCATCATTTAAAATAGAAAAGTATATCATACCGCAAATGGCGTTAATTGAAGGCAAAATTACAAATTTTAGTTACAAAAATATATTACAAATCGAATTACATTTTGACGCAGTATTACTGACAGATGTTTAAGCTTTCCTTATGACACATATGGACTCTGTACTTGTTTACTACATACAAGCAAATAATACTTGAAAACATCTGTTGAAAAACAAAGAGAAAATTTTAATATACAATACGTAATATTTACTTAAAAATAAAAGTATTACTTTATTTTTCAATATCAAGATTTTAAAGGAAAAAAAAATTTTGTTTTTAAAAAATTGATAAATAAATTTTTTTTTTATAGATTGATTAACAGTAATTCTTTAATTTTAAGTAAAATTTAATACGCTATAATTCTGGCTAACGTGAATAGTAATCGTCTGTTCAGAAAAGATCTGCTTTATCCATAAAACTCAGACAAACTTTTCATGTTACGACATTGTTCATTTTTATGTAAATCCATCTAAGAGCGCCGCCAACTTCTCTCATTTGAGGATCTTTTAAAAATTTAAATACAAACATCCAAAATTAAAAAAAAAATTTTGTTTCTTTCTTAATTACTATTACAAGTAATTTTTATGTATTGTATATCCCCAATTACTATTTTGTTTTTGATAAAAATTGTCATCCTCCGTCTGACCATATCTCAGTTGGTTACTGCAATTGCAAAGTGTGAAAGCTCAAAACTAGGTTCGCTGATGCATTTCGACCAAGCTTGAAAATTTTATATCCCAGAAAACATTTTTGGTATTGTTGTTTTCTAATTTGACCATCTTAATAATCTAACATAAATTTAAATATCAAATTATCCTTAGACTTTGATACAATAATTCGCCTCTCTTTTTTATATTTCATAGACCACATTTTAATAAAAGAATTGCAAATTTATAATACAATATATTATGTTCTTAAAAAGAACGCCACCTGTAAGAAGTGGAACACGTGGTCTTTATAATATAAATTCTTATATTCTACTCGATAATCTTAATGTACTTAAAAATTTAGTCCATTGTATTTTTATTTTTAATGAAAACATCAAATAAATCTGACAACCTTTGAAAAATATTTTTTTCATCAAAATTATTTATAGAAATTTTTAAATAGCAATATTTTTAAAGAGTTCTGAAAATAAAAAAATGTTTAATTTAACGAGGATAGTGCTTAGTTTATTTAAGATTTTTTTTTAAAGCCAGGCGAAACTAAATTTTTTTATGAACTTCTGTCAATTTGGTAGTTTTTTTTACTATTCGATTATTATTTTCGTAATACCGTCAAAGATAAATGCCTCAAAAAATCTTTCGCATGTTTAGTTTTTAGTGTGACAGAACCATAGAGTCACAAAAATTAATTGTTTTTAAATATATTTACCATTGTTTATTTTACATTTTATTATACATTTATTTGCAACTATTTTTTTTCTGTATTTATTATTATCAAGTTATTATTAAGCTCTCGTTCACATTTTAGTTAATTTGAATTCAAAAAACCAAAAATTGTGGCCGAATTTTGTTGGCCATGTATTCCTAAGAACGCACCTACTTCTTAGGAATACATGGCCAAGAAATAAAAACTTCCTATTAAATGTTATCAACAATATAACAATTTATATAAATACTTACTTTTTCGTAAATACTTCAAAAAGCATAAAAACTACACTTTAACTAGTACTTTCCGATAAGTGCCAAAATAATCACTTGAAAAACAACAAAAGTATGCAAGCATTTCGGTATGCTACCACTTTCATGGAGAATGACGTTTTTTAAAACTCTCCGAAAATCTACAAAATTGAGGCACTTGATATTGAATTATTATTAACAAAATAAATAATAAGTCTAAAATACAATTCCATTTCATATCAAAAGATTGTACCAAAAATAAACATTGCCTATCGTTGTGTTTAAATTGTATTTTTGTTTCCAATAAGTGAATTAAAATGAATATAAATTATGCTTTTGAAATTCAATAAATTTCTATTACGAAAACTAGATGTCAGTGGGTATCATGTCTACATAAAAAAATCTACACAAAAGTATATAAGAAGTACGCTTTCTTGCCGCTTCTGCAATAATTAAGCCAGAAAATTGCGTATTTTTTCCACGCAATTTCGAAAATCTGACGTACGGGCCTATACAGGTATTCTTTAATCTAAGGATCTAATCAAGTGCAGATTGACAGTCAGGCTTTGCAGAAACTACCGACTTTTAGGCTCAATATGCCTGATGCTTGGTTTTTACAGGTCGAATCGTTATTTGCACTTAATAATTTGACTAAGTATGGCCGTAAATCCTGTTATATAGTATGTGCATATCTCAAGAAGTGGTCAATAGTGTACTGGATATTATCAAAAATCCAGATTTAAAGAACAAATACAATAATCTGAAGGTAGAACTTATTACAAGTCACTCGGTCAGTAAAAAAGAAGGTTAGAACAACTTCTACAAGACTTCGAAATTGGTCATAGAAGCCCTTTCACAGTTTACCGTAATATGAAAGTTTGTAAGGATTCTTCCATGTATATAAATCCATCACAATAATTTGACTAAGTATGGCCGTAAATCCTGTCATATAGTATGTGTCATATCTCAAGAAATGGTCAATAGTGTACTGGATATTATCAAAAATCCAGATTCGAAGAACAAATACAATAATCTGAAGGTAGAACTTATTACACGTCACTCGGTCAGTAAAAATGAAGGTTGGAACAACTTCTACAATACTTCGAAATTGGTCATAGAAGCCCTTTCACAGTTTACCGTAATATGAAAGTTTTTAAGGATTCTTCCATGTATATGGCTGCAAACATTACCTGAAGTAATAAAAATAGCCGTAACAACCTCGAATGAAAGAAGATGACATTACGGAGCACGTAGCTATAGCAGATAGAATTTGGGAAGTTATTAGCTGAACTAGAGCAACAGTGGGAACCTTAACCGGTTCAAAAATCGGTTAAGGTTCATCATAATTTTGAGTCTAAGGAAATAAAATATGTTGCACCATGCCAAACCCAAACTCCAGCACACTACAAAAACCGTGGAATCGGTGTTTTTTGCGGAAATAGGCCGGTATTTATCTTATTTTATTGCTACGAGAGAACACTATAACCATAATTTTTAAAAAACACTTGATATACTCGTAAAACAAAAATCTCTCAGTTACTCTTGCAAATCCACTTTTTGAAAGAAAAAAAAAAGTATTCTTTAGCCATTTTCTAACGTATTTTAATTGAAAGTATTTAATAATATTCCTAATAAAAGACAACATTATTTATTCACAATTATTTATTTTTAAAAAATATATATTATTTTTATATATACATTCTTTTTAATTTTTTTAAATTTAATTTTTATAATGAGTTTTCTATCTAAGATTATGATAGTGCCAGCGATGATATTAAGTAAAAATTTACAGATTAAAATAATTCAGAATAAGATGACAACGATTGCAGTGTATTAAAATATGACGTCAACATTTCGACTGCTTTTCCTATTCAATTCTTTTATTATCTAATCGATAGGGTTAGCCATAAAATTTATCCAATTCTGACGATTGTTTCTTTGATATCATGGAATAAAAATAAAAATTTCAGCATATTTTTGTAACGGTACAATTTGACAACAACGTGATTTAATGCAATGAGCAATTGAATTTGACATCGTTCGATTATTTCTAGTGGTGCTATCGCCTTGGAAGCTAGCCAAACATTGAGGGAGTTATAGCAAATTAAATCGTAAAAGCGGTTAACAAATTGTGTCAATTGAATGGGCTTCGCGAAAGAAGCCAAATGCCCGAAATCATTTTAAAAATTATTAGTAATTATTATTATTATTATGTTTGCCCAAATTTAATATTTTAATTATTTTTAAAAAAAAAGTTTAAAACCTCTTTTAAACCTTTTTTTTAAAATAATTATTAGGGGTTTTTTAACCCCTCAACACATCTTTTTTTATAAAAAATATCCTAGAATAAATTACATCATCGACAAAAATAAATATTTTTAAAAGTCAATTTCTTAGAAAAAAAATAATCATTTCTAAAATATATTTTTTTTTGTTTTTGTTATGAATATAAAAAATGAGTTTTTGTATTATATTTATTATAGCGATTGATCATAAAAGATGATTTCACTATCAATTATCAAAAGTTCATTAATAATAAATGACTTCATATTTAAATCATATTATTAAAATTACGTTTGAGTATGATTATTGCTTGGATTAGAAAAGAGTACGCACTACGCGTAATACTATCATTTATGAATGGAACATGTTATATACCATATGTAATTTATCGATAAAAAATAATTAGAACAATACCCCAGCATCATACACACAATTATATACAATGTGAATTATACTCGTAGTACGGCATTCCAGTATTTATTCCACGCGTTGTTGTTCAAATCGAGACTGACCTCAGAATTATTTTGTTCCGGCTATCTACATATCTACAGACATTAGCTCGCTGAATCTTCCCATCAGAATTAAAGCGGTTGCCTTCTACGTGGCTACTGTAATGTCCCATCCTTCTGTGTGACCTACCCACAGTATAATTTATAGTGGGTGCTTCTCTAGTAAACAATATATAATAGCTGTCATCCATTGGGAAAATTTTGCTACTCACAAGTACACATACTTCTACGTGTATCTACTCGCAGCTACTCTTGGTCAGTCCAAATGAGTACTTCGCATGAGTAGTTACGCATACAATTTACGGTAGAGGGATTTTAGTTCCCAAAATGAAAATATATGGATTAGCGGGTTCATTGGTTATGTTGAAGTATCATATTTTTTGATAATAGTGGATTGTTAAATTAATTCAAACTTAAATGATGTATTTGTATAATTTCATATTAATTATAACACTCTCAATTGTAAATAAATGCCTCCTTGGCTAACAAAAATAAAAATAATCAATTTATCACATATATAAAATATCCTAATTTAACTTATTTAATATATTTAAAAGTGTAGAACGAGTTTCAGCCCTATAATTTTCTTTTTTGGTGATATATTCTTTTAATAATTTAAGTTTTTTATTTTTCATTTCTAATTTATCTGCGTAATATTTGCATTTAATTTCTAACATTGTCATACATTCGTTTTTACGCTCGTTCTTAACCTTTTCCTTGGTTTTCGTTTCAGCTTGTGGTACTTCAGACACATTTGATGATGACGATTCACATGAATGTTTTTGCACTAACATAGGTGCTGCTGTTGGAGAAGTTTTTACTCCCACAAACACTGAATGTGGTGATGATATTCCTGGGTCACTCTGAAATATTTCCTCCATTTCACTTAGCTATAAAAATTTCGAAGCACTCGTCCCTGTACCTCTGTCTTTCGCATTTTTTAATATGTTTTCCCAAAAATGTTTCTTATTTCTCGTTTTGCAATATTTCTCTTTTCGGTTGGCATAAATACAATATTTATTAATGCTTTACTCTCGTTATAGGTCCAATTTTTAGTCATTATGTAATATTTATCAAATTCAAAGGTTGTACGAAACACATCCACTCCACTTCACGTTGACAAGCTGAATAAACTCAGTATTGTTGTTGACTATTTTGAGGTTATATTTTACTTCTGTCAGTAAATTCTGCATTCCATTGAGCATCTACTCACAAGTACTTGTGAGTAGCAAAATTGTCCCAATGGATGACAGCTACAATAGAAATATTGAGTTGTCAAGAAAGTAATTTCGTTGTTTCCCAACAGAGGACTTAATTGTATTTTTTCACAACCAACTTCACACCTAAGCCGCATAATCATATGTATTTTGACAGCTGACATTGATTCTGCGAATTACTTTCTTGACAACCCAATATATGAATCTATTACCGAACTACTGAGATTTTAAGATGGTGTCCAATACAAAACCGTTCTTTATATACAGAATTTTGTGTTTGAGAATAGGATTACATGACTCTAAAGTAGTAGATTCTTCCTTTATTAAGTGTATACATCCAAAAAAAATACACTCATAGTATTTGTCAGTCTAATAAGTCTTTCCAAAATTGTAGAACAAAATCAAATCGATAGTTGCGTTAAAAATAATTTTGAATACTTGTTATTGGAATAAAAATCTAGAAATGACAGGTTAACACATTTTTAGAAACGCTATCAACACTTCGTTTGTATCGTATAAGATCAAATTTTATGAAATCTCTTAAAACACTAGTTCCAAAGAAAACCGCTACCAAACATTCTAAACAATTTTTTTTTGTAAAATTTATAATAATTTTTTTTAAATATGAAGAAATGTGAAATGCTAAATTTTTTACATAAAAAAATATGAAACCCCAAATATGTTTGGATGCAGAAACCTATTTATTGATTTCAAAACCAGTTAAGAATAAAAAATAGAAAACCTTAGTGCTAGAAAATTATTCCATTTATATCGCCAAGTACTGTATTATTTATAAATGATATACCATAGTACAATGTTAGATCATCCCTACAATACATGATAATTGACATAAACGTATTTGGCACATACATACAAGTGTGATAACTAATCACAAACAAATTAAAATTAATTAAAAAAGCATATTTGAACTACAATAATTGATTAATATTTACGCACAATTGATAAACTTTATGGAATGGATAATTATATTTTTAGGGAATATGAATATATAAAATAAACCCACCCACCAGCAATATAATAAAAAACGATATAAGCAATAATTTTGTTTTTTTTTCAGACATATTAAGAATAATTGATATCTATTTCCATGGAATAAATTGATTTCGAAATATTTAGCGTAATTCTATATTTATTGATAGGTATTATCATTGTCTGATTCACATTAATTATCATTATTTAATTAAATTTACCGACAAATGATCGAGTATAAATGAAAAAAATCAGAATATATTGATTGACCCTTATTTCAATCATGACTATTCAAAAAAAAAAATTAATTATTGTATTTGAAAAAAAACTAAATTTAATTATGTATTGAAAACTATTTAAGAGAAATCAACTTTTTTGGATATAATTTTTTTATATGGTTTTGTATAATACCTTAGAGGTCCTAGGGGCCAACAAATGGTATAGTTTCAAATACTATAAGTTCACATTTGATATTTTCTTTTATAAAAATCTAAGGCCTGAATAGTATCCCAATTAAAAAATATTAACAAATATATTTTTTTTATATACAATATATACAAAAATATCCCAAATAATAAAAATAAATAATACTTTTAATAATCTAGACTGGATACCAAAATTAATAATAATTCGAATAAAATTTTGTTATTTGTTTTTTTTTTAGGAATACGACAAAATAATACAACTCAGAAACAAACGCTTTTACAGAATTTTAATAAAAATTCGAAAATAGCTATCCTATTGATAATTGTACTTATCGTTGGTATTGGGGTAGCAATTTATTTCATATTGAATCAAAAAACTCCTGAAAAGTCTAAAGGTGAAATACTCTTCGGTAACGACTATGATAGTGGTACATGTAAGCAAAAATACCATATAGCAATGATGAGACATCAATATTTATTATATTTAGAATTTAGTTCCTAATTTGGGTAATGGGCATCTTGTTATTGATCGACAACAATGGGGCGCTGCTGAAAAATCATCATTAACAATACCATTAGAACATCCGATTCCTTATATATTAATAACACATGTTGGCGTCCAAGCAAGTCCTTGCATGAACGTTTACAGATGCTCAATTAAAATGCGAACATATCAGGATTCTTCAGTTGCTGAGAGAAATTTACCAGATATATCGGCTAACTTTTATGTAAGTTACAATATTTATGGAAATTTATGAGGGAGAAAAAAACTACAGAAATTTATATGATAGGTTGGCAATGATGGAAATGTCTATGTTGGAAGGGGTTGGGACTTTGCAAACACCTACACAAATCAGACATTGGCAATTTGCTTTTTGGGTGATTTTATGAGATACGAACCTGATCCCAAACAACTTGAAGCAGTTCAATATCTACTGTCATATGGCATTACGAAAAAATATATAGCCATTGACTATAAACTTGTAGCACAAAATCAGGTACATATAAAAAAAGAAATATTAATTTTTTTAAACAGATTTTAATTTTTATTATTGCTCAATGGTTATTTCAGACTAGAAACACACGCAGTCCAGGAACAAATGTATACAAAGAAATTATTAAATGGCCACACTGGTATCCTTGTGGAATTAACGATAATCCTCAATGTGGTAAAGAAATCGGCTTGCCGAAAGTATGGGATGCTAATCAATAATTCCATATTAATATGAATGAGAGCAAAACAAATATAATTTTAATAATATTACTAGTAATGTTTAAGTTAAAATTGTTGTAAATTTTTTTTATATATATAACTCTCTGTACTCTACTATTATATATTTAGAATAATACTTATTATAGAAAGGACTGATATGTCATTTTATGAATATTTCCATAACCTATGTATATGGACATGTCTATTGATATTGTATAAAAAATTTTATAAATTTTATATATAAAATTATTTACTTATAAACATAAATGTAAAAAAAAATATAAAGAAATTATTTATATTAAAATTACAATATATTTACTGAAAATCTATTAACGTTCTTTTTCCATAGTTTTTTCTACAGTTTACAGTGCAAAAATGAATATTTTTTTAAATTTTTTTGTCAAAAAAGAATCATTGAAATTTCGGCAATTAATGATCAACGGGTGGGATATCTTTTCACGATTCTAACCTCACTTTTATTCCAAACTTGTCACATCTACTCATCAAATAGTATTTAAAATTTTTGAACATGCTAAGGTAAGTAAACTCGGTAAACAGCCAACTCAACAGCCTGTCCAATATTTTGAGCAAAATAACTTCTGAAAATCCTTAAAATTATCCTCGTCTTTTGTACCATTAATGTGGTGTTCAATTTACTACCTCTTCAAATCCAAAATAAAAGCTACTTTATCGAGGATTTATTATTGAATAGAACTCCTTCTATAGTACTGATCCTAAATCGAAAAACTTCTACAAGCTCTCTATCAAATATACCCCAAACAATTCAACAATTTCTAATTGCTCCATCTAACCTACGTTCGTACAGTTTTTTTTCCAAAAAAAAGTGCAATATTGAGTTTTTGACTCATTGCCTACTCCTGTCAAAAGGAAACGATGAAATCAGTATTGTTCTTATAAGAAAATAATTGTTATTATTATTTATACTTTCCTTATTATATTGCAGCAACTATTGGTTAATTTTCTGAAATTTTATGAAGTGTTTAATTTTTTATTATTATATTGTATATATTCATCCCTTTTTTGAAACTACTTAAAAAAGCCATTACATCTACAAAAAAAAAATGCTCAAGTCATAAAAGTATCAATTTTGCCATTTTTAAAGTTTGTACCTAATACCAAAAAAGTATTTAACAATATTCGAAGTTAATATATTGGGTGGACCGGAAAGTAATTTCGTTTTTTCCCAACAGAGGACTTAATTGTATTTTTTCATAACACTTAATCCGCATAATCATATGTATTTTGACAGCTGACATAGCAAGTCTTGCTTGTGAAAAAATTCGGTTGATTCTGTACAGCAGTTTTTGGTTGATACCCTTTTAAATATGGAAAGTGAAAAGATAAAAAATGTTGTTCAAGTAAGAGCAAAATTATCCGATGCCAGTGCCAAAACTAAGTGAGCGCCAGTGCCAAAACTGGTTTGCCAAATTTCGATCTGGCAATTTTGATCTCGAAGATGCATCACGTTCTGGAAGGCCAGTTGAACGTGGTGCATCTTCGAGATCAAAATTTTAATTTAATTCGTATCTATTTTAGACAAAATAAAGGAATTAAAATTATCAAATTCGATCGTTCATGATCATTTGATGTGGCTAGGTTTAAGCTCAAAGCTCGAAAGCCAATATTCATCAAAAAATGGTTATATTCTCTGTTTGGTGGGATTTCAAAGGGTTCATTTATTTTGACTTTCTACCGCGCAACACAACAATTAATTCTGAAGTGTACTGTCATCACTTGGATAAATTTAATGATTCACTTAAAGAAAAAAGGCCCGAATTGTTAAATAGGAAAGGTATAGTGTTCCAACAAGATAATGCAAAATCACATACAAGTTTGACTTTCGGCAAAAGCTTTTAGAGCTTGGATGGGATATACTGCCACACCCACCATACTCTCCTAACCTAGCACCTTCCGATTATCATTTGTTCCGGTCTCTACAAAAACGGTAAAACGTTTAATTCAAGTGAGGAGGTCGAAAATTAGTTAGATCAGTTTTTTACCAGCAAAGAACAAAAATTTTATGAACGTGGAATCAGAAAGATGGCTGGACAATATTTAATTGAATAAAATATTAATTCATTATAAGAAAATCGTCTTTTATTTTTATAAGAAATAACGAAATTACCTTCCGGACAACTCAATAATATTCAAAATTATTATTTAAATAAATAGAATAATAGTAAAAATAGTGCAACACTTCGAAATACAAAGTAAGCAGAATGAAAGCTAAGATATGTCTTACGAAGGTCATTCAACAAGTACTTAGCCTCACCGCCCGATAAAAAGAAGTCATACAAAAATTTTATAAACATCAGTTTATTATTTTAGTTTTGATAGCTATTAATAGGAGATGAAATTTGGATTTTTTTTATTAGTATGGGAAAAAGTGGATTTCAGGTAATAGTAAAACACTATTTATTAAGGGAAAAATAATATCTGAAACAAAAACTAAGCTTGAAAATTATTATGGAGACTCCTCACCATTGTATGGAATGATAGAGAAGTGGTTTACTGAATTTCGTTGGGGTCGTACGAACACAAGTGACGCTGAGCGCCCAGGACGTTTAATTAATGTTACCACCAAAGAAATTATTATTAAAATCTAGGATATTATTTTAAATGAGATAACTAATATGGTAAACATTTCAAGAGAATGTGTAGGAACATCTTAGATGAAATTTTAGGTATGATAAAACTGTTGTCGATTGTTGCCGCATTTGCTAACACCTGACCAAAAATGTATTCGTGTAACGATTTCAATGGAGTGTCTAAATATTTTTAAACGGAATTTTTGCGTCGATTCATAACTATTTATGAAATTAAGATTCACCATTATACACCAGCAACCAAAGTTCAGTCAAAACAATAGACTTCAACAAGTAAAAGTTCCATCGGCAAGAAAGGTTATGTCTACTGTTTTTTTAGGATAAACATTGTATAATCTGCAGCGAATGCCTTAAACAGGAAATCAGATAATATAACAGTAGAATGCAGCATTATTAGACCAGCTGAATAGTGAAATCATGAAAAAAAAAACGATTTTGGAAAGAGAAAAGTTGTTTTTCATCATAGCTATGCACCTGCTCATTTATCGGTAATTGAAATAGTAAAACAAGTGGAATAATGTTATGGTACCCTAGTAACTGTATTCTCCAGATTTGACTCTTTGCAACATTTCTCTGTTTCCAAACATAAAGAAACCGATTGGTTGAACAAAATTTATAACCTATTTTACGGAGTTTAACAAATCGTACTACACAGATGTTATAAACAAGTTGGAATATTATTGGATAAGTTGTATCAAGCTAAAAAGAGATTATGTTAAAAAATAACTCAATTTTGGTTGAATAAATAAAGTTTTTGTTTCATTTATCACCGACTTACCATACTGCCTCGTAAGCCTTAATATGTAGGTAATTTTCTTTTATATAAATTTATTTAATCGGCAATAATTAATAAAACTGATTAAGTAATTTAAATGTAACTTGCTATTAGTACTTCTACTAAATCATACACTTTATAATCAACCTATTTTCGTTCTATTTTACCCATACAGAAAAAATCCGAATCTATTCTTAAAAAAAGATACTATTTCAAATTATTTCTGCTAACAAATCTAAAAAATTTCAAAAAAAAATTAAAAAAAAAAGATTAATAAAGTTTAACAACATACTTTATTCTTTTTTTTATATTTGTTTCAAAATATTTTTTAATATCATTTTTAATTCATTTAATTTGTTAGAAGAAACTATGTATGTTTTTAAGTTTTAAATCATATACAATAATATATTCAGAAAACGTAACTGTCATCAATCTTTTAGTCATCATAGATTACTACTAAAAAATGTTTATTGAAATTAATAATTTACCAAAAATAAAAAAAAATAATGTACGAAAAAACGTTAAACTTACAAAAAGATGTTTTTAATATATTTAAATATTATTTTGCTACAAAATCTGAAATGCAATGTAAGATAAAAATATATCAAATATTTTAATTATCAAATTAGAACTACCTTGACTATTTTTTAAAAAACTGGAACTAACAAGCTTAAAAATTATTTTTATTATTATTGTTCCGGAACGGAAACATAAATTTAATTTATGATTCATTTAATGATTTTAATAATAACTTTTTTTTTGTTTCTAACAAAAATATCAACTCTTACTTCCCTTTTACTCGTTAAGATCCTAAAAATTATATGGCATGATTTGTGAGTTTGTATAATCTCAGTATCGTCGATACTGAGATTACGTGTATACTATACACTAACCATGCCATATAAAAAGTAGGCAGTTAAGTTTTATCTTCAGTCGAGCAATTATATGTGTATATAATTTAAATTTTTTTATTTTTTTTCATAATTTAGACAAGTACTTTATTTTAAATTCTGCTTATTATGTTATAATCAACAGATCATAAATAAATAAAATAATTACAATTACAAGAGAAAAATCAATAATGCTTATTAAGAAAACAATGAGATTGTAGAAATTATAAACAATTAAAACTTAATATTTTATCACACAAATGATTATTTATAAATAAAATCTTAAAAGGCCTTTAATATAATAATAAAAATGCAAGGTATCAGCTTTATGGATACTAACACCATTGATAAATATAAAATTGAATTTTGAAAAAAAAATTGCGTATTACCAAAATTTAAGCTAAATAATGTCTTGATAAACTTAAATATTTAGATACGATTTTTGCTATCAAATAATGCCTTTATAAATATATTCTTTTTTACTATTTTTTATAAAAGTTTTAGTATATTTAAGAATATTTTAAAATCCAGTTTTGTAATAGCTAACCTGAATCACGAGCTGTACGATAATATACCTTTTTAACTTAATGGACTGAAATCATCATAAAAATTAAAAAATGGCTGATAATTTTTTTTAAATAAACTGAATTTTAAAAAATTACTCAAATTTTAAAGAGTAGAAAACTTAAAATCTTATTAAAAATACCTGAGAACATATTTAGGTTCTAATTTTTACAAAGGAACCGGACCAATTACCTGACCTATTATTAATAGTAATAACTGTACATAATTTCAAAAAAATATCTAAATTCAAAATATAAGTACCTTATTTAAGAATATAAATATGTAGTGGTATTGTGTTATTTTGACTACATAAATACAATAACTAAATGCAAAATATCTTGCGCGTACTGACATTTTCGTAAATTAGTTAGAAAGCTCAATGACTCTTGGCAATGGTAGAATTTAACCATATTTATGTGCTAGGTGTGGCAGAAAGGTAATGCGACTGATTTATTTTTGTAAGTAGTTCCCTTTTGCAGCTGTACATTCATAAGGGTACTGTTTCCACTTTTCATAGCAGTGCTGGAAGGCTCTATTTCTTCACTATATGTATTAGTATGCCAATAGCAGGGAAAAAGCTAGTCGATGCAGTGGTGAACCGTTGCATTAGACTAGCCAGTGGAGCATATCGGATATCTCCAGTGGATTTCATACTGAAAGAAACTGCTCAAAAACCTTTTTATTTCTATCTACAAAAAGCTCGCCTAAATTTAGTTTACAAAGACCTATGCCTTCCAAATTACCCCGTCCACACTTTAAACAAAAACATTATCATCTCCCCCAGTTCAAAAAGGAATGAAAAGCAATTCATCCATCCTCCCCCTCGTTTTCCAAACTTCCCTTCCCCACCCAGATTGGAAACCGTGGTTGTGAGCAAAGTTGAAAGTAACTGCTTTTCTTGATAGGTTTAAGAAATCTAGTACTGATACGTCCACATATAGGAAACTTTTCCTTGAGCAGTTTGACGGATTAAATGATCATCGACCGTTGTTCACTGATGCCGCCGCTGACACCGATACTACATTTTTTTCGGACACCATCAAAACGGCAATTAAAATTCCTACCAATATTCCCAGCCAACAAAGCGTTATTATCTTTAGCGACAGCCTTACCGCCCTTAAAGTCATTTGTGGCCCATCGAGTGACCCAGTACTAAGCGCAATTCGTCATCGCCTACTTAGCAATAGGAGTGTCGAGTTGCAATGGTGCCGATGCATGTGGGAATTGTGGGTAATGAAAGTGCTGACAAGTTGGCTGGAGAAAAACTCCGTCGACCAGTGATCACAGTCATTCACAATCTGCCTCGCCTATTAACAGAATGACAACTAACACCATTAGCAATCCACAGATACGATGACTGGACCAAAAGCGACATATTTTTGTCGACTTATTGGATAACCATTAATAAACCAGTCTATTCAACATCCATACCGAAATTCTGGGAGCGGAAGCTCCTCAGAATCCGGATTGGACAAATCGCTCTTACTCATAACTTCCTTTTTGGCAACACCAATCGTCCCTTATGTCAATCCTGTGGCACCCATTTCACTATCATCCACATAAGCAAGAATTATTTCACGAGCAGGATTCCTCCAATATGTAGCACCTCGACCCAACAACTCCATTCCCTAGTCCCCTATTTAAACTTCTACAATATACTAATCTCCTCCATAAAATATAACAAAATTCTTAATATTCTATACTACTAATAACATACCAATTTATCTCAGACGATTTCCCACACGTACTACGAAGTCGCCAAATAGCCTCATGGTCGTGGCGCTATGAGTGGCTCCTGGCACATGTCTAAGGGACCTTGCAAACAACAACAACAACAAAACCGTCTCTCACGTTCACTCAACTACGCTGACTCGAACCGAATGCCTCGTGTAAAACTTTTCACTTCATGATGACGACGGTTTACTCGTGTTCTCATCGTCCATCATCGTATCGTACGATCGGTTTTGCCGTTGATCCGATGCTGCGTTATCGAATCATGAAATCCTCTCGCAGTAGTAATGCCATAGCTAACAAAACTGACCAAAAATTCCATGCATGGTCTTGCTGATTTGTGTGGCACTTATTTAAATTTTAGGCAACGAACAAATCATCAATACTATTGCTAAGGTTACAATAATAGACTTGCAGAAAGTAACGCTAATTCAAAAAATTCAAGAAATTCGTCGATTTAAAAATTTTTAACACAATTGTGGTGAGTACATTATTATCATCTGATCAGTTAATTATTTAAATATTTATTATGTTTGATTTAATTTTTAAGTTCACTAAACTTAAGATTTGATATCAATTTAAATAATGCTGCTTTATTAAACGACATTAAAAATGTGACAATATGTTGTCAGTACTACGAAAAACACCTAAAATTAGATATTAGACTTAAAACGGTAAGTTAACAGTATTTTGATCAGCCCGCTCATTCCCAAGGATACCAACGTGATCTCGTATGCAACGCAACTCATTGTTTAATAGAATATGATGAATTACGTTGAGCACCGGATCATTTGATAGTCCACGAATGGTTTCCAAAGCAGCGACAATGTTGATTAATTTCAGTCTCAACTGTCACTCTAAATGCAGAATGGAACAAACTGTAGTCCTAATTGCCAACATTTCGCGATACTTACCGCCAACAAGATGGGTTATTATATGGTCGTTGACAGTAGTGTCTGTGAACAAAAGTCTACCATGATGAATAGATTGGTGTAGACAGCCTCAACCCCGGCTCCCAGCTACAGCTTCCAATATAAGTCTGGGAAAGAGGTTTGGAATTAAGAGAAAGATCGGATAAATCATTTTCCAAGGCAGAGAGCATTAATAATTTAATGATCTCTTTTTCCAAAGCAGATATCATCGAATTTTTTTTTGAGGAAGTGGTGAAAATGATTATTTTTAAAAGATTGTGAAGAGGATAAATTGGAAAGCAAAGATTGTAATAGATTAAAGTTAAGTGCGAGATTGGTTTTCGAGCAGTTTCAATAAGGATAGAACCCGCCGAGAAACAGAAGTGCGATCCACTGGCTACCCTTGGCCTTGGCTTGCTACTGCGAATAAAGCAACAATCCATCCAGTAGGGCGCCAGCCAATATGATCGCCTCACTTTATTTATAGCACATCGTTTTGGTCACTGTGTGCAATTGTGTGTACTCCCACAAGATTATGAAAGTTTTAAAATTTTCGCCAGCGTTGTTTCAGTCACTCATCGAACAAAACACTGCAGAGCTAGACATAATCGTGGTACCTAATTGATATTATTTATTATTTTTGATCAATTATGAAAATCCTTTAAATGAGCTTCAATTCCTAATATATAGCAAAATCTTTCTGGATAGTTAATTAAAAAACTATCTATGTAAAAACATACAATTTTTTTTTTTTTTTAAATAATTTTTGTTTATTAAATATCAAACCATTATAAAAATATAATAAATATGACTGCACAATACAAAAAAAATCTAAAATTATAACAAAATATAACCAAATGAACGTGGGGGGAATATTTCTATTTGTACGTTATGTACATAGGTCTGCACCTGTGAGAGAAAATTCCATTTTATTTTTCGGAACATTGATATATACTAAATCTTATTTTTTATTTAGCAATTTTAATCGTATACAAATACTAACTGAGATCATATTAATGTTCATTTTCTATTTGTATTTTTTTATTTCTTTATTTATTTATGTAAGGTAAAGTGAATCCCCTGTTTTTTAGTGAGAAATAAATTTCCATCGATTACCATTTGTTTCCATGTACATATTATATACTACTGACAGCATAAATACTTGTAGTTCAAAGAATAAACCTTAAACAGTTGATTGAATGCTACTCTTGCGCATGGTTACTTTAGTATAAATTATTGAATTTTTAAAATTTTAAATATTTAAAAACTTTTTATTGCTTATTAGTTAATATTTTTAGAGTAGAGAAACTGTTCGATTAATTAAAAAATAAATTATTTGAATAGAAAGTGTATAATGAAATAACGAAAAGAAAAAAAAATATAGTTGCAAGTTTTAAAAGAAAATTTTATTTTTTACATATACGTACAGTATGTGTAATAAGGCAAATACAAATAATTACTCTAAGAATAACGGAAAGTACTTTATAGTAGTAAGGAGAAAAAATAACGTAAAGTTTCTCATAAAGAACGTAAAGAGAAAAAATACTTGAACTTTTAAACGTGAAAATTTTTGTTTGCTACATTTTTAACAAACAAGGATTATTATTAAGGTAAGTATTTGTGATTCTAATATAGTATAGAAATAAATGCTATAAGTAAGGCCAATGAATTTTAATTATTAATTATCCTAACATTATTTAACAATTTCAAGCTATGGGGCTACAATCTGCGGAAATACCAGTGCACTATACTTTAATATGCTATAGTATCAGTACTGTCACTATTCATAAATTTATAATTTGTTTTAAATTAGAGCAAATATGAAGAAAAATGTTTTTTTACGTTATAAGATGAAAATAAATATATTAGCAAAAAAAAGTCTAGATAATTCATCACCACAATCCTAAATATCCTTTCCAAAATTTTGGGAAAATATTTTTGCAAAAGTTTGGGTTTCTTTACAATGAAAAAATCTATGATAAAACAGTCATTTAGCATTAAAAAAAATCTAAGCTATCAACCAATTTCAAGCCTTTATTCACTCTTCTTTATGTGAAACATTTTAACTTACATTTGATACGTCTTCTGCAATGAAAATGGTCCAAAGAGTTGGAAATTGGGTCTTATATCAATTGAAGGAGAAAGACAGGTGGAGATGATTGGTCACATATGAGACGCTACTCGTATGACAGAAAAGAAAGAATTTTTGCATTGCATTGTTACAAGCGATGAAAAAATGATAAAATCCGATAAACCTAAACAACCTAAAGCATGAATAAAAGGGTAAACCAGGTCCTTTAACGTCAATAAACCTAAACAACCTAGGTAAACCAGGTCCATCAACGTCAATATGCAATATGCACGGTTGGAAGGTATTGCAGTGCAATCTGGTGTGATCAGAGAGGTGTTATTTATTATGTGTTCCCGAAACCGTCCGAAACTATCGACTGCAGTTAATAAGACTGAATCGATTGCGAAACCGACCCAGAAATAGTTGGACTTTCAGAAAATAGTATTTCGCCTTCAGATTTTTATTTGTTCCGGTTTAGGAAAGCGGTTCACTTCTCAGAAAATAATGAAAAAAGCCTCAATGAATGGATCGAGTCATAAAAATCAAAATTTTCGTTCGAGGTTTCCGTTTAATAATCAAAAGATAGTAAAAAGTATTCACTTTCGATGGGGATAGTTTAAATAAAATACATTTGTACGATATTATACTTACTCCCATATCCAATTTATAATAATAAGTTATGTAAATTAAATTATTAAATAAGGTTTGTTCAAAACAAATCTCCAAAGGTATAAAAAAATATATAAATTTCTAGTTGCTTCTAAAAAAATATATCATCTTAAGTAGTTTAAACAAAAAATATTTTATTAAGAACGATTAAACAAAAAAATATTGCAATTATTATATTACACAATAATTTCACAAAATAGGTGTAAAAATAGCTTCTAAAAATATAACATTATCAGTGCAAAATTACAGTTCAAAGAAAAAATGGAATATGTTATCAGTCAACTTCCTCTCATATACATGTATACCAATTGATATGCATTTACTAATATCTATGTACAAAATTACTTCTCAAGTCTTATAAAAAACTTATATTATAGCAAATAACTAAGAAATATCTTATCTAGATTTATTATATATGTATTATCAAGAAATTTATACATTTCCTAGAATAATTTAGAGAATTTTTTCGAAGAAGATTTTTTCCCATTTAATTTTAGGTAACTTAAATAAAAAAAAAACTTAGTTTATATTTCTTAAAAAATTATAAAATAATAAATATACTGAAAGTTTTTGAATATACTGTATAATACGAAAATTTATTGCTATATTAATAAATGGAAAAAGTACGTTAATTTTGCATTAAAAATCTGTGGAAAGATTTTAAGAAATTCAACATTTGTGTGAACAAAAATTGTCCATTAAAATAAATATGAAAAATTGAAAAAATATATATAAATAGGCGAATGGAAAAAAATAGCTATAGTATTTCTCTAAGAATAATCGTAAGAAATGCTGAATACAGATCGTATTTGTAAAAGTCTAATTTAGTAGTACTGCAACATGCAGTCACAACCGCTCACATCTCTTAGAGTACGACACAACCACAACAACAAAATTTACCAACTAAAATACGTACATTAATTAACGAAAAAAGAAAAATGAGAACGCAGTGGCTACGCATACGAATGCCTAGGCGCAAACAGAAACTTAACCGACTACAACGTGAACTAAAAATGGAAATTAGAAATCACTATACTGAACGGCATGAAATTTACACAAGATCGATTAGTGACAATATTTCTTTATGGGAAGCCACAAGACAAATACTCTCGTACAAAAGAACATTACACCTACTAAAACAAAATGACGATAACTGGGCAAAAACAGACAAAGGAAAAGGTGAAGTATTTTTTTGCTCCACATGATGATACAGAAGACAAATCACATGCTAAAAAAATTATCGGAGAACTAATGTTCCCAGTCCCAAAAATTTTAAGCCCTCGGAAATTAAATCTACTCTTCTACGTCTTCCAAATAAAAAAGCTCCTGGTTATGATCTAATAACAGTTCCTATTCTGAAGCAAATTTCCCAAAAAAGTTTTAGTTTTAAATACACGTATGTTACATACATTTTTACTCTGGAAATTTACTGTCTCCTATTCTGAAGCAATGCCATCGCATTGTTGATCACATTGCATCCTCTCTTGAGAGGAAAGAGTATTGCGCAGGAGTATTTTTAAACATCTCCCAAGCTTTTGATCCTGTATGGCATCCTGGACTCCTCTGGAAACTCAAGAGCTTTCTTCCTTCAACATGCTACCTTATCATAAACTTCTAATCTACAATACAATTATAAAACCTATTTGGACACATGGAGTTGCGATTTAGCGTTCAACGAAACGTTCCAATTCCTATCGCGTCCAGACCATACAATCCAAGATCCTCCATAAAATTGTTGACGCCCCTTTCATGTTCGTAACACTATCAAAAATTTCACTCCCGTTTATCCTATCATCATAATCCACTTCTAAGAGAATTGTCATGTACTGCCCTCCACAGAAACACTCATCGGAGACTTAAGAGACAATGGCCTCTAGATTTTCTAGAGGAATCTAACTTCCGTTAGTTGGAGAAACACCGATGGGTGTTTACTCCCACTTCATGATGCACAAGATTGTTAATTAAAATGTTATGTAAATCTTCTTGTTACAATAAAATTGTAGTTGCAGATAAAATTAAAAACAAAAAATAGTAGTACTGCAGGTATTTTTTCACAGCACAAAAGTTGTATATAAAACAAGTAAAATAATTATTATAAATACAAGGTATGATAAAAATAAAAACTACCTGTTTAAGCTCATGAAACATTTTTCCATTTAATATTTAGGGTACAGAAAAGTAGCCAACCAATCAAGATAGAACTGGATATAAGTGGTCAGTGGAGAATAAATAAAATAACCACACTTTCATGACTAATCAAACGCCCAAACACTATTTCTCGATAAAATCGTATATGAATGTGTGCATATGGACGTCATATGGTGATAAATACAAATTTGCTTTTGTCCGCAAGTGATTATATGCAATTCGATCATCTAAAAATATCCCACAGTCTACAGCACTGCCAAAGCGATATTTTTTTTAAATTGTGTTTCAGTAAGCTGTATGATAATGATAGCTGATAATGTTTGATAAAAAATGTTTGGTCGAAAAATTTTATAAACAGAGGGTATATTGTGAAAATAAATGATTCATTTTTATCAATTAGGTAGGATCCAAAATAATTGGGGTAGTCTAATAGTATCAAATTCCTAACAAATACATTTCTATCGATAATCTAATGAAAGTATTGTATAATATTGGGTTGTTCGGAAAGTAATTTCGTTTTTTTATACGACTTTTTTCGCAGCCAACTTCACACTTAAGAAGCATAATCATATACATTTTAACAGCTAACAGAGCAACGCTTGCTTAATCGACTGATTATGCACAGTAGTTTTTGGTTGATACCCTTTTAAATATGGAAAGTGAAAAACAGCATTTTTGGCATATTTTATTGTACTTTTTTACTATAGTAAAGATAAAAATGCTGTTCAAGCAAGAAAAAAATTATCCCATATGTATGGAGAGGATGTGTTAAGTAAGCGCCAGTGCCAAAACTGGTTTGCCAAATTTCGATCCGGCAATTTTGATCTCGAAGATGCACCACGTTCTGGCAGGCCAGTTGAAGCTGATGAAGACATAATAAAGGCATTAATTTATGCAAACCGACAAATAACAACTCGTGAGATCGCTGAGAGATTCGATTTATCGAATTCAACCATTCATGATCATTAGAAACGGCTAGGTTTAATCTCAAAGCTCGACATATGGGTTCCTCATCTTCTTACCGAAATAAACTTGTGCAGTCGCATTGACGTTTGTGATTTGCTTCTCAAACGCCAACAAAATAATCCATTTTTGAAGCGTATCATTACTGGGAACGTGGAATGGGTTGTCTACAACAATGTTAAGCGCAAAAGATCGTGGAGTAGAAAAGATGAACCGGATCAAAGCACTGCGAAAGCCAGTATTCGCCCAAAAAAAATTTTAGTATCTATTTGGTGGGATTTCAAAGAAATCGTTTATTTTGAAACACAACGATCAGTTATGAAGTGTACTATCATCAGTTACACAAATTGAATGATAAATGTATAGTGTTCCAACAGTATAATCCGAAACCACATACAAGTTTGACCACTCGGCAAATGCTTTTAGAGTTTGGATGGGATATACTGCCATACCCACCATATTCTCCAGACCTAGCACCTTCCGATTATCATTTGTTCCGGTCTCTACAAAATTGTTTACACAGTAAAATTTTAATTCAATCACTTGGATCAGTTTTTTACCAGCAAACAACAAAAATTGTATGAACGTGGAATCATGCTAGTACCAAAAAGATGGCAAAGGTTATTGGATGAGACTGGACAATATTTAATTGAAGAAAATATTAATTGACTATAAGATACTTTCTGACCTACCCAATATTTTATTTTACAAAAGTTCTTGCATTCTAAATGAACTTTTATTAGAATATGATCCTTTAAAATACCAGATGAAATTTTTTTTAAAATTTCTGTTAACATCAACGCCTTGTTAACATTCCTGTTAACGTCAATGTATTGTAAAATATATAGTTTAGATAATATTGTATGAGACTTTTATATAAGGGAAAAAATAACTATGATATTATTCAAAAGAGGAAAAAAATTTTAATGAATGAATAAAAATAAATTTTAAATACTCAAGTTGGTTAATTTTACCAAAACTATTAAGCCGGAATAAATTCAGTTATAGCATTGCTATAAATATTATTAAGTATAAAATAGAAGATGGTAACAAATATAGGAAATTCTACAATAAAATAATATTTAGCAACAAAAAACAGATAAGATTGTCTCGTTTAGACAATTTAAAAAAAAAACGTTTTGAATATTCTTGTGGCAATGATATGCGATTAATCATAATTCAAGATAAAGCAATTAATAACATCATCCATAAATTTTCCAAACACTATTTTAATACTTTTTAGAATAAGGGAGCTTCTGAAAACATGAACTCGAAGTCACATATACAATCATAAGACTTTAGAGACTTTTTTGAAACCAGTTGTTTCTAATTTAAAATTATGTACGGTTTTAATAAATCAGAAGAAGAACACCCATAAAAATCATCACCTAACAAAAAGGCTTAATTGTTGAATAGCTTAAGAAATAGCAATTAAAAATAACCCTAACTTATGTGGGATCCAATAACTATGTTGAGTTCATCAATTGGTGTGTTGAGTTCCATTCTCACTCATAAAACTCTCTCTCTTCAAGCAACCGTCGAGGCAGTAAGTCATAAAGTCAATCAGTCAGTCATAAAGTCGATCAGTCATTGAAAGTTAAATATCAACAAAGATTAATTATTAGTCCGTAAAAATTAAATATTAATCTGTAAAAATTAAATATCAATTAAAAATTAATAAATACAATAAAAGTTATTTTATTAAAACCCACAAATGGGGGCTCAACCAAAAGCCAATATATAATAGATATATATAATATCCACGCACACGACACAAATACGAAAAAAGCCGACGCAAACGCATACGCAGAAGCCATATTCACCAAACGCATACGCAGAAGCAGAAACACGAGAAGAAACTCAACACGACATCGGCGCAGATCCGTAATCAAACGGCGCAGAGATATATATAGTATCCACGCACACGACACAAATACGAAAAAAGCCGACGCAAACGCATACGCAGAAGCCATATTCACCAAACGCATACGCAGAAGCAGAAACACGAGAAGAAACTCAACACGACATCGGCGCAGATCCGTAATCAAACGGCGCAGAGGTAATTCGGCGCACAACAACTTACGTTCCACAGCACCGCCATTGGCAACTCTGATAAGTTAATGACAATTTGTCATAATTTTATTCTGACTTTTGATCGTAAGAAAAAAAAATCAAACGTAAACAAAGATTTGGTAAAACTTAAAATTAAAGTTTATATACAATTTTCACTATAAAATAAGTAATATTGTTTTAAATTACGTTCTATTATAATAAGATAAGTACAACAATAATTTGTAAACTGACTAATCATAAAATTTTCTTTAGTTATATATATTTATAAAAATGGAATTAGAAGAATTATTATCCTTAACTGTAGAAGATTTGAAACTGAAACTTACTGAACTGAAACTGTCCACCGATGGTAATAAAGCTACGTTACAAGCCTTGCTGATAAATTATTTTAGAAATGACATAGCAGTTAAAGACGAATCATTCGACGACGCAAAATCAACGGCAAACAAAGATTCACTTGCGAACAAAGAATATGGATCGCGTTTTACTTTTGGGGACGTCGAAGATTCGATAGCTGAATTCACTGGCGAAAGAAATTCAAACATTTGCGAATGGATTGAAAATTTCGAAGAAACTTGCGAAACTGTCGGATGGAATGCAGTCCAAAGATTTATTTATGCGAAACGACTGATGAAAGGTCCAGCTAGACTCTTCATAAATAGTGTTAGAAAGTTAACTGGATGGAATGAAATGAAGGAAAAATTGCTCGAGGAATTTAATAAAAAGAAATGTAGTGCTGACATCCACAGAACATTGGCAGCGACAAAAAAGAAAAATGAAGAATCATTCATGGAATATATATATACGTATAGGATGCTCGCTATTGGAAACGCTGGCAAAATAGAAGAGGAGGCAATACTGTCATACGTTTTGGAAGGCATTAATGAAAAAGGACCTGATAGATCTATTTTATATAAATCAAAAAAGATTCGTGAATTAAAAGAAAACATAATTATCTACGAAGAAATGAAATCATCAGATACACCTAAAAATTATGAAATAAAATCTAAAAAATTTCAGAACAACAGATCAGAAGTAAAAATTAAAAGGTGTTATGTATGCGGAAATAAAGAACACACAACTGAAAATTGTCCAAACAAGAGCAAGGGATTCAAATGTTTCCACTGTAACGAGTATGGCCATAAAGCTTTAAACTGTAATAAGAAAAATGAAGAAAAGAAAAAACCAGAAATCAACCTGATAAATGTAAATAAATATGTAAAACATGTTAAATTGGAAGGATTGGATACAAATGCACTGATTGATTCAGGTTCAGACATTTCTTTATTAAAAATCGAAACTTTCGATAAATTAAAAACTATAGGATATGAAAGGGAACAGATTGAAATCACCGGTATTGGAGGGGATTCAAAAACAAAAGGTTCTGTTCTGCTGAATGTAGTCATTGACAACCACACTTACAAGTTGAAGTTCTATCTGGTAGAAAACGAACTCATCAAAGTTCCAGTTTTACTTGGAAACAACTTGTTTGTAAAAGCTCATATTATATTTAATGGAACAGCAGAAGTCATGATAAATCCGTTACAAAAATTTGATGATGAACGTTATAATAATAACGACGAAAATTTTTTAACCAGTTACATGATAAATGAAGAAAATGTAGAAGATCTCCACGGAATTGACATTAGTCACATTGCTGACGACGAAATTAAAAAATCTATTGAAAGGACAATTAAAGATTACACGCCAAATAAAGTCGATAAATCACCAATAGAATTAACTATTATATTGGCAGATGAAAAGCCGATTTACAATGCAGCAAGAAGAGTACCATATGATCATAAAATAATAATAGATGCACAAATAAATATATGGTTAAAAGAGGGCATAATTGAAGAAAGTTACTCTGATTTTACTAGTCCTGTAGTATTGGTAAACAAAAGGGATGGGTCGAAAAGATTGTGCGTTGATTATAGACGTATAAATGAACAGATTATTAAGGATCGATACCCATTACCAAATATTGAGGAGCAGCTAGATAAATTACAAGATGCAATATATTATACAACGCTGGATTTAGAAGCAGCTTTTTTTCATGTACCTGTAGAAAAAAATTCCAGAAAATATACAAGTTTCATCGTTCATAATGGACAGTACCAATTCAAATATTGTCCATTCGGCTTATGCAATAGCCCAGCAGCGTTTTCAAGATTTATACATGCAATTTTTAAGAAGTTGATTTGCAACGGCGAGGTGATTATTTACATGGATGACCTCATTATACCATCGAAAACTGAAAGTGATGGTTTAAAAAAATTATATAACGTTTTCGCAGTTGCAAAAAAATATGGGTTGCATATTAAATGGAGTAAATGTGAATTTTTAAAGAAAAGAATACTGTTTTTGGGACATATGATTGAAAACGGTACTATACAGCCGGGAAAAGAAAAAATCAAAGCCATTACGAATTTTCCGCAGCCAAATAACGAGAAAAAGGTGCAAAGTTTCCTAGGATTGGCATCCTATTTTAGAAAATTTATCCCAGACTTCGCAATAAAAGCAAAACCACTTTCGGACCTTCTGAAAAAAGATGCTAAATTCAAATTTGATGAAATGCAAATTAGGGCATTTGAAGTTCTAAAGGCAGAACTAACAAAAAGTCCTGTTCTTAAATTATTTAAATTCAGAGCAGAAACAGAATTGCATACAGATGCATCGAAAGATGGCTATGGTGCAGTAATGTTGCAGAAAGACGATGAAGATGGGAAAATGCATCCAGTTTGTTACATGAGCAGAAAAACGACCGCAGCAGAGCAAAAATATCATTCTTACGAATTGGAGGCAATGGCTGTTGTTAACGCGTTTAAAAAATGGCGCTCATACTTATTAGGACAGCGTGTAAAAGTCATAACTGATTGCAACGCTTTTGCATTAACAATGAAAAAAGATGATATACCAGTAAGAGTTGCAAGATGGGCGATGTATTTGCAGGACTTTGATTACGTGATCGAACATCGTGCAGGTACTAAAATGCGACACGTAGACAGCTTAAGTAGAAATGTTTTAATAATTAATACTGAAATATTACATCGTATTAAAACAGCTCAAGAAGAAGATGACTTTTTAATCACTATTAAAATCATTTTAAAAGACCGACCCTATAATGATTATATTTTGAAAAATGAAATAATCTTTAAAATAGTAAATGGAAATGAATTACTAGTGATACCGGAGTCAATGGAAAATCAAATCATTCGGGATATGCACGAACAAGGCCACTTTGCCTCAAGAAAAACGGATGATTTAATAAAAAAAGAATACTATATCAAAGATTCAAAAAAGAAAATTAAAAAAATAATGAAAAATTGTGTACAATGCATTTTAGCAGAAAGAAAGTCGGGAAAACAAGAAGGTTATTTAAATCCAATAGAAAAAGAAGATAAACTACTACAAACCTATCATGTTGACCACTTAGGAATAATGGAAGCTTCTCAAAAAAAATACAAATACATTTTCGCAGTTATCGACGCATTTACGAAGTTTGTGTGGTTATACCCTACAAAATCAACATCATGCGAAGAAGTTATCACTAAATTGGAAAAACAATCATTTATATTTGGATACCCGAAAAGAATCATTTCTGATCGTGGTGCAGCGTTCACTGCAAAAAATTTTGAACAACACTGTAATGATGCAGGAATACAGCATATACTAATTACAACAGGTGTACCGAGATCAAATGGACAGATTGAAAGGATCAACCGAATCATAATACCCATGCTGTGCAAAATGTCAATTAAAAACCATCTGAATGGTACAAACATGTTGATAGCGTTCAACAATACATAAATTCCACCATGTCAAGAAGCACAGGACACTCGCCATTTAAAATTTTGACAGGAATTGATATGAAAACCAAAATTCAGACGATATTAACTGAACTAGGAGAAATAATGGAAAAAGAAAATATAGAAACATTAGAGCAAAATAGAAATGATTTGAGATTGACAGCAATAGAAAGTTTGAAGAAAGTGCAGGATGAAAATCGCAAAAACTATAATGGCAAAAGAAAGGAACCAACCATTTATAAAAAGGACGATGTAGTAGCTATCCGCAGGACCCAACATATACAGGGAAAAATTAAAACTTATTCGGGACGAATAAGAGTCAGGACAGCCGAGTTGTGGGATCCAATAACTATGTTGAGTTCATCAATTGGTGTGTTGAGTTCCATTCTCACTCATAAAACTCTCTCTCTTCAAGCAACCGTCGAGGCAGTAAGTCATAAAGTCAATCAGTCAGTCATAAAGTCGATCAGTCATTGAAAGTTAAATATCAACAAAGATTAATTATTAGTCCGTAAAAATTAAATATTAATCTGTAAAAATTAAATATCAATTAAAAATTAATAAATACAATAAAAGTTATTTTATTAAAACCCACACTTATAATGTACCTGTACAGAGTAAAAATAGTTTTACTCTTGGAACCTAATATTAGCAAATACATAATAGTACGCACATATTTTATTTAGTTATAGTGAAATGAAAATGATGGCAAGAAAATGTGTGACCCAATGAAATTAACTTACAGTCGGATATATTTAAGTCCAGCATATCGTGGGTGTAAATATTATACGCTTAGAAACTATGCGTATAATATAAATATATAATATATATAAATATGGATATTTCGGATAATTCAACATTTTCAGTAATTTGAAAATATCGTTCAGAGTGGTACGAGGGGATGGTGGTAATTTTCTTGAATTTCCATGTGAATTAAAATACAATTTTTTACTCTACAAAACAAAATAACTATTAATTAATTAAATTACCGCAAGCTGTAAAGCTGTACCAGTAATTATTTACTCTTTATTATCTATTTTCACCTTTTGTTTCTAGGAATTGTAGGAGTGGCTTTTTTTATCCATTAAATTCACTTCTTTATATTTTAGCGTGAGTATTCCATGTTAATCGATTGACAATTATAAGTCGTAGGTAATATACACTTGTTCTTTGTGGAATATTACTACTAAAATTCGAATCGATCTTATATCAATAGTTGTCTATGCCCAATTTCAATTGAGTCAAACACCAGGCATTGTTCATTCTGTAGTGCAGAGTGGTAGGCACGCATGAGGTCAATGAGAGCCGCATTCCGGTTTTTCATATACTATAAAGAGCCCACACCACAGCACTTACATAATATTAAATACAACAAATCAAACTCAATGAAGAGCTGCATGCGGCACTCCAAGCCACATTTGCCCCTCCCTGCTATAAAGTATAACCTTGGGATCATATTACAAATGTAGGAGTAATTCAAAAATCGACTAATTTTCAAATATCGGATGACTTTTGAATTGGTATTACGGTTGTCGAGTGACTATTAATTAATTGACTAATTTTATATTTATTATATTTTAATATTTAAGATCTAATTTATTTAGTTTATGTATTCTTTAAATATCGATTGCTATTAACTGAGTGACTATATTTGCCGTGCTTATTATTACTGTGAGGATTTCTCATCTGTTTTGATAATCCAGAACCACTTTTTTATGTTCTAAAAAAAAACTTCTAATTTTCTTAAATAATCGAGAAGATTTTCAATTTTTTCTTTTTTGATGGTTTAAAAAAATATTACAACTATTTAGGGTAACATGAGAGTACTGGCCCCGGCAAAGTGTAAAAGTAACGAGAGCACATTTTTGCTCATTCACCCTTACTATCCACTAGTTGAACCAGGTCTCTATTGTAAAATAGTGATGGCTTTGGAAGGATTTTAATGCTATATAAGGATTTACGTATCATTTATTTGCGGTTATGATATTATTATTAAAAAAATAACTTGGGAAGAATTTACCAAAGCCACTAAGTTTTCAGGTTATTATTATCGAATCCATTCCCGTTTATTTAGGTGAATTGTCTTTAGAGAAATGCCATTGCGAAATCATCGACAAACTTTGGTTAAACCGAACATTAGGGTTATGACACTTTTTGTTGTCAGAAGCCTACTCGAAAATGTGGCAATCAAAGAAGCCGTGGTATGCTTAATCTCTCCACTGATACTGTCCACTCGAAAATGGCGCAATCAAAGGAGTCTTGTTCTGCTTTATCTACTAACTTATCACAATTAAAGCATATTGGTAGGCCCGAACTTAGTCATGGCCTTTGCTGCCTTTGCTGCTATCGTTAATTTTTTTGTCTTTGCTTCTATAAAAAGTTTTACATCAATCAGGACTCCTGGAGGTTTTTCTCGATAACCCCGAGGTAATATATGCTCGCCAACCATTACGGTAATCTAGTCTTCCCTAGAATAGTTGAAAGTACATGTCTTTCAACTATTATTTTTATTATATACTGTAGATTCTGTAGTGAGCCAGAGCATCGAAAATACGACGCCATTTTGTAATTTTCGAAAACTTTTTGGTGTCAAGAATCAAGACCACACAGTAATTTATGTTTCCTCATTTTATGATAAGATCAATAGCATCTAAATTGGAATGTACCTTCCGAATACCATATTAGCTTTCAGACAAAACTTTCTTCTCTTCTGTATATTTGTCCGGTTTTAAAAGACAAATTTGTAGGTAATATGTGGTGTCTTAAAATAACAGGTAAAGTATCTTTAAAAGACAAATAAAGCTAAGAAGTGGTATCTTTCAGGGACGAACTTCTCTTTAAGATAATGTACAAGGCGTTGCATCTTCCAATCTTGTGAAAAGTTCCCTCACCTCAATTCTATCAATTTCAAGCAATGCTTTTGCATGCGACGAGTACTTCGACCTCCGTTATAACAGACACCTGCTCTCTGGCACATGTAAATCGCTCCTCGAATATTACCTTCCGCTATCGAGCACACATTATGTATATCATAGTTGCATTGAGAGGAACATCTTTATAAATATAAATATCTTGAAACTCAGATATAAATAATATCTTTTTTAAGATATTAAAAGAGAGGAATATATTTTAATCCAAAAAAAACAGATAGATGTTAACTATATCTGAATAACGCAGACAGAACTTACGATACAGAAATTACTAATACTAAAGTTCTTATAAAGCATCTAATAAATAATAAATAAATTTTTTAAAAATCACATATTCGAAAGAAATCACAATTTCAGTAAATCTAAAGTAATTTGCTGGAAGTTAGTTTTCAAGTTTAAAAAAATTTACGAATAAATACAAAATAAAATAGAAAAAATACATATAAAATGAAATTGAAAAAATAATTATACAATGAGGAAAATTAAAGAAAATTATGTCCACAATGACATTTTATGTCCATAAATGGGTTAAAATTATGTCCACAAAGAAAATTATGTCCATAAATGAGTTAAGATAAAAATGAAAAAATTCTCTTATTTATAAAAATACGTGTATGTACAAATAAAATACTATTAAAAATGTACATTATAATAAGCAAAATAATTATGGTAAAAAAATTGTGCTGCTCTATCTTTTTGATAGTTATAATACCTGTTCCCATTTACACTATCGACAAAACTAGTATTTTAATTGCTATGATAAGAAGAATTATGAAACTCTATAATAAGAGCGGTTTTTTTTAGAAATATTCGAATATTTTTGGAGAAATATTGGAATTTTTGATTTTATTGTAAAATTTACTACTACTAATTATGTTCATTTCTTAAGTGCTCGTAGAGTAAGCCTTATAGTAAATCGGGTTTACTATAATAAATAGTTATACTACTGCTATTATCAGAATTGATCAAATTTAATTTTTTTATATCAAATAATATCGTAATTACTTATAACGATTATATACGAGGTATGGCCTTCAAATTAGTTCCCTCGAGCGAAAGCGTTTTTTGTACTCTTGGAAGGAGTGCTGAAGGCTTCAAGTGGAATTCTCGGTTACACTCCTCCTTTAAATGTTATTGATAGAATCAAGATGAAGTCCTTTCAAGAGGTTTCTAATCTAGGCTATTAAGATAAGTCACATGAACATAGAGCATTTCAATTGCAAGATAGGAGAACCACATTAATTCCTGATCGAGGTTTGTCTTCCACTATTTTTAGGTCCACCAAAAATGCTTTATGTCAGCGAAAAACTTGTGCGCTTGATAAGCAATGTTTAATATAGAATAATTACAAATTTCCATTTGTCAAAATCGCAAATTCACGAAGCTTAATATAAAAAGTTGCTCCAAATTCCGCCGTTTCATTTTTTGTAACGCGCTAACAAAAGCCTCGCGTAGTTTTCTGACGAGGTCTTCTAGGAGGAAGTAACATAGAATCACTTTCATAGAATTATAATTCGAAAAGTCTTACAGGTAAAGGACCGACTATTTTTATTTATTAAATCTAAATCAACAACAAAGTTTAGAGATAACATTTGTATTGACATATAATGCTTAGGTCAATTTGATCTAATTTATTAAAAGATAAAACTTTCATAAGTCGAACGCTCTAATTACTGTTCTGCCACACCTCGTATGTACTATTAAATTTATTTTATATTTTGGGAAAATAACAAATAATTTTTTTTATTCGTTCTTTTCTAAAAAAAAAAAAAAAAAACATAATCACATTTCTATGATATTACAAATATATTAGCATAAAACCCAAATAATCTGAATCATCATGTGAGCGCACTGCCTAGAGTGATTCATTATTTATCATGTTTAGTTATCTTCATTATACCCATAATTGTTGTCTACAGATCTGAAAACATTCAATTTTAACCCATTGATAGATACAAATTCTAAATTAATCAAATAAGCTCGCATGCATCATTTTATTAAAGATTCGTACAGATGTCGTGCGCCATATATTTTGCAATATAATAATTAATATTAATTACGAGTATATTTTGGAATTTCCCAACAAATTTATAAATAAAAATAAGTTATTTTTCTAATTTTCTATATAGAACTTGATTATTAGCAGGAGGCTTTTATGCTTAGCAATATGTAATAAAGGTATTGAAAATTTTTCAGTTAACATAAGTCATTAACAAATTTGCTTATGAACGAGTATTCAATATGTCATGGATATCATGAATATTTCGCACTAAAGATTTTTCAAGTAGAAAATTTTTTAACCGGTTTCATGGAATTTATTTATTTTTATAGTTGACCGTAGATATAATACAGAAATAAGTATAATCGTATGCAAGCTTTCAGCCTACCTAACTGTTCGTATGTACACAAATACATTTAAGTTTGAAAAAAAAGCATATTGTATATGAGATAGAGAGAGATATTAATATAAAAGTTCAGCACACAAATCGTTGAACTGAATAGTAATCGGCATTGGGAATTTCCCAGTCAGTCCATTAATTTTTTTTTCTCTTCATATCAACAACGATGTTGAACTGAGAGTTATAGTGGGCCGGAAGATCTCACAAAACCGAGAGTAGATTTACCAGCTTTAATCGAGAGAGTGTTATCGAAAATTATAAAATTGGTTTTTCCAGTGTTTTGTTATGAATTTAAGTTTTTAACAAATTGGCCGCATTATAATGACAAAAAAAATTGTTATTCCAGCATGAAGATTCAAACGAAATCTTTACATTTTTATACTAGAAAAATAATAATATCAGTGAAATCAAAAATATACACATATATGTGTGTACACATTATACAATATTAAAATATAATTTTTTTATAAATAAATAAATTAATTTTAAAGTATTCGTTTTATTAAATTTCATCAGTTATCAATATCAGATTTTTCTACAGCCAGCGTGGCAGCAGAGAGGAGTACGTTGGTCAAGAGGAGGTAGTTCATATGTGGGTGTCAGAGTAAATGAGGACATAACTTTTTTAATTTTGTGAATAAAGGCATATCTCCGTTATTTGAGATAAATATAATTTTGAGATTATGAAAGTAGTTAAAATTTATAGTTGCTATCAGTAAAAATATACAACAAGGGACAACGTTCTTCTGTAGAGTTTTATTCAGTTTAAGACGAATATTTTCGTTGAAATTTATAAGATATATTTTTTAATGTCATTTTTAATAACTAGATGGCAAGCAATTGAAATTAATATAAGAGTATAATCAGAGGTGTTTTACTTAAATTATAACAATTTTGACAAGATGTCTGCACAGATAGTTTTAATTATTACAGTACTAATCGTAATTTCTACACAAGCTTCTTATTTTTAAATTTTTAAAAGATTTTAAAAATTATTCAATATTATTATTTATGTAATTATGTTAAGCTTTTATATATATATATATATATATATATATACCATTTTATACAGAATATTCTAAAATAGAGAAAACTATTTTTTTAACGAGATGATAAGATATAATTAAATGAAAAATTTACCCACGAGCCCTTCGATGGGAAGTCCAGCACGCTAATGACTGTGCTACCATGCCATCAAAAACATATTTATCTTGATGGAAAACCATCTTTAAATATTATAAAATAAAAATTTATTAGAAACACTCATCGAAGACTATATTAAGATCTAGTATATAAATATTATAAAATAAAAATTTATTAGTTTTTTATTGGTAGAAATACCACCGATAGCATAATTTATTTAAATACTACGTCTTAACATAGCAGGAGAACCTTCAATGGATGTTTACTCCTCACAACCATTCATGTTAATTATTACTATTATATAAATCTGCTTTTTACTATATGTAATTATAGATACGAGGGTTGTTCAATTAGTCCTTAGAAAATCCGAGAAATTGCGCTCGTAGTGTCGGTTTTTTTGTAAGTAGCATTATCGACAGGAAAGCTGTCAAAATTTCAGCTCGATCCATAGCGTAGGTCAATTTCTATCGTCGATTAAGGTTAACGACATTTATTTGTGCATAACAATGGAAAAAAGCGAGTTTAGGGCTGTCATCAGACATCTCCATTTGAAAGGCTTAAGCCCGAAAGAAATCAAAGCCGAGTTGGATGCAGTTCATGGCACATCTGCACCTGTGTTTGCGATGGTTTACAATTGGGTGAATGAATTTAAACGTGGCCGTTCATCCACAAAAGATGAACATCGTTCAGGACGCCCAGTTGAGGTGTCTACTCCTGAAATCATCGACAACATCCACGATCTGATTTTGAACGATCGGCGAATTAAAGTGCGCGAATTAGTTGAGGCCACGGGCATATCACAAGGTACAGTCGCTTCAATTTTGCATGAAAAATTGTCTGTGAAAAAAATTTCGGCAAGATGGGTGCCGCGTTTGCTCTCAGAGGAGAATAAGCGCAATCGTGTAGTGGACTCTGAGGCTATGTTGGCACTCTTTCATCGCAATCCTGCCAAATTCCTTCGTCGATATGTCACTGTGGACGAAACCTGGATACACTACTACACTCCAGAAACGAAGAGACAGTCATCACAGTGGATTTTCAAGGGTGAACGGGCTCCGAAGAAGGGAAAAACTGTGCCATCGGCCGGCAAGGTGATGGTCACGGTCTTTTGGGATTCGCAAGGCATCATTTTTATCGACTACTTGGAAAAAGGAAAAACAATAACAGGAGCGTCTTACGCGTCGTTATTACAACGGTTGAGCGAGGAAATCAAAGAGAAACGCCCCCATCTGAAGAAGAAAAAAATCCTCTTGCATCAGGACATTGCGCGTGTGCGCACCTGCGCTGTTTCCATGGCCAAAATTGTGGAATTGAGAATGGAATTGTTGCAGCATCCCGCTTATTCACCAGATTTGGTCCCGAGTGACTATTTTCTTTTCGCCAATCTGAAGAAATGGCTTGGCGGAAGACGGTTCACTTCCAACGAGGACGTCATTGCTCAAACTGATGAGTATTTTGCAAAACTTCCGAAATCCTATTTTTTGGACGGGATAAAAATTTTGGAAAAACGGTTGGAAAAGTGTATAGAGGTAAAAGGAAATTATGTTAAAAATTAAAATTTTTTTTTTTAAAAAACAGTTTTTTTCCATCTTTTTCTAAGGACTTATTGAACGACCCTCGTATCTATATAAAAGTTTTTTTTATAAAAAGTGTTTGTTCAATTTAAGTTGAAAAAGTTTTTAAGCATGCATTTATCAATACATTTATAAGACCTTCGAATGAAAATAATAATTTATTTTGAGAAATTAATCTGCATTTAGAAATGTACTTTAGTCAGTTTTAAATTTATATAAAACAAACTAAGACCCGGCATATGCTCCTCAATAAATAAAATATAAGGGTTTTTATTTTTAGTTGAAAAAGATTTTAGTGCAATGCAAGTGGTTATGAATATTTTTAATAATTCCATTTGGTGCAAAAACGAACAAATTTTGTTCTGTTTCTACTCAGGAGAAAGTAACGTATAGTTGACCATGGGCAAAGCAAGCATTTTCTAAATTCAAGCCAGAAAAATTAGCGATTGTTGTTGGATTGTAATTGCGAAGGCTAACAGCACTGAAAACTGAAGCTACTAGAAATCAAATGGCAAATTGGGAGGATTCATTTATACCTGAATTATACCAATAAAAGCAAAGCCATATTTATATCTGAATTATACCTGAATAAATTTACCATTGGATGAGAGAATATAAATAAATAAATAAAAATCATAACAACTTATAAATAGTTACAAATATTTAAAAAAAAAACGAAAAACATATGTTTAAAATGCAAGCAAACGAAATTTCTTAAATTAAAAACTGCAAAGAAATACAAAAAAAAAAAAAAACCTATATATTTTTAAATAGTTGCACTACATTTTCATTTTGGTGACCAGTTAGAGCAAGATGGATAGCGCAGAAACATTCCCTGTAGCCAAAAACCCTTATATACAAATATTCATGATGATCCGTTGAGCTCTTTCGAAGTCTATAGGGAATATACAGGCAGACAAACATTATTTTTATGTATATATATATAGAAGAAGATTAAATATTATTTATAAATTGTCGATTTTAAAGGCTGCTATATATTTTTTTTAAATAATTGAAGAATTAAGTGGAATAATTCATAAAACACAATTGTTTCTAGATAAATCACATCAAAGAAACACTTATACACTTATTACCTTGTTTTGATAAGATATTTTAAAAGGGGTTAAAATTAACTTTTTAATCAATTAAATACCTTGATTGTTTATTGATTATAGAATGACAAAAAGAGAAATACTAATCTTTTCTTCTACCGGAAACTTATTCTAGAACAGGTGGACGGATTATTAATCATTAGATTACTTGGTATTTTTAACGGATGTGGCCGGTGACAGTAATATTATATTGTTTAACGTGACTTATCTGTCGTTAAACATAAAACTACGAGTTACGCTCAATCAACGCACCACCATTACTGGCAGTTTACAAATATTAACCAGTTACAAGCTGATTACTGCAACTGCTCGTGGTGAAGCCTATCTAAACCTCTACTGTCATAAGCAGTGACAGCGCCCGAGATAATTATTAGTATCTTCCACCACCAATCCATAGATCGTACCCGCGATAGGGGTATTAACCACAGCCACCACGTTGCTGTCTAAGGCACCACACCATTGTCGGGCACAGTGTGTTTTAACAACAAGGGACACCCTGATTCCCGTAATACCAATTTTTGTTTTAAGAGTACTTCGGTATGTACTCTGTCTATTTAGCTAAGGTAAGGAATCTTGTAAATCCCTAGACACCGCTAAGACAACTCAGGTACGCGGGTTCGCAAAAACCCGAAAGTAGAACCGGAGTAGACCTTGGTCTTTCACCCGGTTGTAGTCCCCTTGCGTGCCATTTATACACTCATTAACGCACCATTCTTGCTCTCCTCTCAAAAAGTGTCACGGCAAATCTATTCAGGCATTCATACCGTTCTATCACACCTAACCCTCCACTCACAACCACACTCTCATAGACGGTAGTGAATACCTCCATGCAGCACCTCCAGGTCCCATGGAATTTCTCCCATGAGAACCTGCATCGCATCGGTTGACGCGGTTGCGGGCGGTGACGATAATATCGCGTCTTATGCAGTCATTGAGTTAGATGGCATACACATCCTTAAAATTCCTTGTGGAATCTTTCCTTTTAGTGCAGCGCCATATTATGGTGGGCAGTTAGTGTTGTGGTCGAGATTGCAATTTGCACGCCCAATCGTTATAATATCATTATATTTAGTGACAGCCACGCAGTCATGAAAACCATTCGTGACTCATCGAATGGTCCTGTTCTCAACAATATTCGACATAAGCTGCTTGAAAACAGGGGTATTGAATTGCGTTAGATTGCAGATCATGTAGGAGTTGCGTGCAATAAGCGGCCTGATCAACTGACGGGGAAAACTTGCTAACCAGTCTACTTACAAAAATTTTTGTTTTTTTTGTAAGTAGACTGGTTAGCAAGTTTTTTGTTTGGGCACGAAAACTCCTCAGGATTCAGATAAAACATTCTCCTCTTACACATATTTTTTATTCGGAAATTACCCTTTTTTCATATCCCCTTCCTATCACATTTAGGTCACTATCCCCCAGCTTTTAACGGAATGTCATCTTACGCAAAATTTCTTTTTTAATGAGATCTCCTCCATTACGGAGATTTTCAGTTCCTCAATACGTTTTGCAATTTCTCTCTTTTATTCCTTAAAATAATCTAATATATGTGTAGTCTACAAAATCTAACCACTTATAGCTGGTCCATCGAACTAACCAAAGACCGATTCCATCGAACCCACACACTTACAGGTTGGCAAATGGCTTCATGGTCATGGCGCTGCATCGTTCTCTAGGTACCTAACATACAAACAAACAAACTAACAATTGATTATGGAATGTTTAATTTAAATAAAACATGAAAAGAATCATATTTTCTATGAAAAAACGCTTAAACACTTAATCTCGGCATGTTGCCTCTACGGTATTGATGCTTAAGATCCCCAGCCACTGTATGTGGCTTAAGAAAATATATGAAAAAGATCATCAGCCACAGATCTCCAGCCACTGTTTGTGGCTTAAGAGAATATAGACATTCTATGTGTACGGATTTGAGAGATGCAATTTTTTCAAGACCCTAATTTATATAGCAGTCAATGCCTTTTACCTGCTACCATCTTTTGAGGATCAAAGTTTATTTATTATGTACAAATTTAATAATCATAGATTATAGAAGAACTGGATAGGAAAATCTGCAAAAATATTGATCATATTTCAATCCACACTGCAACAAACAATTATGCAAATAATGTTTTTGAAAAAAATACTTTTCGGAAAGTGCATTTGTTAGAGCCTCTGAGACTCTACCTGCATATCAGGTATTTTATTTGAAGTTCTGATAATAGTAGTTTAGCAAAATGCCTGTCGTGGCGTGGCAAGATACAACCCTTCGATTAGATATTATCTATGATATAGTCACTGCATAGTACTCTATGTGTTAATCGGTCCTCTAAGGGATAAAATTGAGGTACCCTTATTTTATTGTAATCAAATAAGGGTGTAAATAATCTAAGGTTACTTTGTGTTAGTTTGCTTAAGATAGTGTACGACTAATTAATCTACTTTTTGACAGATTATTTTATAACTAGTTCTATGAATTCATCCGATATACTTATGAATTCCCTCCTACATTTTAATTGCGATCATAGTCCTATTCTACTAGTCCTATATGCCCAACCTTCTCCAAAAGCCAACGCTCCAAGACTCATAAATGGATACATAGACTGGAATTTTTTCAAACAGTATGACAAGCACTTAGACTTATGGTAAGGTTTAAAAGCAGAACAAGAATAATATAAGGCCGTGCATAATATTACAAGACGCTATAACCTCTTCACATTAAAAGATTAACATCAAATGACCAAATCAACCGTTAATAATCAGACGACTAATCGCAGACAAACGCAAGGCAAGAGCCCGATTCCAGCAGACAAGAATGCCCAGCGACAAAACAAAGCTGAACAAACTATAAAGCGAAATAGAATATATGACGAAAGAGTACTGTTCCAGTGTGTTTATCGTCATAAGTTAAGCTTTTGATAGAGTTTGACACCCGGGCTTACTCTGGAAACTCAAGAGAATCCTTCCTTCCACCTATTTCCTAGTCCTAAAGTCATTGTTTTCCAACCAATACTTCCAAGGCAATGAATCCAATGAACTCTCCATAAATCTCTCCAATATACTACATACGCCGACTATACAGCATGCCTTGAATGTAGCGAAAATCCCCAACATGCTTCCGAATCCTACAGAACTGGTTTACCAGGTGTAGAACAAAAGTCACTGAACGTAAATTTACAGGTGGACAATAAAAGTCACCACGTAACTTTTACTCTCCGCCATAAACCATATATCTTACTGGCAGCGAAATACCACAACAAACCGAAGTTCGGTACCTAGGACTGAACGTAAACAAACGCTTGAAAAGACGATACCTACTACTACTTCGACTTCCAGACAAACGCTCTAAACTTACTAAGTATAGTAAAGTACTTTCATACAACCCCCTACTGAAACCAATATGGGCTTACGGATTAGAAAACCTAATAATTCCCGTAGAATCGAAATCCCTTCAATCAAAAATACTCCATACAATTATCGACGCTCCCTTTTACATTCGCAATATTGTTATTCATCGTGATCTTCAAATCCCATTCATTTTTGATGTGGCTGTGTCTCGCTATAAGAAGTTCCATTGCCGTGCCTCCAATCATACTAATCCTCCTATTCAAGAACTATCGTCCACTTCCTTTCCTAGAAAGACCCATCGTAGACTTAAGCATCACTGGTAGCGTGAGTTACTAAAATACTAGGTCTTAACATAGCAGGAGAACCGTCAATGGATTTTTACTCCCCACAACCATTCATGTTAATTATTACTATTTTATAAATCTGCTTTTTACTATGTGTAATTGTGGATATCTGTAAAAAAGTTTTGTTTTTTAAAAAGTGTTTAATCAATTTAAGTTGAAAAAGTTTTTAAACATGAATTAATCAATATATTTATAAGACCTTCGAATGGGAAACGAAATTTATTTTGAGGAATATAATTTGTTGGGTTAAAAAGTGTTATAAAAAATAAATTTGAAATAATTTGATTTCGTTATTTTTAATATGCATTATTTTGTTTTGCAAAGTATTTGTCTACTCTACAATAATTATTCCAAACATTCCCTTCTCTATATTGAAACAATGCATCGAATATTAAAATTGTGTGTCTTTGTATAGTATAAAAGTTAATTTATCATTAAAACCTTTAAATTTCACTTTTTCTAATATATTATGGGCCTTTGACACATTTGCGCTTAAATGTGCTTTTATGCATTATAAAAACATAATCGAAAAAGCAATATGAATTGATTTAGCGATTTCGAAAATATTTAGTTAATGAACATATCCGTCTTGGAAGCAAATAATAAAAAAAATTTGACATTTCAACATAAATTTTATAATTACCTGGAAAGGAAACAATTTCTTATCAAATAACAGATAAAATGTTCTCTTCGACAACTTCGCCGCAATTAAACAGCGATCAGATAAAGTTTCCAGAAAATATTTCGCACACCAAAAATTTATTTACAAATAATGTGTTTTAGAAAGCTACAATTCAGTTATAAATAAAACGTATTTTTTTTACTAATTATTGCTTAATTACCGTTTCATTCAGACGCATTTTTTTTACGTACTACGTCTTATCGTGAGCACTCGACATACTTGCAGAGTTTATTTGCACTTCAATGCAATTATTTACATGGACAAAAAGTATTTTTATGTGTACTTTTGTTATTGATTTTTTTTTAATCAACATGGCTATGGAATTTATCTTTTCTTATCCCTGGTTTTATCTATTTTTATAAACCGAATATTAGTGTTTTTAAGTGTTCGTTGAATATTGACAATTATACTGCTTTGAAGCTTTGAATCTATGAGGAGGCGCCTTTGTTTTGGTGGTTTGATTTCAATTAAATCTTGAGAAATTATAAAATAAACAAAATTGCTGTTATTTAATACGAAAAAATCAAAATTACTGTTATAGGAAAAAATTACAACTACTCTTTAAAAAATAAAATGTATTTAATTTAAAAAAAATTTAAACAGTTAGAATAACATAAAAAAATTATTTAATTATTAAGGTTAAAGGGCAGAAAATTTATAGATTTCAAATATTCAGAACTGGGGTACCAAGTAGAGAACAAAAACGAATGAATACAAATGTGTCCTTGTAAATTTTACTCTCTGCCATAAGGCATGTGTACAAAAATACACTAAAGCTGAATATCTAAGACTAAACGTACGCAATGACTCAAAAAACTATTCTACGAGTAAAAAGACGATATCTTCTTACAATAGATAGCAAAGTATTTTTATATTGCAAAATTACATATTTACTGAATATACATGAACTTACGGACTAAAATTAAGCCTTCTAACTCTCGTCAATACCAATACCTTCAGCAAAAAAAAACCCGCTAAATTGATGATGCTTTCTTTAATGTTCGCAATACTTTTATTGGTCGTGATCTTAAAAGTATCAGCCACTCTCTTCTCTTTAAACATCCATCAACGACTTAAGCGCTACTAGTCCCACGATATGTTAAGATATTAAGTTTTAACTAATATTTACACATGTACACGCGACAAGGAGAAACTCCTATTTTTCTGTTTTTTTATCTGCAACTAAAATTGTATTGTAACAAGCAGATTTACATAACATTTTAATTTACAATTTTGTGCATCATAAAGTGGGAATAAACCACTTTGGCGTTTCTCAAACTAATGGAAGTAAGATTCCTCTAGAAAATCTCTAGGCCATTGTCTCTTAAGTCTTGAATGAGTGTTTCCGGGGAGGGCGGTACAGGAGAATTCTACCACAAGTGGATTATGATGATAGGATAAACGGGAGTAAATTTTTGATAGCGGAAAATGCACAGGTCCTAAATAAAGGGAACATTTTAGATCACGATGTATTACATGAAAGGGGGTATTAACAATTCTACGGAGGATCTTGGATTGTAAAGCCTGGACGCGATAGAAATTCCATATGTCCAAATAGGTTTTACAATTGTATTATAGGTTAGAAGTTTCATTGTTAGTTTCGAGCGTTTGTCCAGTAGTCTTAGAAGTTGTAGGTAACGTCTGTTAGCTTCAGCTCTTTTTAATCTAGTATGTGGACTCCATGTTAGTCTCTTGTCCAGTTAAAGTTCTAAATAACGTACTTTATCATATTGTGGAATCATGTTGCTATTAAAGTATAAAGAGGTATTTTTTCCTCGACAAAGAGTGAAAGTAATGTGAGAACACTTCGGTTCATTTACCCTCACTCTCCATCTCTTAAACCAGGATTGAAGGTTGTGGATATGGAATTGTAAATTGTTGGAAGCTATGTAAGAATTTGTAGGGGTAGCAAGAATGGCCGTATTATCTGCTTAAGTAGCAATGATAGTATTAGAATCAGATGGGATGTCATGGGTATGAATATTATGTAAAATGGGACCAACGATACTACCTAGTGGAACTCCGGCTAGAATATGATATATAATTTCCGAGGATAGGATATATTTCCGAGGGAAAGACATGAATTTATGATAAGGTAGTATATGCAGAATGACCACACGCGATCAAAAGCTTCGGAGATATCTTAAAATATTCCTGGACAATACGCTTTCCTCTAAAAAGACGATGTAATGTGATCAACAATGCGATGGTATTGCTGGATAGTGGAGTGTTCAGATTGGAAGCCCAATTGCTGATCAGAAATAATTTGTTCATTAACTAGGATTAGGTAGAGTCGTTTTAATAGAAGATTTTCAAAAATCTTAGCAAGGATTGGTAAGCGGCTGATAGGTCTATAGGAGAAAGGAGAATTAATGGGTTGATTTGGTTTAGGAATTATTTTAATGATAGTAAATTTTCATAGTAATGGCTTTATTGTACCTTTAATAGTATAGGATACTATTAAAAATACATATAATTAAAACTGAATCTTTTTGGGAAGCTTTTTTATTGAGAAGGCGCAGAATAGTAGTTTTAATTTCCGAAGGCTTAAAATTTTTGGGAGGAAGTCTCATAGGGACTGGGAATATTAGTTCTTCGATAATTTTGTTAGTATGCAATTTATCTTCTATATCATCATGTGGAGTAAAAGTATTAACCATATGTTTAGCAAATACTTCAGCTTTTTCTTTGTCTGTTTTTACCCAGTTACAGTCATTTTGTTTTAGCGGGTGTGATATTTTATTGTTACGAGAGTTTTCGTCTAGTGACTTCCCATAAAGAAATATTGTCACTAATCGATCTTGTATAAATTTCATGCCGTTCATAATAATGATTTCTAATTTCCATTTTTAGTTCACGTTGTAGAGAAACTTCTATGAACATTTAATTCCCATAGCACTTGACATCAATCACTTACGTGTACTATTATATAAATCTACTTGTTACTTTATTATTATAAGTGCAGATATATGTAAAATTAGTTAAATTAATTAAAAAATAAAAGTTAAAGTGGTAATCGTAGGAAATTTTCTCATGTGATTAATGTAAGATATTCCAAAAAACAAAATTTTATCATCAATATTTTAGTCTATAACGATTTTTGTACGGATTCAAAATAAAACAAACATTTTATCAATCAAACTTATAATAATTTTATCAATACTAATTGATTATATTATTTACTCATAGTTGAAAGTAAATGTATTGCAATTTATCTATTTGTACGAGGAGTACGAATTTAATAATGTAGTAAATTTTCAATAAAAACTATTATCAGACGAACCGTCCTTAGTAATAAAATTCCATAACGATGAAATATATTGTATAATTTATAATAACATATTAGAACGAATAGGCCTTATTAGATTGAATAATTTATAGATTAGTTTAATGAAATTTCTCTTATTATTGTACTTTGATCTTGTTTTGAATATTTTCCTGCTAGTCAAAATATGGGGGGTACTAAAATATCATGCAAATTTCATTTATATTCAATATTATTATTATATGTATTCCTGATAAAAATATCATTCTGCAATTTTGTTTCTTTTGATAAAACCATACAATTGTTAATATATTTATCAAAAAAGATAAATTACATATGCATACTTATTCAGATTGTCTACATTCAATGTGTAAGAGATATTTAATCAAAATCAAATAATTTTTATTATCGTGATATTCCGATTATTATATGCGAAAGCAGGTGTTTTGAAAATAATAATTTTGATTATTAAAAACTACAATATTTCGCTTCATTACAATAAAATAATTTTGTTTAATGTATTATAATATATGTTTGATAAGTTCACAATTAATTGAAAACTTTTTCAAATTACCAAATACTATCTTAATGTTAGTTAATCTGTAATATTGTAATTGTAATAAAGTTTATAGTTGTGTAACTGTAATAATTTTTTCATTATCAAATTACAAAATTCCTGATATACACGTATGTCCCCACATGGCCTTATGGTTATGACGCTACAAAATGCCCTTTTGTATTTTATCTCAGAGACCTTCAATTACAAAACTACAGTGTGGTAGTCTAATTATTTTTCTTATTACCAGAAATACCTGGTAATAGTTAGATGAGATAGATAGATTCAAGTCTTTTATTTTAACTTGAATCTATCTATCTCATCTAACTATAATACCATATATGCCAATTAATTTTTTTCAATCATATAATCACGTAATGATATTTAGAAAATTTACCTTAAATTCCTGGTGGTCAAATTCACTTAGTTTAAGTAGTCTAAGACACCTACGTTACCATTAAAATTCTGCCATATAATTATTTATATTTAAAAATGCATTTTTAAGGCTTAATAGAGCCGTATAGACAAACTCTTATAATTTTGGTCTATTCTTAGAAATAGCGAGTCTTATAAGATTTAAACTAAACAAATGATGACGACAAATAATTGTGCAAGCTTCTGAACAATCCGTTAAAATTGGAATTAAATAAAAAAAAATTAAATTTTTTAGGGCATTCTATAAGCAGCTTTTTTTGGAATTTTAAAATGACTCCTTAAAAATTTGCCCGCACTTTATGCCAATAATAATGATATGTAAGGGAAAATAAACAAAATTGAGCAGCAGCAACGCGACGAATAGACGTGCTTAGCCGACTCGATTGTGAACGCCATCACTTGCGCAAATCAACAAAGTGCGGATTGTTGTGGTTGTTGTTTATAAGGTTCCTTAGACATGTGCCAGGAGTCAGTTCATAGCGCCCCGACCGTGAGGCCATTTGGGGACTTCGTAGTACGTGTGGGAAGTCATCTGAGAGAGATTGGTCTGTGGTTAGTAGTATTGCTCGAGAACCAATTCTTGCTAAAAATGGATGATAGTGAAATGGGTGCCACAACATTGGAATAAGGGACAATTGTTGTTACCAAAAAGGAAGTTATAAGAGCAGTTTGTCCAATCCGGGGATTATGAGGAGCTTTAATCGTGTTCCGCGGATGGCTAATGGTGTTAGTTGCCATTCTGTTAGTAGACGAGGCAGATTGGGGATGACTGTGATCACTGGTCGGCGGAGTGTTTCTCCAGCCAATTTGTCAGCATTTTCATTACCCACAATTCCCACATGCACCGGCACCATTGCAACTCGACACTCCTATTGCTAAGTAGGCTATGACGAATTGCGCTAAGTACTGGGTCACTCGATGGGCCACAAATGACTTTAAGGGCGGTAAGGCTGTCGCTAAAGATAATAACGCTTTGTTGGCTGGGATATTGGTCGGAATTTCAATTGTCGTTTTGATGGCCTATAGCTCCCCGTAATATGGAGCTGACCTATGAAGGAAGATTCCACAATATATTGCGCGGGTGCTACAGCCAAAAAGTTCAATGACCAAAAAAGATGTAGTATCGGTGTCAGCGGCGGCATCAGTGAACAACAGTCGATGATCTTTTAATCCGTTAAACTGCTCAAGGAAAAGTTTCCTATATGTGGACGTATCAGTACTAGCTTTCTTAAACCTCCCAAAAGAAGCAGTCACTTTCAACTTTGCTCACAACCACGGTTTCCAATCTGGGTGTGAAAGGGAAGTATGAAAAACGAGGGGGAGGACGGATGAATTGTTTTCAAGGTGGGATATTAATAAGGATAACGATGGTGAATTCCTTTTTGAACTTGGGGAGATGATAATGTTTTTGAATAAAGTGTAGACGGGGTAATTTGGAAGGCGTAGGTTTTTGTAAATTAAATTAAGGCGAGCTTTTTGAAGTTAGAAAACAAATAAGCTTTTGGCCAGTTTCTATCAGCATGGATTTCACTGGAGATGTGTTGATATTTCGGATGGCGTTATTAGTTTGATGTTGAAGATCAATACCAGATACAAGTACAAAAATGTTGTCAGCATAGTGTATATAATAGTTGAAGGATGATGGAAAGTGGGAAAGGCAGTGAATATATATATTGAATTATATGCTTTGCCGTTTCTACCAGGATCCCCTCTATCTTTCAGCAATTTGGAAAAATAGATATTAAAGGGGTTTTTTACCTTTTTTAAAGGAGTTGACAATTCTAATATGAAAAGTCGAAGGTTCCTCTTTAAACATGTTAAAAGAAACCTTGTCGCTATCAGGTGTGGTTCCTTTGAACTTATCCAAGATATTATTTCTCCTTTTAGGCTTATTTACCCTAATTGCCTTTACCAAATACAAGTCCAAACTGATGTGAAGACCTTTTCATCAGCTTCAAAGTTAATAAATGATCTGACCTTAAAAGAGCCTTTACTTGTACCATATTTTCATTAGTTTTCGATGTTAACTGCCTTCCTCAACTAGGTTCTTATTCTACTGCTCTTGATAAGCCATATTCCTTATCGACTCGTAGCAACTTTTCGTAAGCCAAACTCTCAAATTCACTAATCTTAACGCAAAATTTGATAGAACATCGTTGCTTCAAATTTCGCTATTCCATTTTTCGTAAAACACTACAAAAATACAATTTCACTTATAAACGCTCTGTAGTGTCGCGTAGTTACTAAATCTCGAAAGGATTAACGTACAAGTCACGTTGAGGGGAAGTTAGCAGTGTTTCCAGATCCCTCTCTGTGATGCCAGTCTCATTATTTTTCTAATCAAAAGTATTAATTAAATACTTCAAATAAGGGATAAAAGGGAGTGGATGATAACTCTAGAATTATTGATGAGAAAGCGGATTTAAGATCACGACGAATAAAAGTATTGCGAACATGAAAGGAAACATCGGCAATTTTACTGTTTTTTAACTGGAGGCGGGAATTAAAAGGCTTAGTGCAATAGAACCCCCGAGTTCAAGTCCATAAGTGTTCATATAGGTTTCAGTAAAAATATAATTTTTAATTGATGTAGCTTATATTATAGTAATATAAATTTTCAATTAATACGAGGTCTGTTCAAAATGTATCACGAATTTTGAAAGCTCCGCGGGTTACGTATATTCGATTTTCGATTTTTTGTGGCGTTATGTTGGTACTCATGTCTCTCACTTATGCCGCCAAGTTCGGCCATTTTGAATGTTCTGTTAATTTTTGACAGCTGCTTTGCTTGCACGTGTTTTGGCTCGTCTTCGATTTTTGCCCATTTTCGACCAAAAACAGCATCACATTAACATTAGACTCTTTCGGCAAGGACGCAAATTTGCTCCAGAGGGTCATAACTGGTGACGAATCATGACGTGCAAACCAACGCTCAATCATCCCAATGGAAGCTACCGCACGAGCCACGACTGAAAAAAAGCGTGCCGGGCGGTCGAATGTGAAGGTTTTGCTTACAGTTTTCTTCGATTGCAGGGGCGTGGTGTATCATGAGTTCTTACCAAAGGATAGAACGGTCAGTAAGAAATATTACCTGCAAGTTATGCGCAAGTTGCGCGAATCAATCCACCAGAAACGCCCGGATTTGTGGAAGAATAAAAATTGGCTTTTGCACCATGATAACGCCCCTGCGCATGCATCGTTGCTTGTGCGCGAATTTTTGGCCAAAAACTACACACTAATAATGCCGCAGCTACCGTATTCCCCAGATTTGGCCCCCTGTGACTTTTTCTTGTTCCCGAAACAGATTCTTTGATCCATTTTTTTTGGATTCGCGATACTTTTTGAACAGACCTCGTATACTTCAATTTTTAAGCTTGGAGGTAAGTGCTTTTAAATACTCTTCATTGATAATTAAATTATTTTTTTTTATTTTTAATTGAGAAGTCAACCTGAATGGCTTTATTTCTATTACTTAACTAATTCTACTATACATTTGAATTGATTATCTCATCGAAGCTGAATTTTTTGAAATGTTTACACAAGACTTTTTAAGTAAATAAACGTACATTCCGATAAAAAAAATTAAAACAACTCCTGATGCGATATAAGATAGTAACTTCTAGTAAACGGAAATTGTAAATTTTTGTGAGGTTAAATCTGTAGTTTTTTCAATTTAAACTGATTATAAATCTTACAAAACATTAGATTTTAGTAAATATTTTAACTTTTTGAATAAAATTTAAATAAAAATGAACAATAATTAAATAATTTTCATTTATTTTAATAATATTTGAGTTAAATACTTAATGAGAAAAAATTTTTATACAAAAAAAAATTTCATCAGACATATTCATTAAAACAAGTTAATTTTCATAATATTTAATAATTTTTTTGGTCTTAACTGTACGTGAAGAGTAGTGTTTATAACAAAAACACTTCATAAAAAATTGCATATTCTCAATTATCTGTTGTGAAGGTGACTTGCACGGCGCTAGTAAACTTAATAGCCTCCCTCTTGTTTTGCTTACGTCTGTATAGTATAACTTTTTTTATTCTTCATTTATTTCTATACAATACATGTAAATTAAGTAAAGAGCACATGGAATACGAAATAATCAAATATATATAATTTTTTTTTTTAAATTTCTGTATATGTACTTGTACATATATTTTTAAATATATATTTTTTATTCAATTTAAAAATAATTGGCTACATAAAATTATTGCTTATAAATAATGATAAAATTTAGAAAATTACATATACTCACATAAGTGAGGTGTATTTTTTTTAAATATGAAAATTCTCAAAATAATCGCTATGAATGCCAACTTATGGACTCACAGTATTTATTATGTTCAAAGCTTTCTGGATTGATAACCGACATTAGTTAACCGTGAACCGTATACGATTTCGCTTCTCCGGAGTATTCGTCACGAGTTATTTTATTGGAATATAATTAAGTGAAGTTTAATTTTTGGATTTTTTTTTCAACAAGGAATATTTATAAAAGTCTCAATAGGAAAATTTATGAAAAATTGATTTTTATTTAAAAGTAAACTTTAAAAATAAACAAATGACATGTATGGCGCATCACGTTTATCATAAATTACATTTTAATGTGAATATATCAGATATAAATACAATGTGGATTCAAATAGTGTTTGAAAATTATTGAAAAAATAATTCTAAATGGAATTAAATAATTATATATAAATACTATTGTGTTTTTGTTGTAAAAGAAAATAAACCAAATATTACCTACTTATTGTCATTTTTGTAACGCAAAATTGAGTAGAAGAAGCACGTAAATAAGCAACTTTTTGTGCGCGAAATTAAACCTTGACTTTATGTTCAGTTTTACTTTATGAAAATTCTATTTCGATTTACCAGAAATACATGTTATATATCCCTATATATATGTTTTTTTTTATTATAATTGATCCGTAAATAAAAAAAGGTACGTTTAAAAGTGGTACTTATTCCGGTTGCATAAATTGAAACTCTGGAAAATATACCGGAAGTAAATATTATTAAAGAATTGATAATATAAACTATATAGTTCAAAAAATATTATGTTAACATAACTTATCTATAATTACGATAGAGAATATATTTTTTTTTTAAAATGAATATAATTGATTCAACCTGTTCCCGACCAAGTGAAAGTTCCTCTGATTCTGGTATAATGATTGAGGAAATCAAAACAAAAATTGATCGAAGTTTTGGAAAATTATGTGATGGAAATATCGCTACCAATCTAAATCATAGCAACTATAATAGTCCAAAATTTATAAGAAAAGGAAGTTTTCATGGAAGCGATACACAAAATAACAATTGCACAATAGAAAATTATGCTGAAGCGAAAAATTGTCCTACACTTTTAAATAATCATAATATTGCAGTAGAATCTGTTAATGATTCAGATTCTAGTGTTATTGATTCGGACTCAGACAATGAATCTTCCTATGTGCCAGAAAATAGTATAGTAGATAAATTAGGACGTCAAGCAAGTGTTGCTAGTGATGGACTTGTTATTGTTAATCACAGTTCTAACTCAAATGGCGTCTGTAATAGTAGCAGCACGGTTGTTGCGAATGGGAAGCCCCAAATAGGAAGTATAGCCGTACAGAACTCATCCGATATAACATTTGGCAATAAGACATTTTATCAGGGACCAGTGACTATTAAACAATTCCTGTTAGATAATAAAAATAAATGGCAACAAAGAAATTTGTCTCCAGGTGAAAATCCAAGTTTTGAAGCCAGTGGAAGTAGTGACGACATATATTCAGGTAGGTTCCCATCCTATATGGTGCCGATTTCTGATTAAACCGAATAAGTTTTTTACAAATTCAATTAAACTACAATACATAGGCATATATATTTAGAAGTTTAAAAAAAATTGTATTTTATCCAACAACAAAAAAATAATAGTTATCCCCATTCCTACAGCCATAATGAAAACATGTACCAGTAAAAGTTGTTTGTCGAAACTAGTTTCCAATAATATTCCTTTTTTCATATACATCTTATTTATTGATAATGATAATGTTGAAGAAAAAACACCTTTAATGTCTTATAATAAAAAGAGTCAGAATTTTCTAAAATCTATGTATTAGCCAAATAAAAAATTTTAAAATTCTACACATCATTGTGTGTGTATGTACGCATTTATCTATAACTATGAATTTAATTATGTATGAAAAATAAAACATTTTTTTTTTGCCAAATTTGTACTAAGTACGAATAAAGAAATTGCAAATACTGATTTGAATAAATATTGTTGGATTCTTAGAATTATTTAAATTTATTATTATAGCTTTGCAAACAAAACCAGAAAACATACATGAGAGCGTATTTGATGTCATTTCTGAGAATTGAGAGTTTATCTCACACAATGTACTCGCATGTTAAGACGGCAACAGACTATTTACATTGAATTTGCGAACAATAACAAAATGGCGGTTCAATTAAAATTTGTTTTTCCTGTTATCTATTTGACAATTTTTGCCCCTTTTCGTTCTATATTATTCATCACATAAAAAAGAAATTGTATAAATTTTAATGCATTTTTAACTGAGACTTTATTTTTCTTTTGGAATACTCGTAGTACAAGAGTAAACCTAATAAATAATTGTATTTTTGCACATAATATTGTATTAAAAAAAAAAACATATTTGCATTTGACATAACTACACAATTGAGCTAACATTTAAAAAAAGAACACGATAAAGCTACTCATATACTATGCAGTTTCATTATATAGATGATATTATTATTGTGAGTTTTTTTTAAATAAAATTTAATAGTTTATTTCTTCTACAACATAAATTTTATTTTCGCTAAATACCATTAATTTGCAATGTTTTTGCTCATTGCACTTTAAGTTGAAATACATATAAAATTTTGCATTCCTTTATAAATAGAAATATAATAAATTCACAGCACGTTCGCAACTACACTTATAATATGCACATGTGTGTATATATGGCTGCATTTTATCTTTAAAATATTTTTTCATATCAGTTTCTATCATTTTGTATATACAAATATGCAATCAGCTGAATGGATTTAATTGTGGGATGAACATTTCGATTGTATTAAAACCGAAACGTGATTTTTATAATAAGTTAAAATTAGTATACTTTAACTAACTACATGAGATATACAGACTGGTTACCAAATAGACGATCAAACAAACAAAAAAGGGTGTGGTAAATGAGGTCGTTTCCTATATGAAAGCAAAGTAAACAATAAAAGGAAAAAAAATTTGATAAAAATCTAATCAGTCTATATGCTATCCATATTGTTTTAAGAAAAAAAAATTTTACCAAATATATATTATATATTTTATATGATTCTATAATAAATGAACATTTTATCTAAATATTAACATTTTTTCTTAAAATAATGGAAAAAATTAAAATTATTTCTTTGTATAAAAAGTTTTGACAAAAATATATTTTATTTGTAATAAGTGGATGTTCGTTCTAGGGCTGCATGTCCTGAGAAGTTGTTCAACTTCGCAGTCTATTGACATAAATTATCATGTTACTATTCTAGAATTAAATTTTTAATAAATTATATAATTAAAGTATAATTTAAAAATATAGTCATTGTATACCTTGAGCATTATATTAAAAAACGAAAATTTTATAAAAACACGAAGAGATTTTTTATTTTCGTTTACTAAAAGTGTATTGCCTAAAGTATTCTTAGATATTCACCATGTTTTTAATCGAGAATTGAATTTTTCGGCTCCTCGGACAGTTTAAGATAAATCAGAATCCTCAGAAATATATCCTATTTACCGAGATATAGAGTGAAGATAATATTACAAAAAAAAATGCCTACAATAACTTTACTCTTTGCCAAGGCAACGTACCCCTTTATATTGGGTTATTCGGAAATTAATTTCCTTTTTTCCCAACAGAGGACTTAATTGTATTTTTTCACAACCAACTTCACGCTTAAGCCGCATAATCATATGTATTTTGACAGCTGATATAGCAAGGCTTGTTTGTGAAAATTCGATTGATTATGTACAGTAGTTGTTGGTTGATACTCTTTTAAATATGAAAAATGAAAAACAGCATTTTCGGCATATTTTATTTTTTTACTATAGAAAAGATAAAAATGATGTTCAAGCCAGAAAAAAATTATCCGATATGTATGAGGAAAATGTGTTAAGTGAGCGCCAGTACCATTTAAGGAAAAAAAATTGTGCCGGCGCATTGATGTTTGTGGTTTGCTTCTCAAACGCGAAGAAAATGATCCATTTTTGATGGGGACGAGAAATGGGTTGTTTACAACAATGGGAAGCGCAAAAGATCCTGGAGTAGAAAAGATTTCAAAGGAATCGTTTATTTTGAGCTTCTACCGAGCAACACAATAATCAATTCTGAAGTATACTGTCATCAGTTGGACAAATTGAATGATTCACTTAAAGAAAAAAGCCCAGAATTGGTCACTAAGAAAGATATAGTGTTCCAACAGGATAATTCGAAACCACATACAAGTTTGACCATTCAGCAAAAGCTTTTAGAGCTTGCATGGGATATACTGTCACACCCACCACACTCTCCAGACCTAGCACCTTCCGATTATCATTTGTTTCGGTCTCTACAAAATTTTTTAGTCGATAAAATGTTTAATTCAAATGAGGAGGTCAAAAATCATTTGGATCAGTTTTTTGCCAGCAAAGAACAAACATTTTATGAGCGTGGAAGCATGCTACTGCCTGAAAGACGGTAAAGGGTATTGGATAATACTGGACATTATTTAATTAAATAAAATATTAATTCACTATAAGAAAATCGTCTTTCATTTTTATAAAAAAGAAAACAAAATTACTTTCCGAACAACCCAATACTATAATGGCAATATGATCCCATAATGTGATGAAGTCCGTTATTTAGGATTTCATTTATACAAGAGATTAACCTAGAACCCACCAACTAGACTAAAAAAATACTTAAAACTAACTGTTGGTTAGACCTCTGGAATAGAACTTTAAAGTTCAATCAGACAACCCCATTTCTATGATCCAATATACTACGTAAAATGTTCGTAGTAATGTTATGCATCGTGATCCTAATATTCGCTCTGTTCATAACCTGCGTATTTGCCGTTACCAAAAATCTCACTCTCGTTTACTTTTTCATCACAATCCACTCATAAGAGAACTTTCTGCTCTTACCTTCCCCGAAAACACTCATCGGAGACTAAAGAAACACAGTAGCCTCGAGATTTATTACAATCTTCTAACTCTCGCTTGTTAGAGAAATGCCAATCAGTATTTACTTGTTTTTCAATATTGTAAATTAATTTGTGTTAAAATTTGCTTGTTGCCATACATTCTGTAGTTTTAGATATCGTCAAAAAAAAACTAATAATAATTTCTTAGAGAACATACTTAATTATTTCAGCAAAAAGAGCACAAATCATTAAAGAATTTATAGCAAGTTGGTGTTAAAAATTGTTAAATCAACAATTTTTTAACATGATTGAAATTCTGTATTTATATAAAGAAAATTTTAGAACTTGCAAAAAAAAACAGTAATAGATAATAATAGTATTTGCAGTTCATTTTGAAATACAGGTTAGATACTGTTGTAGGTGTAAGAAAAAATAATCTGAAAGAAAAAAGAGAACTGAAAGTAACAATTAAGAATAAGTAAATTAATGATAAACATAGTGGAATAAACTTTGGAAAACCTATGGTAAATTCAATGGAATAACAACCATAATTGAAGCTATTTCTTGGACCCAAAAATATGCAACAAAAAAGCTAGCCTCAATACAAAAGCGAAACGTGAAAAGATGCCAATAAGTTATTTGTAATTCAATTAGCATCACAAAACTAATGTTTCTTAAAAATCTCCTAACACCCAAACGACATTGAGTTGATTATAAATTCAGAATAATCACTAAATTGTACAAATGTGTACGTTATGCATACACACGGTGCGTTTTATATTCCAGGTCGAAGTCTTTCTTTTAATAACTTTTTAATGAAATATAATATTATATTGATTGATTATATGGTTTTTAGGATTATGTATAAATTATGATGTTGGTCAAATACACGCCTATGGCCGCGGCCAAAGGCGAGCTCTTTTAAGGACATTTTTAATAATATTTTCACAGACTTCTGGTGTTAGGTTTATTAGTGTACACCTTTTCCTTTAAGTACCCTTATACAAAAAAGTCGAAAGGGTTCAAGTCAGGGGATCGTGGGGGCCAATCGATATCACCACTTTTTTGCATTATTCGGCCGGGAAAAATTTCTCCCAAAATTTGTATCGTAGCACGAGCTGTGTATGATGTGGCACCATCTTGTTCAAACCACAAGATCTGTGGGCCTACTTGATCCAATTCGAGTAGAAGAAAGTTTTTCAACATGTCCCGATAGGTTACAGCATTGCCTCCAGCATCCTTAAAGAAATATGGCCCATTGATGCTGCCGGCCCAAATGTCGCTACATACAGATACAGTTACTCTTTGAGGGTGTAGTGAGCTTTGATGTATTAGTTGAGGCCTTTCAATGCCCCAATAGCGGCTATTCCGTTTATTAAAAATCCGGCCAAGTCGAAGTGCGAAGTGTGCTTCGAGTTGGCCGGATTTTTAATAGCATAAAAAATGTTGGTCGTCTATACTGAGCTGTAAAACTCGAGCACCCCAGTCTCGCCACCGTTTATGGTAATTTGCCTGCAGCTGTTGTGTTAATTGAATTTTATACGAGTAAAAAAATAAATCTTTTTTGAGAATTTTTAACAAACATGATGGAGATATTCCCAATTCGTGTGCACGATGTTGATGACGGTATCCGGACATTCAGCAACACTCTGCCTCGCTGCATTAATCTTTTCATGTGTACGTTGCCTTAATTGTCGCCCAGTCCTCGCTTTATCTCCCAATGTATGAATATCTTTAAAATTATTCATTACACGCTGAATGGATGACTTGCTCGACATATGGTTAATACGAAAAAAGTCACGTTATTTTCTTCGCATATTCACAATTAAACAAATATTTAAATAAACGTTATTGCAGCGTTAGTTGCTCCATAAAAAATTATTATCGAACACATGACTGTCAAATCCCAACAAACAAATGTCATTCAAATCAAAAATGGCGGCCAAACAAAATCGACCTGGAACATAAAAAACACCCTATAAATATCGCATCGTTAGGATTAACAGTCTATCTTTCTTCTTTCCAAATACATATTTCTCAATAACAAAAAAATATATGTTAGGAACAACATAATATATTATAAGATTTTATTCCAGATAATGTAAGATACATTCTCGTAGAAGAAAATCAATTAGTTTTGAAATAAAAAAAAAAACAAAAGTATGTCACCAATTTCGATACATAAATTTTTAAGTTAGCTTCTCTACTTATGATATCAATTTGCTTAATTAATTAGGTATGTATATGTATATGCTTTCAGCTTAACGTATTGATTATTATGTACTTAACAGAACTAAGGCTAGCATAGAAGTACATCGTTGATAGTGGATGTAGATTACCACTTGACGGCGAAATGAACACTTCATGCCATTCCATTTTATGTATCAAATTCTGAGCAATGGATTGAAGATAACCTCTCCTAATTTCAAGAAGCTCAATAATAACATAAATCTACAAATACGAAAAAAAATACATGTCCGATTAAAAATTTTCACGAATGTTTAAATTTTGTGTTAGAGTTCAATTGTGCTTGGAAATTCCGTTGTTTACGTTTAAAGAATTTAATTGATCACATTACAGACATTTTTACTTTAATGATAATACATAAATACATATTTTCTTTTATAGTAATAGAAATATGGTATTTGAGTTTAAAGTAAAACCAATAAGAATATAAGGTTATCAGTATTTATCAATAATTGAATAAAGAAAATTGAAACTATTCTTTTTTTATGATCCATACTTATCAGTTGGTAGAAAAAAAAATTGTCGCAAATCGTTAATTTCTTGACCATCACTATTCGGGGATATACATTTTTTTACTTGATTATAATTATTTTCATACAAACATAATTGTCAGCAAGTAAGCTCTTCAATTACATTTATAATAGATTAGAAAAATACTTCCTAACAATAAACGAGTTTTTATTATCTATCTAATCATATACCATATTCTTATATTCAAAAGTAAGACCTTCGATTTTGTACAAGCAAAAAAAATCATCTTATCTGGAATTTTTTGCCAAGTACACCTTCTATTTGATACACTACTCAAACGTCTGAAATCAGGAGATTATAAGCTAAGCGCAATTTATAACTTAATGCGTTAAACTGCTACTTAATGTGAAAGCAATAAAAATTACAACCTAGAATAATCCCTAAAAGCTATAGTAATTAGATAACATTGTGATTGAAAGTGGTAAATTACAATATCGAAAGCTTCCTTCGAATTTTATATTTTTATATTTTAACATGTTTAAGAGTTTTAAGAATTTATTATAAACTATTGTACATACGCAAACCCTTAAAGAAATTCTGTTCTAATAGTAATTATTTTCTTAATTGTCCTTATTCGGTACTACACATTTTTGAAGGGGCCAGAAAAACTGGAAAAGAAGAATCTTGTGAAAGAATTCACCCTACATTGAAAATGTAGGGTGAACGACGTGGGCTCCCTCTTGAGTTCATTCCGTTGATTAACATTGAAGCTCCTTAAAAAGCACAGAAAAAGGGTCAATCACATCAAGTCGGACATTACAGATATCTAAATGCTTTACCATAACAACATCTCCATGAACGGGTTTTGTCTGGAAAGGGGATTGCAAAGGCTCTCTAGGCTTTCTATTAACTTGATCCAAGTCCGTGTGAATTTTTTTGATAACATAAGAATGAGTAGAGGACATGAAGGCGATTCCAGCTGCAGCCTTTCAGTACTACTACGAAAAGTGGAAATAACGCCTCCGCTGATCTTTGGCTATGCCAAGGAACTACTTAATAACTCCTACAGATGTATGTGTATAACTGCCCATTAGAGCTACTTTAAACTACATTAAAGGGAGAAAGATCGAGGGGGAAACATACCTCGTTTTCTGCCACACATCGTATCTGCTAAAATATAATTTTTACTGTTTTGTTCTATTTTTTTGTATACAATATATTGGGTTGTTTGGAAAGTAATTTCATTTCATTCCTGATAGAACACTATTCCTTTCCTATTGACCAATTCTGGGCTTTTTTCTTTAAGTGAATCCTTTAATTTCTCCAACTGATGATAGTCAAAATAAACGATTCCATTGAAATCTCACTAAACAGAAAGCATAACCTTTTTTTGATGAATATTGGCTTTCGAAGTGCTTTGAGCCGGTTCATCTTTTCTACTCCAGGATCTTTTGCGCTTAACATTGTTGTAGACAACCCATTCTTCGTTCCCAGTAATGATACGCTTCAAAAATGGATTATTTTGTTGGCGTTTGAGAAGCAAATCACAAACGTCAATGCGACTGTACAAGTTTATTTCGGTAAGAAGATGAAGAACCCATATGTCGAGCTTTGAGATTAAACCTAGCCGTTTCAAATGATCATGAATGGTTGAATTCGATAAATTGAATCTCTCAGCGATCTCACGAGTTGTTATTCGCCGGTTTGCATAAATTAATGCCTTTATTATGTCTTGATCAGCTTCAACTGGCCTTCCAGAACGTGGTGCATCTTCGAGATCAAAATTGCCGGATCGAAATTTGGCAAACCAGTTTTGGCACTGGCGCTCACTTAACGCATCCTCTCCATACATATCGGATAATTTTTTTCTTGCTTGAACAGCATTTTTATATTTAATATAGTAAAAAAGTACAATAAAATATGCCGAAAAAGCTGTTTTTCTCTTTCCATATTAAAAAGGGTATCAACCAAAAACTACTGTGCAGATTTAATCGATATTGTGCTAAATACATATGATTATGCGGCTTAAGTGTGAAGTTGGTTGTGAAAAAATACAATTAAATCCTCTGTTAGCAAAAAACGAAATTACTTTCCGTACAACTTAATAACATCTTTGAAATAAGAGCCAAAGGTTATTATATATCGCCACCACTATAAAGCCATTTTATGAAGACTTCAATATTGAAATTAGTTGATAGTAAGTTGGAGACAGCAGTGAGATAATACTGTAAAAACAATTAAAATACAAAAAATTATTGAGATAAAAAACAAATTTAAACAATAAAAAAACTTATTTAAAAAAAAATTAACATAAAGTTTGGAATTGATAGGAATATTTTCTGAAGAAAATAAACGGAAGTCTCATTCAAAAAGCATTTTTACTGATTTCTTATAAATACAAAATAATAAATTTCACACTTTTATTGACCGCTTATGACTAAGATGCTCTTAGAGTCAATTCAAATAAGAAGTAAGAGATCATTTTAATTTCTGCTCAAAGCTTCAGGATTGAATTTTTATAAGAGAAGAAAATGTGACTCATTATTTTTTCTAATTTTTCAATTCGAAATATTTATAATTTTTCAATAAAAGTAAAATTTCAAGTCCTATACAAAATTTTAGTTGATGTTTAAATTTTTAACTAAAAAAAATACAGAAAATTAAAATGAATTCACTAAAAATTATTAGAAAGAAAAATCTTTACAATTAATGAAAATGCACAAAAATTAGCTCGAGCAGAAATTTAAACAAATATTATTTACCAATAATTGATCGAAATAAAGATTCCAAAAAGGCTATCATTTATATTTAAGAATAAAATCATTAAAAAAAAGTAAATGTTTAAAAAAAATGCATTCATTTTTTAAAAAAATACATTTTTCAATAAATTTATAATAAATTAGTTTGATAATTTTTATGTGTATTTTGTTTATTTTTTAGTTTTTCGATTATATAAATATGTACTTTCATTGTTAACTCATAAATTACTACTTTACTTTTAACAAAAAATTATGCTTTATTTTTATATACAATAAGATACGTTATCGAAAAATTGCAATAGATTAAAAAATTATCAAAAAATGTTTAAATTGTAATGGGTTTTTTATACATCAACGGAAATTATGAATTAAAGACTGTCAGCATACATCTGATAAGTATCTTTGAGAACTTCCGTTTCTGTAAGGTTTAATATTTTGTTGTTTTTACAGTACATTAGTACTGAATTTCCTTTTATTATAATCGTCACGATACTGATGAGTATTTGGCGAAACGTCATGTTTCCGAACTCGAGTACGTCTCCATACTAGGATCAAATCTTCTCGATGTTACCACTCTAGAGGACAGGGTTCATATTATCCTTTTATATTTATTTAAAATTTCATTTAAGGGGAATTTTTTTTAATTTAGAAAATTCGGGTTTTTTAATAAAAAAAACTTTTAACTATTCCAATGCACTTCAGACAACCCATTTCTCGTCCCCAATAGATCATTTTCTTGACGTTTGAGAAGCAAATCACAAACGTCAATGCAACATCATTCCAATGCTGTCACTATTCACTTTTAAATGTTACATTTCTCCAATCTCAACAGAATTTTCAATATTACATACTTCAGAGAATTTACAATATTACCGTAATTCAACACTGCGGACTTCTGCTCAACACAGCTTGTACGTTAATTCCTTTGAGGATTCAACGTCGTTCAGGCGTGATAAGTGAAGTTATTTTTAATAGTGCATGTCGAAAAATGTAACAGCAAAATTCGAGGCAAAGATGCACCATTAAATTTTACGAAAACTTGCAATGAGCCAATGGGGAATATTATTTATCAAAGGTCCAAGTTTCTCAGTGGAATAGAACAGTTTTTTCTCAGAGAGGCCTTTAACACCGAAAACTAAGGAAAATGTCGAACGAATGAGGGCTCTCGTGTCCTTAAACGTTCCACATTTTTATCGAACAGTTAACCCACTACTCATCAGCTTCTTCGATTAACACCGAAGCTGATAAGTAGTGATTTAAGTACTTCAATGGCTTAGAAAAACCGTTCTTCGTGTCAGATTGGACATCGGATGCACCACCATAAGAACGCCTCCTGTCATACGTCCATCTTCATCACCGATTTTTGTCGTAAAAATGTATTCCTGTAGTTCTCCAGCACCCCTCCCTATTCCCCTTTCCAAAGTCCGTGTGACATGTTGAGTTGTCCGGAAAGTAATTTCGTTTTTTTAAATAAAATGAAAGACGATTTTCTTATAGTAAATTAATGTTTTATTCAAATAAATATTGTCCAGTCTGATCCAATACCCTTTGCCACTTTTCTGGCAGTAGCATGATTTCACGCTCATACAATTTTTGTTATTTGCTGGCAAAAAACTGATCGAAATGATTTTTGACCTCCTCATTTGAATTAAACGTTTTATCGACTAAAACCGAGTCGAGACCAGAACAAATAATAATCGGAAGGTGCTAGATCTGGAAAGTATGGTGGGTGTAGCAGTATATCCCATTCAAGCTCTAAAAGCTTTCGCTGAGTGGTCAAACTTGTATGTGGTTTCGCATTATCCTGTTGGTACCTATACCTTTCCTATTGACCAATTCTGGGCTTTTTTCTTTAAGTGAATCATTCAATTTGTCCAACTGATGACAGTACACTTCAGAATGGATCGTTGTGTTGCTCCGTTGAAACTCAAAATAAACGATTCCTTTGAAATCCCACCAAATAGATAGCATAACCTTTTTCTGATGAATATTGGCTTTCGAAGTGCTTTGAGCCGGTTCATCTTTTCTACTCCAGTATCTTTTGCGCCTTTTTCTACTCCAGATTATTATAGAGAACCCATTTCTCATGCCCAGTAATGATACGCTTCAAAAGAGAAGCAAATCACAAACGTCAATGCGATGGCACAAATTTTTTTCCGTAAGAAGATGAGGAACCCATATGTCGAGCTTTGAGATTAAACCTAGCCCTTTCAAATGATCATCAACAGTCGAATTCGATAAATTTAATCTCTCAGCGATCTCACGAGTTGTTATTCACCGGTTTGCATCGGATCGAAATTTTGCAAACTCGTTTTGGCACTGGTGCTAACTTAACACATCAAAATTGCCGGATCGAAATTTTGCAAACCAGTTTTGGCACTGGCGCTCACTTAACACATCTTCTCCATACACATCGGATAATTTTTTTCTTGCTTGAACAGCATTTTTATATTTTCTATAGTAAAAAAGTAAAATATGCCGAAAATGCTGTTTTTCGCTTTCCATATTTAAAAGAGTATCAACCAAAAACTACTATGCAGAATCAATCGAATTTTTTCATAAGCAAGCCTTGCTATGTCAGCTGTCAAAATACATATGATTAAGTGTGAAGTTGGTTGTGAACAAAATACAATTAAGTCCTCTGTTGGGACAAAAAACTTTCTGAACAACCCAATATTTTGTTCCCAAAGCTTAAAAACCACTAGAAAGGACCTCATCTTAGTACTATCAATAACATGCAAAAGAACTAAAGGCAATTCCCATTAGAAGCCTTTCAACAGTTTTACGTAAGGTTGAAAGGTACCCAAAGGGACTACCTTGACGAGTATAACAAAAATCGGTCTCCTTACCTTTTTGAAACACCTCGTATTCTTTATTATATCATACATGATACACACTGCCATTTATGATAATATATTAATGGGAAATAATGAACTATGGAGCAAATGTTGAGATATGAACCTATACTAGGCCGCATTGACTGCAATGGGCTGAAACATCCAAAAGAGTTCTTTTACCGCAAAATTTGATAAGAAATTACACATCAAAAAAGGACCTAAGAATAGGAAAAATTTCTTTCTGTCAAATTAAATAAAAACAAACTTGAAATAAAATACGACTATCGAAGGCATGATCAAAAAGAGGGCAAAAAAAGTCAATTTATTATTAGGGGGAGCCTTAATTGACATTTCAGTACTAATGTTACTTAAATTGACTTTTTATATAACTTAATCACACCATTCTAAATTGCATTTTCAAGTTAATTCAAATCAAAAACAAAATGAAATAGGAAAAAATTGAAAGTTTCAAATTTTTTGTTCTCAACTATTTTACAATATGTAATCAATACTTCCAAAAAAATATTAATTGACGTTTCCTATAAAATAATCTTACATTATAATTTATTGTTTTTGTTTACATCTAAGAAAATTTTCGCCAAATAATGAGTACATGAAATCAAAATAAATAATTTTAATCAATATTCGTATCTTATCATTGGAAATAATAAAAATGGTATCCAAATACTGTCTGTTTAAATATTTTTATATTTTTATTAAAAGAAACGTAAATAGTTTTAGATGTAGAAACCTTTTTATTTAGGCAATCTTTAGTCATAAAATTACAGAAGTAATACTTGCAATTTATAATTTATTATCAAAGAATTTAAAGTGAATATGTTCAACGTTACTTTGATAGAAATACAACAGGAAGAGCCTACTTGAAATTTTTGATAATCCGTAATCGGTATTATTTTTAAGATTTCAGTTTTCTTTATTATTTTTCTTTAAAATTGCTTTATTTATGATTCTTTTATGAATCAATAAATTGGAGTTAAATTTGATAATAGTATCAAATCAGACAGATGTATTTTCCTTTTGCGTACAAAAAGTTTTCAAAACATCACCAATAACAATAACAGAAACTGCATTTCTCTCTTCGAAAAAATAGAGTCTAATTTCTCCTTCTGATCGAATGGCGAACCACAGTTATTTTTTTTCAGTTTATAAAAATTTCATGAATAATTTGTACATTTTTATTTGCCCAGAACCAACTGATTCCATTCAAAATAAAATGCTCTTCGTCACTGATTAAAATTTCTTTATTAAAATCAGGCTTATTATTATTATAATGATGCTATACATTAATAAGAACCCGTTCATTTATGAAATTTCATTTCACAACTAATTTGCCACTTTTGACATTAATCAAAAATGACGTTTTGTCAAATTGACATGCTCAGAGAATAGAGATATGAAGAGTGGAAAACACATCATTGGTTTGCTCGCAAGGGATACTTCTCAGTAAAAGATCAAACTATGATCGATACCAGAAGTGCCTTCGGACTTATCAAAGTCACGAACTTGAGTTGCCTCGTATACAAAAAGTGATATCACAACGTCGAATGACCAACGGTAATTAGTCCATGCCCCCCGGTTATGCTGTAACGTGGTGCATGCCCCCGGTTAATACACACATCGCATATATAGTTTTCGAACTGCTGCTCAGGGACACCAGATAGTACAAGTTTAGGTAGGCCTTCTTTCCAACAGTAAAAGTAGCTACTTTATAATCGATGGGTATATATTAGTTTGATCAATTGATAAGACTTGATGGAAGTACAAAAGCAGGGTTTTTGGTAGAGTTCGCTGGAAGTAACTTTCCAAAAAGATGGAATTGACTCGAGGACCCGAAGGCATGAAGTGATTAAGGTATATGTCAATTAGTGTGAAAGAAGGATACAATAAAGCTGGCTGAGAAAGATGGCTCAGTTGACGAAAACCTGAACTAACACCGCGCTGATTAGGCGTATCCCAATCCCTATGGTTGTAGGCCTGAAAAACAATTATTTGGAATATACCATATTTATTTAAAATAACATTGAATTGTCATTGAAATTCTTTTGCGATGTGACGCCAACTTAAATTTCTTGCAGTGATCAAACTGCCTTCTACAGGGCAAAATTAAAAGGTTCTTGTTTTTTTGGTATAATTCAATTAGAGCAGGGGTCGGCAACATTTTTTGGCCGTTGGTCAAAATCAACCAAAATGTGAGAATTAAAGAGATGTTTAGGTCAGAGATATTTTCGTAATAAAATAGTTTTTTTAGTAAATAATAAGATATATTTTATTAAGAAAATAATTACAAACATAGTTGAGAATGAACTTTATTTTTAAACATTCTCTTCGATATCAATGGCTTCCCTGATGTTGAACTTGTGACGTCAATTTAGTCAAGTCTGATTTATATTGTAGTAAGTCATTTTAAGGCGAATACAAGCATTTGAATTTTCTGTAGTTAACATGGTTCTGTTCTTGCTTAATGTAAATTTCATTTCTGAATATATTTACTGACATTTATAACTTGAACCGAACATAAATAAAATGGCAAAGCCTATTTTTTTCAAAGATGAAAACTTCGTAGAAAGTAATGCGCAACATGTTGATATCATCATGAGAAGATGATTATCTTCTGTTTTTTCCAAATCTTTCCACAATTTCTTGAATTTATTCGTCCATAACGTTGAACTTTTAAAATCAATCATTTCAAAACTAAAATTGTCAATTTTTAGATATTGAAAATACTGCAAATTTAAAATATATTTTCAATTTCCTCGGGCTTATTGAATGTAAGCATTTCTCCATGTTTCTTATTGAATAATGCCACTGTATTCCGCCTACTATCAGTACTGCGACTTTGACAATCGACATGGATCTTATATACATAAACACTAATGTGTATAACCACCCAGTTGTAATTGGGCTACTATTACCAACTACGCCTTCAAATTTAAAATGCCTGGAAATCAATGCGATGAGTTATAATTACGCGACGCTAATTTCGATAATGTAGTGCAGCCTATACTTTTCTGTTTTATAATTTATTTTTATTTATTTTACTTTATTTTCGGAACTCAAGTGGGTCATTTGAAATTATCAAATAAGTCACTAGGTGACCCGCGGATCATAGGTTGCCGACCCCTGAATTAGAGTATGGTTGATCTTAGGTTATTCAGAATCGGTGTTCACTTGCGATAGTGTTCGTAAAATCTCTTGTAATTTTGATAATATTGCCTATTCTTACAATATATCTTTATAATCTGATGTCGTATACCTTTGCGTTGATTACAAAATCAGTGAAGAATTGGTAAACAACAAAGTTTCCCGCTATTTTTAAAAATATCTTACGAAAGCTATTGATGAAAATTATCGAAAATATTTGAAAAGATCATTTTCCAAATCCATAAATAACCAATAAATATATAAATCCTCTTAACGTGAGAACATTTACAATTGCCAAATTCAAGATTATCTTTGCAACAAGAATCTTTTAGGCAACGTCGAGTTTTCTTAGTTACTATAAACTTGGCTAAAAATATTATCAACTTTTAAAGGAGAATACTAATTTTCTAGAAACATGTAAAGATGATATAGAAATATTTCTTTTTTTTAAAAATCAAAGTAATCTTTGAAGATTATAGAAAATTGCATATATTTTTATCAAGCCAAGAATTCTCTATTTATTTTTAATCTTTGTAAACAATTATAAATTTATAACGATTTTCATTAAAAAAATAAGTATTATATTTTCGCAAATATCTTATGTTAATTCTGTATGGTAATTCTGGACAGAACCGAGCAGAAAAATTAAAAAAAAATTATGGATTAACATAAAATATTGGGTTGTCCAGAAAATAATTTCGTTTCAATCATTCAATTTGTCCAACTGATGAAGGTACACTTCAGAATTGATCGTTGTGTTGCTCGGTTCAAAATAAACGATTCCTTCGAAATCCCACCAAACTGATAGCATAATATTTTTTTGATGAATATTGGTTTTCGAAGTGCTTTGAGCCGGTTCATCTTTTCTGCTCCAGGATCTTTTGCGCTTAACATTGTTGTACACAACCCATTTCTCATCCTCAGTGATGATACACTTCAAAAATGGATCATTTTCTTAGCGTTTGAAAGGCAAATCACAAACGTCAATGCGACGGCACAATTTTTTTCCGTAAGAAGATGAGGAACCCATATGTCGAGCTTTGAGATTAAACCCAGCCGATTTCACGAGTTGTTATTTGCCGGTTTGCATCAATTAGTGCCCTTATTGTGTCTTCATCAGCTTCAACTGGACTTCCAGAACGTAATGCGTCTTCAAGGTCGAAATTTGCCGTATCGAAATTTTGCAAACCACTTTTGACACTGGCGCTCACTTAACACATCTCCTATAGAACATCATTTTTATCTTTTCTATAGTAAAAAAGTAAAATATGCCGAAAATGCTCTTTTTCACTTTCCATATTTAAAAGGGGATCAACCAAAAACTAGTACGCAGAATTAATCGAATTGCTATGTCAGCTGTCAAAAAACATATGATTATGCGGCTTAAGTGTGAAGTTGATTGTGAAAAAATACAACTAAGTCCTCTATTGGCAAACAACGAAATTACTTTCTTGACAACCTAATAATAAATTTACCATATTTTTTTACACACAAAATTTTGTATAAAAACAACCACTATAATAAATTTACCGAAACTTTTTTTTGTAAATAAATAATATTATATTTTTCCTATTTTGTTATTCTAGGAAATTGTGAAAAAGGGGATATTTTAGCAGATGAAACTCGTTGCGGAAAATTTGTAGTGAACTCAAAATCTGGAATTATAATTGGTATCATAATTGCAGCATTAATAATTATCGGAGCCATTATATTTACAACTATATCGCTCATCAAGGTTAAACAATATAAACCAGGTGATGGAGATGATTCAAGGAAGAATATACCAATTAATTCAACAATAGGTAGAGACTGATAGGACTTATAAATCGAAATTTTGTTTACTCTCATCATTATTTCACACCTTACATTTTATATTAAATATATATTCAAAAGTAAATTATCACATTTTGGTGATGGACAAAAACAATTGTTAAGCTCCATTCTTATTGCACTAAATCAAAAAATTCATAATAAATAAAGTTCTATCAGTTTCTTGTACAATTATAGTACACATATATCTATAAAACTTTCAAAATCAACAAAAATATTCTTGTAAAGATTGCAAATTATTTATTATTTTTTTATATCTAACGAATACTAACTTATTATATATTTTTTTTAAATGAATGACTATCATGATAAAACTATTTGAACCATAAAACTTAGTTTCATATTTAAGAATAAAATAACTCAAAAAATATATGATCATTAAGAAGGATTTATAGACATTTTTTAAAGATAACATACAGTTTATGCGCTAAAGTATTTAAGATATCTCAATAATAGTATCAAATGAACAAGAAAACGTTTGAAAATCATTTCTTTAAATACTACTTACTGTATATTGATTATTATTTTCAAATGTCCTAACATAATTACCATCGCAATCATCACTTACTACAATTATTTCCTTATTACTTGCAATAAAAATGTATTTTTTATCTACTTCCGAGTTATTACTTATTATTATTAGTGTTATTTTAAAATATAAATTTAATTACTTATTCAATATTCTATTAAGTATTTTCTCATTTACTTTATGACAATAGTAATTAATAGTTCAACACGAACATAGCGTATTATCAATTTTTAAATATAATATTGTATATTGAAGACTAACTGACAACCCAATGACTATTTTGGAAATATTAAACTCTTCAATCTTCAATCAAATTATTAAATAATATAAGTTTATAAGTATAAATATTGTATGATTCATAAGCCTACAACGATTTCTAGGGGATGATATTATCGGTGCAGGAAAGGGACTTCGGATTATAAGCAGAGATGAATGGTTAGCGCAGCCACCGAATAACGAATTGGATGATCTAGATTTACCTGTTTCAAGAGTAATAATAGCACATACAGCTACTGAAAATTGTACAAATCAAGTATGTATTTTTAAAAATAAATAAAATTTATTAAAATATCTATAAATTATATATATTATTGATTTATATATATATATTTTTTTTTTTTTTTTTTTGAACAGGCGACATGTACGTTTCGAGTCCGATTTATTCAAACATTTCATATGGAATCTCGTGGATGGGACGATATTGCTTATAATTTTATGGTTGGTGGCGATGGTGCTGCATATGCAGGTCGCGGATGGGATAAAGTTGGTGCACATACAAAAAGTTTTAATATCGACAGCATATGTATTGCATTTATTGGAACATTTACCAAAAATGTACCACCAGTTCAGCAGCTTCAAATTACACAATTACTAATTGAAGAAGGAATTCGCTTGAAAAAAATTAAACCTGATTACAAACTTTTTGGCCATCGTCAATTCATTCCATCTGAAAGTCCAGGTGCTGCTCTCTATGAGATAATAAAAACCTGGCCCCATTGGTCCGCTGTAGATGAATAGCCCAATACTTTTTAAATTAGCCTGATTGTAATTAATTTTCATTTTTAAGCTATTATTCTATTTGTAAATATTGATTTTTAATTATAAGATTTTCAGTTTTTATTAAATTGTAGTTTATAAACGAATTTATTGTGATAATAATGATATCAAAGTAAATAATATAATTTAAATGTTTAGTCATTCTAATATTAAGATTATTTAATTTAAATTTTTTATTTTTTTTTATTTTATATGATAAATAATAATTAATCATATTAATGGTAGAAAAATATTATGATTTTATTTGATATTTTATACAAAGAAATTTCACATTATTAACTGATGCTGATGTATTGGTTAAAAAAGAGAGTTAAATTGTTAATTGTAATTGAAAGTTTTAACCGCATACAAATATGATAAAATGAAATTCAGAAAAGTCTTTATCTTTCTGATTATTTTTAATATTAAATAAAATTTTTGAAACCTATTTTACTGTGTTTATTCATAGTTATCAGTACAAAAACAAAAACTTAGTTCAGATTATATTACAATATATTATATGGTAGCATTGTCAATAGTGTTGATTATTTATTCGGTACCTAAAATTGAATCCCGAATATAATTAACCTTCTCTGGGTCCGTTTGTATACCTTTATTAGAAAAAATATGTCCGAGAAAGCTGACTTCTCTTTTAAAAAACAATCACTTCTTGGTGGTCCTCAAAAATCCGCCCGTGTTTACAAGTGGTCCTCGAACTCACGTCCACTTACGATTATATCGTCCATATACTAGGTATATAAATTAATATGGTAAGATATTGCGCATGTATCATTCCATCTCCCTCTCGCAATTTTCTGTCAAATGACGTAGTTCAGGAAGTACAATTCTTTAACCGGGTATAAACAAAACAAACTTATTAACTGAAGTAGCGTGTTTATTTAAAGTTGATTGTGTTAACATTTCGTTTATATATTAAATAAAGCAAAAAGCAAGTGGTTTATTATAAAGTTAAGATGGCAATCTGTGCAATGCTTCAATGCAACAGCAGCAACGACAAACGGCTGAAAAGAAATCAAGACGAATGTGTTAGGACCAGTGTAAAATTTTTTAAATTTCCTAAAGACAAATTGTATGCAAGACAATGGCTACAAAAGTGCAAGAGAAGTGATAAAGTGAATATCAATAATGCTTACGTTTGTTCAAAACATTTCAAACCTGAACACTATTTGCGAAACCTGCAGCACGGTTGGAATTGCATCTAAAATTAGATGCAATTCCAACCGAAAATCTGCCAATTGGAAGTATAAAGTATGAAGTGAAGGAGACTGTTCGTCAGAAAAGACAGAATAGAAAAAAAAACACTCAGATTGTGAATAATATGCTGTAAGTATTTTGCTTGAAATGAAGCGGTGTACAGCTTTAGTCATCTATACGCATATTTCTGAAATAAATAATATTTTTATTTAGAAAATCAGCCTCTGAAAATCTGGTTCAGCCTGATCCTATTGAAGTTGTAGAGAATGAAGAAAATACAGAAACCATCATCAGAACGTGTGTCGACAAAATCACTAGTACGGATAGTTTAACGGAATCCATTACAAACACAGCAGACCTGTAAATTTTAATTAAAATCAATATACTTACTTACCTATATTAATATAATGTTCGTCCTCTTTTACAGCGAAATGCTTAAACTAAAAGCCAAAATTAAAGAGCTCCAGAAGGAAAACCATTTTCTAAAAAAAGAAAATGATTGTATAGCTGATATTTTTACTCCTACACAGCGCAACAAAATGAGGAATAAGGGATATCGGATAAGATGGACAGTGGATGATATTTCACGATCAATCGCTATTTACGCCAATGGTCCAAAAGCTTATCGATTTTTATTGAAGCAGAAGTAACTTGCAGTAATGGAAGGCAGGCTACGCAAACCCAAATTGCATTTTATGGAAAATTTAATCAATCGTGAAACGATATTTAAAAACTACAACATGAATACATTAAAAACTGGCCGTGATTATATTAAAAATTTATTGCAACTTGCTGAAAATATAGAGCTAGAAACAGAAATAAAAAAATTATTTTTTAGATGTAAGATGTTTTTTAAAATCAGAATATTAAATGCGGAGATGGTTGAAAATGCTAATGCAAAAAAAAGAAAAATTAATAAAACTATAAAATAAATAATTTCATATGCACATGCTTACATAATTTATTTTTATTTAATCATTTTACAATATATTTTGTTTAATTTTTTTGAAAAGATAGTAGCGAACACACTTATTTCAAATATACGTAGATCACACAATATACGCTCGCTCGTACATACAACATATTCTACTTCCTGAGTGACGTAGCTGCGCAGTAGATTTCAAAAATTGAACGCGGAATATCTTACCATATTATTCTATATACCTTGGTCCATATACACTAGGTAGGCATCTGCTATTAGTTCATAAAACACAAATTCTATAAGCATCTTTAATGTCGTGGGCGCATTGCATAATCCAAATAGCATAACTTTAAATTACTACAGTTGTTTTTCTTTAGAGAAAGCCATCTCTGCTTGTCTTTTTTCGTCGGTTTCCATCTACCAGTACTCACTATTCAAATCTAACGTGGATTCGTTCAGTTTTGTCGCCTCTGGTAGCACTCGTCATCGAATCAACGGCGAAATTATGCTTCATCGAATCAACGGCGAAACCGATCGTACGGACAAAGAACACGATACCAAGTACACGAGGTAGACTTGGCATTTGGCATTGTGATGCTGAAGTGTAAGGACACCCTTTGGTTCGTGTGTTTGGAATCTAAATGAATTTAAAACATTTTATTAATGTAAATATGAGAAATCAAGTAGAATTAAAAATAGCAAAAAATTTCTTAGAATTCAATATCGTGTGAATGTGCCAATTTTTTAAGACAAATTACCTATTAGAAATAAAGAAGGTGTTTTTTTTTTTTTTTTGTTTCCAAACTATTTTTGAGAACTTTCGCGTTAAAAAAATGGGTTTCTGATTACTTTTGTTGGGATGAACTGTTTGCTTATTTCAGAAAAAAATAATTTAATCAGCAAACTTATTTTATTGCTACTGATGACTTAAACGATAAGCATCAACAATAATTGCTTTTATCCTCTCCCTACCAAGTCATCTTACCTCCAACTCCTACATATTGACCAACTTCCCGATCCAAGCTTCCTGACATACTACAATAGATTATAATATTCCTAGTTCTATGAATTCATCCGATATACGTATGAATTCCCTCCTAGATCTTAATTCCGATCATAGTCCTGTTCTACTAGTCCTAGATGCCCAACCTTCTCCAAAAGCCAACGCTTCGAGACTCATAAATGGACCGATCGACTGGGATTTTTTCAAACAGCATGACAAGCACTTAGACTTATGATAAAGTTTAAAAGCAGAATACTAATTAGATAAAGCCGTACATAATTTCACTTGCATACTACAAGACGCTGCAACCTCTTTACATAAAAAGATTAACATCAAATGACCAAATCAACCGTTTATAATCAGGAGACTATTCGCGATTTCATTGCATCCACTATAAAAAGAAGAGTACTGTCCCGGTGTGTTTCTTGACTTAAGCCAAGCTCTTGATAGAATTTGACACCCGGGGTTACTCTGGAAACTCAAGAGAATCCTTCCTTCCATCTATTTCCTAGTCCTAAAGTCATTCCTTTCCAACCGACACTTCCAAGGTAACGAATCCAACAAACTCTTGAATATCTCTCCCATATTGGCTGGTGTTCCACAGGGTAGTGTACTTGAACTCCCATATTGGCTGGTTTTGTAATCCCAAAATCATTCCTTTCCAACCGACACTTTCAAGGCAACGAATCCAACAAACTCTCGAATTTCTCTCCCATATTGGCTGTTGTTCCACAGGGTAGGGTACTTAAACTCCCATGTTGGCTGGTTTCCTAATCCTAAAGTTATTTCTTTCCAACCGACACTTCCAAGGCAACGAATCCAACGAACTCTCGAATATCTCTCCCATATTGGCTAGTGTTCTACAGGATAGTGTACTTGAACTCCCATATTGGCTGGTTTCCTACTCCGAAAGTCATTCCTTTCTAACCGACACTTCCAAGGTAACGAATCCAACAAACTCTCGAATATCTCTCACATATTGGCTGGTGTTCCACAGGGTAATGTACTTGAACTTCCATAATGGCTGGTTTACTAATCATAAAGTCATTCCTTTCCAACCAACACTTCCAAGGCAATGAATACAACGAACTCTCGAATATATCTCCCATATTAGCTGGTGTTCCACAGGGTAGTGTACTTGAACTCCCATATTGGCTGGTTTACTAATCATAAAGTCATTCCTTTCCAACTGACACTTCCAAGGCAAGGAATCCAACGAACTCTCGAATATCTCTCCCATATTGGCTAGTGTTCTACAGGATAGTGTACTTGAACTCCCATATTGGCTGGTTTCCTACTCCGAAAGTCATTCCTTTCTAACCGACACTTCCAAGGTAACGAATCCAACCAACTCTCGAATATCTCTCCCATATTAGCTGGTGTTCCACAGGGTAATGTACTTGAACTTCCATAATGGCTGGTTTCCTAATCATAAAGTCATTCCTTTCCAACCGACACTTCCAAAGCAACGAATCCAACGAACTCTCGAATATCTCTCCCATATTAGCTGGTGTTCCACAGGGTAGTGTACTTGAACTCCCATATTGGCTGGTTTTGTAATCCCAAAGTCATTCCTTTCCAACCGACACTTTCAAGGCAACGAATCCAACAAACTCTCGAATTTCTCTCCCATATTGGCTGTTGTTCCACAGGGTAGGGTACTTAAACTCCCATGTTGGCTGGTTTCCTAATCCTAAAGTTATTCCTTTATAACCGACACTTTCAAGGGAACGAATCCAACGAACTCTCGAATATCTCTCACATATTGGCTGGTGTTCCATAGGGTAGTATACTTGGACCCCTCCTCTACAATATTTATGTACCCGATATCCCAATCTGTCCCAATACCTTCTTTTCCACACACGCTGATGATGCGGCCTGCCTTGCATCTAGTGAAAGTCCCCAAAATGCTTCCGGAATTCTCCAAACTCAAATAAAAACACCCCAGAACTGGTTCACCAGGTGGAGAATAAAACTTAATGAACGTAAATCTACCCACGTAACTTTTGCTCCCTACCATAAACCATGTACTCCCATATACCTTAATGGAAGTGCCATACCACAATCACATCGAGGTTCGAACTTGTATACAAAACTTAAAAGAAAAGAACTAAAAAGACGATACCTACAACTACTTCGACTTCTAAACAAACGCTCTAAGTTTGCTGTAGACAATAAAGGACTTTTATACAACCCCGCTCTTGAACCCAATATGGAGTTTCGCGTTAAAAAATGGGTTTCTGTTTTCTTTTGCTGGGACGAACTGTTTACTTATCTCATCCTTTAAATAACAGAAAATAATTTAATCAGCAAACTTACACGCATAAAACTACGTAAGGAAAAAACCCAGCTAGAAGTGGATCTAAATGGCAGAAGGGATTAGCCATTTACCAACCCAATTATAAAAGCAGCTAAAAATTCACACAATATTTTAGCCTGAGATCTCCAATAGCAAACGAATACATGAATTGAAAGGCAGAAGAGTACTTTTAGTATTTTTTTTTCTTTTTTCGTATAGAGGTTAATATTGATATATAGTTATAAGTGCATATAATTCTAAATTGTTCGGCCAGTGAGAAAAAAATGAAGTAAAGAGATTACATTTATTAAAAAGTCATTTTCTCTTCCTTTTTCTCTCGTCGCATACTTTTTCCTTTCTTTTCTTTTCGAAGTTTGTGCACGCTTTTTGTTTCCGTAGTTGTTTCCCTTCCTTATGGTTCTGTCCCTGTCTTCTTCTTAGATGCTTAACTATCGTTCACATATTTCCCCAGACATTTTTCTGTCGGTTTTTTTATATTTTTCTTTTATTTTTATTTAGTTTATTAAGTTTTTTATGAAAAATTACATTTCTGCATTTGTAAAACTTGTGTTTGAAAAAAAAATTGAAAATTGGAATTGTAAAATTAAAATAATAATTGAAAATTGGAAGCGGAATTTATTTTTACAACATTGCATAATACAAATTAAACATTAAAACAATGTACAATATAATTACAAAGTGAAAACAAAATTTATTTTTACAAGAATGCATACTATAATTAAAAATAGAAAACGAGAATTTTTTTAAAATGTTTTTTTCTTTTTCCATATATTTTTTTTTGGTTACTTATGACTATATTATATATTTTGCTCATATAAATTTTAGTCTGAATATGAAAAAATCGAACATTTTTATTCAAGGGTGCTTTTTCTCCTATAGTTCTCGGTTCTGCGGCTTCAACTCTTTGAATCAAAGGATGCAGTTAAAGAGATCATCGTCATCATATAAAAAGAGACACTCCAAAATTATTTAGCTGAAGAGTGGCAAAGCGACGTTTTGCATAAAGGCCAGGGAGAGAAGGAACATCAAAGTCTCTCCCATCAACGTCAACGGTCGGCTTCACCCCCTCTCATGGAGAAATTAACACCTTTGAATGTCTCCATTATTCCCTATATGTGTTGGCATCTGGTTATGATAGGTGTGGGAGCACAACTCAGCAAACACTTCGAAATCCCCTACTCAACACCACCCCCCCCCCCCCCCCTCGGAAATATGTAGTCATAAAGCTAGCGATAGGCATGCCTAGCAGGGTAATTTGCTCTCTGAGTATGGTCATCACCGTTCACACTCCTGTAGAACTTATTCTTTATGAACTTTTTATTTTCAATTTCTCATCCTTTTCGACAACCAAAAATTCAGTAATTTTTTTTTTCAACCATAAATTGAATAATTGGATTTCTGAAAAAAAAACATCTATGAAAGTTTATAAGGTCGCTGAACATTTTCAGAAATTAAAGACTTCGGTAAAAATCCGGAACCTCTAAATTCTTCTACAAATTATTGGATTCTTGATAATAAAGATGAATTAAGTAAAACTAAACTATTGTTTTTATTTTAATTAATTTAAATTTAAAATCTTAAAGAAAAATAAACAAACAAAAAATAAAATGTAAAAAATACACTGCATATTTACAAAAAAAAAACAAATAAACACACATTTATTTTAATTTTATTTTATTACTCTAAATACGTGTATTTACTGAAATATTCTTAATTATTATAGTTACTAATCTTCATCAATTTTTCAGTTATATGCGCGCCTTTAAATATAAATTCTTAATAGGATTGTGATACATTAGAAAATATAACTATTTTGGTAAATTTTAGATACATTATAATTCTTGAAAAAGCTCTGCCTCCATATGTCTTACACAATTTTTTAATAAAATCGACCATTTTAAACTTATAAAAAATAAATACTTTATTCTTACAATTAACTACACGTATTTTGGTGGTAAAATTCATAAAATATAAAAATCAAATCTATGTAATTCAATAATACACAAGAAGTTGTTGTTTAACGTGGCCTAGTTATAAGAATATTTTAAACCACGAGGCGCCTACGGCTATCGGAAAGACAATCATATAAATCTAACTAATCCACAAAACCAAAGGAGAGCTATGGATTAGCTTTTTGGGGACCGGTTCCTGGATGAGTTTAGAACGCGACTACATCACATGCAATCCGCAAAATACATCCATGCCCCAATGCTGCCAGTTCTGCTATATTTCTTGCCTGTATAGCATTATATATAATATTATATAATATTATATTAATACAATTTATATTTATATTTGATTTGCTATCCATACCTATTTACTGTAGCCCCCTTCCAGATTTGCTGATTTCAGGATGATAAGTAAATATTTACTTACCATCCCTCCGCGGGGGCGGGTCAATAATACACAATTTAATTAAGTTAAAATTTTAAAATTTTCATCGTGAATACTGATTTTAGTAGCGAACACGTTTCCCTCCTTCCCGATAAAATCGCCGACACTTGAAATAATATCGTTAACTTTTTGGTTCTCAACTTGAGTAGTTATTTATTCAAACACAATTTTTTTCATTCGCTTTATTCTTAGTTTTTTTTTTCATTTTGAAGATCTGGGAAGAATACGAAAAATATTTATTAAAGAATAATTCGAAAAAATAGCGAATCAAATAAAAATAATTTTTTTTTAACTTTTTACAGTGACGCTTAAGTTTTCGATGAGTGCTTCTAGGAACGAAGTAGAGGATAATTCTTGAACAAGGAGATTAGTATGATTGGAGACACGGGAATATAACTACTTATGGCGAGACACAGCCACATCAAAAATGTGTTGAGAGGGTGGCGATAATTGTACGGAGTATTTTTGATTGAAGGGATTTCGATTCGACGAGAATTGTTGGCTTAGTCGGATCGCAGAGTTCTAATATGTTTGTCAAGAAGTCGAAGTAGTTGTAGGGATCGTCTTTTTATTTTATTTTTTTTTAAATTTTGTATATGGGTTCCATGTCAAGTGTTTGTCTAAGTTTGAACTTCGATATGTTGTGGCATGGCATTTAGGTTTATGCGAGGAGATGGTTTATGGTAGAGAGTAAAAGTTACGTTGGTAGATTTACATTTATTAACTTTTACTGTACACTTGGTGAACCAGTTCTGGAGGGTTTGTATTTGGGTTTGGAGAATTTCGGATGCATGTTGGCGACTTTCACTAGATGCAAGGCAGGCCGTATCATCAGCGTATGTGGAAAAGAAGGTATTGGGACAGATAGCGATGTGGGATGCGTAAATATTGTAGAGGATGGATTCAAGTATACTACCCTGTGGAACACCAGCCAATATGTGAGAGATATTCGACAGTTCGTTGGATTCCTTTATTTGGAAATGGCGGTTGAAAAGAAATGATTTTAAGACTAAGAAAGAGGTGGAAGGAAGGATTCTCTTGAGTTTCCAGAGTAAGCCCGGATGTCAAATTTCTATCAAGAGCTTGACTTAAGTCAAGAAACACACCGGGATAGTACTCTTTTCTTTCTATAGAGGATAATGTACGGCGTTATCAAATTCTTGTTCTGCTTTTAAACCTTACTATAAGTCTAAGTGCTTGTCATACTGTTTGAGAAAGTCCCAGTCGATTGGTCCCTTTATGAGTCTCGGAGCGGTGGCTTTTGGAGAAGATTGGGCATCTAGGACTAGTAGAATAGGACTATGATCAGAATTAAGATCTAGCTGGGAATTCATACGAATATTGGATGATTTCATAGAACTAGATATAAAATAATCTAGTATGTCAGGAAGCTTGGATCGGGAAGTCGCTCAGTATGTAGGAGTTGGAGGTGAGATGACTTGTTAGGGAGATGATGAAAGCACTTAATTAAGAATAATCCCGCAGGAATTGGAGACGCAACAGGTCCATTGTTGGTGCTTGGCGTTTAGTCATCAACAGCAATAAAAGAATTCCCAAGAGTTTATAAAGAAGAAAAGAATAATCGGAGCACAATATGTGGTGGCAATAGGTACAAGGGGAAAGGGGTGTAGTCAATCGATATGGTAGTGGATTAAAGAAAATAAATTGCAATAGAGTAAGGAAAAGAGAAGGAGTAGGAGTTTCTTGTACCACCGTGGGTAGTGTTGTCGGGGTGGTTAGTTCCGAAAATTGTGTAGTCGCGTATGTAGTAGTAAGACCTGAACTTGAAGTGTGTTTCTGTAATGAGTACTACATCTACGTGTCTATTATGTAGTAATCTATTAGAAATCCAGAAGATGATTGTAAGGGAATTATAGGTTGGAGACGACATTTAAAGTTGAATATAATGTGTGGAAAATGACAAACTAGTAACAATTATTGTGAGAGCTGTGACAATGGGGGTTAGTAGAGATGTTATTTACTCAAGAAGGATTCTTGTTAAGGCAGTCAAAAGATACGCAATGTCTGCTAAGGAGGGAATAAGAGATGGTATATATACCGGTAATTGTTGTGGACGTTTATGCTGTGGTTTAGGTTCTTACTGCTGCTGTTGTTTTTCCTGCTGTTGCTGGCGCTGTTGTTCGCATTGTTGATGCTGTTGTAAAGTTTGAGAATTTTCAGTTGTTGTTATTGCTAGAAGCTATTACTGTAACAGATAATCCTCGGATTTTTTTTCTCCACGTTGGTGTATCTTCTTTTGCAGTTTTTTTTATCCTATCTTATGTGTTAATTGTTTTATTATAATAATTCCATTCATTATTATAAATACAAATTAATTATGGTAAATGATAAAGAATAGAGAAATCACAAATGTCTCAAGTAACGATGTTTTCACTTAGGCTGTCACGAGAGAACACAAATAAAAAATTTTAAAAATATGTTTGTACTCCATCTAGTGAACAACGGATCAAGCTCGACCAAAAAGTTCTCAGTCTTACTTTCTCAGGCATTTGATTCATTATTTTAATTGAAATATTTCGAGTTTTCCGTTATTTTTAGAAGATTTTCGCTACTGTCTTTCAAAATATTTGACGTTCACAGTATTTTTCACTATTTATTGCAATTGTTCAAAATGTTGTTCGACGTCAATTGTTTGTTAATACTAAAGGTCGTTTGGAGACTTTTAAACAAAATTGTCTTCCGTCTAAATACTAACCGCGCCCAGTCCAACTTAACTTTAGTGATCAGAGGTCGACGTCAATTTTCAGTGATTATATAATGACCAAATTATGAGAGATTCAATTTTGATGGTGTGACGAAAAATCCATTTTTGACTTCCATCGAATAATTCATTTACGCCATCGCCAAACTGAAGGTACCTTTTGATATGACATCTAGCGAGACAATATCTCTCACCATTTCCGATATATTCGCATATCGCCATTTTTAACGCGGTTGGAATTGATCACAATTGGTCGCGTTTCGTCATGTCTTTAGCTGTCTTCCATTGGAAAAATTTTCCTACTCACAAGTACTTCTAGCTACTCGCAGCTACTCTTGCTAATACAAATGAGTAGACCGCATAAGTAGTTACGCATACAATTTACGGTAGGGGGATTTTAGTTCCCAAAATGAAAATAGATGGCTTAGCGGGTTCATTGGTTATGTTGAAGTGTCATATTTTTGTTTACTTTATTTGTGCAGCAAAATCAAAAAGAAATGGAATCAAATATTACTGGAGTATGTTTTTACATAAAAAATAATTACACATTTATTAACTGACTCCTTTACAAGTTGTTATGGAATTACTTGGCGAACTGGAAGATGGTAGTGACCTAAGTTTATTTGATTCTTCAGACTCAGGCGACACATCGCTTTCATTAGATTTTGATGATGATGTGCCTCCTTATATAAAGAAAGCTAGAGTTGCAAATTATGTACATGTAATTGGAAATTACACAGATTTGCAATTTAAGAAACACTTTATATTAACAAGAGTTGTTTCAGAAAGGATTATCGATATGTGGTTTTAATTTTAAACAATAATTTAACGAGTAAGTATTGTAAATATCACACCCTATTAGCTGAATACAGGGTTTTCACACCGTCCAAGTCATGGAGGACGTATTGCAGTTGGTTTTGATGTTGAATTATACATCACGTTGTGGTTTCTAGCAAATAATGAAACGTACCGACAAATGGCAGACAGATTTGATGTTGCAGAAAGCTCTGTCCATCGAATTTTATACCGCGTCGTAAACTGGTTTGTTGAAGTGAGTGCCAATTACATAAAATGGCCGACAGCACCCGAAATGCAAAATAACCAGATGCAATTTACAGCTATGGAAGGTGTACCAGGTGTTGTTGGGGTTATTGATAGTTCTCATATTAAAATCAATCCTCCTAAACGTGACAAACAAGCATACTGCAATAGGAAAAAATATTATAGTCTACTTTTTCTCTTTTCGGTTGGCAAAACATTTATTAATGACCTTGTTATAGATCCAATTTTTAGTCATTATGTAATATTTATCAAATTCAAAGGTTGTACGAAACACATCCACGCCACTTCACGTTGACAAACTGAATAAACTCAGTATTGTTGTTGACTATTTTGAGGTTATATTTTACTTCTGTCAGTAAATTTTGCGTTCCATTGGGCATCTACTCCCAAGTACTTGTGAATAGCAAACTTTTGCCAATGGAAGACACCTTTTATATCGGTCAACCTTATTTTGGGCGGTTAGTTGCAACAAAAAAAATTGGATTTTTCTCGTTTAATGCAGGAACAGCGAATGCTTTATATAAACAAAACTAACTCTAAACTTTAGGCGTTTTCCTTTGGACCAATTTTGCTACTACGTGGTAGATGACCAAAGGACAGCCAAATTCTAAACTCTAGGGGAAGCATAACCTCAAAACAGTCAGAAACAATTCTGAGTTTACTTACACATAAACAATAAAAACTGAGTTTATTCACACATAAACAATACTGACAAAAATATGACTTTTCAACATAACCAACGAACCCGCAAAAGTATCTATTTTCACTTTAGCAACTAGAATCCACCTAACGTAAATTGTATGCGTAACTCCCCGTTCGATGTGGTCGTTTGTTTGAGGTAGAGTAGATGATGACAGCTACAACTACCGCGTAGTAGCAAAATTGGTCCAAAGGAAAACGCCTCTTTTTATCTATTCTAGACCAAACTAAAGAAATTTGCAGTTTTATACAAATCGAATTAACGGTAAAGGAACGCATAAAGAACATACATACATTCAAACATACATTCTATTGACCAATTTTTCGTTACTAATTGATTAATGTCTTCCAATAGGAGAATCAAGCCAATTTCCAGTAAAATGACATCTATCAAGTTTAATTATTTAAAATAAACTAATATTTTTGTCGAATTTTTCAATTTGCTACTAAATTCTGCTTTTCTTAATTCGGTAATTAAATTTTAGTACATGTGTCAAAATATAGAAAATGCATCAATGCTTTTTTAGAAGAAGTTGGCAGTACTGTATTACGACAGCTGATTTCTCCGAAAAAATTTCGTATTTAACTTCAGTCCAATTTGACGAGTGATAAAGAATAAATGATGTTGTGAATCTCTTTGACATGATACTTACAAGACCGATAAAACGTTCGGTTTGGTAAAATTTGTTCGCCTTCAATTGAAGAATAGGAAATTATTAAAAACAAAAATGATTGGGTAATGATTAGATTGAAATTAGTGATTTGTAAAAATTTTAGAATGCCAAATTTCAGGCACAACACGATGTTTGCTGATTGCATGCCAATCAAAGACATAAAACCAGGCCTTAAGAACGTGAATGTAGTGTTCATTGTTTTGGAAGTGGGTGCTGCAACTCTAACCAAAGAGAACCGCGAAGTACGAAATTTTAAAGTAGCTGATCAGACTGCGAGTATCAATGTATCGGTTTGGGATGAACCTGGTAAATTGCTTGTACCTGGTGATATAGTTAAATTGACGAAAGGCTATGCATCTTTGTGGCGCCATTGCTTAACACTTTATTCTGGAAAAAACGGGGACATACATAAAATTGGTGACTTTTGCCTTCAGTTCAACGAAACAATAAATATGAGTGATCCAAAAAGAAACGAAGTTCAAATACCGATTCCTCTACAAATTCCAAGTCCTGCACAAGCGATGGTAAACAACGGTTCAGCAAATAATGGTAATATTCCGCCAAGTCGTATAGTTGCCGCACCGCCAGTTGGAACTATAACGCCAGCCACTCCTGTTCAGACAACACCAAAAACACAAACAACTCGAACGCAAAACTCTGAACAAACTAAATCGACGCAACAAAAATCAAATCGATCGGGCAGGGGGAACCAAAACAGATCTAACGTAAAAAATGACCGTAGATAATAAGAAACCAATTATTTGTTCCAATAATTTTTTTCCATTGTAGATTATTTTTTATTTTATTTATAAGCAATTTAAATACCAGAAAAAATAGATTTTTTTCTAATTTTTAGTTATGTTTTACAGATATCCCCAAAAATTATGATACTAACAGTTTCCGAAAGTGTACACTGATGATGAGTTAAAATAGAATTTTTCCAAATTGGTTGGCATTCAAATAACTAAGAAAATGAGGAGGAGACTTATTTGATAAGTTTTCTTGAATTGATTGCATAGGTTCTTTCTATTGATTCTCTATTACAATTTTCAAACTATACTGGTAATTTAATTGTAAAATCATCGTCTTTCTATAAATCGCATAAAGCAGCTAAAATATTTTCCTATATTTCGAATATTTAAAAGTGAGTAATTAGTGTATGAAGAGATCAAAATCAATAACGAATTATAACTAATAGTAAATAGAAATAGAAATAATTTAATTCAACTTAATTTTTGGCTGTTAGTTTTCACAATTTGCCGTGATCAATTTAAAAATTCATAATTTATTTTTTTAAAACCCATTAAATTTAATAGATTCTTTGAATTTTTTTTTCACTTCCATATATAAATAATAATTGGCAGTAATTGTACTAATAAATAATTTTAATTTTACTTTAATATATCAAAGGACATTAATTTTTTGCAAATACGCTTACGAAATCGTATTAAATCTTTTTTCATAATATGCAACTTTTGAAAGAAGATTAAAATAATTTCTAAGTAAATTAGATAAATTTTTCGTCTCTAAATAATTTTTAATGAAAATTTTAAACTTTTTTAGGTTTGGCATATTTTAAATATTTTCTTTTGTTATAAAACGAAAGATTTCTCCTTCAAATATGAAAATTTATAGAATTTATTTGTGGAGAAAAAATATTTTCACCAGTACCACCCTGTGCAAATAGTAAATAGTACCAACCTCTTAGACAAAAAAGACACATCTGTAAATTTGTTCGTCGGCTTCAGACGATATTTTTGACAATAGGAAGTAATTTTTGTTGAGTGTTTTTTTCTAGTTTTAAATGGGATGTTATTGGATAAATTATTAGTTTTATTGTTTACTTTGAATTTCGGAAAGACAGCCAAACGAACGAGAATTTCACAGTAACGGAGGTAGGTGCTGTCATATCGGATTTTCTATTAAAAAAAATTCTAAATTATATTGAGTGGCCGTGTATTGACAGTAAGAGGACAATTTGTAGAGCAAAATGGCCCTTAGTGGTGGTCGCGCGTTTATATCGTTCAATTTATGGCGAGGTCGCGATATGTCGCGTTAAAGCGATTTGAATTGTTTAAATGTATGGTAATAATTGTCTTCTATTAAAAGTTGTCTTTTGCACTATATGATAATAGTTTTCATGTGAATACAAAGGGAAAATATAAGGTTTTCTAGCAATTAAACGATACATCGAGTGCGCGGCGGCTAGTAAAATTCGACGTTCGCAATGACATCCGGTGTTAGTTCTGCGGAAGATTCCGCAGAAAATAGATTAATTTTCTTAAAGAAAATTGGAAGTGCCGCATTTTATGGATTGGCTTCATTTATGATTACGGTTGTGAATAAAACCGTTCTCACCTCTTATCATTTTCCATCGTTTCTGTTTTTAAGTTTGGGACAACTTACTGCCAGCATTATTGTACTATACGTATGCAAACAGTTAAATGTGATAACATTTCCCGATGTGTCTAGAGAAACGCCTCGAAAAATATTCCCATTGCCTCTGATCTTTTTGGGCAATATGATGTTCGGCTTGGGCGGTACACAAGCATTGAGTTTACCAATGTTTGCTGCATTACGACGCTTCTCAATATTGATGACAATGCTTTTAGAATTGAAAATTTTAGGCATTAAACCATCTTTGGCGGTACAAGTGAGCGTATACGCTATGATCGGAGGTGCTTTACTAGCAGCTACAGATGATTTAACATTTAGCCTTCAAGGTTATACATATGTGATGATAACGAACGCGTTGACCGCGGCGAATGGAGTTTATGTGAAGAAAAAACTGGACAGTGTCGACATTGGAAAATATGGCCTTATGTTTTATAATTCACTATTCATGTTTATACCAGCGCTGATAATCACCTCTGCAGTTGGCGACATGGAAAAGGCTATATCATTTACGCACTGGTCAAATCCATTTTTCTTCGTACAATTCACTTTATCCTGCATTATGGGATTCGTCCTGTCCTACAGTACAATTTTGTGCACACAACACAATTCAGCCTTAACAACAACAATTGTTGGCTGTTTAAAAAATATCTGCGTTACTTATTTGGGAATGTTCATTGGAGGTGATTATATTTTTACTTGGCTAAATTGTGTAGGAATAAACATCAGTGTTTTGGGAAGCTTACTGTACACGTATGTTACCTTCCGCAGAAAACAGATATCCCATCGGGTAATTGATAATGGTACTGCAAAAGTGGAATCTGTTTGACAAATCTTATATAATTTATCAAAGAAAATTTTTTTTAAATCTAACTGAATTCTTTTTATATACAATTATATATAAAAATTGAATTATAATAAATAAGGTCCCTCTCCCTACTATTGTAGTAGGTATAATAATCAATCCCTTAAAGATAATGTGTGCACACATATTTAAAATGGGGAAAAAAACCAAATCAATAATAAAAGAATTTTTTGTATAATCAACCAATAATAAATTGTAAAATGAGGCCCCCCATAACATACACATACATGTTTGAAATTTTTAATTAATTTATTTTTATAAATGATCATTTTTATAATTTTTATCAATTAAATTCTCAAATTAATACAACGAGCAATCGAATTGTGATCGAAATATTTATGATAAATACAGTCATCTCGCTTTCAAAAGATGCTGTACTAATTTTGTTAATAAATTTAATTTTAAGCAAAATAAATTAAAAGCAAAAAAAAAAAAAATTGATTATATACCAAAGCCATATTATATCATCAAATTTATTTAATTTATATAATTATTGTAACATTTATTTTTCTAGAATTATTTTTAAATTCAGACATAATCTCTTTATTTGTAAGTAGACGAAATGTATAATGTTAATATTGTTAATTGACGAAAATGGTGGTAAAAACAAAACAAAACAAAAAATTCAATAAAAATCATATATTATTGTTTCTGCCATTTATGTAAAAAAAAAATGAAAAAATCATCATGAACAATTTGTAAATAAAATAAAAATATTTTAGTAAAGAAATTCGTAGTTTTTTTCTTTCTGTCCACTCGAATCGTTAAAGTTCCACGTTATCTGCTAAATAGCTTAGAGTATAAAATATTTTGTCTAATCTTCCATGAGCTAAAAAAATAACAACGTCCCCAAACGCCAGTCTTATCAATTCTCGTACATTATCGTTTTGGTAAGACTTAAAAGTAAATCGTAACTGCTCATAGATAGAATGAATAGTCAGGAAATGCTACGTGGGCAATATTGCCCATTACGTACAAGTTACAAACTAAAGTCCGGAATTAGAAGATTGTGAGAATTTAGGAGAATTCTTTTTTTCACTAGTTTTACTTAATACCCAAGACTCATTATCAAAAATTAATTGTACAATTTTTCAATGTCATTGTAGGCACTTTTTCCAATAAAAACAAGCAGAAAAAGTATGTTTAATTGGCTAGCAGCAATAAATACGAATGAAATTTGTTTACATAGCATAATTTAATAAATACTTTTTTTTAAAATGATTATGAACGAAATATGTATGTGTGTATTTAGGAAATTTTGTTTATTTAAAAAAATTGATTGAAATAGAATATAAAAAATCATCAAACCACGATAGAAGCTCTTAGGGAATTCTTTAGTCAAAATACCATATTTCTTTCTTTTTTCTGTTTAAATTTTACCTTATATTAATTCGTAAAAATGTTTATAGATATTAATTCTTTCAAACGTTGTGCAAATTTTTACAGATTTCGTTGTATTAAAGACATTTTATTTTTATTGATTTGTTACGTTTATGAATTTTGTAATGTAATGTCGTTAAAAAGGGTTAAGATACTTAACCAAACAATTTTGTAGAGAAATAAAAAAGTTTTTATTTGGCTTTGGAGAAGACTCACCCACATCGATTGAATATGTTGCTGTTAACGAAAAAACTGTGTACACTTACCATACATGACTATACAAAACAGGTAAAAATGGCAAATCTTTTAATACTTACTTATTTGTACAGCTTTCTTACACCAATAAACGAGTAAAAAAAATTGTATTGAAAACGTGCTTTTGTAAGTATTTCTAAACTCCTTCCACTTCGCATTACTCATTCACTTCTATTGGAAGTATTGGGTTGTTCGGAAAGTAATTTCGTTTTTTTTCAATACAACTAAACTGTATTTTTTCACAACCAACTTCACACTTAAGCCGCATAACCATAAGTATTTTGACAGTTGACATAGCAAGGCTTACTATTGATTCTGCACAGTACTTTCTGGCAGTTGACATTCGATTGATTCTGCACTGTAGTTTTTGGTTGATATTCTTTTAAATATGGAAAGTGAAAAACAGCATTTTCAACATATTTTACTTTTTTACTATAGAAAAGATAATTAATGCTGTTCAAGCAAGAATAAAATTATCCGATGTGTATCTAGAAGATGGGTTAAGAGAGCGCCAGTGCCAAAACTTTTGAAGGAAGAAACTGTTGAGTTTCCAGAGGAGTCCAGGATGCCACACACGATCAAAAGCTTGGGAGATATCTAAAAATACTCTTTCTCAAGAGAGGATGCAATGTGATCCACATGGTGATCAGGAATAATTTTTTCATTAACTACGATTGGGTAGAATCGTTTTAATAGAAGTTTGTCAACAATCTTACCAAGGATTGGTAAGAAGCCAATAGGTCGATAGGACAAAGGAGAATTAATGGGTTTATTTGGTTTAGAAATCATTTTAATGATAGTAAATTTCTAGAGTAAAGGAAAACAGGTTGTGCGCAGGATACTATTAAAAATGTATGTAATTGAAACTAAAGCTTTTTTGAGAAATTTACTTCAGAATAGGAGCTGTTATTAGATCATAATATTGAGTTGTCAACAAAGTAATTTTGTTGTTTTCCAACAGAGGACTTTGTATTCCTCTGTTGGGAAACAACGAATTAAAAATTGTATTTTTTCACAACCAACTTCACACTTAAGCCGCATAACCATAAGTATTTTGACAGTTGACATAGGAAGACTTACTATTGATTCTGCACAGTACTTTCTGGCAGTTGACATTCGATTGATTCTGCACTGTAGTTTTTGGTTGATATTCTTTTAAATATGGAAAGTGAAAAACAGCATTTTCAACATATTTTACTTTTTTACTATAGAAAAGATAATTAATGCTGTTCAAGCAAGAATAAAATTATCCGATGTGTATGTAGAAGATGGGTTAAGAGAGCGCCAGTGCCAAAACTTTTGAAGGAAGAAACTGTTGAGTTTCCAGAGGAGTCCAGGATGCCACACACGATCAAAAGCTTGGGAGATATCTAAAAATACTCTTTCTCAAGAGAGGATGCAATGTGATCCACATGGTGATCAGGAATAATTTTTTCATTAACTACGATTGGGTAGAATCGTTTTAATAGAAGTTTGTCAACAATCTTACCAAGGATTGGTAAGAAGCCAATAGGTCGATAGGATAAAGGAGAATTAATGGGTTTATTTGGTTTAGAAATCATTTTAATGATAGTAAATTTCTAGAGTAAAGGAAAACAGGTTGTGCGCAGGATACTATTAAAAATGTATGTAATTGAAACTGAAGCTTTTTTGAGAAATTTACTTCAGAATAGGAGCTGTTATTAGATCATAATATTGAGTTGTCAACAAAGTAATTTTGTTGTTTTCCAACAGAGGACTTTGTATTCCTCTGTTGGGAAACAACGAATTAAAAATTGTATTTTTTCACAACCAACTTCACACTTAAGCCGCATAACCATAAGTATTTTGACAGTTGACATAGGAAGACTTACTATTGATTCTGCACAGTACTTTCTGGCAGTTGACATTCGATTGATTCTGCACTGTAGTTTTTGGTTGATATTCTTTTAAATATGGAAAGTGAAAAACAGCATTTTCAACATATTTTACTTTTTTACTATAGAAAAGATAATTAATGCTGTTCAAGCAAGAATAAAATTATCCGATGTGTATGTAGAAGATGGGTTAAGAGAGCGCCAGTGCCAAAACTTTTGAAGGAAGAAACTGTTGAGTTTCCAGAGGAGTCCAGGATGCCACACACGATCAAAAGCTTGGGAGATATCTAAAAATACTCTTTCTCAAGAGAGGATGCAATGTGATCCACATGGTGATCAGGAATAATTTTTCATTAACTACGATTGGTAGAGTCGTTTAAATAGGACTTTTTCAAAAATCTTAGCAAGGATTGTTAAGAGGCTAATAGGTCTATAGGAGAAACGCGAATTAATGGGTTTATTTGGTTTAGAAATCATTTTAATGATAGTTAATTTCTAGAGTAAAGGAAAACAGGTTGTGCGCAGGATACTATTAAAAATGTATGTAATTGAAACTAAAGCTTTTTTGAGAAATTTACTTCAGAATAGGAGCTGTTATTAGATCATAATATTGAGTTGGCAACAAAGTAATTTTGTTGTTTTCCAACAGAGGACTTTGTATTCCTCTGTTGGGAAACAACGAATTAAAAAATTGTATTTTTTCACAACCAACTTCACACTTAAGCCGCATAATCATATGTATTTTGACAGCTGAAATAGCAAGACTTGCTTATGAATAAATTCAATTGATTCTGCACTGTAGTTTTTGGTTGATATTCTTTTAAATATGGAAAGTGAAAAACAGCATTTTCGGCATATTTTATTGTACTTTTTTACTATAGAAAAGATAAAAATGTTGTTCAAGCAAGAAAAATATTATCTGATGTGTATGGAGAAGATGTGTTAAGTGAGCGCCAGTGCCAAAACTGGTTTGCAAAATTTCAATCTGGCAATTTTGATCTCGAATGTGCACCACATTCTGGAAGGCCAGTTGAAGCTGATGAAGACACAATAAAGGCATTAATTGATGCAAACTGACGAATAATAACTCATGAGATCGCTGAGACATTAAATTTATCGAATTCGACCTTTCATTATCATTTGAAACGGCTAAGTTTAATCTCAAAGCTCGACATATGGGTTGGTCATCTTCTTACGGAAAAAAATTTGTGCCGTCGCATTGACGTTTGTGATTTGCTTCTCGAGAAATGGGCTGTCTACAACAATGTTAAGCGCAAAAGATCCTGGAGTAGGAAAGCACTTCTAAAGCCAATATTCATCAAAAAAAGGTTATGCTATCTGTTTGGTGGGATTTTAAAGGAATCGTTTATTTTGAGCTTCTACCGAGCAACACAACGATCTATTCTGAAGTGTACTGTCCATCAGTTGGACAAATTGAATGATTCACTTCAAGAAAAAAGGTTAGAATTGGTCAATAGGAAAGGTTAGTGTTCCCACAGGATAATGGAACGAAATTAGTTTCCGAAAAACCCAATATTATCAATAGCACAAGTTTTTCAGTGGCATAAGGCATTATTGTATGGCCCGGAACCTAAGAAGGTCTTGAACATCGAAAACTGATGAAATTGTTGAACGATTGAGAGCTGCTGAAGGTAATAAGTAGTGCTTGAAACGCTCCACTATGATAACACCCCCATTTTTATGAACGAGTTTTTAACGTAAAAGGGGATTTATGTGGTTTCCTCCCGATTCACTTGATTTTAGTTCATGTGACTTTTTTTGTATCACAAGATAAAAAAAAACACTTGAAACGATGTAATATTGGTACTGTGGATAATATCCAAAAAAGTGTAAACGAGAAACTTGAAGCCTTCCAGCATTGCTCCGAAGAGTAGTAACAACACCGCCGCTACTGTATAGTTGCTTAAGGGAACTAAATATTTTTAAAAAGGTACAATATAAAAATCATATAAAATTGTTGCCAAAAAAATTCAATAGTTATTATTTTTTTGCTACACCTCGTAACTAATACCGAAACTAATTAAGGTAAATCGATTGTAATTTTAAAAAACTCGGACTTTAATTTAACCGTAATGGCGCTATTATAGTGAAATTGTATATTTATTATACATATAGGACAGAAATATTTGCGTTACATATGTGGGTGGTGTTGATGTATTTTTCATGGCTAATAGATATAATTTATGAACACTGGAACTTTTGCTTTTTGTAAGCAATTGCTCCTCTATAGTCATAATTTACTGTTGAAGCAGTCAAAGTGCTCACATTTAGTTGTTTTTAACTTAGAAATGTAATATAAATATTACTCGAAATATATAACTATAAAAAAACTATTTTAACTATAGATAGATAATGAACAAAATTTAAATGAAATTATAAAATATGTCTTAATATTTACAATCAGATAGTATATTAGCCTAGCTGCCTATTTAGTTATTATTAAATAGGAATCTTAGAAAAAACACCCAAAAGGGTGGAAATTTGAACAAAATTATATCAAAATTTTATTTGAAAATAATAATATTTAGTGAAAACATAAAATTTTACTTTGAACAAAATGATATGAACTATTATCTTATCATTTGGTTATTGATACCAGAAATTACCTTTTTGTAAATATTTTCCGATAAAAACATAGTAAAAGAATATTATTTAACCGCTAGTTTCCGATTAACAGTAACTTTATAAATATACATGTGACTGAAAGAAAGATACATTATTTAACAAATTATTTTTTTATTTAGTTTTAATATAATTTTTAATATTTAAAAAATGACTGAAGATAGTGTTAGTATTTCGAAAAAGTTTTGGAGTGCAATGTTATTTGGAATTACTTCATTTTTTATAACAGTTATTAATAAAACGATCTTGACAACGTATGAATTTCCATCATTTCTATTTCTAACCCTCGGACAAATGGGTTCTACCATAATGATTTTGTACATTTGTAAGGAGTTCAACTTGATCTCATTTCCTGATATTAGTAAGAGCACAGTACGAAAAATCTGTCCACTTCCGTTGATATTTTTCGGAAATGTTGTTTTCGGATTAGGCGGAACACAGGAACTAAGTTTACCAATGTTCACTGCCCTACGACGGTTCTCCATTTTTATGACGATGATTTTGGAGACGTTTATTTTGAAAATGACACCGTCCTGTGCTGTACAGATTAGCGTTTATGCGATGATAACTGGAGCATTACTGGCTGCCTTTGATGATCTATCATTTAATGTTGGAGGTTATACATATGTTATGATTACGAACGCATTAACTGCCGCCTATGGAGTGTACATTAAACAAAAGCTAGACTGCTCAGATATTGGCAAATATGGACTGATGTTCTATAATGCACTGTTCATGTTCCTGCCAGCACTTATAGTCACCTATATTGTTGGAGATTTCAAGAAAGCATTTTTCTATTCACAATGGACAGACGCAATTTTTTTAATTCAATTTCTTTTATCCTGCATTATGGGACTCGCACTTAATTATTCAATGATTTTGTGTACCGCATACAATTCACCATTAACAGCAGCCATTGTTGGAGGACTGAAAAATATTTGCGTTACATATGTGGGAATGTTTATCGGTGGTGATTACGTATTTTCATGGCTAAATTGTATTGGACTTAATGTAAGTGTTGTTGGAAGTCTTTTGTACACATATGTAACATTCCGTGAAAAGTCCATATCTAGTCAACAAACGATTGTAGCCAAAAGTGATAAGATACCATTAGTTTAAAATGTTAAAATTGTTTTCAATTGAATAAACATTAATTTATTGATTTTTTTACTTCTAATACTTTTAAAATTGATATGATAAATTTTCTCATATTTAGTCCATATGAAAAATAAGTTAACTCAATATGGGCGTTGTACGTAAGGTCCCAAGGTCCCTTAGCCATGCGCTCGAATTCTGATCAGTTTTCGTGCCCAGAATTTAGGTTAGGGTTTTGAGTAGACTGGACTGGTGGTAGATGGCCCAGTAATACGTTAAAAAGGTTTCACTGTTAGGCCAGTTATAATATATTATTTAACGTGACTTATCTGTCGTTAAACATAAAACCATGAGTCACCTACGACCATAGGGATTGAGTTACGCTCAATCAACGCACCACCATTACTGACAGTTTACAGTCAGTAACCAGTTACAAGCTGATTTATAAGCAGTGATAGCGCCCGAGATAATTACCAGTAGTCTACGGTTATAAGCAGTGACAGCGCCCGAGATAATTACCAGTAGCTCCCACCAGCGATCCGGAGACCGTACCCGCGATATGGGTATCAACCACAGCCAATACGTTGCTGCCTAAGCGCCTCACCATTGTCGGGCACAGTGTGTTCCAACACTATGGGGCACCGCGACTCCCGTAGTACCAATTTTTGTTTTAAGAATACTTCGGTTGTACTCCGCCCAATGAGCTACGGTCAGGAATCTTTAAATCCCTAGGCACCGCTAAGCCAGCTCATGTACGCGGGTTCGCCAAGACCCGAAAGTATAACCGGAGTAGACCTTGGTCTTTCACCCGGTTGTAACCACCCTGCGTATCATTCACATACTCATTCACGCACCATTCTCGCTCTTCTCTCAAAAAGTGACACGGCAAATCTATTAAGGCATTCATATCGTTCCCTCATACCTAACACACCACTTACATCCACATTCCTATCATTCACCACGATTCCACAGGCACCAAAGTCACGCAAATCCCCGTACAGGCCCCACTCAATGAGAAGATGCTTGGCACTCTCCTCCACCACCTCACAAGGGCATCTAGCCTTCGCAGCCAGACCACGCCTGTACAGGAACCCATTCATACTGCCGTGTCCCGTGAGTAAATACCCAAGGTATAGACCAAATTCAAATCCAGACGCAGACACAAAGAACACATTCCAAATGAACATGTGCGTCCATCTGCCATCCCATCGACGTTGCCAAGTTTTATTCATTCTGTTCAGGACCAGTACACGCCGCTGGCGTGGACTAAGATCCTGAACCTATTCATTCATAACCGCACAACCAGCAATCGGGATGCCCCGCCGTAGACGGTAGTGGATGCTTCCACGCAGCACCTCCAGGCCCCATGGAATTTTCCCCATGAGAACCTGCATCGCCTCGGTTGACACGGTTCTATATACATTCAAACATCCATACAGAGTCAGACGCTGAACTGAATTTATGTCCACCCTTGCATACTGGTACAGGACTTTCACCGCTCTGGATCGAAGTCCCCATTCTTTGCGAAATATTCGCACCAGCATGCCAACCAAACCGGCTATGCGCCCCTTTAGATGTTGCAAATGAGTCCGAAAGTTCAGCCTCTCTTCAACCTTTGCTCCAAGGTACCATACTTCCTGCACGTATCGGATCTTCCTCCAAGGTACCATACTTCCTGCACGTATAAAGGAATACTGGCCGCCAAAAAACCTTTCAACAACATACACACAGTCTTCCTTTCTGAAACATTCACTCCCATTCTATTGCGCCATTCAGACACCATCTGTATATAGCAGCTTCCCGCTATCTCTACCGCATGCCTCCTCCCCCCTCACTGTTAGGTCAGGCTAAATTTCGAATTATGGCTGGAGAATTTGTTCGGTTTTTTTTAGTAGGCGAGGCAGGGTAGGAATTGCTGTGTGGAATTACTGTGCTTCTCGAACCAACTGATTAGCCGATATGCTCGGCACCCAACACAAATCGACACTCCATTTAAGTAGGTTACGTATAATCTCGTTGATTAAAATTTAGAATTGTCAAAGATTAGAAAGATTAACTTCTTTTCAAGTTGGGCGTGAATTAGTTTTAACTTAATTATGGGCAGGATAATTAGCAATTTAAAGATTATTATAAATTAATCTAAATTGGGTTTTCGACAAGTTTCGATTAGGATTGATTAGAATTGAGTACGTTTCTTCGATATTATTTATCAACTGATATTGTTACAAAAATAACCGCTGTTTCGACACGCTCTAATGTTGCTATTGGCACTGCCATTAAATGAATCTATTATTTTTTCCTATGAAAATTGTATCTTTTTTTTCAAATATTTGTGTTCTAGTCAGTATTTAGTTTCACTACACCTCTTGTCTGAGTACAACTATATGAATTTTGTTTCCACAGAATAAAACAGCAAAGATACATTTTTTTATTATATCCAATTTATCTGCGTTTTATATTTCAGTACAAATGTTTGCAATTGAAAGTGAAATAAAGTTGAGGACTGAACAACTTAAAACCGATTAGATTTAACAAATAAGCTGAGATGATGGATTCTTACTTCGAAGTAGATATAAAGGCCTCATCACGTATAATTAATCCACTGAAAAAGAGCATTAATAGATATTTAACTCAATAATTAAACCTAATCTATACTTTGCAATTATTGTTCTGCGAGATATGGCAAAGAAAGTAATTAGACTGGTTTTTTTCCCTAATAAAATCATTTCATTTTTATACATCAATGTTATCCCCTTCAAAGGTATTGTCTTGGCCCCAGCTATAACTCGGCGGCGGCGTTGTTCTTACATTTCATAGAAGCGCTGGAAGACTTCAACTAGAATTTCCGTCAGCTCCTCGCTTACACTGTCTTGTATGTTGTTGTTGTTGTTTTTTAAGTCCCTTAGATATGTGCTAGGGGCCACTTCATAGCGCCACGACCGTGACGCCATTTGGCAACTTCATAGTACGTGTTGGAAGTTATCTGAGAGAGATTGGTCTGTGGTTCGTAGTATAGAATATTAAGAATTTTGTTATATTTTGTGGAACAGATTAATATGTTGTAGAAGTTTACCAGGTGTATAAGCTTAAATCCCCTGTTTTTTGTCAAAAAAACACATGTTTTTTTCATAGAAAGCAAAAACAAATTTAGTCAAAGTACTTGGTCTCGCTAGGTACACATTTTTCCCATCTCTCGGGCAATTTGTGGATACCACGCCAAAAAAATTTCTTCTCTTTCGAGACAAACCACTCTGCAAACCATTTTTGGACGTCTTCGTAGAAGTCAGAAGGGGCCAGGTAGTCAGAAGGGGCCAGGTCTGGTGAATAAGCGGGGTCGGGTAGCTCCTCCCAGTTGAGTGTCTCCAAGTAGTATCGGACCATTTTTGACGTGTGCGATGGTGCGTTGTCGTGGAGGAAAATCAGCTTTTCATGTCTTTGTTGATAATCCGTCCTTTCTTCACGCCGAGCACGGTGCAATTTGATCATTTGTTGGTGGTAGCGGTGGGCATTGACAGAGTCACCAGGTTTCAACATCTCATAATAGACGATACCCTGCTGATCCCACCAAACGCACAGCATCGTCTTCCGTTCGAAGCGATTTTGTCTTGGGGAAGATGTTAATGGTTGGTCGGGATAAACCCACGATTTCTTGCATTTAGGATTCTCGAAATATATCCACTTTTCATTGCCTGTCACAATCCGATGCAGGAACGACTTTCTCTTTTGTTTGGCGAGCAAGATTTCGCATGTGTTTTGGCGTCGCTCCATCTGCCTATCGTTTAATTGATGTGGCACCATTTTCCGAACTTTTCAATCTTCCCCATACCACGCAGACGCATGGAAATAGCTGGTTGAGTAACACCCAATTGCTCCGCGAGCATTTTTTGCGATTGGGTATCGTCTTCATCTAAAAGAGCCTGCAATTGCTGGTCCTCAACCTTCTTATGCCGATTTTCACGCTTCTTGTCCCACAAGTCAAAATTGCCGTCTTTGAACCGACGAAACCAATCTCGGCACGTTGTTTCCGATAAAGCACTTTCACCATAAGCATTCGATGCGATTCGGCAGCCGATTACTTCAAATTGAAGCAGAAAAGTAGAGCTTCCCGCATATGCTCTTTTTCTGGCACAAAACTAGACATGATTACCAAATGAAAAATGTATGTTGTTGTACGAAATTGCTAACAATGTGCACTGATTAATGTTGACAGATGTCAAACTCATAAAAAAAAATATAGCGTGGCCATGGTAGCATAATACGCTCACTCACGCCATCTATCACCAAACAACGGATTTAAGCTTATACCCCGGTGCTCCACAATAGGAGGAATCCTACTCGCGAAGTAATTCTTGCTTATGTGGCATTCCTGTAGAATATGGATGATAGTGAAATAGGTGCCACGTGATTGACATAAGTGACGATTGGTGTTGCCAAAAAGGAAGTTATGAGTAAGAGCAGTATGTCCAATCCGGATTCTGAGGACCTTCCGCGCCCAGAAATTCGGTGTGGATGTTGAGTACATTGGTTTATTGGTGGTTATGCAACGAGTCGACAAAAATGTGCCGCTATTGGTCCTGTTATCGTGTCTGCGGATGCCTAATGGTGTTAGTTGCCATTCTGTTAGTAGGCGAGGCAGATTGGAGTGTTTCTCCAGCCAACTTATCAGCACTTTCATTATACGTATACACAATTCCCACATGCCCCGGTACCAATTGTAACTCATCACTCCTATTGCTAAGTAGGCTTTGACGAATTGCGCTAAGTACTGGGTCACTCGATGGGCCCCAAATGGCTTTAAGGTTGGCAAGGCTGTCGCTAAAAATAATAACGCTCTGCTGGCTGGGCATATTGATCGTAATTGCAATGGCTCAATATTATCTGAGGGTTAAATGTTCTCACCCACGCACCCACACATACATACCGATTAAAATGAAGTTTTCATTGTAACTGAAAGCTTATAATAGCTTATAGAATCTATCAATCATCAAATTTAACATTGTTTGAAACTATGTATGTACGTACGTATATTTACTAAATGGTGTAACTGAAGTTGAAGAGGCAACAAAATATTTTTGTGAACGATTTAGGAGGAATTGTGCATTCTTTTTTGAAGTTTTACAACTGATAGTACGATCCTAACGCTTATGTTTAATGAATTCTTCATTCAAGTGAAAATTACTTTCAAAAATAATAAATCTTACAATACGACATAACCACAACAACAAAGTTTACCAACTAAAATACGGACATTAATTAACGAAAAAAGAAAAACGATAACGCAATGGCAACGCTTACGAATGCCTAGCTACAACCAGAAACTTAACCGACTACAATGTGAACTAAAAATGGAAATTAGAAATCACTATAATGAACGGAATGAAATTTACACAAGATCGATTAGTGACAATATTTTTTATGGGAAGCCACAAGACAAATACTCTCGTACAAAAGAACATCACACCTACTAAAACAAAATGACGATAACTGGGCAAAAACAGACAGAGAAAAAGCTGAAGAATTTGCTAAACATTTGGTTTTTACTTTTGCTCCACATGATGATATAGAAGACAAATCGCATACTAACAAAATCATCGAAGAACTAATATTCCCAGTCCCTATGAGTATTCCTCCCAAAATATTTGAAGCCCTCCGAAATTAAATCTACTATTCTGCCCAATAAAAAAGCTCCTGGTTATGATCTAATAGCCAGGAGCTTTTTTATTGGTTTCCTTTACTCTAGAAATTTACTATCATTAAAATGATTCCTAAACCAAATAAAACCATTAATTATCCTTTTTCCTTGGTAAGATTTCTGAAAAACTTACATTAAAACGACTCTACCTAATCCTTGTAAATGAAATAATTATTTCTGATCATCAATTTGGTGAACACTTCACATTGCATCCTCTCTTGAGAGTAAAGAGTGTTGTCGAGGAGTATTTTTAGATATCTCCTAAGCTTTTGATCGTGTGTTGCCTCCTGGACTCCTTTGGAAACTCAAGACCTTTCTTCCTTCAACATACTACCTTATCATAAATTCATATCTCTCCCTCGGAAATATATCCTATCCTCGCAAATTATATATCCTCTTCTAGCCGGAGTCCCAGATGGTAGTATCCTTGGTCCCATTTTATATAATATTTATAGCCATGACATCGCTACTTATGCAGACGACACGTCCATACTTGCTACCCATACAAATCCTAACATAGCTTCAAACAATTTACAATTCCATATACACAACTTTCAATCCTGGTTTAAGAGATGGAGAGTGAAGGTACTTTCACTCTTTCTTTAGGAAAACCTACCACTTTATACCTTAATAGCACGAATTCTATAATATGATAAAGTACGTTATTTGGGACTTTACCTGGACAAGAGACTAACATGGAACTCACATACTAGACTAAAAGGAGTTGAAGCGAACGGACGTTACCTACAACTTCTTAGACTACTGGATAAGCGCTCGAAACTAACAATCAAAAGGTAAATTTCTAACCTATTTGGACATATAGAATTGAACTTTGGGGTTCAACGAAACGCTCCAATTCCTATCGTGATCTAAAATGTTCCCTTTGTTTAGGACCTATGCATTTTCCGCCATCAAAAATTTTATTCCCGTTTATCCTATCATGATAATCCCCTTGTGAGAGAATTGTCCTGTACTGCCCTCTCCGGAAATACTCATCGGAGATTTAAGGGACAATGGCCTAGAGATTTTCTAGAGGAATGTAACTTCCGTTAGTTGGAGTAATGGCCGATGGGTGTTTACTCCCACTTCATGATGTACAAGATTGTTAATTAAAAGATGTAAATCTGCTTGTTACAGAAAAATTGTACGTGTAGTTGCAGATAAAAAAAACCAAAGTGAATAAATTTGTTCACAATTGAGCAATTCGAATAGAAATATTTTCAAAATTTAAAAACAAATTTGATATTTTTAGAACTGGAGTAATCGACCAGAAAAAGTATTGTCCGTACGTTATTTTGTATAATAAAAAATCAATTCAGTCCACGTTAATGCATATTTAATGACTAGCAAAAATTAAAAATTTAAAAACATTTCTTTTTTATGAAATTTCGAAATTCGCAAAGTGTTTGTATATAGTTCCGCTTTCATGCATTTGAATTGGAAAAAAATAAATTGCGACTAATGATAAAAGTAATTTGTTAAAAAATTTTTATGCTTATAACTGATAAGATAAAATTATTTGTCATTTTATCGATCAGTCATTTATTAAATGACTAAAAATTTAACCAGTTCTGTAAAAAGAGTATTGTGAAAACTGTCAAAGTAAGCGGATATCTATTATTATTATATATTTAAGTGTTTAAGAAATTTCTTTAAAATCAAAGATGTTACTGGGAAGTCTACTATATAAGATAAACTTATCGAAATCGGTGTGGAGTGGCTTATTTTATGGATGCACATCGTTCTCTATTACTCTACTGAACAAATCACTTCTGACCACCAATGAATTTCCATCGGTTTTTTGTCTTGCTGCCAGTCAAATGGTTGCCAGTATTTTGATTTTGTTGATTTGTAAGAATTTGCGAAAAATTACATTTTCACTATGGAATTGGGCAAGAGCTTTGGAGTTTTTTCCATTGCCAATAATATTTCTTGCAAATATCTTATTAGGATTAACAACTATGAAAGTGTTGAGTTTGCCAATGTTTGTTATAGTTCGAATGTTCTGTGTGCTACTGTTTATTGTACTACAGGCAGAAAACTGGGATTCACCACCAACAGTACTTTTACAATTATCTTGCTACGGAATGATTGCAGGTGCCATTGTGTCAACTATTGGTGATAATACTGAGAATATTGGCTTATATACGTTTGCAATATCATCAAACATAACTATTTATATCAATGGAGTCTATGTGAAAAAGAAAATTATAGATCTTGATGTAAATAAGTATGAATTCTTATTTTACAATTTACTAACAGCTTTCATACCAATAATAATAATATTAATAATAACTGATGAATTAAGAATAGTTTTCGAATATAAAGGATGGACAGATTTAATGTTTGTGATAAAGTTCATTCTGAATTGCTTAAATGGATTTGGATTGATATTGAGCACACATTTATGCATTGAATACAATTCACCACTTATAACAGCTTTAATCGGAACTACAAAAAACGTAATTATTGCTTACGTAGGACTAATGTTTGATGAAAGTTATATATACTCATCTGTTAACTATATTGGAGTTAATATTGGTGTTTTAGCAAGTCTTATAGCTGTAATTATTATATACTATGAAAATAAATCAAAATCCACGAAAATAATAAAAGAATCAAAATCTATTCAAATAATAAAAGAATCGAAAAATTCAGATCTAGAAGAGGTTGTGAAAATGGTGGAAAATATATAATTTTATATTCTACAATATTTTTGTACTAAATAATCTCAGTTATTTTTTTATTTTTTTGAATATGTTATATAGGTGAATAAATTGTTATATTTTTTTTCTATCCCAATTGCTTTCATTTCAATTAAATATCATTAAAAAAAAGAACTATAGTAGTCGTCGTGGTATTATTATACCAATTACTATGGAAAAAGAATTTTCAACGTTTATCTTTTGATTAATATAAATTCCATGGAATCTCTCCAATCTTAAACTATAAAACTTTGGATAAAAAACAAATTTTTTTTTTAATTTTATATTTTGTTTTAAAAAAATTCCTCCAAAAGTCGCTCTAAATTTGCTTACATATAAAAATAAATTTGTTAACCATTATATGAGTACATGCCAAGCTTAATGAGCTCTCCATCATATTTCAGATATAATATTATTATTTTCAAATGTACTCTTTACAGTTTTAGTATCACTTTATAATAGTTCTTTTCTTAACCATATTTGTCATATTTGTTAATGTACAAAAAATAACTAATAATAAAAAAAAATCCAAATATAGTATGATCAATTTTTATATTACCGAAAGTAGAAAGATTTTTTTTTATTATTTACCAAAAATAATATTAAATAATTTATTAGAGTATAAAATTTGTTATTTGTAAATTCTTCAAAATTATAAAAAATTTCTAATAAAGAAAATTTAATAAAAAAAAAATTTTCATTAATCCAACAAAAAAAAAATGGAAAAAAATATTCTAAATATATTTATTTAAAATTTGTAATGCTATGCATTGGGTGGTTCGGAAAGTAATTTCTTTTCATTATGAAATTACTTTCCGAACAACCCAATAGTTTATTTATTGGCCTTTTTTCTTTAAGTGATTCATTAAATTTGTCCAACTGGTGACAGTACACTTCAGAATTGATCGTTGTATTGCTCGGTAGAAGCTCAAAATAAACGATCCCTTTGAAATCCCACCAAACAGATAGCATAACCTTTTTTGATCAATATTGGCTTTCGAAGTGCTTTGAGCAGGTTCAGCTTTTCTACTACGGGATCTTTTGCGCTTAAGATTGTTCTAGACAACCCATTTCTCGTCCCCAGTAAATGATACGCTTCAAAAATGGATCATTTTCTTGGCATTTGAAAAGGAAAAAAAATGCTCTTATTGTGTCTTCATCAGCTTCAACTGGCCTTCCCGAACGTGGTGCATATTCGAGATCAAAATTGCTGGATCGAAATCCGGCGCTCACTTAACACATCTTCCCCATAGACATCGGATAATTTTTTTCTTGCTTGAACAGGATTTTTATCTTTTTTATAATAAAAAAGTAAAATATGCCGAAATTGCGGTTTTTCACTTTCCATACCAAAAGAGTATCAACCAAAAAAATTGGAGAATCAATCGAGCAAGCCTTGCTATGTCAGCTGTCAAAATACATATGATTATGCGTTTTAAGTGTGAAGTTGGTTATGAAAAATTACAATTCAGTCCTCTGTTGGGAAAAAACGAAATTATTTTTCGAATAGCAAAGATTTTATGTACGAGGGTCGTTCAATAAGTCCTTAGAAAATCTGAGAAATTGCGCTCTCAGATTTTCTAAGGACTTATTGAAAGTAGTGTCGGTAAAGATAAGTACCATTATCGACAGGAATGCTGTCAAAATTTCAGCTCGATCCATAGCGTAGGTCAATTTCTATCGTCGATTAAGGTTAACGACATTTATTTGTGCATAACAATGGAAAAAAGCGAGTTTAGGGCTGTCATCAGACATCTCCATTTGAAAGGCTTAAGCCCGGAAGAAATCAAAGCCGAGTTGGATGCAGTTCATGGCACATCTGCACCTGTGTTTGCGACGGTTTACAATTGGGTGAATGAATTTAAACGTGGCCGTTCATCCACAAAAGATGAACATCGTTCAGGACGCCCAGTTGAGGTGTCTACTCCTGAAATCATCGACAAAATCCACGATCTGATTTTGAACGATCGGCGAATTAAAGTGCGCGAATTAGTTGAAGCCACCGGCATATCACAAGGTACAGTCGCTTCACTTTTGCATGAAAAATTGTCTGTGAAAAAAAATTCGGCATGATGGGTGCCACGTTTGCTCTCAGAGGAGAATAAGCGCAATCGTGTAGTGGACTCTGAGGCTATGTTGGCACTCTTTCATCGCAATCCTGCCGAATTCCTTCGTCGATATGTCACTGTGGACGAAACCTGGATACACTACTACACTCCAGAAACGAAGAGACAGTCATCACAGTGGATTTTCAAGGGTGAACGGGCTCCGAAGAAGGCAAAAACTGTGCCATCGGCCGGCAAGGTGATGGCCACGGTCTTTTGGGATTCGCAGGGCATCATTTTTATCGACTACTTGGAAAAAGGAAGAACAATAACAGGAGCGTATTACGCCACCATCTGAAGAAGAAAAAAATCCTCTTGCATCAGGACAATGCGTGTGTGCACACCTGCGCTGTTTCCATGGCCAAAATTGTGGAATTGAGAATAGAATTGTTGCAGCATCCCGCTTATTCACCAGATTTGGCCCCGAGTGACTATTTTCTTTTCCCCAATCTGAAGAAATGGCTTGGCGGACGACGGTTCACTTCCAACGAGGACGTCATTGCTCAAACGGATGAGTATTTTGCAGAACTTCCCAAATCCTATTTTTTGGACGGGATAAAAATTTTGGAAAAACGGTTGGAAAAGTGTATAGAGCAATAAGGAGATTATGTTGAAAAATAAAATTTTTTTTTTTTAAAACAGTTTTTTTTCATCTTTTTCTAAGCACTTATTGAACGGCCCTCATAAATAATTTGTGTAATTATCAAGGACATTTCAAAACACTTAGTTTGATCATAGTGAGTATTTTGACAAAATATTTTTTTATAACATAAAATGATAAAAAATATTATAGCGGAAATTATTTTCAAGCTTTAGTTTTTTCGCCTTCAATAATACGAATATTATTATTTTAAAAAAAATCTTATTTACAAAATATTTTTAAATATATTTATAAAATTGTTCAGATATCATTAATTATTTTTAACCTTGGGAAAAAAGAAGTAAAATTGAATATTATAATTGCTGAAACTTTGAAAATAATCAGTAAAACTGATGAGCTATTTGAAGATGGCATTTTTTTTACGGAATTAGATATAATAAACACGAAGCTGAGTAAAAATCACATATCATTATGAGTAAGATGAAAAGCATACGTGTACATTAGATCGGCAATCATATGGAAAAATCTTATAGGATTTGAACATATTTAATAGAAACCAGTTTTTATTTGGCAATTTAAGAATCGCGTAAAGAAGAATCTTACATTTTTGAGGAAGTTGGTTGTATATAAGAAACTTATGTGAGTAATGGAAATAAGTAAATTTATGTAAATTGTAAGTGGTTTTTGTACATGGGTAAGTGTACATTTATCTGTTTAAATAAATTCGAATCACCTTCGTAGAAGCTTTTTCATACATACACGTACATAAATTCTTATATGAACGAAAACTACTTTTTAATTGTATACAAACCGAAAGTCAATAATACAATAAATTTAAGTTTATTATCAACTAGCAAAGAACGTAATGCAGCAAACTATCAGAACATTGCACAATAATTACAAGAAAATATCATATTTAGGATGATGAATTTATAATTAGAGACAGAAAAAGAAAAGAACAAAACTCATTATGAGTCATTATGAATATAATAATAGTAAATTTATTCAATCATGCACATAGCATTTGCTATTATCGTCATAGTTTTATTAAAAATAATTGACTAACTTCTTCAATAATAATCAATTTCATAGAAGAATCAAAAAAAGAAACATTTTCAAATTGTCATGTGTTATAACATCTTTTTCTTAACACTTCGTATATTACGAGACTCTTTCGAATCATAAGAAAATTCTTTGAAATTTTTACTGATTTCACAAAATACAATTTATACAGAATTAAATAATTTGTTTAAAATATTGCCAATGATTTATTGATTTCTAGCCTGTGAAACTTCGATTGTTATTGAAAAAATGCTCAGTCTTCGAATCTATTAAGAATTGTAATTACCAAATTTTAAAATTTCGAAAATAATTTCAAATAATAAAAGACGGAATGAATTTTGGTCATTATTTATAGGTAATAATAAATGGTACAATATTATTTATTAATAGTAACACAATGATTTAAAAAGTTATAGAACTGAAAATCGCCACGGTTAATGGATGGTTGTGTTTTTGTTGAAAGTGTTATTAGGAAATATTTCGAAATTTCACAGTTTACTGTCAGGGTTAATCTAGGATTTGTGGCAGTTTTTTTGTCAGGTACTGGCGTTCGACGGTTAACCGCTCATCAGTATACCGTTTCTTCCAGGTTAACCACTTTTCAGCCCGCCTATTCATGTACAAATCAAGTTAATTACACTTTGTTGTGGCCATACCAAGTACGCACAAATACCCCCAATCCTAGATATATGCGACCAAGTTCATGTCGCTCAGCCGCCGCAACTTCAAGTAGCTTCGAATCCTAGCAATTAAACACTTACGTGATATATAGGGTTTTCCAATAAGAGTGATATGATTTCTAAGTGACGTTTCGGCCATTTGTAATATGTCATGATCTGTCTTTTTTTTTATTGTATTCGGTAATGTTTACAATTTCATCACGAAGAGATATACGCAAGAACAACTTTTACAAATTATTCAATTTTATTATCAAAATAATCGTTCTCCAATTTAAGAAAATCATCTCCGATTAGGCTCACTTTCATCTGAGTGGTGCGGTAAATAAACAAAACTGTCGATTCTGGTGCGAAGAAAATCCACAATTTATTCATAAACACCCACCCATTCACCTAAATTGACAGTTTGGTGTGGTTTTTGGTCTGGTGGAATCATCATTCCGTACTTCTTTCGAAATGAAGCTGGTAACACCGTTACTGTCAACGGAGAGCGGTATAGATCGATGACAACCAACTTTTTATGGCCGAAATTGGAAGAAGTTAATCTTGACAACATGTGGTTCCAACAAGACGGGGCTACGTACCACACAGCACGTGCGACAACCGAATTATTGCGAGAAAAGTTTGGAGATTCGATTATTTCAAGAAATTGTGACATTGAATGGCCTCCAAGAAGTTGTGATTTAACATCATTAAACTATTTCTTGTATGGTTATTTGAAGTCATTGGTCTTTAGCAATAAACCAGACTCTCTTCAAGCTTCAGAAGTCAATATTGAACATGCTATTCATGACATACGACTTGATTTAGTGGAAAAAGTGCTCGAAAATTAGGTTCATCAAATTCGTTCCTGCAAAAGAAGTCGTGGAGACCATTTAAATGACGTTTTATTCAGAACTTAATTGTATCGATTGTACTTCACATTAAATAAAAAAAACATTTGAATTTCCTTAACAATTAGTGTGTTTTTTTAAAAAACAAATCATATCACTCTAATTCGAAAACCCTATACATTGTCTTACGAAACATGTGGACACCATTAGAGACGCTTGAACCTAATTGCCATACTCCTCACCACTAAAGGCGACAATTCTGATTTTTCGGGAATGCTGTAAGCACTCGTTCCATTAAAAAGACATAAAACCCTAGCTATTCAAATTGGTAGCTCGCTGTCACCTAAGGGGGGTTATTTCTGGGTGAAATAACACACAATGGTCGATATCATAAATACCCTCGGGTTTAGCGAACCTGCCTGGAACTTACAAGATTTCTTACCGTAGCTCTATGGGATAGAATGTATAACTGAGTACTTTAAAACAAAAACTGTCACCACGTTGGTCGAATGCCCCACGGTGGTTGGTTACACAGTGCCCGGTCTTGGTGAGGTGGCTCTGGCTGAAACGTAGCGGCTATGGTTAATACCCACAGATAGCAGGTATAGTCTTCGAACTGCTGGTGACGCATATCAATTGTTATTCAGTGCATATGATAGTAAAGGTTTGGGTTGGTCTTCTGTTGGTAGAGTGACTAGCTTGTTACTGGCTACTGGCTGCTGGCACAGAGCATTTAGATGGTGGATATAGTTGGATCAGTTGATGACATCAAAAGAAAGCACAAAAAGTGGATCCGAGGGAAGCGTATAGTAAAATCGGCTGTAAATAGTAAAGTTGGTTGAGACCGTTTATCATAAAAATAAAAAAAATCTGCTTAATAGCTTGATGATCAGAATAAGAGGGCAAAAAATTTAAGGTGTGAAAGAAGGATATGCTGAGTGAGGTGGTGAAAGTGGTAACCGCACGAATTTCATTGGCTAAGTTGACGAAATGAGCAACTAGCAGAACTGTGGCGCGTTATTATGTCTATGTTATTACCTACCATTTTATAATGATAGATATGCCACGTTTAACAACAGAAATAAACTACAAAAATGACGCACAAATGCTGTATGCCTCTTAGAAGATTGTGCTCTTGATAAGAAATATTCCCTATAGGCTTGATGCAACCATTCTTAATCCAAACTCGTGGAATCACGAAGCTTAATCCAAATTTTGCGGTTCTTTAATCTTCACTAATCACGCTCTATAGCGTTCCAACTTTTTACCGCCTACGGCCCTCTTTTTGAAAAATAAATTACTCACGGTCCTCTTTTCAGAAGAACGAAAATATAGGGTTTTCCAATAAGAGTGATATGATTTCTAAGTGACGTTTCGGCCATTAGTAATATGTCATGATCTGTCTTTTTTTCAGTAATGCTTACAATTTTATCATGGAGACACATACATAAGAACAACGTTTACAAATTATTCAATTTTATTATCAAAATAATCGTTCTCCAATTTAAGAAAATCATCTTCTCCGATGAGGCTCACTTTCATCTGAGTGGTGCGGTAAATAAACAAACCTGTCGATTCTGGTGCGAAGAAAATCCATATATTATTTATGAACACCCATTCACCTGAATTGACAGTTTGGTGTGGTTTTTGGTCTGGTGGAATCATCATTCCGTACTTCTTTCGAAATGAAGCTGGTAACACCGTTACTGTCAACGGAGAGCGGTATAGATCGATGATAACCAACTTTTTATGGCCGAAATTGGAAGAAGTTGATCCTGACAACATGTGGTTCCAACAAGACGGGGCTACGTGCCACACAGCACGTGCGACAACCGAATTATTGCGAGAAAAGTTTGGAGATTCGATTATTTCAAGAAATTGTGACATTGAATGGCCTCCAAGAAGTTGTGATTTAACACCATTAGAATATTTCTCGTGAGGTTATTTGAAGTCATTGGTCTTTAGCAATAAACCAGACTCTCTTCAAACTTTAGAAATCAATATTGAACGTGCTATTTATGACATACGCCTTGATTTAGTGGAAAAAGTGCTCGAAAATTGGGTTCATCGAATTCGTTCCTGCAAAAGAAGTTGTGGAGGCCACTTGAATGACGTTTTATTTACAACTTAATTATATCAATTGTACTTCACATTAAATAAAAAACATTTGAATTTCCTTAACAATTAGTATATTTTTTTTTTAAAAGAAATCATATCACTCTTTTTGGAAAACCCTATGCATCGACTTCCGTTCTTGAAATCAATAATGTAGCTTATAGTTTTCGATAGACCGTATTGTTACGACGTAATATGGTTCTATTGTGTTCTTGAAGATTTTAGAAAAGCGGTTCCAGAGAGTTCTAGAGTATTCCGGAATGTTCTAGAAGCACCCCAAGGCAGTATAAATACGAGCGCTACTCGCCAGTGAAAACGAGAAATACTATTTAAGTGATCGGTGAAATATGTTAGATTGTAGAAATACAGTATGAAGTAGAGACACAGCGAAGAGATACAAAATAGGATATGAGCGTTCTAAACAAACAAACACTTGTGATCTGTTTGTGAAACACAAATTAATTAAATAACGAAAATCTTAAATAAACAAAAATAGTCTTTTTTTTCTATTCGTTGAGTCTACGTAAGATTATTAACAATATTGGTGTATTGCACAAAGCTTGATTAGCAAATATATATTATGAAAAAATTGTGGTTGTTGTTGTTGGTAAGGTCCCTTAGACATGCTCCAGGGGCCACGACCGTGGGGCCATTTGGTGACTTCATAGTTATCTGAGAGAGACTGGTCTGTGGTTAGTAGTATAGAATATTAAGAATTTTGTTATATTTTGTGGAACAGATTAGTATATTGTAGAAGTTTAAATACGGGTCCGGGAGCTCCATAATGGGAGAAATCCTGCTTGCAAAGTAATTCTTCGTTATGTGGCATTCATATATAATATGTATTGGGTTGTCAAGGAAGCAATTTTGTTGTTTCCCAAGAGAGGACTTAATTGTATTTTTTCACAACCAACTTCATACTTGAGCCCCATAATTATATGTGTTTTGACAGCTGACATAGCAAGTCTTGTTTGTGAAAAAATTCCATTGATTCTGCACAGTAGTTTTTGGTTGATTCCCTTTTAAATATGGAAAGTGAACAACAGCATTTTCGGCATATTTTATTGTACTTGTTTACTATAGAAAAGATAAAAATACTGTTCAAGCAAGAAAAAAATTATCCGATGTGTATGGAAAAGATGTGTTAAGTGAGTGCCGGCCTCACTCAAAACAAAAATTTTATGAGCGTGGAATCATGCTACTGCCAGAAAGATGGCAAAGGGTATTGGATCAGACTGGACAATATCTAATTCATTAAAATATTAATTCACAATAAGAAAATTGTCTTTCATTTTTATAAAAAAAAAACGAAATTACTTTCTGAACAACCCAATTTATCATAAAAATAACTAATAAATTCTACATTTGCAATATAAAAATATGATTGATTTGTAAATTATTTTCTTTTTTTAGAATTTAATTTGGAAATTTTATAATTTTGTTAAAAATATTAAGGTAATTATTTAAAAAAAAAATCATTTGTATCTACACTTAGTTGATTTTTGTTTAATTTTTATTTTTAAGACAAAACGGTGCAATGTTGCATATTCGGGCGCCTTTCACAATAATTGGAAGATTATTTATACGCAACTTTACTTCTAATGCTTCTTCTACAATTGGAACTGAATCTATCACATATAAATACGATGACAATGGAAATTCCAAGACAAATGAAACGTTAACAGATGAATTTACCGAAGAATTTTTAAAAAATCGTATTAACATAACTGAATCTCAAAAAATTTTACTTATCATTGGATCATCGATTGCTTCATTATTGAATCCTCAAAGGTAAGATAAGGTAATAGAGAAAGAAATGTTTTAATGCATACACTTTTTTTTTTAAATGTTTAGACATGATATGATTGCTGTTCTTGGTGAAACAACAGGTACTTGTGCACTTGAAAGTAATTTGGAGTTGCTTAAAAGTGACAGTGAAGGTAAAGAAATTCTTCTCGAAAGACCGCGCATAAATACAAAAACTATTGATATCGAAAGTTTACGTATGTTACCATCAAATACATTCGGTTATGCATATGTTAAATTTTTGGACGATAATGTAAGTAATTTTTACAATTAGCCTTCAATAACAGTGATTATAAATAATTTTGTTATCATTATAGAAAGTGACACCAGATTCCCGAATGCCAGTAAGATTTATGAAGGATCCCGAGTTGGCATATATAATGACCCGCTATCGGGAATGCCATGATTTAGTTCATACGATATTAGGTATGCCAACAAATATGCTTGGAGAAGTGGCTGTAAAATGGGTAGAGGCATTAAATATAGGATTACCCATGTGCTATGGTGGAGCTATTTTTGGAGCGATACGACTGCGACCCAAGTAAGTTTAGATGTACTAAAGTACATATTATGATTAAAATTTAAATTTTAAAATATTCAATTCTTATGACTAATTGTGCATATTTTAGACAACGCAAATTGTACACATCAAAATATTTACCTTGGGCATTACAGAACGGCAACAATGTAAAGCCTTTACTTCGAGTGTATTGGGAAAAACGCTGGGCACAAGATGTTGAAGATTTACGAAAAGAACTTAATATTACAACCTTAAAGCTTAATACATAATATCATATATAGTAAATAGAGACTGTTATTATAGTATTTATTTTGAATTGTAGTAATGAGTTCATATTTACAAAAAATTAAATAAGAAATTAGTTTAAGATTTTATTTCATGTAAAATACAATTGAAGAAAAATATAACTGTGCTTTATTTATCGAAAAACGGATTGCGTATTGGAGAGAAGAGATCCAATGTCGATCCACCATCGTTCATCTGATATAATAAATCTCGCTTAGAGGAATTTACAAGATTTTTTTTCTGCAACTCCAAATGAAGAGATTTTATTTTTGCATTGGCTTGCTCAAGTTTTGATAATACTTCTTCTCTTATAAAAATATAGCGTTATTTATATATGTATTTTTATACATTTTCTACTAACTAGATAGTCTTACTTTTTATATTTTCTTCATAAGTTCGCTTATTTTTCTCTATAATAAATTTACTTTGATGTAATTTTTCTCTAAAATATAATTATTTTTATAATTTATTTTGATTTTTCTTAATTATAATATATTATTCTAACCGATAGATGCTGGTTTTGCTTAACAAAAGTTCTTTTTCTTGATTGCATTGTTGCGTCCAAAAATTTATGGCTTCCGAAGCAATCTGTAGAACAGTATTTGGTTTGGCTCCAAGCAACAATGTCTAAATTTTTATACAAGAATTATTTATAAATATTTAGATATAGTAATTAAAGTATACTGATTTATAGCTTGTGTTCCGACTTAAGTCAACTTGTAAAATGGAATTGCCGTGTAAGTTAGTTTTACAAGCGGGACATTCGTAAGAGATTTCGCGGCCTTTCATTTCTTGTCCGTGTTTTTCACAAAATATATGAGAACACGTTGTCGTATATGCAATATTGTCCAATTCTTTGCAGCAACTTTTAATATTGCATCTTAGCTTAAACGACATTTTATGATTTCAAAGAAATTCTTATAATAATTAATGTGTAGCAGTTATTAAATTACTGTTAATAAATAACAAAAGTTATTTTTTAACAAAACTTGGAACTTTCCAAATTTAAACTGTTTGAAGCAAATACAACGAATTTTATATCAACAAACGAGTATGTCATTTTCAAGAAAACTACACATAAAATATCCCAAAAAGTGAGAAAATTTCCCTTCTTGTGGTGCTGTTGTGGCAATACCAAATAAGCTGTCATGTAACTTGTTGCGTTTCGTATAATTTACACGGTAAATGTTTGGCATTGTTGTGAATGGCTACAAATATTTTGTGAGAACGTTTTACCGGGTACGATAATTTTTGCAAATCATTTTTAATTTATGTTGGGGCTAAACATTTAATTTAAAATTATTGTGTATTGAAATGTCTGGAAAATTTAATGGTTTTACACAAGAAGATATTAAAAGAATTTCCGGAAAACCGAATAGAGGTATGTTCGTAAAAACTATTGATTTATTGTTCTAATCTAATAGAAAATGATTTAATGAAGAGTTTAATAACTTAGCAGGTGTTGGAATAAGACGGGTATCAGAAGAGAAGACTTTAAAAATAAAGCGTGAAACTGAGAAGCCGACTACTATCAAGGAAACTGCCAACAACACATCTGATGACAGTATGACATCATTACATGAAGCTGTCCATTTCAGACCACTGTCCTCGAAAAAAACAACAGTGACTAAAGAAGACGACAGTTGTGACGAGTCTATTTTACAATTAAGTAAAATCCAGGACAATTGCCAGAGTTCTGTTTGTATGCAGGAACCAGCAGTAGAGACATCTCCGTTTAAAGGAGTGTCTTTGAAAGATTTTGAATCACAGAGAAAACTTGTTGAAGAACAAAATAAACAAAAAAGGGATTTACTCTATAAGGCAATTCAGCATCAGTAATTATATGATCTGTTTTTTTTCCCTTTAAAATTATTATACGGTTTGTTTTTAGCTCCGAGAAGACAGTTTCTGAATTGAAAAAAATTGATGGAATCAGAAAGGAACTGGCCAAGTTAGACAGTGAATTAGCTTTGGACGTTGCTATTTTACGTAAACAAATCGAAAATGCTTGTCTCGACTATCACAATGCTCAGTACGATTCAAATTCATATTAAAATAACTTTGTTTTGTATTGGTATTTTATTATCATTGCAGGAAACAGTTTCAGCACAAAGAATCTCAATATTTAAAGGCAAAACTTGATTTGCATAGTGCATACCAGCGTAAAGAACTGTTAACCGAACATCTCTGCACAATAATTACACACAATGAAGATAGAAAAGGTAAAAAGCTATCGGAATTAATTGAACGATGTGGACTCTCACCAACTGATAATCTTTCCTGAAATCAGAAAAAATCATCTTGCCTTAATATTTAATGTTTGTTCACTCTAGGTAATATATATAAATATAAACTAGTTTTAGTATGTAAAATAATTGCTCTAAGCAATATCATTTAGTCTAGTAAATGTGTAAAGGTTATATTTTTGTACTCTAATTAGTTATATCTCTATCAATTATTATAAAAATATATACAAATGAAATAAAAAAAAAAACAAAATTCATTTCTTTTATGTATAAATTAAATCATTATTTACATTCATTAGACTTTCTCTAATTTTCCATCATAAAACTTACTATTTTCCATTAACAATTCTATTCTAGTATAAGGGGATGACTATCGAACTATTCTATTAACAATTTTCGAGTACTTTCTGTGAATGATGATCTGGAAAATAATATAATATGATTGCAAAATTCTCCAACGTCAAATTGAAAAGGTATTTCACAAAAAAAAATTTTATTATATATTAAAAAATATATTCCTGTTTAAAATCATTACCAATTTCATTTTAATATTGCATTATAATACAAATTTATTCGGAAATTTTATGGAAAAAAAGTATAGTGTGTTTATCTTTTTTCTTCTTTTTTTTTTGTAAAAAGAATTTATTCCGACAAGAAACTGCAATTTATATTTGACCTAGGTAGTATTAAACTTCTAGTAATATTGCCATAATTATCTGATGGATGATTTATGATTAAACTACTGACATACAGGATATCTGATTATATTTACGAGTACAACCAAAAATTGTTTATTAAGTAATAATTTTTCAAATGAAAAGAATTATTTTTGGTAAATTTTACTATTGGGCGTCTCCATCTTTAAGTAATAAAAAACCACCGAAAATTGTTTTTTTGTTAGTAAAGACATCAAATTTGATTTGAACATTTACGCAACTCCTCGTTAATTATTATATTTACTCAACCAAAGATTCGTTTTATTTTATTGATTCTGAAGTGCAAATCATGATTATATAAGCGAAAATATTTTAAATATGATTTTTTATCAATATTAATATAAAATAGAGAATAGAAGTGAAAAAAAATTAATTACTTGTGTTAGTAAATAATTTTCTATATTATTATTTATAGTGAATATTCATTATTCAGCTAGAATATTACATGGACCTATCGTTTTTTTTACCAATATTATAATCAATGAAAAAATACATGTTAGATGATAATGATTATTGGATGGAGGATTTCTGAAAATAAAATCAAAGCCTACTATTAAAATATTATTTGTATAAATTTATTATTTAAGTAATGAAATTAATTATTATTTAATTATATGAAAAGAAAATGAATGCTCTTTTAAATGGTTTTTGACACAAAAAATGATCGATTTACCAAATTCACGATTTTCTAATCCACGACTTTGAAACTCTATGTGCGACACGACACGACTAATAAAAATGATTGACGGAATCTTTTTTTTTTTGTGTTGATAAATCTTTGGTGTATCGAAAATTATCCTTACCCAACTTCTCTGACCGTTGTCTGTCTGGTCTTCTAGAGGATTTTAATCTGTATATACAATAATTTCAATAGTAAATATTATTTATGATAATTAAAATTCAAACGTTTCCAGTAATTATTATTAATAATTATTGTGATTTTAATTAAGAAAATTTTCATATTCTACGAATAAAGTTAGTAATTAAATAATAATAATAATAATAATAAAATAAGTAATTAATTCCTGTACTAATAATAATATTTGAAAAAAAACGATATTCCTCAATTCCTGTAATAAATTAACAACAAACAAAAAATTAGAAACAATGTCTCAAAAATACGACCAATAATCCATTTTCCATTTCGTGCATACAAATGCGCCTGGGCTGGATTTACGAAAATGCACAGTCGAGGTCATTGTTAGTCCACTACCTCATCGATGGGAAATTTAAATTTTATGCCGTATAGACTGGTGTCAGCTATATATTCCTTAGCCCAATACTACTTGAAGATTTTTTTTATGTTTTTTGTACAATAGTTTTGTCTTTACGGATAAAGTTCCAAGAGAGCGAGACGAGAAAATAACAAATGGTAAACTTAAACATCTGATTATATTTGCTGTAGTACCTGACCAGACTATTGCGGCTTCACTGCAGCAGACTTGTTTATTTGCTGCTCTAGGTGAAGGTGATAGAACAGCCGTTGCTGTATATGCGAATACGACAGTAAAAACAAAACAACCTGTATTGATGGGACTCGATTTCGGTGCACAGGTACTCACTCAGTAGTCGTGTATTCATCGTAGTCCATTATCGGCATTAACAATGAGTGTAACTTGTCCAGGCTGTGCACTGTGAGCCGGACAAAGATGAATTCACGCTTACAATTCTGAGCGAGAAACCAGAGGGAGTCTTACGAGTCAGGTAAATTTTGGAGAGCGCCGAATCGCGCGTGTATTTAGTCTAGGCTTTTGGTTATGCTTCAGTGCAGTTTTGATCGTTGTTTGGTGAAGAGGTCAATCGGCTACTTGAAGAAAGAAGACTTTTTGGTGTAAATTTGTTTAGTCTAGCTTTGTGGTTTGCGCAATATTGTTGGCGTTAATAATAATATTGTACTGGCGAATTTAATTATTTTTTTATACAATATATTCTACCGGCATTTGTGATTTTAAGTTCTAATAAAAAAAAACGCTAATAAGTTACTATTATACAAAAAAAAATCATTTTTTGTTTCCGGTTTTACAAGTTATTTATTTATGAATATTTAAAAAAAAATTCTAAATAATTTAACGTCAATTTTTTTTTAACTGTGCATTAAACCATGTAAAACAAAAAGGAATATTAATTATTTTCGGTTATCGGCATTTACACAAAAATTTTTATATTTTTATACATATATAAAAAAAAATAAAAAAAAAATGTTTTATTGTTTTTAAATTCTGTTTAAATTAAAAAAAAACATGATTTAAATAAAAACTTGTATTTCGATCCGTGTATGCAGTGGAAAGAAATATTTAATAATATTTCTAAGATTAATTCTCATATCTATTTTCGAATAGATTTCACATAAAACTTATTGCTTTATAAAAGAAAATTTATAATAAAAATCAATTTGTGTGAATATATATTACATTATTCAATTAAAACTAATTATTTTAAATTAAATTTATTGTGTGGAAAATTGAACGAATAAATTATTTTGGAGTTGTTCTCAAGCAACAACAATTCAATTCTGATTATGTGAAATTAAATAATTTGTGCGGTTTGGATACATTCATATATGGTATGTACGAATATAAAATTTTCTCTCTAAAAAAAAATTTAAAGAAGACTAACCACTTAATTATATAAGCACAATCAGGGAAACGGTCAAGTTAGGTATATTATTTTTGAAATTTTTTATTCCATAACCGACGTTTGTATACTTCCGCTTAAATATTTCATAATATTTTCATTCTATTCGATCTTGATCTAATCAAAAAATTTAATTATTTTATTTATCCGCTATATATTATATTTATTGCTATTTTTATTGCTAAATTAGTTAGTACAAAAATTGATTATCTTTGAATATGAAATTGAGAAGAAAAGAGCACTTATTTCGGGAATGCTTTTAGTTTTTTCTATAAATTCTTATTATTAAAAATAAAATAAGAAATTTTTTAATTCAGAGATTTTGATTCTAGGAAAATAAGTTAAACTTTGAAGAAGTTTATACCCTTAATTGTGATCGATCAGTGAAGTGATTCCATAGACGAAATTTCATTTAAATGATCCCCGTTACAGTCAAAATATAAACAATGCCAGTAATTATTATTTTAGCTGTTTTTTTTGTTGGTGTTATTAATTTAATAAAAAATTAAAATATGTGTACGAATTTTTGCAAGTGTGTAAAATTTTGTACATGTATAATATAGTATAAATCTGTGTAGGTGTTGTAAATCCCATTCTACTGTTATTATTAAAAAGTATGTACGAAAAAAGTGCATTTCCTTAGTTAAGTGGAATTTAAATAAAATGCAATACGTTCGAATATAAGGATGTGTACAAGTATGCACAATTAAAATAGAAGAAAAAAAATTATAGATTATTCTTAGGACAAGTTTTCCATAGGTGAATTACACGTGGGTTGACTTCATCGAATCTAATATCGAATCGAAATAACAAAGTGGTTTATCTAGATTGAAGTTAATAGAAGAGATTATTTAGTGAAAATTTATACTCTGCACTCGCATTTAATGTTGTTTACGAATAGTGAAATAAGTTAGAGAGAAATAAACTGATATGAGAATGACAAAACGACGAAAGATGAAGAATAAGAAAATAAAGTTACTTACTATCATCAAGAGAATAAAGATATTCAATATAGTCAACTCTACATGCATATGAATATACATAAATATAAATGCTTGGAGAATAAATTACAGATTCTCTTCAATTTCAATTTGTAATCTAGTCTATTGTGCATCGTAGAGGAATGAGGGAAGAAGTGCAGTGCAGTGCAGTGCATCCCTAACATTTTAACATTCGCGTAAGGAAGGTGGGACGGTCTGTCAAGGTGAAATGGAACCATAACCTAACTGTCTTCCAGCTCATATTTTTTAGTCTGCCTTGTCTGCATAGCTTATTCGTATTGCCGTAAAGCGTGTAATTTTTCTTACCAAAGTGAGTTTCCTGTTTCATTTTTGGAGTTTATATGGCTTCATCATTGTACATTTTTGCTCAAATACTAAAGTTTATTCTATATTATCGCATTTTTTTGTTAATATTATTGATAAACGTACGTACGTTTGCGTATGTGCTTTTTATTGAAACAATGAGGAACTACTCATAAAATATCATTGCGGGGAGATCAGTTTATTGCTACCAAATTGAAATAGAATACGTCTCCGTTTCGTTAGTTAATTTCCTATTTTTTTTTCTTTTACTGATTGTAAGTTAATAAATCCAATCAAAAGAGGATTAAGTCTTAATGCTATTTATCAGGAAAATATACTTGGTAAATGGGAAAAATTTATTATTACTTTTGAAAAATAAACTAATTGTGGATTATTCTAAATTGAATTAATTAAGAAAAAATAGTACTAATATTAGAAAAAATGTATGCTCGATTTTCTCCCTTAGAAGAAATAATTAAATTTTAAAAACTTCCATTTTTTTATATGGTTTTAATGGGCTTGGGTTGTTCGGAAAGTAATTTCGTTTGCTGATGAAGACACAATAAAGGCATTTATTGGTGTAAACCGGCAAATAACAACTCATGAAATCGCTGAGAGATTAAATTTATCGAATTTGATCGTTCATGATCATTTGAAACGGCTAGGTTTAATCTCAAAGCTCGACATATGGGTTCCTCATCTTCTTACGGAAAAAAATTTGTGGTCGCATTGTGGCGTTTGTGATTTGCTTCTCAAACGCCAAGAAAATGATCCATTTTTAAGCTTATCAATAATGGGCACAAGAAATGGGTTGTCTACAACAATGTTAAGCGCAAAAGATCCTGGAGTAGAAAAGACGAACAGGCTCAAAGCACTTCGAAAGCGATTTATTCATCAAAAAAAGATTACTATCTGTTTGGTGGGATTTCAAAGGAATCGTTTATTTTGAGCTTCTACCGAGCAACACAACGATCAATTCTAAAGTGTACGTACTCTCATCAGTTGGACAAATTTAATGATTCACTTAAATAAAAAAAAGGCCAGAATTGTTCCACCAGGATAATGCGCTACCATATACAAGTTTGACCACTCGGGAAAAGGTTTTAGAGCTTGGATGGGATATACTGCCGCATCCACCATACTCTCCAGACCTAGCACCTTCCGATTATCATTTGTTCCGGTCTTCACAAAAATTTTTAGATGAGAAAACGTTTAATTCAAATGAGGAGGTCAAAAATCACTTGGATCAGTTTTTTGCCAGCAAATAACAAAAATTTTATGAGCGTGGAATCATGCTACTGCCAGAAAGATGACAAAGAGTATTGGATCAGACTGGACAATATTTAATTTAATAAAATATTAATTCACTATAAGAAAATCGTCTTACATTTTTATAAAAAAAAACGAAATTATTTCCCGGGCAACCTAGTATTTAAATTTTTAATGCGTGATATATGAAAACCCCCTCATTTGACTATAAATGAATTTAGTGAGTAGGCTGGGACATTGATTCCTGATTATGTTGTAAAAAAAGAGCAGCAGTCGCAGTTTAATATACGATCTAAAAGGCAAACCAATAATCTCAACAATAAACTACGATGCATGATCTCTATTACGGAAGCTATAGTATATATTGAACTGCAAAATTAAAGCATCTTTGCCTTACCAAATTTTCGATTTTGAAATAAATTTAATCTGTCTATTTTCTGTTATTTCCTTGTAAGAATAGTTTTTTCCCACCACATTGGCCAAACATCGTAAATCTACTGTTCTGAAATTTTGGGAAAGCAAACTTCTCAAAATGAGAATTGGCCATACCGCGCCCTTACCCATAATTTTATTGTCGGGTCCAACTCTCGTACGTTATGCCATTCTTATGGTGTTGAACATACTATATCTTAATATCCTAAGCGAATTCCACTTAATCCAAAATTTCTTTATTAATAAAAAGACTGCTTCCATTGTAGTACAAAGAAACCCAAACATACCTTTTCCGAGCTTATTTTTTTAATTATTAAAGCAATGTACATACTCATAAATTACTCCACGAAATTTAAAAACGTTAAATTTTTAATTCCAAATTACGTTCGCTAAAGTTTCACTAGGGAAACTGACAATGTCAATCCACACGCAGCATGCTATCGCCAATGAGACCCGTAACGTTACAAAATGGCCGCTAGCTCTTATATTAAACACCTTCCATACAAACATACACGTAAAATAGGTTTTTTTCTTCGATAATATTAGCAAAAATAGGAAATGTTGATCTCAACTCAATTCCAAGAATATTTGTTTTGTGATTGTTATTGTAGTCAAACGTCAAAAGAACTTTTAACAAAAGGGACTAATTTCTACCGAAAGGACGGATTCTTTTATTTTTATAAAAAAAAGGGATTACCATTTGGCCAATGGGACAGACTGATATGGTAGCCCCAAACGGTGAATTATATACAATTGACTGGGAGTTAGTAGAGTTTAGAACTTAGATTATAGAAGAACTGGATAGGACTCTACGCAAAAATTGTGGCCGAATTTTGTTGGCAATACATTTGTAAGAACGCACACACATGCGAAATAACAGAAACGGCGTAAATTATTGGGGGCCAATTGTAAACTTCAATGTGCGATTGAAGCGGTTGGTTTAAAATCATTTTCATATGTGGTGTCATTTATGCATAAACAAATAGATTTTTTAATATTGCGGGTTTTGTTGCTTGATGGAATTAGTTTTAGAAATTTGCAATAAAACACAGTATTCTATTTAAAAATATTATTTATTTATTTATTATATATTTTCATTTTATTTATTAAAACACAATAATAAATTGGAAGAGCATGTAAAAATATAAATTTCGAGTTATTTGATTATATCAAAACAATTATGTACACAAATAAAATTCCATTTCAAAAATGCAAAATGAATTAAATGAGAGAATGTTATATTATATTGAAATTAAAACCACACCACAGCTTAGTACATAATTAACAGAAATTAAAGTATTTCTTGCCTTTAAATTTTCTAAAGAATTAACAGAAATTAATGTAAAAAAAATTCGTTCCTTTAAATTTTCTTACACATTCTTTACGTACGCCGGCACTGAACTATTTTCTGGTAAACATTGAACTGTCAACATCACATTTGTTTATAGTTATTCAATAACGAACTTTTCACTTTTCAACCACTTTTTGGACAAAATAAATCATTAAAAGCCATTTGGGCACATCACAAACTAAATTTTTGTTATTTGCTATAGTAGCATTCCTTATTCTGTTGAATTACCAGCAATTCTTTATAAAACACTTAATTTTCTGAAATAACAACATCCTATTAAATATTATCAGCAATATAACTATTTATATAAATACTTACTTTTTCGTAAATACTTCAAAAAACATAAAAACCACACATTCACTTGCACTTGCCGATAAGTGACAAAATAATCAATTAAAAAACAACAAAAGTATACACGCATTTCGGTATGCTACCACTTTAATGGAGAATGGCGTTTTTAAAAACTTTCCGAAAGTCTACAAAATTGAGGCGTTTGATATTTAATTGGTATTTATGAAATTAATAATAAACCTCAAATACAATTACATTTCAATAATAATCATTGCCTGTCATTGTGTTTAAATTGTATTTTTTCCAATAAGTAAATTAAAATGGATATAAATTATGCTTTTGGAATTCAAAAAAAAAAGATGCGTTATTGGCTGCAAATCCTCATGTGCTTCATGAAACACCTCTTCATCTACAAAAAGTGTCTGTATGGTGCGGTTTTCATGGCGGTGGTGTCATTGGGCAATTTTTCTTCGTTGATGAAAATGACCGTCACGTTACAGTCAATAGTGAACGCTGCAGAGACATGTTGCAGCGTTATTTCTTCGATCAATTGCATGGGATGGACATCAGTGATATGTGGTTTCAACAAGACGGTGCTTCATCCCACACAGCGGCAGAAACAATAGAATTATTGAAATCCAAGTTCGGTGAACGTGTTATATCGAGAAAAGGTCCTGTCGATTGGCCGCCGAGATCTTGTGATTTAACACCTCTAGACTTTTTTCTGTGGGGCTACGTTAAATCGATGGTCTATGCCAACAAGCCGGCGACGTTAGAGGACCTTAGAGCCAACATCGAACGAGAAATAGCGGCCATTCCCGTCGAATTCTGTGGCCGAGTCATCGAAAATTGGCTTCAACGAATCGACCGCTACAAGCGTGCCCATGGTGGACATATGACCGAAGTCGAATTCCATTCATAATTGCATTGATTGTTCTTTTTTGATATATCTTAAATGGTTTGCGAGATATTTAAAAAAAAAGTTGTCAAGTTCTTATTCAAAAACCCTTTATAAGAAGTACGATTTCTCGCCGCTTCTGCAATAATTGTGTATCCATATACGGAAAACTGACCTACGGGCCTATCCAGGTATTCTTTAATCTAAGGTTTAGAATAAGCCCAATTGACAACGCCTTGGAAATCCATATTATTTTCCGAGATATATTGTATAAATAATTAGATACCGGAAGTGCATGCAAAAGTTGGCCCATCATTCACAAAGAAAATTGGATCCAGTCTGGAAATATAAGATATTCTTAAATAATTTTACAATATTCATACTTAAATGAACTAAAAAATATTCTGACAATAATAATAGGAGAAACTTTTCGTGTTTTTTCTACAAATTAAACCTTGGAAAAATAATTTACAAATTGTTTAACGAATTTTCTCACCTCGACATTGATTGGATAGCATATTAATTCAATAACTAATAAAAAATTGGTTAAAAAAATTATATTATTTCTAATAACCGTTATAACTTAGTTAAATCCATTTCATAAAAAAAAATGAAAAAAAAAATGGATAAAAACTTATTCATTTGGATCTATATTTATCCAGCTACCGCCCCCGTCAATGACAGTTTCGACAGACATGGCTAGCTAATTTTAAATGCATTTAAATTTTAGGAAAAATAAATTGAATGTAAAACTGTTTTAATTATTACATAACATTACAATCGATAATATTGTAGAATGCGATAATAAATGATCATAAACAAACTGTACTACTCTCGGTAAGGATTATTCAGTTTCGCTTATGGCATTTTACATTTATGAATATTAGAAGCTATTTTTTTTTTGAAAATTTGACATTTGATCATTTTTTTTCTATATATCACCAATTATAAATTATATTTTCACTATCAATAAAGTATATTATTTATAATTTTAAACCACGCCCAGTCCTGCTTAACTTCGGTGATCTGACGAGAACCGGTGGATCCAGGATGGCACGGTCGCAGATTACAACTTCTTTTGCAGGAACGAATTCGATGAACCCAATTTTCGAGCACTTTTTCCACTAAATCAAGTCGTATGTCATGAATAGCACGTTCAATATTGACTTCTAAAGCTTGAAGAGAGTCTGGTTTATTGCTAAAGACCAATGACTTCAAATAACCCCACAAGAAATAGTCTAATAGTGTTAAATTACAACTTCTTGGAGGCCATTCAATGTCACAATTTCTTGAAATAATCGAATCTCCAAACTTTCCTCGCAATAATTCGGTTGTTGCACGTGCTGTGTGGCACGTAGCCCAGTCTTGTTGGAACCACATGTTGTCAAGATCAACTTCTTCCAATTTCGGCCATAAAAAGTTGGTTATCATCGATCTATACCGCTCTCCATTGACAGTAACGGTGTTACCAGCTTCATTTCGAAAGAAATACGGACCGATGATTTCACCAGACCAAAAACCACACCAAACTGTCAATTTAGGTGAGTGGGTCAATTTAGGTGGATTTTCTTCGCACCAGAATCGACAGTTTTGTTTATTTACCGCACCACTCAGATGAAACTGAGCCTCGTCGGAGAAGATGATTCTCTTAAAAAAATCGTTATCGTTTTCAAGTTGTTCCAAGACAAAATCAGCAAATTCACGACGCTTACGGTGGTTCAATGGCTTTATTTCTTAAGTAATAACAAGTTTATACGGATTCAAGCCCAAATCCTTTCTCAAAATCCGCCAGGTTGTGGTTTGAGACAGTCCCAATTCTGGAGAACGTCTTGGAATCGACAAATTGCGGTCTTCAGCAACACTTGCCTGAACGGCAGCAATATTTTCATTACTTCGAGCGGTTCTTTATCTTATGGGCACTTGAACATTATGTAAAGAAAATGTACGCTCGAAATTTTTAACAATTCGACGAATAGCGAGCACAGTTGGACAATTATTACGACCATAAAATGGCAAAAGCGCACGAAAAGTTGCAATTGGAGAACGATTTTTTTGATAATAAAATTGAATAATTTGTAAACGTTGTTCTTACGTATATCTCTCTATGATGAAATTGTAAACATTACTGAATACAATGACAGATCATGACATATTACAAATGGTTGAAACGTCACTTAGAAATCATATCACTCTTATTGGAAAACCCTATATATTGGGTCGAAAAATAAAATCGGAATAAAAATGTTTGTACATATTAAAATGATGATTGAATTTTTGGATAAAGTTTTTTTAACATAGAGACTGCCGCCTTATAGTAGGAAGAAATACAAAAATTTGTATTTTATATTCGTCGCTCTCTAGAATTGCTCGTCTCCGTTATTAATAAATTTCAATAACATTAAAATTAAGATCTTCCTAAGAATAACACTATTGTCAGCCAATGTGCGCGCGTTTAAACCGACACAAAAATTGTACTCAAAGTGAACAAAAAAAATTAAACTACTTAATTGAGCCGAGATCATCTTGAATAGACAAGAATGCATTTAATCTATTATACTTTATGGTACCAAATTATACAATTTAAAATAGAAAGTAAATGTATTAACGACAGCCATACACTTATGTGGTTATAACTTTTCTTAACTGATAAAATCACTTTATTCAGTTTGAGTGCGGAAAGTTTTTAGCTTTAATAAAAAAAAATCATCTTTTACAGTTTAGTAGAAGTGTGATCATTGAAAGACGTTTTGAAGTTGTTACTTCCGCAATTTTAATTAAATATCATTATTACAAGAATAAGTATTTCTTATTCTATAAAAAACAAATTTTTTTTTTGGTAAACCAAATTATTAATTGAAATGTTACAAAAATAATTACAAACTCTGTCGTAAAGTTGTAAAATATTTTAGTTTGAATATTTTTGAAATCTATTCTAAATAAAATTTATCGAAAAAAATCAATATCTAGAAATCTTTTCTTAATTAATTTCAGATTTAATACATACTAATTATCTAATTACATATAAAAAAAACAAAAACCAATTATTTTCCATCTCAACACTAACTGAATTTTATCGTAATTTCTGTAAGTGCTATTGTTAAACAGAAATGGACGTACTCGTACTCATGTAATATTTTGTACAATTGCAACTGTGGCATTTTGTTTTCTATAATTAAATATAATTTTATTGTAAAAAAAAACGTTGTGTCTAAGGAGATATTTAATGAAAATAAAATTTATAAAAATTTAAAATGTAAAATACAGTATTCGATTAGGCGGAAATTTATGTTATTTAAATAGAAAAAAAACACAGTATTTCTACAAAATCAGATATACGAGGTATGTTCAAAAAGTATCGCAAATTTTGAATTTCCGGGGGTTACGATTTGTTGTGGCGTTATATTGGTACTCATGTCTCTCACTTATGCCTACAAGTTCGGACATTTTGAATGTTCATTTATTTGACAGCTGCTTTGCTTGCACGTGTTTTGGATCGTCTTCGATTTTTGCCCATTCCAAAAAATGTATCAAAGAATCTGATTCGGGAACAAGAAAAAGTCACAGGGGGCCAGATCTGGGGAATACGGTAGCTGCGGCGTTATTAGTGTGTTGTTTTTATCATGGTGCAAAAGCCAATTTTTGTTCTTCCACAAATCCGGGCGTTTCTGGCGGATTGCTTGCAGGTAATATTCCCTATTGACCGTTCTACCCTGTGGCAAGAACTCATGATGCACCACGCACCTGCAATCGAAAAAAACTGTAAACAAAACCTTCAAATTCGACCGAACTTGGCGCGCTTTTTTCGGTCTTGGCTCGTGCGGCAGCTTCCATTGCGATGATTGAGCTTTGCTTTCCACGTCATAACCATAAACCCATGATTCGTCATCAGTTACACATATTACCCTCTGGAGCAAACTTGGGTTGTCGCGGACAGAGTCAAACAGCTCCTTAGCAATGTTAATGCGATGGTGTTTTTGGTCGAAAATGGGCATAAATCGAAGACGAGCCAAAACACGTGCAAGCAAAGCAGTTGTCAAAAATTAACTGAACATTCAAAATGGCTAAACTTGTCGGCATAAATTAGCGACATGAGTACCAACATAACGCCACAAAAAAATCGAAAATCGAATGTACTTAACCCGCGGAAATTCACAATTCACGATACTTTTTGAACAGACCTCGTACTCAACTTCTATTCTGAAATTTTGGGAAAGCAAACTTCTCAAAATGAGAATTGGTCATACCGCGACCTTACCCATAATTTTCTTGTCGGGTTCCACTCTCATCCGTTATGTCATTCATGTGGTATTGAACATACTATATATTATATCCTAAACGAATTCCACATAATCCAGAATTTCTTTATTAATAAAGACTGCTTCCATTGTAGAACTCCGAGACCAAAACATTCTTTTTCTGAGCCCCTTTTTTAAATTTTTTAAACAATATACATACTCATACATTGCTCCACCAAAATTTAAAAACGTTTAATTTTTAATTCCAAATTATGTTCGCTAAAGTCTTACTAGGGAAACTGACAATGTCAATCCATACGCAGCATGCTGTCGCCAATGAGACCCGTGGCGTTATAAAATGGCCGCTGGCTCTTATCTTAAACACTTTACATACAAACATATTTTTTCTTCCATAATATTAGCAAAAATAGGAAATATTGATCTAAACTCTTTCTCAAGAATATTCCTTTTGTGATTGTTATTGTAGTCAAACATCACAAGAACTTTTAACAAAAAGGACTAATTTCTACCGAAAGGACGATTCTTTTATTTTGATAGATTGTAGAAAAAAACTTGAGTAGAGATGAAAAATTTACAATAATTTTCAACTGACTTTTCTTATTAGTTATACATAACTATGTACTTACCTATGTATATCAAGGCATAGTTAACTGACACAGATTATTTCTGGAAATGAATACATTTTCTGGGAAACCAATTTCAATCGTTTCGTCTAAGAAAAAATATGCAAAGATTTTTCTAAAATAAAATATCTCATCTCTAGTCTAAAAAAAGTACAGAGAATTTTAACAATTGTCATTTTTGGTTGTGATGTGAATTTTTTTTAAATTAATTTAATTTCTGAACTAGATCGTTCTCGTGAAAACTAGTACAATCGAAAAGAGAGGAGAAAATTTTCAAATTTCTTTTTTGTACCATATGTTAAAATATAAAAAACTTTCAATAATATTTTAAAGTTGTTTAATTTTAGATAAATTTATAATTTTATTCATTAAAAAAAACTTCAAAACCAAAGTTTCATGTAAATAGGCGTTAAAATGTTAATTGTCAAGATTGATATTAAGTAGAAATTTTTAGTAGAAATATTCAGTAGAAATTGTGTTTTGAAATGTTCAGCAGGATTTTTCAGTAGGAATTTTCAGAAGGAATTTTCAGTAGAATTTTTATGTAAGAATTTTCAGTAGAAATTTTCCTTAGAAATTGTCTGTAGAAATTTTCAGTAGAAATTTTCCTTAGAAATTTTTGTAGACATTTTCTGTAGAAATTTTCAGTAGTATTTATCAGTAGAATTTTTCTGTCAGAATTTGCAGTAGAAATTTTTGTAGAAATTCTTAGAAATTTTTGTAGAATTTTTTTTTAGGAATTTTCAGTAGGCCTTTTCAGTACAAATTTTCCTTAGAAATTTTCAGTAGAATTAGTAGAATTTTTCTGTAGAAATATTCAGTAGAAATTTTCTTTAGAAATTTTCAGTAGGAATTTTTGTAGAAATTATCTGTAGAAAGTGTCAGTAGAAATTGTCAGTAGGATTTGTCAAAATTTTCAGTAGGATTTATCAATAGAATTTTTCTGTCAGAATTTTCAGTACAAATTTTTCTTAGAAATTTTTGTAGAAATTTTCAGTATATATTTTCCTTAGAAATTTTTGTAGAAATTATCTGTAGAAATTTTCAGTAGGAATTTTCAGTAGCATTTTTCTGTAAGAATTTTCAGTAGAAATTTGCCTTAGAAATTTTTGTAGAAATTTTCTGTAGACATTTTTAGTACAAATTTTCCTTAGATATTTTCAGTAGAATTTTTCGGAAAGATATTTCATTAGAATTTCAGTAGGATTTTTCTGAAAGAATTTTCAGTACAAATTTTCAGTAGGATTTATCAATAGAATTTTTCTGTCAGAAAATTCAGTACAAATTTTTCTTAGAAATTTTTGTAGAAATTTTCAGTAGAAATTTTCCTTAGAAATTTTTGTAGAAATTTTCTGTAGAAATTTTCAGTAGGAATTTTCAGTAGCATTTTTCTGTAAGAATTTTTAGTAGAAATTTTCCTTAGAAATTTTTGTAGACATTTTCTGTAGAAATTTTCAGTAGGATTTATCAGTAGAATTTTTCTGTAAGAATTTTCAATAGAAATTTTTGTAGAAACTTTTCTTAGAAATTTTTTGTAGGAATTTTCAGTAGGCCTTTTCAGTACAAATTTTCCTTAGAAATTTTCAGTAGAATTTATCAGTAGAATTTTTCGGTAAGATATTTCAGTAGAATTTGTCTATAGAAATATTCAGTAGGAATTTTCCGTAGAAATTTTCCTTCGAAATTTTTGTAGAAATTTATGTAGAAATTTTCAGTAGGAATTTTTGTAGAAATTGTCAGTAGGATTTTTCAGTAGAAATTGTCAGTAGGAATGTTTTCAGTAGAATTTTTCTGTAAAAATTTTTAGTAGATATTTTTGTAGAAATTTTCAGTAAAAATTTTACTTAGAAATTTTTGTAGAAATTTTCAGTAGAAATTTTTAGTAGAAGTTATTAAGAATAAACAAAAGAAATTCGGAAAAGTTTTTTTTGTTTATTATTAATATTCACTGGCACATTTCAATATTTGAAGGAACATTTTTATATATAAGGTAGATGGAATTTTTTTGTGTCTAATCTTAATTGTTTTTTTTTTAAATTAATTAATATTTACTACTATAAGAACCACTTCTATGCGATGGTTTTTGGGTAATATAAGAATTTACTTCCACAACAATAAATGGAATGCGAAATGTCCTTCAAAATTGCATTCCACTAATCGCCATTGTATTAGGACCCTTTATACTAAAAATAATAGTAGTAGAGTAGCCAGCTTATGCCTCAGGTTTGATGTTTCCAAACTAGTTAAACTGGAATGTTCTATTATTTAAACGATGGGACTGGAACTCAGTAAGTGGAAGATCATATAGTGTATGTAGTCTTCATCTATAGTCGTGGTTAGGATAATTTCGATTTGCTTTTTACCTTACAAAATATATATTCGTATATGTCCAATGTGTGCAGCACTATTTTAGTGTAGTTAGCATTTTTGTACCTTCTAGTGTGTAGAAGAATGTTCATAGTACTTCCAACAATATTTTTAATATTATAAGTTTTGAAAAATTATTCAATTTTGTGCCTTGAAAGAAAAATTCTTCGTATTATTAATTTTTCTATTGTATTTTTATCATGAAAATACAAAAATATTGATTTACAATTATTTAATAATAAAAAAAGTTATATTCAATTTAGTTCTTGTACGAATAAAAAAATGTATATCGATTGAATGAACTGAAATTAATCCAGTAAATATGAAAAAGGAAATATATGAAATTCTATTAAAATACTACGAGTAAACTAATGCATGAATTTAGGTTTCAGTATAATTTTTCTTTCCATAAATGTTCAATAAATGATATTATGTTGACATGCAAACGTATTCGTATTAGGCAAATAAAGTATAACGTTTCACAAAATATTATATATCATAAAACCATTAAAAAAAATCGTTTTGTGCTGTCGTGTTTAGTGCTAGTTAAAGAAAATGTTCGTGTACTAATCTACGCACGTAACAACTGCGTTGACATTTTTGCAAATAATTTTTTTTTATAGACTTCCAAACATAATTTGGAAAAGAGAAAAATTTCTTAGCAGTTTTAGAATTCTGTAAGCATTTTTTTAAATATCGTCTAAACATAGAAATGCTATAGTATCAATTAGTTAAATTATCAAATACTGCATTATTTATTATAGTGTATTGGTAAATACTAATTGAATGCTAAATGGTACCGAATAATTGTGACCTTTTCTTAAATTAGGACAATTTTAGCAGACAAATTTTTTTTTCGGATGATTTTTGAATCATAATAAAAATAAACTTACCATAACAATTTGCATTCCGAGGTATAGATAAAATAGTATTTTTTGACTTAAACTCATTATCAGACGTATTATTTGTATTTTCGAATATATTTTACATTTTTTTTTTGCAAAACTATTTAAATGTTTTTAGATTTAAAGTCGATTGAATATGGCTTATATCACCTCTTGACCACTAGATTAGAACTACTACATCAGTATCAATGTATTGGGTTATTCGGAAAGTAATTTGAAAGACGATTTTTTTATAGTGAATTAATATTTTATTCAATTAAATATTGTCCAGTCTGATCCAATATCCTTTCCCATCTTTTTGCCAGTAGCATGATTCCACGCTCATAAAATTTTTGTTCTTTGCTGGCAAAAATCTGATCCAAGTGATTTTTGACCTCCTCATTTGAATTAAACGTTTTACCGTCCAAAAATTTTTGTAGAGACCGGAGCAAATGATAATCGGAAGGTGCTATGTATGGAGAGTATGGTGGGTGTCGCAGTCAATATCCCATCCAAGCTCTAAAAGCTTTGGCCGAGTGGTCAAACTTGAATGTGGTTTCGCATTATCCTGTTGGATCATTATACCTTTCCTATTCATGAATTCTGGCCTTTCAGAATTGATCGTTGTGGTGCTCGGTAGAAGCTCAAAATAACCGATTCCTTTGAAATCCCACAAAACATATGGCATAACCTTTTTTTGATGAATATTGGCTTTCGAAGTGCTTTGAGCCGGTTTATCTTTTCTACTCCAAGATCTTTTGCACTTAACATTGTTGTAGACAACCCATTTCTCGTCCCCAGTGATAATACGCTTCAAAAATGGATCATTTTCTTGGCATTTTAGAAGCAAACATTTTTTTCCGTAAGAAGCTTTGAGATTAAACCTAGCCGTTTCAAATGATCATGAACGCTCGTATTCGATAAATTTAATCTCTCAGCGATCTCACGAGTTGTTATTCGCCGGTTTGCATCAATTAATGCCTTTATTGCGTTTTCATCAGCTTCAAAATTAATGCCTTTATTGCGTTTTCATCAGCTTCAAATACAAAGCAAATTTGTAATTATCAATAAATAATCTCTCTTTTTAAAAAAAAAAGACTTTTTGTTTTAATTCAATAGAAGAGAGTATACAGGCTCCTAAGACACGATTACTGTGAAGGTACGAGGTGTGTTAGAAAAGTAATGAGCCAGAGCACAAGTTTTCCGACAACTCAACATTTTAGATGACATTATTTTGGTACACTGTCGATAACATCTAAAGAAGTGCAAACGAGGAGTTGACGCTATTCAGCACTGCTACGAGGAATGGAATGAACGCCTTCACCAATGAATAGCTGCCCAAGAGAACTTCTTCAAAGGAAACTAAATTGTTCCAAAAAAACATGCTTTTCTGTCACGTCCTCAATTTATAGAGTTACAATTTTGAGATTATTTTCTAATCAGAAGTATTTGCGCATTTTGTTATTGGGTTAACCCAACATATCTGTGCACCTATTGTAGGAATGTAATTTTGAGTAATTTGGATATTTGCGAGGAAAAAAAAATAAAAAGGATTCCAGGTTAAAAAAAATGGAGTACCGATAAGATAAGTGTTGTCGAGACCATTTTGTGCTGTCGAGATTAGCATTATTTGCTAAAATTTTAACTTTAAAAATTAATTGCATGCCATAAAAAAAACGGAGTAAGTCTTAAAGCAATTAACTAGTCCTTTTGAGAGTTATTCCGTCTCAAAGCAATTAACTATTTATAAAATTTTTAACATTATGCACATTTTTACATAATTAATAAAACAATAAAATTAAAAAAAACTAAATTATTATCAAATACTTATTTTTAAAAAAATATTAACAGATACAGACCTAATTCTGTATAAAGTCTTAATTTTTGCTACAATTGAGAATAAATTATGACTTCATATTTATTAAAAATGGAACAGCTTCGATTTGTATTTTTCTATTGCCATTGCCAATAAATTAAATACGTAGAAATTTTATTGTATTAAGCAACAATAACCACCGTAGATAAGATAAAATTCATATTCTCTGACGACACGTACGATAATAATAATAATAATAAATATTATAAAGAAAAAGAATCTGGAAAAAAAAAACTTTAAGTATTTGCTTATAATATCTATACACAGGTGCATTTGGAATTTATCAAAAATACCTGCACTGCATCTATTATTGCAGTATTTTTCGAATTGTCAGTTACTGTTTTGAAATCACGTAAAAAAATCCGTATTTTCCCTTTTGGTAAAAAAAAATAATCGATTATTTAATCAATATTGTTTACTTGAAAATCACGCAATTGCTGGTTAAGCTCACTTGATAGTTATTCCAAATAGAGTGCAAAAAAAAGGGAAAATTGTTCCGAAACGATTAGCATTCCAAGCAAGTTTTTGAACACGAATTGGAATTAATATGAGTCAAGCGTACATATTACAGACTTAATGGTCGTCAGCGTCAGTCACTCATTATTCTAAATAAAAATTTTGCATTTATTGAGTTTTCATAAATAATTCTTCCATGTAAGGAGGAAATTCACTTTATAAAATTAACGTAAACCAATTATTGGAGCCATTCGATAAAAATTCCATTTGTAAAAAAAATTAACAATCGGTAGGAAATATACAATTGATATTTGACCTTTGAAGGTTTGGGCAAACCTTGGATTCTCATATCAACAATATGAGTGAGTGTGTATATTCCGTGTGATTACATTGATGAGGTTGACGACTCATCAAGCCATCCTCCTCTATCCAAACGTGTTGATTCTGTAAACTTGAACATAACGAATCACTCTCTCTATTTTTGATATCACAATTATTTCATCATTTTATTATCTTTAAACAGAAACTGTGTAGAAAATTGTTAATTGTAAATTACTCACTAATATTAATAAGATAATTTTTTTTTTTTGTCGAAAATCTTCAATTGTTATCACACAACTATCTGCGTACATTTGCGGTATTGTGGAATATTGTGGAATATCTAATTTTAGAAATTTTTAGTCATGATGGTCATAGTTAATATCTTCTATTCTACATAAATTCTTTGTTGTATTGTTTAGTACGAGTATAAGAGAATTTTTATCTTTTATTTTATATTGTTTAACATTTGGGTACAGGATGACTGAACGATTGTATTCCTTTACGAGTATGAGTATAATAATTCCGACCATTGTGAGAACTTCCTTTGATGCTTATTATCGAGGGTCTTTGAGAAAATATTTAACAACGGAAGATTGTGTACGTAGGTAAAGACAGGTGTTCCTTTTGAGTTATGACAAACATAAAATATTTCACATTCTCAAACTCGAAAGGATATAATAGGTTTTTTTTTTTGTAAAAACAAAAGTCGAAACGGATGTAAGAATCCATCTTGAATGTTGTTTTTGCGTTTATGCATATATACTAAAATCGTTAAGAAGGTGAGCGCATGTGTTTAACTCTATTGTTATACTCGGTATTAATATCAGGTTTTCATATTTGTTAAGATCTTAACAATTGGGTAAAATCTTGGACTAGAAGCTTGTTTGAACAAAATGGTTTTTTTTTAAGAATATATAAAAAAAATGTTCCTTTTGCTCATAACAATATATAAAATAATCGTGATTTATAAAATTTGTTAAAAATTGTCTGTACGAAAATTTATTCAAATGTTCTCCAGAATTTATAATGCAAAATTCAGTATTTGATTGGAGGAAATTTATATATTGGGTTGTTCGGAAAGTAATTTCGTTTGCTTTTGAAGACACAATAAAGGCATTATGTGTAATTGATGCAAACCGGCGAATAACAACTCGTGAGATCGCTGAGAGACTAAATTAATCGAATTCGACCGTTCATGATCATTTGAAATGATCTCAAAGCTTCTTACGGAAAAAATGTTTGCCGTCGCATTGACGTTTGTGATTTGCTTCTCAAACGCCAAGAAAATGATCCATTTTTAAAGCGTATCATCACCGGGGACGAGAAATGGATTGTCTACAACAATGTTAAGCGTAAAAGATCCTAGAGTAGAAAAGATGAACCGACTCAAAGCACTTCGAAAGCCAATATTCATCAAAAAAAGATTATGCTATCTGTTTGGTGGGATTTCAAAGGAATCTTTTACTTTGAGCTTCTACCGAGCAACACAACGATCAATTCTGAAGTGTACTGTCATCAGTTGGCCAAATTGAATGATTCACTTAAAGATAAAAGGCCCGAATTGGTCAATAGGAAAGGTATAGTTTTTCAACAGGATAATGCGAAACCACATACAAGTTTGAACATTTGGCAAAAGCTTTTAGAGTTTGGATGGGATATTCTGTCACACCCACCATACTCTCCATAGCCCTAGCACCTTCCGATTATTATTTGTTCCGGTCTGTACAAAATTTTTTAGACTGTAAAACCTTTAATTCAAATGAGGAGGTCAAAAATCACTTGGATCAGTTTTTTGCCAGCAAAGAACAAAAATTTTATGACCGTGAAATCATGCTACTGCCAAAAAGATGGCAAAGGGTATTGGATCAGACTGGACAATATTTAATTGAATAAAATATTAATTCGCTATAAGAAAATCGTCTTCCATTTTTATAAAAGAAAACGAAATTGCTTTCCGAACAACCCAATATTATTCAAATAGAAGAAAAAAAAACAATATTTCTATAAAACCAGGTATAAATGCTTATTTAAAGGGTTTATTTTTATGATAAAAAATATTATCAGAAAAGGCCACATCTAAATATCAAAATGGGGATTTTAGCGTGCTGTGGCTTAAAAAAATATTATTCAAAATTTTATCTTTTCTATTTAAGATATACGAGTATTATATAAAAAATAATAATGAACATTATTATTTTGTATAAAATAGAAGAAAAAAATAATAACTTCGTGAATATGTATTTCGGTTATATATGCAAATATTGTATATATGGAATACTGGCAGAGTAGTTATGCGATTGGCATCAATTTGTCAACAATGCGAACTTCTCGTTCACATGTGTTGCTTGTACGTTAACATAGGTACAGGTCCTATCAGACGTGCAGTGCAAGTTTCAACCACTTTCGGTAGTTTTTTGGAGTGTGTTACGAAAAATCGAACAGCGAAATTTGGAGTAACAAAATGGCATCAAATTTTTTATTAAGCTTGGTAATTCGGGATAGGGAATATTCTGTATAAAAAGTATCAGTTGTTGTTGTTATGGAGGTCAAGTAGTATACTCAGAGTTCCCCTGCCTGACCTGTAGGCATGTTGTTGGGGATTGAGTCTATTATCAAGTGCCTGGTTAAGTCTTGTAGCTAAGATCTTTTCCAGCATCTTGGAAGTACAAGGCAATAATGAAATTGGTCTAAAGTTGTTAGCCGAAGAATGGGAGAGATTTTTTTTGAGCACTGGAATGGCTGTTGCGACCTTCCAGCAATTTGGGAAAATAGATATTTCTAGAATTTTGTAACAGAGGTTGACAATTCTAATATGAAAAGTTTAATCATTTTAAAAGAAACCTTGTCCCTACTAGGTGTGGTTCCCTTGAAGGAATTCTACGAAAAGTTGAACTCCGCAAGCGTTATTGGCTGGTTCAAGATTAGGGTGGTGGCTGACTGTATAGGCGAGAAATTTTTCGTGAAGTATTGTTTCTCTCTACGTCATGAATCACTAAGGTGGTTGTTGGATGAAAACGACGTCCAGGACTGTGCCAGTTCCTCAACAATAGCTGACGAGTCGGATATAACTCCATTCACAGACTCAATAGATGGGATGATCCCATTTTTTTTGGCGACCAAGAATGCAGTTAATACATGTGCATGCTTCTTTCGGTGAAGTTCGGGAATCAATTGAGGCGATGAAGTCCTGACTCTTAATTCGATGAGATTCGCCATACGAGAAAAACGAGAGTAGTCTTTCCAGGCCATATTTCTTTTACCCCGTAATGTTACGATTGTTGTTTAGATATGCCAGCTAAAGAGGGAATTGTCCCAGCAGCTGCACGTCTGAAGATTTTTATCACGTTTTTTGCCTCAAGTTTAGGAGATTGGGTAACGGGTAGATCAGCGGAAGCTTTGAAAACCGCAGCTCTATAATTCTCCAAGTTTGCTCGCTCTTCTATGAACCGTACCAGTGGTTTTATTTTAACGTGCGCAATATTTGAAGCCATGAACTTTCCTTGAATATAACCCAAAGTTCAGTGTAGGAACGAAGGTGAGGTCAAGAACAAAGGTAGTACCTGTGGTTGAGAAAAAGGTCGGTGAACTATCGTTTAGGAGAGTGAAGCTCGAATCGGTAGAGTTGAGCCATTCCTCGAAGATTTAAAGACAATCAGTTATTTGGTGAGATTAAGCCTCTTTGATGCATCTCATTGAGGTAGGACCTCAATATCGAAAACTGATGAAAATATGAAACGAGTGCGAGCTCTTGTATGGTCATACTATCGATTTAATATTAAAAGTGATTAATGAGTCCTTGAATGGTTCAGAAAACGACAAGGGCATTGCAGACATTCGGATGGTCCACATTTTAAATGACATCTGCTCCTGTCACACGACTGTCACCATCAACGGGAAAGAGGAATTTCTTTGATATCCCAATCTCCTTTTCACGTGATCCCAGTATGATTGTTTTTGTTTCCCAAGATAACATCCAAATAAAATGTTACCGAAGAGATAACGCCTCAACCTATTGTGCCGAAAGGAATTGCTTTGAAATAAACAACATTAATTTATAAAAATAAAGTAAAATTCTTTCCAAAAAATCATTCTCATTACTTTTTAGGCACTCATCGTAGCATTACATTACCAATTGCCCAAAATAAACGAACATATATGCAGATATGTTAAGCTTCAAAATCCCATTTTTTAATGACCTCGCAATTTTTTGTTCATTTCTTTTCTCCATACTATCTCATAAATTGGTATTCAAGCGGATAAATAATAGTAAATTAATAATCTAATCCTTATCAAGTAATTGATTGATAAATAAAGGTTTAAAATCTTTTTATATAAAACATAAAAATTATATTTAAATTTTTTAATGCGTGATGTATGAAATTTTTTGGTGCTCTTATAGGTAGTTTAATTTTTTTAAGTATAAAAATGAATTTTTATCATGCGCACGTATTTAAATGAAGTTATTTTTTGGGAATTAATTAAGCAAATAAAATTAAGTAATTATTTTGTTCACCACTGTATGTTTATCCTGAGCTAGTATATACAATTTATTTATGTTGAAATATTTTCCAGGATAATTGTTTATGCCAGGAATTGTTTTATAGAAAATATATTTTTAAAAAAATTAACCTAAAAAAATCCCCATTAATTTTTAAACATTTCCGTAAACAAATTTCAATAAAAATCATCATCTTCAATTTTGGTATAATAAAAAAAACCCAAATATTATGGGAATATTAGATATAATAAATTTTCTTTAATATAATTATTGAAGCAAACGTTTTCATATTATTTAATATAATTTTTATATGAATTTAACAAACAAACAAAATAATTATGAGTTCGAAAATATGTTTATACTAATAATATATATTGTAATTAAATTTAAATATATACTTGTATGATGATCAATTGTTTTTTGTTTGGTTTTCGTATTTTAATTATACGATCAAGGTTAGGTTAATATTTTATTGCAATTTTCTACTTGTTTAGCGTAGAATCAAATGAATTGCAAAAATATTATTAAGGTAAATTTTATATATCTTGTGTATTTAGTAATTTTAAAAGAGTTTAATAAATTTTCCATATATTGTATTTTAAGTATTATTGCCTTAGCATTTATACTCGTATACTTCCATTAGAAATTTTATCAGAAGTAAAAACATTTTAATAATTATTTTGGTAGATGACAATTGTATTACTAACTGAATCAACGTTCTTAGTATAGAATAGCACGTAATGCTATAAGTTCAACCTAACGTGGATTAACGTACAACACCGAAAAAAAGCAATTTTGTACATCACTTCCTTTGAAAGCTAGCTTAAAAAAAGAAATCTAAAAATTATGTACTTTCAATTATTTCATTAATTAATTAAACTTAATAAGCTATTTTAAGCGTAAAAATAAGTATTCCCTCATTATGAACAGAATTCATAACTCATAATGCATTCTATATTTCAATTGTTTTATAATGAAATTAATATAGAATAATTTCTTCTTAATTCATATTTATGAGTAATTACCTATTAGGCATTGTGATATTTGAAATTACTATAAACCACTAACCAACCCGTTTGTATACTCTTTCAGTAAAAACGTGACATTTCATAATTATCGTCTTAAGTTAAGAATGGTTAAAAAGTTTTTGTGGTTAGTTTTATTGTTCAACCGCAACAAAATCACCGAACTATTTGTATTTAATTAATAATATTTAATATTTACGAATAATATTTATTAGAATAATAAAATAGTAATAAATTATAGTAAATTTTGGTGATCAATAATAAATAAGCGATTTTTACAGATAGTCTTTTAACCCTCGAGATCAAGATCGTCGTGATCTTTTAAACAATAGAAATGTCAAATTGCATTGGGTTTCTGGGCATGATGTCAGCATCCTGGATAATGAGCGGGCTGACGGTTTGGCAGGGTAGGTTCTCTACCGTCCTGTGGTCACTGAAATCCTGAACTTACCACACCTACTGACCGAATGGCATTTGGCCAACAATCATTCCAAAATTGTGGGTGAGAAAATTTCTCAGAATCCGGATTGCTTATAACACACTTATCCATGATTAGTCCTCTTCGGTAACAAACTCTATCCTTCATGCCATTTCTTTGATGTTCAAATTACCATTCTCAATATTTGAAATGAGCTTATCCGGAATTTATTTTTATATAGAACCATTCCATTTCTAATCTCTCTTTTAAATATGCTCTACAAAATTTAATAATTTTTGACTTACATCTCCAAATAACCATCGACCAGTTTCCTTAAGGAAGCTAGCTGCCAACGCAAACCCACACGAGTCATGTAGTTTCTAAATGGCCTCATGATCGTGGCGGAACAAAATCACCACTTGCTCTTGTCTCAGGGAACTTACATGCAAACAAACAAACAATGGTGAATTTTTAGTTATTTTTTTATTGCATGATGTGATGTAATTAAGCCACGAATGAGCGAGAGAAATCCATACACAGTTTGTATTTGAGGGTTTTTTGATTGCTAGTATCGAGAGTCGTAAGTGGTACCAACCATCCGGCAAGCTTGTTACAGTCGTTTGAAACGATTGAAGACAGCGGCTGTCGATAATTGCAGTCGTCAAATATGAACCTGAAACCCAATCCCGACGTATATGTTGTTGCTGTGAAAATTTTTAAAACCTTTATGGGAATGCACGAAATTCCGACGACGGACGAATGACAACGGCAAAGGATTTTATCGTCGAATTAGACCTTTTTTTATAATTTTTCCTTTTCGTCGTATTAATGCCAAAGACGTTTATGTATTTTTTAATGTGGCAGCAGCGTTGAAATTAAAATCAAAGGCCAATATAAATGTATATATATGAGGTTAAGTTATATAAATTAATATAAATAATAAATTTGTTGCAATTGTGTTTTATTTTAGTTATTGTTACTACTTTTCGTCGGAATAGGTTGCTAATACTATCAGAGAAGCCTAATATACAGTACTCTGCAAAACATGTACAAAGTTATAAACATAAAATACTATTGTATTTACCATATCTTAAGTCTTTATTTTATAGTTTATGAAATACTCGTAATTAGCAAAATTTATACACGTATTATACAATATAATTCAAGAGCAAAAAATAAGAGTATGAACCAAAAAACATAGATTATTTAATGTGCAAATAATCTTTTAGGCATATTGAAGCAATCAAGTTGACCACAAACTCTTTGGGAATATTTTTTGTATTTCTTCCTTTTTTCAAAGTTTTTTCCTACCGCTTTTTATAAAATCTCACACAATTTCTCAATAGGGTTTAGGCATGGAATCTGTGGCGGCCATTTAAAAACGTTGATTTTTGCTCTCCAAACCAAGTTTTTACCAAATTAGTGGTCTGTTTGGAGTCAACGTTATGTTCAAATCTCTAAATTAGCCGCATAAGGAAGCATGGATTTCATTATACCTTCTATACGTTGAATTGAACAAATATCATGTCCAGAAAAGTAACCTCAGACCAAAAAGTTGTCGCCATCAATCTTCACTGTGCCCTTGGTAAACTCCGGGTTTTGGAATGGGTGTTGAGTAGATTGGTTTGTGTGGGAAAAAATTTTCCACCTTTGATATTTCATTGAGAAGAGGAGGATGAAGCGCGTCCTTCACCAGCAGATCACACCGGTCATTGCTGAAGATACCAACGTAACCGGGAACACAATGTAACTCGATGCTTCTATTGTTTAATAGACTACGATGAATCTCGTTGAGCATCGGATCATTTGATGGTCCACGAATGGTTTCCAAGAATGCGAGATTATCGGTAAAAATATTTACGCTGTAATGTTTGTGGAAATTTATAATTTTTGCCGTCCATATCAATAAACCTGCCATTCTAATTGTGCACAGTTCGCCATGGAAACGGGAACTTATATTAGGTAGGACTCTACATTTGATATCTCCATGGTCACCGCTAACAAAATGGATGACAGTAAAGGATGTTGTATGTGGTCATCACCAGCGGCTTCTGCGAACAGAAATGTAGAATAACTCAATCCGTCCAATAATTCGAAGAAAAGTTTCCTATATGTGGATGGATTTGTGTTTGCCTTCGAGTTTCTACTTATAGTTGCAGACACCTTCAAGCCCGCTCCTAACCACAGTTTCCGATCTGGGTGTGGCAGGGATGTTTGGAGATTAATCGAAAGAGAGGATGAATCTTAGATTAAAAGAAGAACTGAATAGATCAGTAAGCGCTTAGATTATAGAAGAAGTGGATAGGCCTCTACACAAAAATGTTGTCCAAAATTTGTTGGCAATACATTCGTAAAACGCACACACATGCAAAATAACAGAAACGGCGTAAATCATTGGGGGATAATTTTAAAGTTCAGTATGCGATGTTTAACATTAAAATTTATATTTGCTAAGTTGCGATGTGGTTTTATTTTCAAAATAAACATAATATCACATTCTCTCATTTAATTAATTTTGCATTTTTGAAATGGATTTTTATTTGTGCACATACTCGTAATATGAAAACAATTTTTTAATATTCTTAAAAAATTGAAAACATTATTATTTAGTAAATACATTACAAAATGGTCTAATAGAGCAAGCGAAAGCACAAATGCAAACAAATTTATTTAAATAATAAGCCTACCGAATATACTTCATTTATTTTAACACAATGAAAACAGTAGTCAAAAACGGACTGAAAAATTCGTTCCCTTAAATTTTCTTATACACACTTTACGTACGCCGACACTGGACTATTTTCTGGTAAATATTGAACTGTCAGCATCACATTTGTTTACATTTATTGAATGACGAATTTTTCACGTTTTAATCACTTTTTGGACAAAATAAATCATTAGAAACCATTTTGGCATTTTTTTGTGGTCACCTGTAATGTTATCGTTACATTTACTTCTTCAATTAAGAATTAACAGAAATTAAAGTATTTTTTGCACTATTAAAATAATTCGTTCCCTTAAATCTTCTTACACACACTTTACCACTTTACGTACGCCGGCACTGAACTATTTTCTGATAAACATTGAACTGTCAACATCACATTTGTTTACTAATCAAGGACGAAATTTTCACTTTTTAATCACTTTTTGGACCAATTAAATCTTAAAAAGCCGTTTAGGCACATCACAAATTTAATTTTTGTTATTTTCTGTAGTAAAAATGAAGATGTCAACTTACCGAAAGATACAAATTCCCGACTTCCTCATTCCGTTGAATTACCAGCAACCCTTTATAAAACATTTCATTTTCTGAAATAAAAAACTTCCTATTAAATGTTACCAATAATAAAAGTATTTATAAATACATACTTTTTCGTAAATACTTCAAAAAAGATAAAAACCACACTTTCATGGAGAATGGCGTTTTTTAAAACTTTCCGAAAGTCTACAAAATTGAGGCGCTTTATATTTAATTGTTATTGGCAAAATAAATAATGAACCTTAAATACAATTTCATTTAATACCAGAAGATTATACAAAAAGTAAATGTTGCCTTCTGTCTTGTTTAAATTATATTTTTGTTTGGAATAAATGTTATTATATTTTTGAAATTAAATAAATTTCTATTACGAAAACTAAATGTCAGTGGGTGTCATGTCTACATAAATATACACAAAAGTATGCAAGCGTTACGATTTCTCGCCGCTGCTGCAATAATTATTCCAGAAAATTTCGTTTACATATACGAAAATCTGAGCCACGTGCCTATTCAGGTATTCTTTAATCTAAGGGATAGATGTCTTTTCAAATCAGACATCATTAAGTAAAGAGAGCACGAATTTCTATTTGAGCAGGTCGAAACTATCGATCAGTTTCAATAAGTAATAGTCCAACGGCGAAGTAGGGTGTGCTCCACTGGCTAGTCGAACACAACGACTTACCGCTACTTCGACTTTACTTTCTTTTCAAAACGAAAAATTGTACTTCATCAATTTAGAATTGCAATACATTGTATAGGGTTTTCCAAAAGGAGTGATATAATTTCTTTAAAAAAAAGCACACTAATTGTTAATGAAATTCAAATCTTTTTTATTTAATGGGAAGTACAATAGATACAATTAAGTTCTGAATAAAACGTCATTCAAATGGCCTCCACGACATCTTTTGCAGGAATGATTTCTATGAAACCAATTTTCGAGCACTTTTTCCACTAAATCAAGTCGTATGTCATGAATAGCACGTTCAATATTGACTTCTAAAGCTTGAAAAGAGTCTGGTTTATTGCTAAAGACCAATGACTTCAAATAATCCCACAAGAAATAGTTTAATGATGTTAAATCACAACTTCTTGGAGGCTATTCAATGTCACAATTTCTTGAAATAATCGAATCTCCAAACTTTTCTCGCAATAATTCAGTTGTTGCACGTGCTGTGTGGCACGTAGCCCCGTTTTGTTGGAACCAGATGTTGTCAAGAGCAACTTCTTCAATTTTCGGCCATAAAAAGTTGGTTATCATCGATCTATACCGCTCTCCATTGACAGTAACGGTGTTACCAGCTTTATTTCGAAAGAAGTACGGACCGATGATTCCACCAGACCAAAAACCACACCAAACTGTCAATTTATGTGAGTGGGTCGATTTAGGTGGATTTTCTTCGAACCAGAATCGACAGTTTTGTTTATTTACCGCACCACTCAGATGAAAGTGAGCCTCATCGGAGAAGATAATTTTCTTAAATTGGAGAACGATTATTTTGATAATAAAATTGAAAAATTTGTAAACGTTGTTCTTGCGTATAAATCTCCATGATGAAATTGTAAACATTACTGAATACAATGAAAAATAATGATAGATCATGACATATTACAAATGGCCGAAATGTCACTTACAAATCATATCACTCTTATTGGAAAACCCTATACATAAAAAAATTATTACTAGAACTATTCTTATGCTCCAAACAGAATTGCGACGGCGACTAAAAAAGCACTGTTAAATTTTTAAAACGCTTATAATCTTACGTAAGTGCACAACACAATTGCGAACAGTACTGCCAATAAAAATATTTTTACATTTTTATGTCGTTTTATGTTGCCGCATTGTTAAAATTATCATCAAAGGCAACGTAAATTTATATATTACCTGTCACAATTGTGTTTAATTGGTTGAATTGACGAATTTTGTGAACTTTTCATATTAAGTTACTGTCCGCAAGTCGCACTTCGTGTGTTCGGGACATAATTATTGAGTGACACTACACATTTAAAGTCTACATGCTATTTGCACAACTGAACATATTTAAATAAAAAACAGTGCCCAAATTAGACGTTCGTAGCTGTACTTATATGTATTTAGATAAAATAAACTTTTAGATACTACAAGTATGCGCACATTCTACTGAATATATTGTACTATAATCGAGCATCAACTTTACGTGCAGTACTCAAATTTTCTATAAATATTTACTGTACGTTCCGTCTGACTACTTGCTAGATCATACGACGAGTGGAATTGACCTTAATTTCGTAATTCTATCAAATTAATTCGATAAGTCAGAATGGGTCGATGGTGTAATACTTCGAGATTAGCAAAAACAATTAACAATTAAATGCACGGCAAGAGTGTTAAATTGCATTCGTGAATGGACTTTTGGCTGAAACGATATATTACAGCACGTCGACTGAATATTATTTTTCAATCTTAATTGACCATCATACTCCCGTAGAGAAATTAAAACAATTATTTCTAAATTCAACTTGATTTTAGAAATGAGAAAAACTTGAGTTTTTTTTGCAAAAAGTTGGCTTTTTTTTCATTGAAAAAAACGAAAAAATTGTAATTTGTTTGTTTACTAAATAAAATCATTGTGCATGAAATGAAATCAAATTTTATATATTGTAGAATCAGTTTTACCTTGGAACAGACATAAAACATTTAATTAAATAACAACACGCATAGGCAAGACAATAAAAGAAAAGAAAATTTGGCACTGATTGTAATAAAAAATAAAAAAATAAAAAATTTATGATAAGAGTATGTTTGTGTATTGTCATGACAACAATTGTTTCTAATAAAATAATTTTTTTTTTAACAACTCTCGTACTTGAGTAGAGAAACTAGAGAAATGAACGATATCTCAGTACTTAGAGTGAAATTATTGTTGTTTATTACTTTTGTCTTTCAATTATATTGTTAAAAGTAGATTCCAAATAAATAAATACTTGTATATAGATAAACATATAAGATAAAAGAAGAGTCATATGCATACATATGAGATTAAATCCAGTTCATTGAATTTTATTTTCATAAAGAAAGAAAAATCTTTTTTTTGTTGTTGTCTATTTTCGGAAATGTTTTTTAAATCTCTTAATTTGCATAATTATACAATTTTCTCCCATTATTCCTATAATAAATTTTTTGTAGTATCTAATAATATATAATCTGTAAAAAATATTTGAGGGAAAAGTGATACGAACAAATTTTCTAAAGAAAGCAAAATGAGCCAAAAATTATTTTGATTTTAATAGTTTTTCGAAGAAACATTTTTCAGATAATATTATGGGAAATACCAAAAATATTTTGTAGGTTATCGCACATTTTATTTTAGATTTTTGTTCATTGTATTCGGATAGGTGTCACCTGTAAATAGTATGCCATCTTTTATGACTCTAGATTTATACATATATGATATTGGTTTATTTTATTTTTTTATACGAATAATAAATACCTATATATTGTACAGGTATGTCCATATGTATGCAGTTAAAAACGATGTGTTTTTTTTGAATATTTACTAAATATTGGTTTGTTTGGAAAGTAATTTCGTTTTTTTTAAATATTACTAAATATTGGGTTGTTCGGTAATGGTTTTTTTTTATAAAAATAGTAGACGATTTTCTTATAGTAAATTAATATTTTATTCTGGCCTTTTCTCTTTAATTGAATTATTCAATTAGTCCAACTTATGACAGAACACTTCAGAATTGATCGTTGTGTTGCTCGTTAGAAGCTCAAAATAAACGCTTCCTTTGATATCCCACCAAAAAGTGAGGCTTTCGAAGTGCTTTGATCCGGTTTATCTTTTCTACTCCAGGATATTTTGCGCCTAAAATTGTTGTAGACAACCTATTTCTCGTCCCCAGTGATGATACGCTTAAAAAATGGATCGTTTTCTTGGCGTTTGAGAAGAAAAAAAAATGCCTTTATTGTATCTTCATCAGCTTCAACTGGCCTCCCAGAACGTGGTGCATCTTCGAGATCAAAATTGCCGGATCGAAATTTTGCAAACCAGTTTTGGCACTGGCGCTTACTTAACACATCTTCTCCATACTTGCTTGAAAAACATTTTTATCTTTTCTACAGTAAAAATGTAAAATATGCTGAAAATGCTGTTTTTCACTTCCCATATTTAAAAGGGTATCTACCAAAACATTTATGCAGAATCAATGGAATTTTTTCATAAGCAAGCCTTGCTATATCAGCTGTTAAAATACGTATGATTATGCTGCTTAAGTGTGAAGTGGGTTGTGAAAAAATACAACTAAGTCCTCTGTTGGTAAAAAACGAAATTACTTTCCGAACAACCCAATATTATTATTCTTTGCAAAAAACACCTACCAAATTTTTATATAAAGAAAGTATATTACTTCTTTTGATAGAAATAAACTTATCCATTTATATCAACTTGAATTGGAATAACGAAATAAAAATCTTTTTGAGCTTAGTTACAAAATTTTCCAATTGCATAGCTTTTTTACCGGTAACGTGTGCATATATTTACAGTATCAAAATTCTCACGGTTATAAGATTATTATTCAGTTTAATCTAACTAAAAAGTAATAATTGTTAAGACTGAATTGTTATTTTTTTCCAATTGTACATTTGTATTTTACAGTAGTCTACCATGAAAACAAACGATTCCGTTGAATACTCTCACGCATATGTGAAAATTGCATGCGCAACATTATGAAATCTTTATCACATCATAATTGTTCGTACATGTAAATTTTGTTATGCTCATTCCATATGGTATTTTTTTTATCATTTTCGATCTTATCTTGATTAAGATTTACATACCTCTGAAGAATTTATAATTATATAGAGAGAAAAAAAAATCAAAGAAAGTGAATTGTTATACTTTCAATAACATGAACTGAACAACAAACAAATTTAATGCAAATGAGAGGAGAATGACACGATAATTTAAAAATTGATTCCATAATTGTTCATACTATTCTTATTGGTTGGTTATAAGTTATTAGTTGTATCAAATACCATTTATTAATTAAGTATATTAAAAACAATTTTATTCTAATTAAAATCACATTATTTTCTATGATTATTTTCAGATTTATATAGTATCGATAATGAAAATCTTGAATAATTAATTAATGACTTCAAAAAAGGAGAATTTCAAAAAATTTCGAAAAAATGAAGTGGCGACTTAGTAAAGATAGTAGCCAGGAAAAAGAACCTGTAAGTATATTTTGTCAATATATGTATTTTATTAAATTAATTATTAAAAAGAACAAAAAAGTAAATTCGTTGGTTTAAAAGGTTTCATAAATTTTTGTCATTTTAGTGTATGTTATGCAGTGACATTTTTAGCACGGAAAAAAAATTTTAAAAATAAATCCTTGAATATTTTTTATGTGTTTAAGAACTGTCTCAAGAAATACCCAACATTATTTTTAATCTTAACGTACACAGCGACATCCGGTATATCTAAAAATAGTCAAATACAAATAAGAACATTCTTTAAAAATACGATTTCATTTTAACAATAAAAATTCGAATTAATAATCAATAATTTTTAAGAACATGAATACTTTTTTGTGTATAAGAATTGTCTCAAGAAATACCCAAAATTATTTTTAATCTTAACGTAAACAGCGACATCTCGTTTATCTAAAAATAACCAAATACAAAGAAGAATATTTTTTAAAAATACATTTTCATTTTAACAATAAAAATTCCAATTATTAATCAATAATAATTCAATAACCAATACAATTTTTTATAAAAATTCTATTATTAATAATATTATAGTTCTCTACTAAGGCCAACTATTATTATTTATTAAAATTAAGTAGAAAAATTGATTCAATTATATTTGAAAATTGCATTTGTTGAGTTCCCTAAAAAAATCCTACAACCCCCCACCTTCCTCCCTCTCATGACTTAAGAATGAGACAGTAAATCGACAAAATGATCTTAACTAACTTTTTATTAAGAAGAAATTCTTATTTACTTCTTTTTTCCACTTAATATATTGTATTTTTTTAATGCATAATTTACTTTAATAATATATGTGTAGCTCTATATAAGAGTTAGAGAATTTTCTGTAGCACCAAACTTCATGTTTCGTGTGGGTTGACATTGCCCCAGATTCCTTAATGAAACTGGTAGATTTTTAGTTGGAGAGATAATCAGATTTTTTGGAGCATATTGATTCCTTTAAAAAGTTTAAAAGAAGACCAAAAAGGAATTGTTGGGTTCAGAAGATCCGTAATGGGTGTCCTAAGTCGTATTCGAATTTGATGACGTTTGCTGATTAGTCGCAAGCCTACTCGACTTTGCCGGGTCAGAGGACAAAATTTTCTGTTGTTTAACAAATTGCTACGAATATCATTGAATACCGAATCATTTGACAAGGCGCATATACGAGGTATGTTCAAAAAGTATCGCGAATTTTGTGTTTTTTCAAAAATTATTTATTTATTCATGAATATCTATTTTGTCCCCTTTAAAGTAATCCCCACCAGATATTAGGCATTTGTGCCAACGTTTTTTACAATCCTCGAAGCACTTCGAAAAATCATTTTTTACGATCTTGTTCAGCTCCTCCTTCGATGCTGTCGTCCTTTCATGGGGCTCTTCAGTTTCTGAAACAAGGAAAAGTCACAGGGGGCCAGATCTGGGGAATACGGTGGCTGCGGCATTATAAGTGTATTGTTTTTGGCCAAAAATTCGCGCACAACCCGCGAAATTTCAAATTCGCGATACTTTTTGAACAGACCTCGTATCTTCGAGTTGAGTGAGAGATCGAACGCATTCTCAAGTGTCATCGTAATTGCCGAAAGCTTAACATGAAAACGGGTGCTTTTAAAAGGACAAATTCAACTTCATAGTTCACTGTGCGTACTACCAACAAACTGGACAATAGCAAAAGATATTATATGGTCATTAACAGTTGCATCCGTGAACATTAGCACTGCATTATCGTGTCCATCTCAGAGGTCTATGGAAATTTTGCGTTAACTATTGTAGATGGATCGGTGTTGCGGTTCTGTGACTGCTCAGTGACGTAGTAACTCTCAATTTCGCCCCTAAATACGGTTTTTATTATTGGAATAAAAGGGATGCTTTGAAATCAGCTGAAAGAATGGAGGGATTTCCTTCCAACTTTTTTGCTATAATTTGTTTTTAAAAAAATTATGAAGTAGTAAATTGAGGAAGCAAATGTTACTGTAGGTAAGGTTTTTTGCGGGGCTTACAGAGGTAATCCGTTTTAATAATGGTGGAATCTGCCGGAAAAGTGCTCCATTGTGTGACATTTTTTTTTCCTGAACGAATTTATGTTTCTAAATAAAGAGATAATGGAAGGTGTTCAAGATAAAAACAAAATTTTGTTATCATAAGTGAACGGGCTCTATAACAATCAGTTATTATGAAACAAAACATTTTTGTTAGTTAATTAGTTCAGTGTCGTTCGAAAAGATAACACATATGACCGTGTATAGTCGTATACCGATGTTAATTATATTTGGTAACAAAAATCAATAATTGCGCAGATATTTTGGCTGTTTACGTGGCATTGCTCGAAATGTACAAAAACCCTTTAGATTATGACAACGTAGTGAGTAACACGCAGTTTGGCATCAAAAAGAACTGAATTATTTTTAAAGAGTTTTTATGTATTTTCAATTTAAAACTTAATTAAAGTGTTAATGGAAAATTACATTTGGTGATATTATCATACAATATTTACGAGTATGACATTATTTTTTTAATTTTTTAATAGTGTTTTCGCGCTTACTTTAACATAAAAAAGTAATATTTTTAAATTGAGTGCGTTTTCAAAGAAAATTTATTGCGCAAAAAAAAAATAAGTTCAGTTGAGTTTGAAGGCATGTCTCTTAAAACCTTTGAAGTCGAAATACTTCTTAAAGTCTCGGTTCCTCTTTCCTTTTAGACAAATCATGTAAATTAATTTTTCATTAAAACCTTTTTTTATAAATTTATTTTCTATTTTTATACATGCACAATTTTTTTTGTTGTAAAAATTTCAGTTGACCAACTATTAAAAAATTTTATAGTTTAAGCGACACAATAGTTTATTGTTATTTAGTTTACTTTACTACATAAATTTAAACTGATAAAAACTTTTAGGTATATAACAGACGTTTTTATTATTTCAATATGGTCAAAATAAAAAAAAACTCCCTTAGCATATTTATTTATTTTTCTAAATCGAACAAGGCAATTAATTTTCTAAAGCAAACATTAATTTAATTAAAATTATATAAAATATTATTATGTCGAAAGATTAGATAAATGAGAAAATATAATTAATAAATTATTCTTTTTAAACTTGGAATTGTTTCTCATTATTAATTATGTGCAATTAATAAGAAAGCAAGTGCGCATGTGAGTATTTATATGAATACTAATAATTGATAATGCCTTATATAATCGTCTCGATCGTTCATATAACTTTTAATCAGAAATGACGTTTAATAATCGTCATTTCTGATTAAAAGTTATATCTATTTAATATTTATTATTATACAGGGTGGTCTAAACGTAAAGATAGTAACTGAAAGCTTCGTTCATATTAAATTTCAAATGAATTGCAACTAAAACCAAAATTAGAAAAAAATTACCATTTCGAAGGCGTGTTACTCTAAAATCGGTTACTTTGACTAGTTAATCTGATATAAAAAAAAGTGCCTATTTAGTATTTTATCGAGCGAGTTTACTATCTGCTCTCCAGTTTTGTAAATTACGACTTAATATTGGCATGTTTCGATCCCTCATATATGATGGACGCCATTGTAAAATATCCTGTAGCTAAGAGGATGTGAAAAATACCCCTTGCCTCCATACGTATGATTTGTTTGTTTATATGTAAGGTCTCCCCTTTAACATGAACTAGGGTCAGTTTAGAGCACCACGACTATTGTTTTTAGTAGGCTAGATCAGTAAGATCTTAGATTACAGAAGCCTCTATACAAAAATTTTGTCCAAGTTTTGTTGGCAACACATTCGTAAGAATGCACACATATTCAAAATAACAGAAACGGCGTAAATCAGTGGGCGCCAATTTTAAACTTCAATATGCGATTGAAGTGGAGTGCCAATTTCAAACTACGAAATGGATAATCGTTTATTTTGAATTTGTTTGAATCCAAGAGCAGCAATTTTACTTGATCCAAAAATGAGCCTCATCACAAAACACAATTTTTTGATAAAACACATATAATTTGGAAAGGTTCTTGAAACGTGAGCCTATCCATGATAAAATGGTAAACTATACTGAGCTCTTCGATTATAGAAGAACTGGATAGGCCTCTATACAAAAATTCTGACATATGCAAAATAACAGAAACGGCGTAAATCATTGGGGGCAAATTTAAAACTTCAGTATGCAATTGAAGCGGTTCGTTTAAAACCATTTTCATATGTGATATCATTTAAGCGTAAACAAATAGATTTTTTAATATTCCGGATTTTGTTGTTTTTTAATGGAATAAGTTTTGGAAATTTGCAATAAAACACAGTATTCTATTTAAACATATTATTTATTTATTTATTTATTATTCATTTTCACTTTATTTATTAAAACGGAAGAATTATAAGACGGAGGAGTATATAAAAATAGAAATTGCAAGTTATTTGATTATATCCAAACTATTATGTGTAAAAATAAAAATCCATTCCAAAAATGCAAAATGAATTAAATGAGAGAATGTGATATATGTTGAAATTAAAACAACACCACAACTTAGTAAATATAAATTTTAATGTTAAAACAATCATTTGTAGATATTAGGCATGTGCATTTAAGTTAAATTAATAAAACAAGCATTAATTACATAGAATATTACATCAAATTTTTAATAATATAGAAGTTAATTGTATACAACATTATAGCAAATGCTTTAAAACTAATTTTTAATGTGGAAAAATTAATATACTTAAATACAATAATTAACAAGTAATATTCTAAAAAAATTGGAAACATTATTATTTAGTTAATGCATTACACAATGATCTAATAGAGCAATCGAAAGCAAACAAATTTATTTAAATAATAAGAATATACTTTATTTATTTTAACACAATAAAAACAGCAACTGGAAAACAGACTGAAAATTCGTTCCCTTAAATTTTCTTACACTCACTTCACATACACCGACACTGAACTATTTTCTGGTAAACATTGAACTGTCAACATCACATTTGTTTACAATTATTGAATGCCGAACATTTCACTTTTTACACATTTTTGGACCAAATAAATCATTAAAAGCCATTTGGGCACATCATAAACTAAATTTTTGTTAATTTATGTAGTAAAAATGAATATGTAAACTTACCGAAAGATACAAATTCCCGACTTCCTCATTCCGTTGAATTACCAGCAACCCTTTATAAAACACTTCATTTTCTGAAATAAAAACTTCCTGTTAAATGTAACCAATAATAAAAGTATTTATAAATACATACTTTTTCGTAAATACAATACTTCAAAAAAGATAAAAACCACACATGCTACCACTTTCATGGAGAATGGCGTTTTTTAAAACTTTCCGAAAGTCTACAAAATTGAGGCGCTTGATATTTAATTGTAATTTACAAAATAAATAATGAACCTAAAATACAATTTCATTTAATACCAGAAGATTGGAAAAAAATAAATTTTGCCTTCTGTCGTGTTTAAAATATATTTTTGTTTGGAATAAATGTTATTATATTTTTGAAATTAAATAAATTCCTATTACGAAAACTAAATGTCAGTGGGTGTCATGTCTACATAAATCTACACAAAAGTATGCAAGTGTTACGATTTCTCGCCGCTTTTGCAATAATTCAGCCAGAAAATTGCGTATACATATACGAAAATCTGACGTACGGGCCTATCCAGGTATTCTTTAATCTAAGAGTAAGAGCGTCTCAAAATTTTTGCCGTATGTTAGTTGATGAGGAACCCTTCTAAAATAATTGTCTTGGAGCTAAACAATTAGAGGAACCCTTTTAAAAAAATTGCGGGTTTGCTGATATTTGTTTAATAGAAAAAGGAAGTTATGGGTTAGAGCACATGCCTTATCCAAATGCTGCGTAATATACGTGGCAATAATTTCGGTAAAGATGTTGAGTACATTTGATTGTTGGTAGTTGGCCAGTGAGACCCTAGAAAGGTCTCAAATAGTTTGCAATTCTGTTAATAGACGAGACAACTGATCAGCACGTTAATTTCCCATTATTCCTACACATGCGACGTATAGGATTTTTTTCATTTAAGGTCGAACCACCCCTTAATATTAGTAATGCCTGTACATTGTACTATATTTAAACTTTACTCTGCAAATATTGTGAGCCACCATCACTTATACGGAAAATTTGAAAAATATTATTTATTTTAAGAAAAACACAAAATTTACCCATATTTTGAGTCCAATTTGATCCGAAATTTATAAGAAGTATTTCTACCGGATTTTATTTAATTTTTATAAGCCTCTGAATGAATGTTTTTTTTGTTGTTGATTTTCATAAAAAGAAAAGAAAGTTTCTCGTAATCAGACTAGGTTGGATGTTGATAAGTTAGTCTAAAAGAGTCTAAAGTTACACATCATTGTCGCTTGAACTCAAATTTTTATATTAAAAATGAATAATTAAATAAATAAAAGAATAAATGTTTATCACAAGATAATTTTAGATTATATAAATTTTCAATAGATTTTTACATTTTGATTAGATTTAAACTAATTTTTTGACACGAATTTTTACTTTTTTTACAAATATTTTAAAGATTGACAAATATTGAACTTTCTAAAAAAAATCTATCAAATTTAGTTTCAATCTCTTCGTAGAAATAGAAAAAAGATTTTGAAAATGTACAAGATTTTTATCAAATGAATTATAGGCATTTAAAAAAAATAAAAATTACTATTAAATACATTTTGCTGTAATTATAATTTTTTGGTGGAGGGGGGGGGATATACGCGTAAGTTGAATCATTTTATTTTATTTTAATTTCAAATTGTGAGAACATCGTGATCATATTTGGGGTCATTGTCATTTTGTAATAATTGCGCTTAGACGGTTAAATAATAATTATTTGATGACATTTTTTTTACATAAAATTCAAAAGGTTAGTGCTATTTTTTTTTTATTTTTTTTTATTTACATAATAAGTATAGTTGGTATAATAAATCTATTTTTTTTATGAGAATTTTTCAATAACAAATAAGAAGAATTCTAAATTGCCGTTACAAATAAATTAATTTTTAAACTTAATAAAATTCGTTTTTATATTATGAATATTTTTTAACAACAAAAACATAATTTAAATATTATTATTATTATTGAATGAAAAAATATATCGCGTGGGTATAAAGAAGTATTTTTTTTTAGTTTGTAAAGTTTGGAAAAATATATATTGGAATCCCACCTGTCACGTATCGATTCAAAAGTGTACAGTTGCAATCATAAAATATATGTTTTGGGAAGAAATGATTTTTTACTAACAATCGTCCTCAAAGAATATGGTAAATTTTCTAAAATCAGAATCATTGAGAAAACGTTAGTAAGAATAAATTTAATTTGCTAGTAAGGAACGCTATGGGAAAGAATAAAATCTGTTTTGAAGAAAAAACAATTCTAGTTGTTCAATATATCAATACATATTATAGAAGATTGGTAAGGTCGTGACCGAATATTATTGCCAAATTATTATAACAATACTATTATACTATGGCATAGGTCTAAATGGATTATAAGTTTTACTATGAAATCCAAAATGGAAAAAAAAGTTAAAGAACATTTATTTCGAAGTTGCGATAGCCCCAACGATCAGTACAATATTCAAACATCATTGATTATATTGTTAGATGATATTTTTTTAAAAATATTTTAGCTTAATTGAGTTTTTTTTGTATAAAAATTTTCTTTCAAAAAAATGTTTTTGTTAATTTTTTTTATATTCTTAAGAAATGCTAATGAACTTACCTAGACCAGTATGGCAAAAGGTTTGAGACTTATATGTCAGAAAAGAACTTATATTCGGACTTAATAGAATATTGAACAACTTTTTTTTATTGGTATTCGATTGCCAAATGACTGTTATTGATTGAATTTAAGTAATGCAATATTGGAAAAAAAATTTTAGCTGAAATCTTCGTACAGAATAGAAATACAATATAAAGAGTGGAAAAGAATTTCGCCTTTCTCAAAAACACCAAAACACTTATTTATAGTTGCTTATGTGCATGTATTATTTACTATTTTTATACTATTACTACCATCTAGTGGAGCTTATGGGCTCTAGAAATATTACTTAATTTTAAATAAAATCCATTTTTAAATTTTATAGTTCAAAATTTAAAACTTCATTCATTATAATATTGCAATTGCATTAGAGTATGAAGCCACATAAAAGTAAAGCTACATAAAAGCCACATTGCATTAAAAGTGCTAAAACAGGAGGCAAAAACCGGCCTATACGTATATGTGTAAGATCAGGGATCAAGATATACAGTAATTATTATATTTAACATAAGAATATATATAATAATTTTGTAATGGTAGAATTATATTTCTGAAATTAAATATTTTTTTTGTATATAATTAACTATTGTATATTCAACTATTAATTTACCATGATAAAATAAATGGTGCCACCATCCGACTGGTATTCTAGAATGCGTTCCTATATACAAAAAGGTTGCGAATCCCTGCCATAGTTTAACGAACTACTGTCTTGACACTTTCGTCATATTTCCTTATTTGTCGCTATATTTACTCCTAGTGGTCATAATTTGAACATAGTTTATATTTATGTGTATAATATTTTGTGAAGATATGAACGATATATAGTTTTCCTTATGGAAACGTTCTAAATTTTAATTGACATCCACAATAATATTTTTTACAGTTATTCAATATTAAATGGAATTGTTTTTTTTCATTTATTTTTTATTTTGTAAGTATAGATCAATCAAATTGCTGCTACCCCATCAATTTTGTAGTTTTAGAAGAACTAGATAGGCCTCGACACAAAATTTGTGGACGAATTTTGTTGGCAATACATTTGTAGGACGCACATACATGCAAAATAACAGAAACGGCGTAAATCATTGGGGGCAAATTTTAAACTTCAGTATGCGATGGATGGGGTTCGTTTAAAACCATTTTCATATGTGATGTCATTTATGCGTAAACAAATAGATTTTTTTTATATTGCGGATTTTATTGTTTGATGGAATTGGTTTTGGAAATTTGCAATAAAACACAGTATTCTATTTTAAAATATTATTTATTTATTTATTATATATTTTCATTTTATTTACTAAAACACAATTATAAATTGGAAGAGCATATAAAAATATACAATAAATTTCGAGTTATTTGATTATATCAAAACAATTATGTGCACAAATAAAATTCCATTTCAAAAATTCAAATTTGAATAAAAAGAGAGCATATGACATTATGTTGAAATTAAAACCACACCAAAACTTAGTAAAGAATTAACAGAAATTAAAGTATTTCTTGCACTATTAAAAAAATGCGTTCCCCTAAATTTTCTTACACATTCTTTACGTACGCCGGCACTGAATTATTTTCAGGTAAACATTGAACTGTCAACATCACATTTGTTTACATTTATTGAATGCCGAACTTTTCACTTTTTAATCACTTTTGGACAACATAAATCATTAAAAGCCATTTGGGCTGGGCACATCACAAACTAAAATTTTGTTATTTTCTATAGTAAAAATGAAGATATCAACTTACCAAAAGAAAGAAATTCCCAGCTTCCTTATTCTGTTAAATTATCAGCAATTCTTTATAAAACACTTCATTTTATGAAATAAAAACTTCCTATTAAATGTTATCAACATCATAACTATTTATATAAATACTTTTTCGTAAAATACTTCAAAAAACATAAAAACTACACCATCACTTGCACTTTCCAATAAGTGCCAAAATAATTACTTGAAAAACAACAAAAGTATGCAAGCATTTCGGAATGCTACCACTTTCATGGAGAATGGCGTTTGTAAAACTCTCCGAAAGTCTACAAAATTTTTTAATTGATATTTATTGATTTTTTTTTAAATTTATATTTTTCAAAACTTTTCAATAGTGCGCTTTTATATAATAAACCTAAATAAATAATAAACCTAAAATACAATTCCATTTCATATCAAAACATTGTATAAAAAATAAACATTTTTTTTACAATGTTTTGATATGAAATGGAATTTAAAAAATTAAGCCTGTCGTTGTGTTTAAATTATATTTTTGTTTTCAATAAGTTAATTAAAATGAATATTAATTATGGTTAAAAAATTATCGCGAATTTTTAATTTTCGCGGGTTACGTATATTAGATTTTCGATTTTGTGGCGTTATGTTGGTACTCCTGTCTCTTACTTATGTCACGAATCCGGGCGTTTCTGGCGGATTGCTTCGCGCAATTTGCGCATAACTCGCAGGTAATATTCCTTATTGACCGCTCTACCCTGTGGCAAGAACTCATGATGCACCACGCCCCTGCAATCGAAGAAAACTTTAAGCAAAACCTTCACATTCGACCGAACTTTGCGCGGTTTTTCGGTCTTGGCTCGTGCCACAGCTTCCATTGGAATAATTGAGCTACGGTTTCCACGTCATAACCATAAACCCATGATTCGTTACCAGTTATGACCCTCTGGAGCAAATTTGGGTAGTCGCGGACAGAGTTAAACAGCTCCTTAGCAATGTTAATGCGATGTTGTTTTTGGTCGAAAATGGGCAAAAATCGAAGACGAGCCAAAACACGTGCAAGCAAAGCAGCTGTAAAAAATTAACTGAACATTAAAAATGGTCGATTTGCGGCATAAGTGAGAGACAGGAGTACCAACATAACGCCACAAAAAAAAATAGAAAATCGAATACACGTAACCCGCGGAAATTCAAAATTCGCGATACTTTTTGAACAGACCTCGTACATGTAAGGAAATCTGACGTACGGGCCAATGCAGGTATTCTTTAATCTAAGTGGTAGCATACCGACGAATACCGTACAAGTTTAAATTTTGTTTACATTTTTAATTTTGACAGATATCGGGAAGTGAAAATTCAAGCTTGTTTTTTATTTAATATCTCGACTATTTTTCGCATATGTAAGTGTTAATTTATCCATTTTCCTAAACAGCGTTATTCGAAAATTGCAAATTTATTATGTAAAATAATGTGATTTTTTTACCGGAAGCGAAAATCTGAAAATTTTTGTTGTTCAATTTTTGCTTAGAGGCTTATCCAGTAGTAGTTCTATAATATATGGTGAGTTACTTCTTAGTACTCTATGCGAACAATCTAAGATACTCGTAATTAAGAGTCTCGCCAATTTGACAGATCAAATTGTCCTTTTCCTTTTTATATCTTTCCATGTTCTAAGGAAATTTCAACGCTCATTGACCTAGTATGATTCGGTATGATTTAAATCCTAATTTCAGCTCGCACGAAAACTTATTATAATGTATGAATAAATTATCCGAATAACACTTTTAACATTAACATGCTTTAAAAAAGTACTATTTTGGAATACTTCATATCTACTCAGAAATAATTTTTTATTGTGTTCAATTATTACTAAATATTCTACAGTAATTTTTTTTGAACAAATAAAATGACCTCTAATAAGTTGTTATCATCTTTTCTTCTCAATTAAGCGAAGACGATTTTTAACGGCTTTCAGTCTAACATACTTTGCCGCAATGCAAGTGCAATCTTGTCGGAATTCTTATTACATCGTAAATAATGATGCAATTAACAAACCAGCATGACCTTCACTAATGCACATGTTGATAAAAAGATAAAGTTTATTTATCCAATGTACATTACTCGTATGTATTGTAGATGTGAACGTAGTTAGATAATCATGTGCATTTAAGAAACGATTATTAGATAGATCATGATTATTTCCTCGTGTTTATTGTTAGTGAAAATAATTTTTTTTAAATTAATTATTATTTTTCTCCATTTACGATTCGTGTACCATATGCACTTCATGCTATAGAAGTGAATTTTTTTCCACAATTACAATAATTTTCTGATTTAATAAATAAAAAAACTATAAAGTTTAATTGAAGTGACACTGATACTGTATATGTTTGCAAATTTGATGTGCATATGCCTCTGCCTATGTAAACTATAATGTGCATTCAACATAATTCGGTAGATTGTATAATAAAGTAAATAGCTGCTCCCGTTCATAATCATTTCCAAAAAACTGTTCATTATTCTTCGAAAATGTATATCTCCGGTTGAAAACTATTAGAAAAACATTCACATATGTGCTGTTCAATATTAAAACACAAAAATTTAAATAAATTAAAAATAGAAGCAGGTAAAAAACGATGTTATAATAAAAAAAACATTAGTGAAAGAGTGAAATCGATTTATTCATGATTAACATATAAATTTCGAAAACACGTTTTTCTATAAAAAAAAACATAACCAATAAAAAAAATGTTGTTAAGTTTTTTTCGATTGAACAAATTTATAGACAATTTTCTAAGAAGGAATGTCGAATGTGATCAATGGGCTACTTTTAAAGATGAAAGTTTAAATATCCAGAAAAGTTGGGGGGAAAAAACTTTAGATTCGATTCGTTTCTTGCAACAAAAAACAGCTTTAATAATTCGGTTTGTAAATTTCTAAAAGAAAAACCTCCAAACCAAATGACTGACCTTGTATATAGTTTTAATTTACCAACAACAACAAAAACAAAAATATGTACAAATACGTGATAATTTGTGATTTAAAAAAAAATTAAATATGACAAACTTCCAACAACAATAAAAAAATCATCAGAAATCAAACGTGGAAGGAGTACAATTTGCATACGAAGCTATGTCCTTGTTGAATCGAAAAAATTCTTATTTTGTATTCAAAACAATTTCTATTCGATATTCAACTTGAGTGGGTTTAGTTTGGAGGGAATTGTTTATTCGAACTGAACTTTGTTTACTACAATTAGCCTTCCATTTATATTTGTCCTCATCCACTATATAGTTTTTTACAGAATGTTTTTTTTCTTCAGATAATTATTTTATCGATATTTACGTCAAAAGTAAATTTACTATATTTTGAAGCAATGAATTTTAAGTTAACACCCATCGACGTTTCACCAACTAACGGAGTGTTAGAAGATTCTAATAAACCGTGCCGCCACTGTTCCTTTAGTTTCCAATGAGTGTTTTCGAAAAGGAGAGTAGAAAAAAGTTCTCTTTCAGGTGGGTTATGATAATAAGAATAACGGGGATGAAATCTTTGGTAACGGGGTATAAGAAGTACTGAACAGAAGGAACATATAAAAATATACATCAATGTCAACTCCTCCGCTACATTCCTTTGGATGTTATCAACAGTATCAAAATGATGAACTTCCAAGTATTTTTTGATTTTGCGAGACATAAAATCACACGGGATAAATACAATCTCAAGAATTACTTTTTCTAACATAAGAGACATATAATCACACGGGATAAAAGCTGTAGATACTCAAGAATTACTTTTTCTAACAAAACTTGTGGAGGCGCCGAGGAGGCGTTGTCATGGTGGAACATCCAAGTGTCTGGAATGTCCGATTTGATGCAGATAACACTTTCTGAGCCTCTCAATTGACGGTCTGATATCACAAAAAACCCCACTCTGCCTGAGCGTGTTTCGCTACTTCACGCTCTTCCAAAAATACTTCATGCCATTTAATATCACCAAAAACTTATGCTATTAACAGGGAATGTTCACCATAGTCATATCGTAGATGCGATTGGAATTGGAATATTTAGTTGAACCCCAAAGTATAATTCCATAAGTCCAAATTGGTTTCATAATTAGTTTATATATAAAAAGTTTTGCTATTTATTTTAATATATAAACTAATTCCAAGATTAGAATTAGAAGGTTTCGTGGAACTTGAAAGTATAATTCCATAAGTCCAAATTGGTTTCATAATTAGTTTATACGTTAAAAGTTTACTATTTATTATTACGTATAGTTTGGAAGACTCGTTCTGTAGTCTAAATAGTTGTAGATAATGTCTGTTAGTTTATGGGTTCCAGAATAATTTCTTGTCTAGGTTAAGTTCTAAGCAACGCACTTTAAATGGATTTTGACAAAGAGTGCAAGTAATGTGAGCATTTTTATCATTACTCTCCTTCTCGTTATTCAAGATTGAAGATTGTAGTTATTGTAAAATTAGAAGAAGCTATGCCGGGTAGGTATAAATATTATATAAAATGGTACCACAATACTCCCTTGTGGTACTCCAGCTGTTATAAATATTATATAAAATGATACTAAAATACTGCCTTGTGGTAGTCCAGCTGGTATAAATATTATATAAAATGGTACCAAAATACTGCCTTGTGGTACTCCAGCTGATATAAATATTATATAAAATGATACTAAAATACTGCCTTGTGGTACTCCAGCTGGTATAAATATTATATAAAATGGTACCAAAATACTGCCTTGTGATACTCCAGCTGGTATAAATATTATATAAAATGGTACCAAAATACTGCCTTGTGGCACTCCAGCTGGTATAAATATTATATAAAATGGTACCAAAACTACTACCTTGTGGTACTCCACCTGAAATAGGATGGATTCCTTGGGATATTGTGTTGCGACGTTGGTACTGATATGAATTTATAATAAAATTGTGTGGAGAAGGTAGGGAGCCCAAGAGTTTCCAGAGAAGTCTAGAATACCACACACGATCAATAGCAACAGAAATATCTTAAAATACTTCTGGGTAAGAGAGAAACTGTGGAGTGTTCAGTATAAAAATCTACAAATTTCTGATATTAAAATGACTTTTTAGAAATTCCAAATGTTTGGAAATTTTACCCATTTGATTTGACCAATTCTAACCAATTGAATGTCCTTCATAATACTCGTAGCAGTGTTAGAATATTTTTTGTTTTCAATTTTTTTTCTCTCCAGACCTCCTTAAATATTTTTTTGTATGCACATGGTTTGGACATAAAGAATTTTTATAAATAATATATATAATAATTAACTTAAAAATAATTTAAATAACATTTTGTATTCAGAAAAACGTTGAAAATTTAAAAAAAAAATTAGAAAATATTCCTTCATAAAATATTTCCAGTGGTAAAATTGATTAGGGGGATTTTTTATTTTTAATTCATATAAATTGATTGGGGGGATTTTTTATTTTCAATTACATATATATTATTTATCTAATCAATCTAATAAATGTCCTATGCGAGTGTGTTTTGAAAATTTATTTTTAAGTTTCGTTATAAAATTTTGATGTTATGAAAACTAATTTGAGATTAATTTTAATAAATTACGTTTTTCAATTTTTATTTAAAAATAACACTTGTGATAACCATACTCATATAAGACAATAACATAATTATTTTTAATCATTTCGAAAAGCGCAAATTTTATTGATTACTTAACAGAATTTTTAATTTGTAATCAAATAATTTTTGTCATATAGTATAAATGGATGGGTCAACAGTTTCAAATAATTGAAGTGATAGAAAAACAAGTATTGTAACCTGTTGATTTTTATAGATAAAATTAAGAAATTTACCTGTTATATTGGGAAAAAAAATTTTATATGTAAAATATTCTGGAATGCGGAGTTTTCGAAAACCGAAAACTTGGAATAATCTCTGCATATTTACACTTTGAAAGTTATTTCCTAGAAATCGAATGATTGGTACAATAAGCTAAAAATATTTAAACGAAAACAAAATAAAAAGGTGAAAGGAATTTCCAGACTATGCATGGTCAATCTGAAAGACCTACTATCGGACATGACCAACACACGCTTTCGTGGTATTCAGTGGCATGCATGGGATCAGTCAGAGACGGAGCATTTACTCGCATGTGACTAATCGTTGATAAAAATGTTGTCCGTGTGGTGCCAAGTAAAATTACCTCTTGTCACAATTCTCCACAAATCAATTAATTAATGGATGTTTTCTGGAAATGTGATATCATATCTTGATTCGGAAAACACTTAGCCAACATTCATTCCGCGATATCGTTTTGTGGCATTTCTTGTACAGGTCAAAGCTATTTCGAGAATATGATAGACGAAAATGTAATACGAGATATAAATACCGTATTCGTCTACTACCAATGTACACATAAGTGTGTGCATTTATATATGAATTGTCTTAACTTAAGATTTTCTTAGCGAACGCTTTGAACTCTTAAAACGTGACCTTTATTATTATTCGTTGTGATACGAGTATTAGTTGCGAACCCTTCATTATTTGCAATTGTTTTTGATCATCCATTCAACGTTCTGCTCTGATTTTCTTGAAGAAAATAATTCAATATAATTTTGCCTTTTTTTGTGATTCGCAGAAGTAAATCTTCTTTGTGTTCAGTTGAGTAGTTGTTTTGGTCCATTTCAGAACCTTTCCTATCGCAACTGAATATTATTTATTTTGACCATTGTTCTACTTTAGTTTTTACTATTAAAATTATTTACAACAAAAGAAACAAATTCATCATATTCTTAGATTCTGGATAGTATTGATGAACATTTTGTATGGCAGAAAAGAAATAAAATTGATTGCTTTTCTCTTGGAACAATTTTATTTTTATTTGTACGCCAATGTTATCGCCTTCGAAGGAGTTCGATTGGGCAGCAATACATCGGAGGAGGTGCTGTTTCCACTCTTTATACCATGTTAGAGGGGAGGATTTAAAAAGCACAACATCAATCATTGCTTGATTTGAAATTTTTTTTTTTTTGTTGATAATATGACTCAATTTGTATTGTAAAGTATGGGTTAAAAGGGCTGAAGAAACCCTGTATGACTTCTAAAAGCACTGTAAGATATTTGCCAATGAAACAATTAGTCATTTCTAAGTCGCCCAGACTTCTATAAATGAAAATATTATGGATTTATAGAAGTGTTGATAGAGTTCGAGCGTCTTATTTTGAGTAAATTTTATGGTTTTTTGTTGTTGTTTTAAGGTCTCTGAGATAAGAGCCAGATGATATTCTATAGCGCCACGACCATGAGGCAATTTGGCGACTTCATGTTACGTGTAGGTCGGCATTGCTAGCCCCCCTAATGAAACAGGTCGATTGTTATTTGTAGGAAAAAGTCAGATCTCTTATTCTGTGGAGCAAATTATTGGGTTGTCTAGAAAGTAATTTCGTTTCATTACGAAATTACTTTCCGAACAACGCAATAGTTTATTTATTGGTCCTTTTTCTTTAAGTGAATCATTCAATTTGTCCAACTGGTGACAGTACACTTCAGAATTAATCGTTGTGTTTCTCGGTAGAACCTCAAAATAAACGATTCATTTGAAATCCTACCAAACAGATAGCATAACCTTTTTTTGATGAATATTGGCTTTCGAAATGCTTTGAGTCGGTTCATCTTTTCTACTCCAGGATCTTTTACGCTTAACATTGTTGTAGACAACCCATTTCTCGTCCCCAGTGATGATACGCTTCAAAAATGGATTCTTTTCTTGGCGTTTGAGAAGCAAATCCCAAAACGTCAATGCAACGGCACAAATTTTTTTCATTAACTGTCGTATTCGATAAATTTAATCTCTCAGCGATCTCACGAGTTGTTATTTGCCTGTTTACATCAATTAATGTTTTAGCATAAAATATGCCGAAAATGCTGTTTTTCACATTCCATACTAAAAGGGTATCAACCAAAAACTACTGTGCAGAATCAATCGAGCAATCCTTGCTATGTCAGCTGTCAAAATACATATGATTATGCGGCTTAAGTGTGAAGTTGGTTGTGAAAAAATACAATTAAGTTCTCTGTTGGAAAACAACAAAATTACTTTCTGGACAACCCAATAATATGTTTAGGAAGGTCTTGGAAATTGAATTGTAGGCTCTAGAAGTTCCGTAAAAAAAGAAATTCTGGGTTGCATGGCATTCACGTAAAACATGGGGAATGGTGAGTTGAACGCCACAGGAATGGAATGAAGGACAAGGTTGGTGTTACCGAAGAGGAAATCGTGGGTAAATGCCCAATATGAATTCTAAGTTTCCTTACCTAGAATTTCAGAATGGTTGGTCAGTAGACTGGTTTTGCGATGTTAAGCGAATGTGTGGAAAGAAATCTCCCACAGTTGGTCCAGATTGTTTGTCTATACATGGTTAAATGCCATATGATTAGTAGATGCGGCAAGTTTGAAATTTCAGTGGGATCAGGACGGTGCGGTGCCTCTTCCGCCAGCTTATCAGCTCGCTCATTTCCAAGAATACCAGCGTAATCTGGAACCCAACTCAACTCGGCTTTTCTATTGTTTAATAGATTGCGACGCAATTTTAGGTTTTTTTTATACGAAGTTTGGCGGAAAATAAATGTAACTAATTTTATTTGATTTTTATACATCAATGTCAACTGCTCTGTTACGGTCCTTTGGATGTTATCGACAGCATCAAAATAATATAATTTCAAGTATTTTTTTGATCTTGTGAGACAAAAAAATCGCGGGGCTGCAAATCCTTAAGAATTCCTTTTTCTGACAAAAACTTGTTGATGGAGGCACCGAGGAGGCGTTGTCATGGTGGAGCATCCAAGTGTCTAGAATGTCCGATTTGACGCGGATAACACTATTTGAGCCTCTCAATTGTCGACCTGATATCAAAAAAAGCCCAACTTGTTTCAAATTTTAATTAGCTTGAAGGTCTGCCTGAGCGTGGTTCGTCTTTCGCTGCTTCACGCCCTTCCAAAAATACTTCATGCCATTTAATGTCACCAAAAAGTTATGCTATTAATAGGGAATGTTCGCCATAGTCACATCGTTGCTTCCCCACAATTTAATGGTACATTATTACTCTAAATTTCACTGTTAGACTGTGTACTTTCGTGTACTTACAGACGAGGTTCAAACTTGTGCTACACCTTTAGGAGAGACAACTAACGTAGAAATTATACGGAGGAAAAGTGTGGTGTTGCCATATCGATCTCAGTAATACCAGCCTCATTGCTTTTCTGCCATATTTCGTTGACTCCTTAGATTCTGTATCCAAAAGCTTAATACCAAATAAGAATATGAAAAATTAATTTTTACAGTAAGATTTATTTAAATTGAATTTTTAAAAAGCTTTGAAAGACTAAAAAAAATTATTTTCCATTAAAATTGTCACTTTTGTTGTATTTTCAAGATTTTCGTATGAACACTAAAAATGCAATGAAGAAGATAAATACTAAAAAGCCATTCAATTAATTTTATTAGTAAGTTTAATAATAAGTATTCGAAAATATAAAAATTGTCTTCTTATTTATCTATATTTGTAAATAAATTAATTTTTGCTTATTTGAAAATACTTATTTTCTATATTAAAATAGTATTTAAAAAGTTTTAATTATGTTTACTATTTTTACCTTTTACAATAATTTCAAGTTTAAACACTTCTCTTTTAAGTAAAAAACAAATATAAAATTTTTTATTTGAAATTTATATGATTTTACTCATTTCTTTTATTTACTATAAAAACAACATAAATAATTGAGTTGATAATTATATATTCCGATTACCTTGAAGTAAACTTTTATGGACTTGAAAAGTGAAGATTATTATTATAAACAAAATGGTTTTTTTTACGTGTTCTTGAATACAATAATGTTAGGAAAAATGAAGCTTTTAAAATGTTTATACATCGACATTCAATAATGTGCATCCGCAAAAATAATTTGAATGTTTTTATATTTCGTTTCAAATTAATTCGAATTACCAAAAAAAAAAAACATTTCGAAATTAGATATTTTTTTCTATTCTTAAATAAATAACAAACTGAATCGATTTAGTAGCAGCTACCAAAATTGTAAACAAAAAAAAACAAATACGAAAATATTTGGAAATCAAATTTATGCACTATTGTTATAATCTTCCTATGAGCAAAAATTAATTGTTTTACGAAGAAGTAACCTCTTTTCAAATTTTACAAAGTGTTTTCTTGAAATTCAAATAAAGATTTTTTTTTACTTTTTCTCTTTATTATGTACCTCTACACATTTTACAGGGTATTCATATTCTTTGATATGAATATGAATATAATATATATAGCGATTCCCAGAGGAAAGGGCTAGAAAATCTCAACTTCTAAGCAGTTACAAAAACATTTTTGAAATTAGGGGATGGATTTTAATTGTCCCTAACCTCATAACTATTAATTGTCAACAAATAAAATTGAGACCGTTTGTTTGTGTATTTTTTTTATATATTTATGATATCAGCTTTAAAGCTATTAGTTGTTACAAGTATTGAACTATTTATCTTTGAACTGAAAATATTCAAAACTGAAAATTTCTTAGTTTCAACATAAATAATTGCAAATATGTGTATATGAAATCGTACGTTTTTATTTATTATTACTTTAGTAGAACTTAAATTGCCTGGCGAAGGAAGAAGCTCTTCGTCGCCCGGTGTTTACAGCAGTTCTAAACTTGCCTCACCGGCTAACCAAAAGACAAACCTTTAACTATTCATTGGCAAACCATTGCCCAATCATTCTACTCGACAACATAACCAAAAAAAATTGACGCAGAAACTGCTCCGAATTTGAGCACGACATTCTGCTTTCCTTAGATTAAAGAAGAATTGGATAGGCCTCTACACAAAAATTGTGGCACAATTTTGTTGGAAATAAATTCGTAGAACGCACACACTTGCATAATAACAGAAACGGCGTAAATCATTGGGGGCCAATTTTAAACTTTCCAGTATGCGATTGAAGCGATTCGTTTAAAACCATTTTGAGATGTGATGTCATTTATGTGTAAACAAATAGATTTTTTAATATTCCCAGTTTTTTTGTGTTTGATGGAATTAGTTTTGGAAATTTGCAATAATACACAGTATTCTGTTTTAAAATATTATTTATTTATTTATTGTATTTTCATTTTATTTATTAAAATAGAATTACAAAGTTGAAGAGCATATAAAGAAAAAATAAAGCATTCATTACATAGAACATTACATCAAATTCTTAATAATATAGAAGTTAATTGTATACAACAATATAGCAAATGCTTTAAAACTAATTTTTAAGGTGGAAAAATTAATATGCTTAAATACAATAATTAACAAGTAATATTCTAAAAAAATTGGAAACATTATTATTTAGTTAATGCATTACAAAATGATCTAAAAGAGCAATCGAAAGCAAAAATGCAAACAAATTTATTTAAATAATAAGCCTACCGAATATACTTTATTTATTTTCACATAATAAAAACAGCAAATGGAAAACAGACTGAAAAATTCGTTCCCTTAAATTTTCTTACACTCACTTCACGTACGCCGGCACTGAACTATTTTCCGGTAAACATTGAACTGTCAACATCACATTTGTTTACATTTATTGATTGACGAACTTTTGACTTTTTAATCACTTTTTGGACCAAATAAATCATTAAAAGCCATGTAGGCACATCATAAACTAAATTTTTGTGAATTTATCTAGTAATAATGAATATGTCAACTTACCGAAAGAAAGAAATTCCCGGCTTCCTCATTCCGTTGAATTACCAGTAATTCTTTATAAAACACTTCATTTTATGAAATCCAAACTTAAATGTTGTCAAAAATATAACTATTAATGTAAATACTTAGTTTTTCGTAAATACAATACTTCAAAAAAGATAAAAACCACACTTTTAGTTGTACTTTCCGATAAGTGCCAAAATAACAATTTGAAAAACAATAAAAGTATGCAAGAATTTCGATATGCTACCACTTTCATTGAGAATGTCGTTTTTTAAAACTCTACGAAAGTCTACAAAATTGAGGCGCTTCATATTTAATTGATATTTACGAAATAAATAATAAACCTAAAATATTAATTCCATTTCATATCAAAATATTGTATAAAAAATAAATGTTGCCTATTGTTGTGTTTAAATTGTATTTTTGTTTCCAATAAGTGAATTAAAATGAATATAAATAATGCTTTTGAAATTCAATAAATTTCTATTACGAAAACTACATGTCAGTGGGTGTCATGTATACATAAAAAAATCTACACAAAAGTATGCAAGCGTTACGATTTCTCGCCGCTTCTGCAATAATTAATCTAGAACATTGCGTTTACATATAAGGAAATCTGACGTACGGGCCTATCCAGGTATTCTTTAATCTAAGCTACTTTCACACATATGGTAATTCTCCTTTTGCAAACTACCCTCGATCCATCGGCCCATGCTTTGACGTTCAACTCACAATTGCTCATATTCTGAAGGAATGTCATTTTAGTCAAAATTTCTTTTCTAACGAGATTATCTCCATTGTGAAGTGTAGTGTGACGAACTTTAGAGTTAAGAGAGTGACGAACTTTTGCATGATACCCAATTATTTTAGTCGCTTTATTGAACTTTAGCACTGCTTTTGGTGGATGCTAAAGTTCTCTTGCTCCTGACATAGAGAATGTCTCAATTCCTCTCTTACTGCACGCAATAAAAAAATAATCTAAAATATGTACTAATTTTGAAAACAAATGGTTTTTGTGACAATTTTAACACAATTTTTCTTAAATTATTTAATTTCTGATGACAATTCTACAATTACCGTCAAAATTAATATTTTAATAAACATGCTACGATAAACTTTGAATTAAAAGATTTTACACTTTTACAATTGTGAATCATATTTTTTTGATGTATTAAATCTTGTCTTTAATGAAACTTATTTGATGGAATATATTTTATTTATTTGTTTCTCATATAATAACAGATTTATTTATTTATCTAGTCTTCTTTTTAATATGATTTCAAGTAGATTTTTTAATCTTATCAATAATATTGCAATACATTTCCTATTGGAGAAGTACTAACATAGGCTTTTATTTGATTTAAAGTGATAATTAAGTGTAAATATAATATGTTGGCAATATTTAATTATGAACGTTATGTTATTTTCAATGATAATAACATAACGCAGAGTTTACTGTGGAATTTATTCGCAATTTACAATGCCAGTACAGATTTAGTTCTAATTTAAGAAAACAAACAACTTTTTATTCAATCAAAGACAATTTTGTTATAAGATTATTCAGTCAATTTATTGATAAATCATAATAAATATTCAACTTAAATAGAAAGTGTTACAAACATCAATCATTATTTTTAGTTGCGAAATTATATATATATTTTTTCTTCTTCTTCTGTTTAATATAATTACAATAAGGTTTTTTTTACGATATTTTAAATATCAACAAAATTATAATAGCTTTGATAAAATATGAAAAATTTATAGAAATAAATCTTACAAAATAGAAAAATATTTACATTATTGGTTCGACTCTTCTTCTACCCACTTAATACTTACTCTATATTATCAATAGTATTGTATATTAATTGGTATAATTTTTAAATATTTTTTCTTTTAAATTTTAGATCATGTAAAATATTTTTTAACTATTTTATTTTTATAATTTGCCTTTAATAAATAATTGCTTTGATTTTATAGTTTTATTTTGGTTAAATAATATTTATGATGAACGGTGATTTTTATATAACGCTGCAATTACGTTTAGTTTTAGATTTTGATTGTAAATTATTTTTAGTTATTTATACTGTTTCGTATTACGTAAGATAGTTTCTAAAAGTTTATTTTTTATTTGCATAAAGCTGTAAAATACTATCATTTACATATACAACCAACCAATCCTTATATTCTTTATATTTGTATTCAACCGGATTCTATATTTCTTTTTTTTTAGGGATAAAATCTCTTTAAAGTGTTTGAATAATTTGTGCTTCAGAAAGTGCAATTAAATAAAACAAATTTAAAATTCAGATTTCGATAGATCTTTTTTTATTATATTATTTGGATCCTGCCACATGACTTCTTCCAAGATTCGAGCCTTTTGATGTAATTTTTGATGACTTTTTCGCACAGTTCAGTTTGTAATTCGGCCATTACGTGGGAGATTCCCATAAGAAAATTGCAACGGCGCCAAATCGGATGATCTTAGATGCAAATTTACATTACCAAATCCCGAAATTACACGTTGCGGGAATGTTCGCGCAATAAAACCGTCTTGCTGAAACAACATGTGGTCCAGATACTCGTAGATTAAAATTTTAAAGTTCAGATGAAAAAACTTCTTTTATCATACAACCATAGCGCACAGAATTGTCAGTAAGGGTCTCTACTTTCTCATTTTCAAAGAAACACGGGCAAATGACATCTTCCGACCCAAATACACACGACCTAGTCACAGTCGATTGTGGTTTTTCAGAGCCCCTTGTTTGCTTATTGACGCGTCCACTGATCGAGAAATGAGACTATATATAAAAAAAATATCTCCACTTAAGGCGACGGTAGAATCACTACTTTCTTGGAAAGTTTTTTTTTAAATTTTAACGCATTATTCAGTGGCTCAACGATCCACTCTAAACTATATAAATACCATCTTAAATGACATATATATTTGCCAGCTGCAAATTACAGAGTCTGTACTTTCTGAACCACGAAATGAATAGCGCTTTTCCTAGCTAATTTTAATATATCTGAAAAATTTCTGGTATAATTTGTATTTGTATGTAAAAAGAAAAAATCCAATATTGCATGTTAGTAGTAAGTGTTAGGCATAAAACACTTTCGATACCTTTCTATCGTTATTACAGATTAAATTTTGAAAGTAATGGAAATCGTTTTAAACCTCATAAAAGACGCATTTTAGACTCTTTAATCTAAAAGAAGACCCAACAAATATCATAATCCAATTACATTCTATTTTTATTATATCAATTAATTAGTTTAGTAATATTTTCTTTTCAGTAGACCTACCCCCCCCCCCCCCCCACCCTGCCATCCTCATTATTCTGACATTAGTTTCTCAATTCACTAGTCTTAAAATTCGATATTTCGCAATCGTTCAAATCTCGGACATAAAAGGTGTACGTGCGCGGCTATATCAATTTTTTTATTTTTTTTTGAAAAGCACAGTCCATAAAAGAAAGTCCAAAATTTTCGGCCAAGTAATTGTTATTTGATTATAATTGAAGGCACTGAACCAAAGAATAAGAATTATTCAGCTTTCCATGTCCACTAAATTTCGACAAAGAAATACTCCTAAGATATACATTATAATTCATTCATTCATTCATTACTTACAGTTGCTTACAATTGGAAAGCAGGTGAACCAAGCCAAGTTATATTAGTAGGTATCTAGATATACGAGTACTTCATTTAATTGGGTAAATGTAAAAAAAAACGTTCAGAAAAATCGCTGATGTAATATAGCTTAAAACAGTGTTGAGGTTGAGGTTGAGGTTCGATCACCCCAATCCATCTTCTCATCATTCCCCATTGCCTTTAATAAGAGCGGATTTTATCCAGTGTGTTCATAAATTGGCGATAACTCCACAAGATTAAAAATATTTCTTTAAACTTTATTTTTGCGGAAACTTATTTAAACTAGTTTCATAAATACATAATAATCCCTTTGTGTAGATTGATTTATTAGTCCTTCATTATCTACAACTTTCCATAAAAATATCCTACCATCTATGAAATTATGCAAAAAGAAGACTTTTCTTATTTGTATTTTGAGATAAAGTTGTTTTTCCCTTTCTTCACAAATCAGCTGCTCCCAATAAATGGTGTCACAATATGAAATTATAATAAAAATGTTCAAAATTAGACAATGGCCAAAAAATCAAAGAACCGCAAATAGAAATCACAATAAAACCATATTAAATAATTTTACCAAAATCTTCAAAAAAGGTGGGCTAAAAATTTGGAGGATTTTTGTAATTTTTCTAGTGACAAATAGTTTCTTTCTTCAAGCGAAAATGGTCAGAGTATACTCTTTGTAAGTCCATGAAAATGACCCCAGACTATAACCTTTGCGTGCCGGAAATTAGGATTGTCTATTATCCAAACCGATATATACTCGTATGTGTGTGTGTGTGTAGCATACCTACGATATGTACAGTTTTATTTATTTGTTATTACGTTCATTTTACCTTTTCTAAATTTATCAAATCGACGGCAGATCGATTGTACTATTACACCTTATTTACAATTCGTACAACTCTACTACTGAACGTATTCGGACAATGTTGGTAGTTTTTTTTTTTTTTTTTAAATCAATGCATTGAATTTAGCTACTTTCAAGGTGATATCAGAAATTTATTATTTAAATTATTGACTTTGTAAAACATTTTTGTACAAAAAAAACAATTATTTAAAAATTCATTCATTTTTTTTTTAAATTTTCAATGACTACACCTATAATTATGCTGTTTTAAATGTTTTGTTTAGTATCGACATTTTCACATTTTATTATTTATTTCGAAAGTTGGAAAATTCATTGCAAAAAAAAATTATTTCCGATATTTATGTGTACTTTGCATGAAGTCGTCGTAATTATATTGTACTTTATTTATATTTTATTTATAATGGTATGTTTGAAACTTTTATAGTTTTTGGTTGAAATTTAAAAAAAAAATTCATAAACCTTATTTGGGGCTAAACGAATTTCGAAAACTAAATAGTTTTATGCTAAATTGGATTTGACCAACACCTATAATAGTGATAGAAAATCATAGAAAAGGTGTTTCTTATTAAAAAATTATTATTAGTGAAAAATCTTAGGGACCTTAAAGCTAAATCCTAGTTAATTATAATCAATAAGAACACGAGAACCCATCTAGACTTTCGGAACAAATAAATCAATATTCTCCCTTGTCTCATCTAAACTTTTATGTATATTGTGTGGTATAAGAGTAATGATACTAATTTTTTCTTTACTTGAAATTGGTATAATTTCAAGTAACATTAGTACTCAAATTTATATTCTAGGCGCCATGATCCTAAAGGCTATTTGGCGACAAAGTTTTTTTTTTTTTATTTATTTATTTAGATATTTACAACTACAACATAGTAATAAGCAAATTTTTGCAATAGTATTAATTAACTTGATAGGTTGTGGGGAGTAAACATCCAATGAAGTTCCTCTTGCTAGCGTGTGTTTCTGTTAGGCCTCAGTATTTAAGTAAATTACGCGACCAGTCACGCTTAAGTCTTCGATGGGTATTTCTAGGGAAGGAAATGGAGGATAGTTCTTGAACAAGAGGATTATAATGATTGAGGGCACGGGAACGGAACTTTTTATAACGAGATACAGCCACATCAAAAACAAATGGGACTTTAAGATCACGATGAATAACAGTATTGCGAACATAAAAGGGGGCATCGACAATTGTACGGAGTATTTTTGATTAAAGGGATTGGATTCGACGGGAATTAGAAGGCTTAGTAGATCCCCAGAGTTCTAGTCCGTATGTCCATATGGGTTTCAGTAAGGTATTGTATAACAGAACTTTGCTGTCTAAAGTAAGTTTGGAACGTTTGTCTAGAAGTCGAAGTAGTTTTAGGTATCGTCTTTTCAGTTCTTGTCTTTTAAGTCTTGTATGTGGGTTCCATGTCAAGCGTTTGTCTAAGTACAATCCTAGATACTGAGCTTCGGTGTGTTGAGGTATGGCACTGCCATTAAGGTATATGGGAGGGTATGTTTTACGACGGAGAGTAAAAGTTACCTGGATAGATTTACGTTCATTGACTTTTATTGGGTTTGGATTTGGATTTGGAGAGTTTCGGAAGCATGTTGCAGATTTTCGCTAGATGCAAGGCAGGCCGTATCATCGGCGTATGTAGCAAAGTGGCGACAAAGTAGAATGGAAAGAAGTGTTTTTTTTTGGGAATTTGCTTAGGACTATATCTAAATGGAATTCGAATCCACGACCTCCTATATGGTAGTCCAATACACTAACAACTGTGCTGCCTGGTCGGCCCCAAGACTGAAAAACAACAACAATTTTATTTCATCAATGTTTTTCCCGTCAAATATGGTAATTTTCCTTGATTTTTTCCCGTCAGAAGCTGTGCTGAGAGGCTTTATCGGGAATCACCTTCAGTTCCCCAGTTACACTCTTTTGGATATTATAGACAGTACCAAGATGACATCTTTTCAAATTTTTTTTATTTGGGGCACAGAAAAAGATACATGGTCTGAGTCCACGTTAGTGAACCACAGGAATACCTTTTTCTGCAAACAAATCGTTAATGGTGATGCCCGTGTGACAGGGGTCGCTGTCATTGTGGAGTATCAGAGTGTCTGCAACTTAGATTATAGAAGAACTGGATAGGCCTCTACACAAAAATTGTGGCACAATTTTGTTGGCAATACATTTGTAAGAACGCACCCACATGCAAAATAACAGAACCGGCGTAAATTGTTGGGGGCCAATTTTAAACTTTTCAGTATGTGGTTGAAGCGGTTCGTTTAAAATCATTTTCATATGTGATGTCATTTATGCTTTAACAAATAGATTTTTTAATATTGCGGGTTTTGTTGTTTAATGGAATTAGTTTCGGAGATTTGCAATAAAACACAGTATTTTTTTTAAAAATATTATTTATTTCACTATATATTATTTATTAAAACGGAAGAATTATAAATTGTAAGTTATTTGATTATATCAAAAATGCAAAATTAATTAAATGACAGAATGTGATATTATATTGAAATTAAAACCACACCACAACTTAGTAAATATAAATTTTAATGTTAAACAATATTGAAAGCTTCTTTATATTGTAATATAAACGTGTGTTTATGTATTGAAATGGTAATTAAAATAGGCATTGTGCATTTAAATTAAATTAAAAAATAAAGCATTAATTAAATAGAATATTACATCAAATATTTAACATTATAGCAAATGCTTTAAAACTAATTTACAAGGTGAAAAATTTAATATGCTTAAATAATTAACAACTTATATTCTAAAAAAATTAAAAACATTATTATTTAGTAAATGCATTACAAAATGGTCTAATAGAGCAAGCCAAACAAAAGCACAAATCCAAACAAATTTATTTAAATAATAAGCCTACTGAATAAACTTTATTTATTTTGACATAATAAAAACAGCAAATGGAAAACAGACTAAAAAATTCGTTCCCTTAAATTTTCTTACACACACTTTACGTACGCCAGCACTGTACTATTTTCTGGTAAACATTGAACTGTCAACATCACATTTGTTTACATTTATTGAATGACGAACTTTTCAATTTTTAATTACTTTTTGGACTAAATAAATCATTAAAATCCATTTAGGCACATCGTAAACTAAATTTTTGTAAATTTATGTTGTAAAAATAAAGATGTCAACTTACCGAAAGAAAGAAATTCCCGACTTCCTTATTCCGTTGAATTACCAGCAACCCTTTATAAAACACTTCATTTTATGAAATAAAAACTTCCTATTAAATATTATCAACAACAAAAGTATTTATATAATTACTTACTTTTTCGTAAAATACTTCAAAAAACATAAAAACTTCACTATCACTTGCACTTTCTGATAAGTGCCAAAATAATCACTCATTCTAATACTTTCATGGAGTTTTTTAAAACTCTCCGAAAGTCTACAACATTGAGGCGCTACATATTTAAATGATATTTACGAAATAAATAAACCTAAAATACAATTCCATTTCATATGGAAAGATTATACAAAAACTAAAAATTGCCTATCGTTGTGTTTAAACGAAAACTAGATGTCAGTGGGTGTCATGTCTACATACAAAAATCTACACACAAATATGCAAGCGCTACGATTTCTCGCCGCTTTTGCAATAATTCAGCCAGAAAATTACGTATACATATACGGAAATCTGACGTACGGACCTATCCAGATATTCTTTAATATAAGATCCAAGTGTGTGAAATGTCAGATCTGACACGAAGAGCACTTTTTCTGAGCCTTTCAAGGATTACTCATCAGCTTCAATATTAATCGACGCTCTGGTCTCATAAACACCCTTATTCGTTCCACGTTTGTTTCAGTTTTCGATGTTAAAGGTCTTTCTGAGCGAAATTCGTGTTTCACTGCTTTTCGGCCTTCAAAAAGGATTTTGTGTTCTTGATAAACAATGTTCGCCATAGACTCATTGTAATTTTTCGTTAGTCAAAAACGTGAATAATCAAGCTTAACACAAATTTTTGATTGCACATTGTTGCTTCAAATTTTTCGGTTCCATTTTTTTTAACGTACTACAAAAACACAACTTCAATTATCACGCTCTATAGGGTCGCCTAGTTACATCGAATCTCGTTGAGTCTAGCATCATTCAATAGACGGCAAATAGCTATACGGGGTGTCTGGTGGCTCAGGTGACTAATAGCAATTTCAACCGCCGCTTTTATTTCGCACAGCTGTACATAATACGTAGCAATTTTGTATAAACAGATCTCACTACGATGATCACAGATTTGGGTGGCATTGACTTCGATAACTTCGAAGAAAGTTGTGTTGGGGTTGGTTGCCGCATTCGTGAATAGGAGTAAAAATTCTTCGGGTACCGCCCATTTGTTTGAAAAAAAAGTTTCCTACGGTAGTTGCCATCTTAAATATATCCTAGAGATGTAGATATTCTTAACACCACTCCTAACCACGGCCCAGATGGGCAATCTCGATGCGAAAGGGAAATTTGGAAATGCAGAGAGAAAGTGATTGATAATATTTATTTTATAAAAAAAAATCTATTAGCAATAATCTTAGAGCTTTCTTTCTTCAACATACTACCTTATCGTAAATGCATATCTCTCCCAACGTCATTTCCAAGTTCCAATTAACTCAGAATCCTCTTCGAGCCGAGGTCCCCCAAGGCAGTATTCTTGGTCCCATTTTATATAATATTTATATCCATGACATCCCATCTGATCCTAATACACTATCATTACTACTTATGCAGATGAAACGGCCATACTAGCTACCCATACAAATCCTGACATAGCTTCCAACAATTTACAATCCCATATGCACAACCTTCAATCTTTGTTTAAGAGATGGCGAGTGAGGGTAAATGAACAGAAGAGTGCTCACATTACTTTTACACTTTATCAAGGAAAACCTACTCCTTTATACCTTAATAGCACAACATGATTCCACAATATGATAAAGTGCGTTTTTTGGGACTTTACCTGGACAAGAGATTAAAATGAAACCCACTTACTAGACTAAAAAGAGTTGAAGCTAACGGACGTTACCTACAACTTCTTAGACTACTGGACAAATGCTCGAAACTAACAATCAAAAGGTAAACTTCTAACCTATTTGGACATATGGAATTGAACTTTGGGGTTCAGCGAAACGTTCCAATTCTTATCGTGTGCAGGCCTTCCCATCCAAAATCTTCCGTAAAATTTATGATACCTCCTTTTATGTAATACGTGTACATCGTGATCTAAATATTCCCTTTGTTCAGGACCTGAGCATTTCCCGGTATCAAAAATTTCACTCCCGTTTACGCTATCATCATAATCCACTTGTGAGAGAATTCTCCTGTATTGACCTCCCCGGAAACACTCATCGGAGACTTAAGAGGCAATGGCCTAGAGATTTTCTAGAGGAATCTAACTTCCGTTAGTTGGGGAAACGCCGATGGGTGTTTAATCCCACTTCATGATGCACAAGATTGTAAATTCAAATGTTATGTAAATCTGCTTGTTACAATAAAATTGTAGTTGCAGTTCAAAAAAAATTGAGCAATAATCTTAATGTTACACAGCAATTTTTTTCCATAATTAAACTTGAGCCTGTGTCGTATTAATATGTTTTCTTTTTTTGTTATATATATTTGCAGACCACCGATATAAAAAAACCTATGACATACGCCTTCGATGACAAAAATGATGTTCCAACAAAAAATAATACCCAATTAACGGGTATGCCGGTGGTAGCTGCCACAGCAACTATTCACAAGTACAAAATTAGATCAGGTGAAACCGGTGGGATTGCAGCCGCTGTAAATGCATCGCTCCCACTACACGAAAATAAATCTCAATATAGACGTCGACTATCATTAGAGGAAGCGCTGAAAATTAGCAATCCAAACGAATGCGGCCATGGGAAGGACGGAGAAATATTCGTTATTAGTACAAATCGTAGTGGAGAAACACTACCGTGGACAACATCAACGGCAACACAAACGGTCGATCGGACTGCTTGTGACCCAGTCACCACCAATAGTATAAATCCAGTCATACTAGACAATTACGCCACCGAGACGAACAATGAATTCCATTATATCCACTCAACAGCTAATCTGAGCACTGGAAGTCTAAACAAAAATGGATCAACAGCGAAACTACTACCGGTACTGGATGATCAGTCATCCAAACAGGTGAGTTTCATTTTTCTTTCTTTCTTTTTTACTTTAAATAGTTCATCGGAATATCAATTTGTAAAATTTTTATAATGTATAAAATCTGTCCTAATATAATATGAATTTGGCCTTTTTCAATTACTACATCCGATCAATATTACGCATCCAGCAATTCCATGATTTCAAATTCGTATGCACTTTGATGTTGTGTGTGGATGTGTACTAAAGTTTTTTTTTTTAATAATAATGTCAACGTACTAAAGTTAAATATTGTTGTTTTGTCATAATAATAAAATTAATATTTGTATATGACCTGTTTCCGTTAGAGGATAATCTTATCATACGATTATATGGTATAAGTGCACATGTGTTCGAATGAAGTTTTATTAAAATATTTACTTTACCTTATCGTATATTAACGTACACATAGAAAAATTACTCTAACAATTTAATTTTTCAAATTGTTTCATATAAATTCTCTCAAAATGAATTTGATAATTTTGATCGAAAAATATCATCGAATAATTTGGAATTTGATAAATATTTACAGAAAGTCAGTTTTTATTGAAATAATTTAGAAAATGCCAATAATAAGTTTTTCCTTTTATTTTTTTAATAAAATTTTCTACTTTAGGGTTGATTTAATTTCAATTATAATAATTTTTCGCAATATAAGGAAATTGACTAGTTTTCTAGAACAAATTTGATGCTAATGAAAATTATATTGAATATTTTCCATGCGAAACATGGGTTGACAGGTGCAAAATCATTTCTGGTCGATTTGTATGTTTAATCGAGCCGCTATAATATTTCGTTTCACTTTTTCTATATAATATTATTTATGAACATTTTCTAATATTTTTTTTGTGTGAATTTAATATTCCAAATTTTCATTTACCCAAAAAAAAAATGGTGTGTTTTATGCTAAATTGGATTTGACTAACACCTATAATAGTGATAGGAAATCATAGAAAAGGTGTTTCTTATTAAAAAAAACTATTATTATTGAAAAATCTTTGGGATCTTAAAGCTAAATCCTAGTTAATTATAATCAATAAGAACACGAGAACCCATCTAGACTTTCGGAAAAAATAAATCAATATTCTCCCTTGTCTTGTCTACATTTTTATATATTATGTATGGTATAAAAGTAATGACACTAATTTTTTCTTTGCTTGTTTGGGATAATTTCAAGTAAGATTAGTATTGAAATTTATATTCTAGGCGCCACGACTCTAAAGGCCGTTTGGCGACAAAGTAGAATGGAAAGAAGTGTTTTTTTTGGGAATTAGATTAGGACCATGTCTAAATTGGATTTGAACCCACGACCTTCTAGATGGTAGTCCAATACGCTCATAGAACCGGCCCCAAGACTAATTTTTTTTTCAACAACCATTTTATTTCATCAATATTTTTTCCGTCAAATATGGTAATTTTCCTTGATTTTTTCCCGTCAAATATGGTCGCAGCTGTGCTGAGAGGCTTTATCGGGAATCATGTTCAGCTCCCCAGTTACACACTTTTAGATATTATAGACAGTACCAAGATGACATCCTTTCAAATATTTTTTACTTGGGGGACAAAAAAAGATACATCGTCTGAGTCCACGTTAGTGAACCACAAGAATACACAAAAATTGTTAGTGAACCTCTACACAAAATTACCGAATTTTGTTAGCAATAAATTCGTACAACGCACCCCCATGCAAAATAACAGAAACGGCGTAAATCGTTGGGGGCCCATTTTAAACTTCAGTATGCGATTGAAGCGGTTCTTTTAAAACCATTTTGATATGTGATGTCATTTATGCGTAAACAAATAGATTTTTTTAATATTGCGGGTTTTGTTGTTTAATGGAATTAGTTTGTAAATTTGCGATAAAACACAGTATTCTATTTATTTATTTATTATATTTTCATTTTATTTATTACAACAGAATGTGATGGTGACAGCAAATGGAAAACATACTGTAAAATTCGTTCCCTTAAATTTTCTTACACACACTTTACATTCCCCGGCACTGCACTATTTTTTCGTACACATTGAACTGTCAACATCACATTTGTTTACTTTTATTGAATGACGAACTTTTCACTTTTTAATCACTTTTTGGACCAAATAAATCATTGAAAGCCATTTAGGCACATCACAAAACTAAATTTTTGTTAATTTATGTAGTAAAAATGAAGATGTCAACTAACCGAAAGAAAGAAATTCCCGGCTTCCTCATTTTGTTGAATTACCAGCATTTTATGAAATTAAAACTTCCTATTAAATGTTATCAGCAATATAATTATTTATATAAATACTTACTTTTGCGTAAAATACTTGAAAATAAATAAAAACTATACTTTAACTTGTACTTTCCGGTGTGAATATTATTTATGCAAATTTTTTAATGTATTTTTTTTCATATTTTATTTATGTGCATTTAATATTTCAAATTTTCATTTACCTAAAAAAAACGGTGTGTTTATTTTTGAGCGGAATAAAGCCTAATTTTCATTATTCAATTTAAGTATTTTATAAGTAAGCAAACTATAAGTACGGAATTACTACTGACAAGTTCAGTATCTTCACAATTAAGTTAATCTGTATTAGTAGGCATACTACATACACCACTCAATGGTCAAAATATAAAATTACATAGAGTTTAGGGCATACATTTTTTTTTTAAATTAGAAAGCTAATTGACTAGTGATGAAAAACATGTGCACTCTTCCTCCTGACTTATAGAGATCAATAAGGGTCATATCATCACTTTTGGAAATTCATAAGGAAGAAAGTGAGTGTGATATAAAATAGCTTTACTTTGTTCGCTCTACATTAAAACTACAGAATTTAAATGTCGATTTTGAGTGAAGAAAATGGTTTGAAAATCGAAGTTGGTTAATTAGACTTTCTTTTTTATGGCAACTACTCTCGTCTTCTATAACATTCCATTGAATGGCACACAACATATCTTATTAATATAAAAACTATTGCTCTTCTACTGCGTAGTAATTTCCCAGGAATTATACAATTTTTTACAAATTATTTTTTTAAACCTTCTAAAATATATTTTCTGTAAATTATTTTGATAAAATTATTAGAATTTATTATTTATTTATCATAAACAATTTAGCACATGACATAAAGTGTCAAAAATTTTGTCAAATTCTATTACTCAGCTATAAGTTAAATAGTTTGAAAGTTTTTTAAGGCATTTATTTCTAGATGCTGGAGATTCGAACTCATGATCGCAGACGTTCCGAGTGTCGGTAAATCAGAGCATGTCGTTTGCAAATATTTACTCACAATACCAAAGAAACCATGATAATCTGATAGTTTGTTTATAGTCCATAGAAAATATTTGAAGAACAATATACAAATAAATTCTAATTAAAACGACGGCCTCATTAAAGTATATTAACACCTACCATATTCCTAATCTAATATAATACGATTTATCACAGTAAATATTTATCCGAAGCGGTCTCGTCGGAATCGTTTTGATTTTAAGAGAAATATTTACTTTTCGTCTTTTCCTATGATTATATCATACCATAAATTTTGGCATAGTTAATTGCAGCTATTTTACGTATATTTATACTTGGAAATTGCTATTTTCAAATTGATCGATATCGTTCGTTACTAATTGGTTTATTAGAAAATAAAATAATTGATTATTGTTTGTTTGTCATTAAAGCGATTTTATCTGCAGTGCAATGCAAAATATTTAAATATATTTTCTGATAATTTGAACAGGCTTCTCTAATAAAATAAATTCAAATTTTTGGCGGAAAAAATCTGTTTTTGTTTTTGTTTGGTAATTGAAAGGAAGTAATATCGTTCATGTTATTTCCTAATAAAATTGGATCAAAGACTTCAATTTCTTGTCGAATATTGTTCTTTAGATCTTGCATTGTGTTCTTGGATACACTTTTCCTTTCAAATACAATAGCTCCAAAGAAAAAAGTCCAACGATGCTTTATATTTTTTATAAGCACTTCTCGGTTTTTTATAAATTACATGAGGGTCTTCTGTGCCCCAGGTTCGACATTTTGTATTTTCAAAGTAGCCGTCGATGTGAAAAGGTGCAAAAAATAACTGTCCAATTGACGAATATTCTGGGTTGCATATGGTCCAATAGATTAAATAATTTCGTGACTAAAATTGTACTACTAATGAGAGTTGGAAGATTCTGATAAATGTCGGAGTCACCGTCCCTTTAGTCTCCGATAACTGTTTTCGGCTAGAGGTTAATAGAAAAAAGCTAAAAGCAGGCACCAACAATTTGGCGGAGGATTTCAGTTTGTAAGGACTGGACAGGATTGGAATTGAAACGTTTCGTAGAACTTCAAAGTATAATTCTATAAGTCCAAATAGGTTTTATAATTATTTTGTACGTTAAAAGTTGACTATTTATTATTAGTTCGATAAGTTTCCCAGTAGTATAAATAGTTGGTAGATAATGTCTGTTAATTTGTGGATTCCAGATTAATCTCGTGACTAGGTAAAGTCCTACGTAACGCACTTTATCACATTGTAGAATTATGTTGCCATTAAGGTATAAAGTGGTAGGTGGCACTTCTTTGTACATTTACCATCACTCTCCATCTCCTTAACTACGATTGAAGATTGTAGATATGGGATTGTAAATGACCGAAAGCTGTGTCAGTGGCAATATTAGTTTGAGAGTCAGATGGAATGTCGTGTTTATAAATATTGTATAAAATGGGACCAAGCATACTACCTTATGGAACTCCAGCGAACATAGAATATATATCTCAGGATTCTGTATTAATTGCTCCTTTAAAGTGCCGTTGGGATGGATATAAATTTATGTATAGTTTAGCGATTGGTTCAATTACTGAAAATTTCCAGAGTACGGGTGAAGAGGCTTTCTAGAAATTACCATTAAAAATGTATGTAAAGAAAACGAACAATTTTTTTTGGAAACTAAATTTTTTTGCACTGTCCAACTTTGAAGTGACAGTTTATATTGGGTTATTCGGAAAGTAATTTCGGCTTTTCCCAACAGAGGACTTAATTGTATTTTTCACAACCAACTTCACACTTAAGCCGCATAATCATATGTATTTTGACAGCTGACATAGTAAGGATTGCTTGTGAATAAATTCGATTGATTCTGCGTAGTAGTTTTTGGTTGATATCCTTTTAAATATGGAAAGTGAAAAATAGCATTTTCGGCATATTTTACATTTTTACTATAGAAAAGATAAAAATGCTGTACAAGCAAGAAAAAAATTATCCGATGTGTTAGGTGAGCGCCAGTGCCAAAACTGGTTTGCAAAATTTCGATCCGGCAATTTTGATCTCGAAGATGCACCACGTTCTGGAAGGCCAGTTGAAGCTGTTGAAGACACAATAAAGGCATTAATTGATGCAAACCGGCGATTAACAACTCGTGAGATCGCTGAGAGAATTAATTGATAGAATTCGACCATTCATGATCATTTGAAACGGCTAGGTTTTATCTCAAAGCTCGATATTACGGAAAAAAATTTGTGCCGTCGCATTGACGTTTGTCATTTTCTTCTGAAACGCCAAGAAAATATTCTATGGGGACGAGAAACGGATTGTCTACAATAATGTTAAGCGCAAAAAATCTTGGAGTAGAAAAGATGAACTGAATCAAAGCACTTCGAAAGCCAATATTCATCAAAAAAAGGTTATGCTTTCTGTTTGGTGGGATTTCAAAGGAATCGCGTCTACCGAGCAACACAACGATCAATTCTGAAGTGTACTGTCATCAGTTGGACAAATTCAATGATTCACTTAAAGAAAAAAGCCCAGAATTGGTCAATAGGAAAGGTATAGTGTTCCAACAGGATAATGCGAAACCACATACAAGTTTGACCACTCGCAAAAGCTTTTAGAGCTTGGCTGTTATATACTGCCACACCCACCATACTCTCCATAGCCCTAGCACCTTCTGATTATCATTTGTTCCGGTCTCTACAAAATTGTTTAGATGGTAAAACGTTTAATTCAAAGAGACGGTTAAAAATCACTTGGATCAGTTTTTTGCCAGCAAAGACCAAAAATTATATGAACGTGGAATCATGCTACTGCCAAAAAAATGGCAAAAGGTATTGGATCAGATTGGATAATATTTAATTAAATAAAATAAGAAAATCGTCTTTCATTTTTATAAAAAAATATTGGGTTGTTTGGAAAATTACTTTCCGAACAACGTAATATTTTGTGTTCATTAAAACTGAAATATTTATTTAAAAAAAACAAAATTACGTTTCGAAGTATGATTTTATATCAAAATAAATTCCACAAATACATAAATATCAAGAATTTAGCTTTTATCTAGTGTTGATACTTAAACCTGTAGTTTTTTTTATATTACTTTTATTAAAATAGAAAAAATTGGACTTATTATTAGGTGGATTGCTAGCATTTCAGCCAATATATTCGCTTATATTCACACGTTTCTCATACTTTCGTGGATATCATACCACCATTCCTAATCAAATATTATCGAACCTTTCATAATATTATAGTTTTGGTAAATTTTCTATAAGAAAATCCGACAATATGATGACAGTTTATAGAAGTTTTCTTTTCTTAAATAATTCCCTAATAAATGTCGTACTATTATTTAATATACGAAATAAAGTCAAAAAGTTTGAACAAAACAAAGCCAGACAAAATATATATTTTTTCCCTTCCAAGTTATTTGCAACTCCATCATTAATAAAGAAAATTTTTTGTGTGCGAAAGAAAACTTCAAAAATATTAATAAGAGTTGAATGAAACATTCAACAAGACTATGAACCCTTTCAACTAAGTAATAAAGAATAATTCGTAGTTAATTTTTTATTAAGTTGAGGTCTTTTCGTAAGACTATGAACCTTTCTTTTTTTCTGATTTCCTCCTAATGAAACTAATAGTATGGGCTAAAATCCATTAGCAAAGGCTAGAGAGTAACGTTTTTATATTCGGTTCTGTATGATTACGCGTATTTTTCCCTTGTGACTTGAATAGCCAGAAACCTTTTTAGGCTTTGGTCAAAAAAACCTAACGAAAATTCGCGATGAAATCAATGAACTGTGCACTAAAAGTATTGATCTAATAATTTGCTGGTTATTATATAATAATCGGCGTACATTTATTTCGATGATAGACTCTTCGGACGCGGATAGGGGGTGTATTTATAACAGCAGTAGTCCCACTAATGATTATTTGAATTGCTGCATCAAAAACGAAAAATAATCACCCATCGCTAAACAAACTTTCCACTTCTTCGAACGTGACTCTACGATAGCTACAAATTTCCGTTAAGCAAAATCTATTAATCACTTTATTATTCGATTAACTGTTGGCCAATGTGTATATTTGATCAAACCCGGCAAAATGTTATAATCATAATGGTTTGAGATCGATATTACAACCGGACATATACCTCACTCACTACCTGCTTGAAATGTTAGCGATTATGTGAAAATAAGAATTAATGTCTTAATACATGAAGAAATTGATAGACAAGATTTATGCTTAAACAAATCTCTTTTTTTTGTTACTTCCTAAAATTGAATAATTATGCATAATCACATTCTACTCTGAAGATTTATATGGGCGAGGCGTGGCATAAAAGTAATGAGACTGATTTTTATTAATTTTTATGTTATCCGCTTCAAAATATTTAGTTTGCTTGGGCAACTATTCAGCGGCGCTAATGTGTTTTCCACTCACAAGGCTTCAAGAGGCATCGGCTTCAGCTCCTCGGTTGAATGTTATCGACAGTATCAAGATGACAGCCTTGCAGGGGTTTTTTTTTTTATCTTTTAGGACAGTAACATTATATTATTTAACATGACTTATCTGTCGTTAAACATAAAACCACGAGTTGCCTATGACCATAGGGATTGAGTTACGCTCAATCAACGCACCACCATTACTGGCAGTTTACAGTCAGTAACCAGTTACAAGCTGATTACTCCAACAGCTAGTGGCGAGGCCTATGGAGCATCGTGATTCCCGTCATACCAATTTTTGTTTTAAGAGTACTTCGGTTTGCATTCCACCCATTGAGGGGTGAATCCCTAGGCACCAAGACCAAAATCGACTTTGGAAAGTATAACCAAAATCGACCTTGGTCTTTCAGCCGGTTGTAGCCACCTTGCGTGCCATTTACACACTCATTCACGCACCATTCTCGCTTCCTCTCAAAAAGTACCACGGCAAATCTATTAAGGCATTCCTTTCTCCCCTCCCACACTCTCGTCAAAACTCCACTCACATCCACACTCTCATCATTCACCACGATTCCACATGCACCTAAGTCACGCAAGTCCCTGTACAGTCCACACTCAATGAGAAGGTGCTTGGCACTCTTCTCCGCCGCCTCACAAGGGCATCTAGACCACGCCTATACAAGAACCCATTCATACTGTCATGCGTCGTGAGTAAATACCCAAGGTGGCATGTGCATCTATCAACATGTGCGGCGTTGCTAAATTTCATACATTCTATTCAGGACCAGTACACGCCGCTTGCGTGTGCTAAAATCCTGAACATCTTCATTCATAACCGTACAACAAGCAAGCGGGATGCTCCGCCGTAGATTGTAGTGAATGCTCCCAGGCAGCTATCTTTGGGGACAGCTAATCACAGGAATCCATTTCTTCGACAAAAATGCACTGATGGAGATAGCCGTATCATAGAACCATTGCCATGATGGAGCATCCAACTTCGATTTGCCGAAAATAACCCTTTTTCTAAGCCTTTCAAAAATTTCTCTATACAAGAGTATCCAAAACGTTTCACAATTTTATCATCTTTCCATGTTGAAAGCCTTCTTGAGCGAGGTTCGTCTTCCACTATTTGTCACCCCTCCAATAAATGCTTTATGCCACTGAAAGAATCGTTGCCACTTTTCGTAAGTCAAACTCACGAATAGACCAATCTGTACACAAAATTTGGCAGTAACGCACTACAAAAACTCAATAGGGTCATGTAGTTACTAGATAGGCTGATATACAAGCTATTTGTAGGGGTAGTTCACAGTATTACAAGATCGCTGTAGGTGATGCTAGTGTCATTATTTTTCTTTAACAACTCGAATTGAAATTATTTTAACTTCAAGAACTTATTTTTTTTAGTTATGATTACCATTGCAGTCAGTAAAAGAAGCTTTGCTTGAGAATCTTGAAAGAAAAGCTTTTAAGGTTCAAATCAAGTTAATATAAGGTGTCCCAAAATCATGCATGATAATCCAGTTTTTTGTGCCTAAATTGCAAGATATGAATGTGCACGACATGTGGTTTCAACAAAACGGTGCCACATGCCATACAGCCGGAGAAACAATTTAATTACTGACATCCCGTTTTGGTGATCAGAATTGGTCGCCCAGATCAACGATTTAACGCCGTTGGACCTTTTTCTTTAGGTTTTTTGTGAAGTCTAAGGTTTATGCCAACAAGCCCACGACCACCCACTTATTGAAGGAGGAATTTTGAGCGCTGTACCAACGATATTCAGCCATATTTATGCAAAATGGTCATGGAAAAGTTCAACAAAAGAGTGCGCCTTTGTGCCAACAAAGCCACGGAGGCCATTTACCCGATACGCTATTCTGTACATAACCCTACATTGTTTACTTTATGAATTATTAAATAAAACTACAATTTTTAATTATAAACCTTTGTTTTCTATCAAAATTACTTCTTGCGTGATACACGTATTTGGAACACCCTTTATATATTTACTACACTTTATGCTGTGATCATGTGCACTTATTCTCCAAGTAAGAAATATTTTCTCAAGTTAAGTTAAGATTTGCGGACGTGAAGTTTTGTCTGCGAAGTTAAAATTGTAGCAAAACGCATATCAGATCATATTTAAAGGGACTATGACATTGTTTAATACGAAATATGAAGTTTATGGTTTTTTTGTACGTGTTATTTTACTGAGAATACTTTATGAAATGTCGCGCCGTCTATTTTTTTTACTAGTATTTAATGTTTTGACTAATATAAGAAAGAATCTCAAGTTTTCTTTTTTTTCTCTCATTAAATACGTGCTATTCTCACTAAGTTATGGTAGGTAACCGTGACGGAAATAAGGCACTGGAAACATGGATTCGTTATCCGATACTTAGTATTGTAATTTTTATTTGTGTTCAGTTTCAAGTAAGATGATAATGTAGCAGACGTTTTCTTTCGAATATGCACATATGCATGCACACCTTTCGGAAATTATACCAGTGAAGGGACCAAAGCAGAAACCAGAAATATTACGTCTCCAATGAGTATAAGCTTATATTCATTGGAGACGTAATATTTCATCAAAATTATGGAGACACGAAAAAATTTATAACTAATAATAATATTGCATTTTCGTGGCAAATAACTTTTTGCTAATAATTACGTGCTTCATTCGCAAGCGGCTCACAGTGTGAATTGTCGTTTTTTCCTTAAGAAAAAACTAAATTTTTTTTCACTTTTTATTCAAAAATTAATCCAAAATATAATTTGCTTTATTAGTTACAACTGTCTGTCAGCGTTCTGGCAGCTTATCCAACCCCCTGGAAAAGAAGTCCTCGTTTTTGGACGCAAATTAGTCTTCCACTGCCATTTCAACACCCTCAATTTATATATTCATTTCCATCAAGAAAGTTTTGCAGCGATCTGAACAGATGATAGTCAGATGGTGCAATATCTGGAGAATATGCTGGCTGAGCCTGAGTTTCCCAAGTCAAATCTGCAATTTTTTGTCATGGTGAAGAATTACACCCTTTCTGTTGGCCAAATATTGACGTTTACGTTGAATTTGTTTATTCAAAAAAACCAGGTTGCGAATAGTAACGATCAGCATCGGCCATGTAATTTTCTTTCAGCAACTCATAGTGGACAATACCCTTCCGATCCCACCAACAACACAGCATAACTTTCTTTTGACGCACGTCAGCTTTGGGTGTGGCCGGTGGCGTCTCCCCTTTGTAAACATATCCCCTTTTTCTTACCACATGTTTATAAACTATGCACTTTTCATCACCAGTCACCAAGCGGTCCAAAAATGGTTCCCTTTTGTGACGAGCAAGATTTGAAGAACATATTGAAACAGAGAGTTTAGACAAAACCAAGCCTTTTAATGTACTCTAAAGCAGTAGTCTGATAAATTCCACGCTTGTAGGCCATGGTATATGTCCTGATCAAACTGCGTAGCACTTCGTCATTGACATTTGATGGCCACCCTGATCTGGGTTCATCTTTCAAAGAAAAATCACCCGAACGAAACTTCGTAAACCATCTCTGGCATGTTCGACCTGTTACTGTGTCTTCTCCAAACACGCCACACCAGGTTTTTTTTTGCCTCCATCGCGTTGTTTCCTTTTTGGAACTCATACAACATACAATGCCCTAAGTGCACTTTATCTTCACACATGTTGGCTGTTTTACAAGTTTATAAAAACTGGCAAAAATACGAAAAAATGTGTATAAACTATCAACCATAGTTCACCAAACGAATTCACTCATATAAAAAATAATTTATCTGAATTAAGCCGTTAATAATACTTCAAGTCCTTATCATCTCCTCAGAATTTTTTTTGGGTAAATTTTTGCCACCTTTCATCAATAAACCATAATTTTTTGTTGCTAATCTTTCATCGCGATGAGCTGAGGCTGGAATTTTTTAAAAATTGCACTTTTATTTACATATAAAAACCATAATAACGCAAATAATCTTTCAAATATTAGAGAAAGAATAAATATTGTCACTGACAACACTTATAAAAATATCTTATCGTCTAAAAATATCTTATCTTTATGTATTACACAAAAAAATTATATTACTTTATAAAAAAATCTTAAAAAAATAAGGTTGTCTATTCTGTATATTCTCTATATTTAATAGTGCTATGCCTCGTCGTTAAACAAAATAGCACCAGTCGCCCACGACTATAGGGATTGAGATTACGCTTCCATAACTGAGAATTAGCAGTCAGTAATCAGTTACAAGCTAATTGCCTCAACTGGTGGCGATGAGGCCCATCTTAAACCTCCACTGTCATAAGCAGTGACAGAGCCACAGCCACCACGTAAATGCTATTTCTATGGGCCCCTCGATTCCCGCGGTACCTAATTTTTTTAATAGAGTACTTTAGGTCTGTACCCCGTTCTGTGAGCAATGGTCAGGTAAATTCCTAACCTTTTTCCTCTTCCTTTCTTTCTCCACTATCTCTTATTCTTTCCTCATCATTTTTGTCCATGCACTAACCACCCCCCCCCCCCCCCCCCCTGTAGGGTTTACTAGGGTTTACTATGTGATTATTAAAAGCTTTACTATGAATTTTAATATCACATTTGCCAGCCACGATATATCCACTGTCGGATATCTACTTTTGCCCCTTGTTAGCTATTTTACCTTTTTTGCCATCATTGAGATGAGAAACTAGTATACCATAAACTTAACATCCCGCCGCCGGGGCGAGTGTCTGCATCTATGTTCGGTTTTTGAGCTAATAGTCAGAGGCCATTCTGAATCGTTACGACCATGAGGACTTCGTGTTTTATGTGGGTTGACATTGCCGCCAACTGCCCTAACGAAATTGATCAAACGTAATGTTGGCGAGATCAGCAAGAAGTTTTTGAATTTTATGCAGCATATTTAATTGTTAAGGAGCTTCCCAATGTAAGGAGAACCCGGAAAGATTACGAAAACACACAGGCTTTTATTTTATTTACAAGAATTATAAAAATATTCTTCAGATGGATGAAGAAAGTTTCTCATTTTAGCAGCAAGATACGTGTAACATCTTTTGTGGCAAGACGAGAGAAGGAATTAGTGCCGTAGAAACTTGCGATGCCAAAGTTGAAACAAGAATAACTAAAGCCGTCTACACACAACGCTAGTTTTCGTGCTTGTTTGCCTGCTATATTCGCTGTTTGAAACTTGATTTTGTGATGCGCCTTGGCTTCACACGATGCTTGTTTTAAAGTTGGATTTCTAGCTGGTTTTGATGCTTTTACGGTGACAGTTGGAATATTAACTTTATTTTTAAAAAATTTCATATATTTCACCGGAACATGTACAAAACATAAGGCAAAACGACACTTAAATGGAGATCACGTGACAAGATATTATCTTTTCTCATTGGTTCTCATTAAAACTAGTAACAATACAAGCACAAAAAATAGAACCGGTTCTATTTCTGAAATCTAGCTTGCAAACTATCAGCGGAGCAAGCATTGACATCATTTCTAGCACAACAACTAGTACGGTAGCAAACAAGAAAATAAACAGGAAAAGGAACATCTTGTGAAGCGTGCTGAATAAACAAGCATACAGTTTTTCCGAAGTGGAGGAAGATTTTTGATTAAAAACGATGTTAACTATCAACTCGATAAATCCCCAGTCCTAAATAAGTTTTTTTCGGATATGTGGGTAACAAAAGTATGTAGAGGAAAAGCGATGTAATATCACGTTGACTCGCCTGAATTAGCCCAGTGAGCATAGGACGATGGGGATACCAGTGTGATCTTAAACCCGTCGTAACTCAACGTTCCGGTTACTAAGAAATCGACATGATGCAGTTACGTAGGCTACTATATATATTTCTGGCCTAGGCAACACTAAGTGTTGCCAGGTGCGATCTGACATTTCCATTGGAAAGTTTGACATTTTTTAGCATAAACGTACTCAGAACGTTTTGACGTACGACTATCATTTGTGTTGTTTACAGTGACTTGAAAAAATCAATTTGGCAAAAAAATGGAATTAACTCGTGAACATTTTCGTGCGATCATTTTTCACAACTTTCGACGTGGATTATCACGACAAGAGTGCATCGATGAACTTAAATCTTTGTATGGCTATGAAGCACCATCCTATAGCACTGTGAAAAACTGGTACAACGAATTCAATCGTGGCCGACGCTCGCTCAAAGACGAATTCCGTGAAGGTCGTCCAAAAACAGCCGTTGTTCCAGAAAACATCGATGCCGTACGTGAACTGATAATGCAAGACCGTCATGTGATATACCGTGAGATAGAGGCATGCCTAGGCATTTCTCCCACCAGCATACATTCGATATTGCATGAACACCTGGCCGTAAAAAAGGTTTGTTCTCGTTGGATCCCGCACAATTTGACAATCGCTCAAAAAAAGGCTCGTGTGGATTGGTGTAAAGAAATGCTGAAAAAATACGATCGCGGTGCTTCAAAAGACGTTTATAAGATCGTCACAGGTGACGAATCATGGATCTATGCGTATGAGCCCGAAACAAAACAGCAATCGACCGTGTGGGTCTTCCAAGACGAGTCAAATCCAACGAAAGTTGTTCGTGGAAGAAGCACTTCGAAGCAAATGGTCGCTTGTTTCTTTGGCAAAACTGGTCATGTGGCGACTGTTCCGCTTGTGCAACGTAGGACGGTCAATTCTGAGTGGTACACCACCATTTGTTTGCCTGAAGTCTTCGGAGAAATTCGAAAAACGAACAAGAGAAGTCGAATCATTGTGCACCATGACAATGCGAGCTCTCACACATCGGCTCAAACCAGCGCCTTTTTGACCGGACAAAACGTCGAATTGATGGGTCATCCTCCGTACAGCCCTGACTTGGCACCCAATGACTTCTTTTTATTCCCACACATCAAGAAAAAAATGCGTGGTCAACGATTTTCGTCGCCAGAAGATGCTGTTGAAGCATTCAAAAACCATGTTTTGGAGGTGTCTCAATCGGAGTGGAAAAAGTGCTTCGAAAATTGGTTTGAGCGCATGCAAAAGTGTATAAATCTTGATGGAGAATATTTTGAAAAACAATAAAACCTTTTTCGTTGATAAATATTCGCATTTTCATTATTAGGCCAGAAATATATATAGTAGCCCACGTAATATGGAAAATGAAGTTATTTTTTTTGTGAAATCTGTAAAATCAGTTATACGTGGGCTACTATATATATTTCTGGCCTAATAATGAAAATGCGAATATTTATCAACGAAAAAGGTTTTATTGTTTTTCAAAATATTCTCCATCAAGATTTATACACTTTTGCATGCGCTCAAACCAATTTTCGAAGCACTTTTTCCACTCCGATTGAGACACCTCCAAAACATGGTTTTTGAATGCTTCAACAGCATCTTCTGGCGACGAAAATCGTTGACCACGCATTTTTTTCTTGATGTGTGGGAATAAAAAGAAGTCATTGGGTGCCAAGTCAGGGCTGTACGGAGGATGACCCATCAATTCGACGTTTTGTCCGGTCAAAAAGGCGCTGGTTTGAGCCGATGTGTGAGAGCTCGCATTGTCATGGTGCACAATGATCCGACTTCTCTTGTTCGTTTTTCGAATTTCTCCGAAGACTTCAGGCAAACAAATGGTGGTGTACCACTCAGAATTGACCGTCCTACGTTGCACAAGCGGAACAGTCGCCACATGACCAGTTTTGCCAAAGAAACAAGCGACCATTTGCTTCGAAGTGCTTCTTCCACGAACAACTTTCGTTGGATTTGACTCGTCTTGGAAGACCCACACGGTCGATTGCTGTTTTGTTTCGGGCTCATACGCATAGATCCATGATTCGTCACCTGTGACGATCTTATAAACGTCTTTTGAAGCACCGCGATCGTATTTTTTCAGCATTTCTTTACACCAATCCACACGAGCCTTTTTTTGAGCGATTGTCAAATTGTGCGGGATCCAACGAGAACAAACCTTTTTTACGGCCAGGTGTTCATGCAATATCGAATGTATGCTGGTGGGAGAAATGCCTAGGCATGCCTCTATCTCACGGTATGTCACATGACGGTCTTGCATTATCAGTTCACGTACGGCATCGATGTTTTCTGGAACAACGGCTGTTTTTGGACGACCTTCACGGAATTCGTCTTTGAGCGAGCGTCGGCCACGATTGAATTCGTTGTACCAGTTTTTCACAGTGCTATAGGATGGTGCTTCATAGCCATACAAAGATTTAAGTTCATCGATGCACTCTTGTCGTGATAATCCACGTCGAAAGTTGTGAAAAATGATCGCACGAAAATGTTCACGAGTTAATTCCATTTTTTTGCCAAATTGATTTTTTCAAGTCACTGTAAACAACACAAATGATAGTCGTACGTCAAAACGTTCTGAGTACGTTTATGCTAAAAAATGTCAAACTTTCCAATGGAAATGTCAGATCGCACCTGGCAACACTTAGTGTTGCCTAGGCCAGAAATATATATAGTAGCCTACGTAGTTTTAACAGAAAGTCAGAATTTTGTTGGTAGTCAGTATAACATTTTGTTAAATACATAAATAAATTGTTCGTCCTTTTAGAATTTTTTTTATGAAGTTTTTTTTTTTTTTTTATTTACTTTATAAACAATAAATATTTACGTAAGACTGGGTTCAATAATAATGAAGTTTAGCTTAATAGTTAGTGGCCATATTTATGTATGTTGCCTGTTGAAACTTATCACCCGTAATCAACAGAGTTTTCATGAAAATGCAGAAAATTCTATATTTCCTTTATTACTATTTTGCTATTAATATTCTAGCAGAATATTAGTAGCAAAATAGTACTACAGCATAGTAAACTTCTGTAATTTTTATATGCTTGTCATGTTCATTCTAACACTACCCAAAACGCGCGATGTGCCAAAACAAAACAAGGATATTCAAAATACCTTTGGCGGAAGTGCTTTATAAAAAAACATTACGTAATAGTCAAAAATCGATGGACTGTTCACACTTAAATTATCAAGACTTACCGAAAACTTAAAAAAAAATATATTTCAGAACTGTCCGTACTGATTTTGCTAGTTTTTTTTAAGGAGCTTTGTTAAACAAAACAAATTAATTTACTTAATTAGGCCTGACTACTTTTAAAATGAAAACGTATTAACATAATCTAATTAGGCGTACATCAAAAATATAATATTAAGAACAATTTTGTATAATTATGTTAAAGAATAGTTTTTAGCATAAATTAAAACACTTACGAAAACATGCAGTTTTTAATAGGGAAAAAAATTTAGTAAAATTGATGAATTGTTTTAAAAGTTCTCATTGAATTGTGTGTCTTTACACATAATCCCTAAAAATAATGTTAACTTAACATTTCTACCTGAAATTTGGTTGGTTTTCGAATCAATAATTTACTACCAACCGTTGGAATATCGCATTGATGGACCCTTATTTGTGTGGTCAATGTTGTTGGCAGTAAGTTACGTGCAAGTCTAATCGAATCAAGGAGAAAATCGAAACGAAAATCAACACACCATAGCGAAAAGTTATGCTTCCATAAACATTTCTTTTTAACAATTACTTTAATAATGTTTTTATGTTGCTCATTTTTTTTTATTCTTCTTCTTTTTTTTTTTAAATATGTACAATATATGTATACATTTTTTTCTGATCGCTGTTATTGTTACTTCTTTTAATGTTCGTTTATTTATTGTACTTCTTCTTCTTTTTCATTTGTATCAACAAAGAAAAAACTCCACTTGAAGAAATTGAGTCGGTTTGCTTTTATTTACTTCGGCACAGCCCCGCCTCTCTGTGCTGACATCGACATTGCCATCGACATCGGATCCAACATCGACATTGCCCCATCACCATAAAACCATATCCATAACCATCGTCAGCAGATATTCTTTTGGGTTGTACAATTTTTGCGAACGATTCACTGAATTTCAGTATTTTTTCACTACTCGACGTGATGTGTCCACCGTGATGATCGGTGTTTAACGCTTTTCAATTTCTAACTGCTTATTTTAATTTCATGCTTGCATTCGATACCAATCTGATTCGATCTTGTACGAAACGTTGACGTAATGGAGTTGCTGTGATCTGCCAACCTACCTGTGTACCAGCGCACGAGTATAACCGTAGAAAAAAACTGCATTACCGCAAACGCTACCAAATCCGAATGCACAGTTGCAACACACGCGTTGTAGGTGTTTAAATATTGTAGAAAAAAATTTCATTCATATTTAAACATTTCTAATTTACTGAAAACAGAATTAGTATCAGTTCAATGTTGATAGTTAAGCGAGTTATTTAGTGTTCCACGATTACGAGTAGTTTCCCTCGATTAAATTCAAACCGGAAATCGAAGAATATTTCAATGGTCCAAAACACACATATTGACATTTAAATTATCATAAATATCAAAAATAGTGCAAGGTTATTGTAAAAAAAATTCAATACAAAAAAGTTCTGGTTTATTATTATTATTAAATACACGTAAACGAGTAAGAACAGTTAATAATTATTTTTAGTTTTAATTCGAATATTTATTAATTTCAATAATTAGAAATTAAAAAATAATAATAATATCCTATTCTGATTATATGGAAAATTCTCAGAAAAATTGCCTTAAAATAATCTGCTTAAAATTAATACTGCAATAATAAATAGTAAATAGTGTAAGGTATTATCAATAAAAAGTGCATATTAAAAAAGTGTGTTAAGTGACTTTCTATTTAAGTAATTGACCAAATTTCATATTCAATTTCACCCAAGAACAAGTATTTTTGTATGCACTTTCAATGCACATTTGGAAATTTTTCTACTTAAAAGTGATTATTTATAAGAAAATAATTAGTTTAAAAAAAAAAACTAACCGAATAACAATAAAAAAAAGCTTTGACTTCAAATAAAATAAATTTAATGCTACAAAAAAAAAAATCCACGATTCAAAATCAATAATAATAAAAATAAAAAATATTATTAATAATTAATGCCAAAATTTATGAACTGTAAATATTTTTATGATGGTTAATTTTATTCAAATTGTCGGAATAAAATTGCTTAAAATTATAAAAAAAAATTCTCATTTAAAAATTTGGGGATTAAATAAATTTAATTATTCAATATTTTTTTTTTTTTTTTTTGTTATGAATCATGTTCAAGTAGTTTGTTTCGTTTTACCATATCTTCCCATGAAAGCCTGAATATTTAGTATGGTTCTATGATATTTCCTGCGGTGACTAATGGACAATGGAACCATCATGACTACTTGGGAAGATGAGAATACCTTCGATGTATGGTATAAGGTTAGGTGAACATTTAGCAGAAGAAGGAGAATTTTTTGAGTAAAATCTATGCTCACAATTTTGTTTATTCTAAAAAACCAATAGTTTTTGGATGTCCATATTAAATTATTTTTATATACTATTATTACACTCATATACAAAAGTTCCTAGATTATAGTCAATATAAATTATAGAGTCAGCTTTATTTAGATATGGGTATGCCATTACTTTTTATAAAAAGTAGATCGTACAAGTGTTTCGAGTCCAACAAATGCCAATGTTTCGAGTCCAAACAGTCTTTAGCTTAAATGTCAAATTTTCGTTAGTCTCTTCTTCATTATTAAATATATTTGGTCGGAATTATTTGTACTCTAAATTGAAAGAATTAGTTTAGTTGTAATGTGTCTCTAAAGTGATCTCTCCTCTCTAAATGGTGAGATCATTTTAGAGAGACACATTTGTACTCTGAATTGATTAAATAGTTTAGTTAAAATATGTCTCTCTAAAATGTGTCTCTCTAAAAAATGATGTATGTGTAGTATTGTCACAGCTGGTAACAAATTATTCACTTACATTAACATAGATGAGATAATATCCACATCTGTGTATGGATCGTCGATAATGCACCACATATATGTGCATGTGATTTAATCCCGTGTACAGTTCTTTTTTTACATAAAATTTTATGCTATGTGCATTATTATTATCGCGATGAATGTCTAATACTTGAACGAAGACCGTTAGTGCAAGTGTTTAACTCCTACGCATTTTCCCATGAGACAATTTATTCCTCTCTACAGGTAGTAGCAGTAGAATTCAATTTTTAACCTTATTCATGCAATGCTGTTTCAACAATTATTCTGTAAACTGCATTTTATGCTGATATAAATTCTAATAACTTTATGGTACAGTTAAAATAAAGGAAATTTGCAAAATTAGCACAATATTTATAAATATACTGGTACTTATGAAAAAATTAGCTCATAACCACATATTAGCATATATCAGAATAAATAATGAATGCATTTGCATTTAATTTAAATTTGGAATCGATACAAAGTTGAGTAATTTTTTTTGTTTGTTTTTGAATATTTTAATTTAATTTTGTATGCAATATTTATTTTTTAAAAAAAATTGCACAATAAGTTTCCGAAATGGCTAATCAGCGCAATATTGCCCACTATAGATAAATTGGAATTTTTTTGATGGTTGCATAAATTATGAATAAAAATTTAGTTAATTACGAAAATTTGACCAAATTTGGTTTCATATTAAATTTATAAATATGTATTTTTTTTTTCGAATATCATTTCTAGTAACATTTTTACTGAAATGCAAATTCTTAGCATCAGGAAAAGTCAGACTTTCTTACTCTGGAATCTGAAAGAGTTCCTTTACTCTACTTACCAGCTGATAATACAATCATACTTCTCACAACGACATTTTCAATGCTTGTCAATCTTGAGCACTGACCAATATCCTCTATATTCCCCGGTGTTCCTCAGGGCAGCATCCTTGATCCTATCTTATATAATAACTACAGTTCCTATATCTCTCAATGTCCTTGAATCCTCACTGCAACTTATGCAGACGATACACGCATATATTAACAAGTCACGAAAATTCTCTCTCTACTTCTAATATTTTACAAAACTATATTCTCGAACTCCAAAACTGGTACTTGACGCGCGGAGAGTAAAAGAAAACGAACAAAAAAGCATTAACGTAAATTTTGCTCTTGCTAGTACTTAAACAACTGAAAGCAAATTACTTATTTATAAAACTATACTGAAACCTGTATGGACTTAGGGACTAGAATTCTTTGGTTCTACCAAACCTTTTAATTCCATTCGTAAAATTGTGAATGCTCGTTATTATGTTCCTAAAACTGTCATCAAAGTTCCTTTCGTACCTGAACTAACTGATTCTCGTTATAAAACGTTTTATGCTCATTAACCATATCATCCCAATTCTCTTAAATGAGAATTATTTTCATTGAGCCACGAGACAAAAGGGCTTTTTAAAACAAGAGAACTTCCCCGGTTGCCTGTATTTAAACTCAAGACTCAAGAAGTATAATCGAAATCGTACTTATAAAATTTTGAATTGATATAATCTAAAAGCTTGCCTACGAGTTATGCGTTAGGAATTATTGTAAATGCAGTTTACAAAAGTATTTTTATAATACAATATTGTTGATAAATGCTAGTAATCTGTTTTTAAGAAGAAAATTCAAATCGATCTTATATCACTAGTTGTCTACGGCCATTTGCAATTGAGTCAAAGACCAGACGTTGTTCATTCTATAGAGTAGAGTGGTAGGCACGCATGAGGTCAATGAGAGCCGCATTCTGGTTTTTCATATACTATAAAGAGCCACACCATAGGACTTACATAGTATTAAATACAAAAAATCATTTTTAAGCCACATTTACCCACCCCATCTATAAAGTATAACCTTGGGATCGTATTACAAATGTAGAAGTAATTCAAAAATGGACTAATTTGCAAATATCGGATGACTTTGAATTGGTATTACGGTTGTCGAATGACTATTAATCGACTAATTTCGTATTTAATTTTTTTTTTTTAAATATAGTCACTCAATTATTAGCAATCGATCTTTAATTATCGATTGCTAATAATTGAGTGACTATATTTGACGTACTTATTATTAGTGTGGGAATTTCTCATCTGTTTTGATAATCCAGAACCACTTTTTTATGTTCTAAAAAAATTTTCGAATTTTCTTAATTGCAATGGTAAAGAACCGAGAAGATTTTCAATTTTTTTTCTTTTTTGATGGTTAAAAAATAGCTTTTACAATAATTGTGAAATTGATAAACTTGACTTTGAGTTTTATTAGATTTTCTATTAACAATATTGAAAGACAAATTTCCATTTTGTAAAAATCAATTTACCATCACAGAAATTTTTAATTATTTATTTAAGAAATAAATTGATTAATAGTTTTTAATTGCATATTTTTCCAAAAACTCTAAAAATAATAATTTGTAATTTCACTTTTCATACATTGTTTATGCATAAAAACTATTATTTCGATAATACTATTTAAAATATATGTACAATGTGTTATTACTTATCAATTTGAAAACAATCAATTTTTTTCAAAAATAATTAATTTATACTAAAAGGTGAATAGATTTAGAAGAAAATAGCCAAAAGAAATCGTTTTGTTTGTCATTAAAACTTTCGATAAAATCAAATTTGAATATTAAATATTCCAAATAGTGTGGGTTATTACAAGTTTACCTTGAACTTTTCACATTTTCAAAATTACTTTTATTTGTAATTATTTGATTTTTGTTTATAATTTGAATAGAAGAAGTGAATTTCAAACTTTCTTCGTAAAATAAAAATAGGTTTATTTTCAAAAATATATTTTTGATTAGTTTAATTGAAATTAAGTGAAATTGTACTTTCAAAGAAAATAGTTTCTTTTAATTATTTTGCAATTCAATATAAAATATTTTTATACAAAATTTATTGAAAAAAAAAATCCCAAATCAAATAATATTCATGAAACCTAATTTATATGACAAATGTTTGCAAATTGTAATTATTATGCACAGTCGATAATAATAATAATTTTGCCATTCGTTTATAAATTTCTTAAACTTTCTTTTTAAATTTATTAAACAAAAAAAACAATTATTAAAAATATATTTGAATTAAATCATACAACAAAAAAACTATCATTTCTTCATTTATTCCAAATGAACACAAACTATTGGTCTAAGGTGGTATCAGCAGCAACCTTGAAAATGTCTGATATGGATTTTCCCCATCTTATCAGGCCACGTACTTGTTGTATTAACTATTTTCATTTATATTCTGGTGACAATAATTAACATTCCAGTACTCTACATAAAATATTTCGACTATATTTCGGTAATCATTCAAGTTTTCAGGCAGTTCTGAAAAATTTACTATTCAACTTAAGTTAATAATATTATTTTTTTCCTGCTATTTAAATATATTTCGAAGCTCCTTTTGCAATACGTTTTTATCAGTATTTAATTCTGTACTTACACAATTTCTTACAAAAGTAAAATAACAATTACCATATATGATATTATGAACAATAAAAGTCAATGTCTTCTACACACTTACTTTAATTAATAAAATTTTCCTTCCCACGTCATTTTTAATAATACAATTCGGTGACATCATCTCAGGCCAAAATTGTCAATATTTCAAAAGGCCGTGATTCCAATGACCCGATTGCAAAAAGTCATCGTCTTCATTTAAACTTTTCATAGCTTTTATAGTGAATTCTGTAACGGCGTACCTACTTTCTTTGTCTTTTACAATCATTTAGAGAAATATTTGTACTGATTTTTCGATCAAGTTTAGATTATCCTGGTTTTTTTCTAGGTAATTAGATTCGAACATCAAACACTCTGTAGGTTATTCCATTTCAAAATTTTTAATGATAAAATGGCTTCAGCCCTTAGCAAAATTATTGCTACCTCTAAAGTAATTTAATAAATTGTCGTTAAATCCAAATTCGAGTCCTCAGTAAAAATAATTTAAAACTCTTAATAGCATGTCCAGAAAGACGATCCTTCGAAGATTATTTGCTTATCTATGACTCCTATTCAGTAATAAAATCATTATTAGAAATTTTTTTTAATTAATCTAATTAAAGCTTTGGCCTTGTTAATTAATGATTACACTGAATTAGGAGATATTGTGAACCATTTAAAAAAAATCTATATCTGTTTATTGGGGCCATTTTATAGCGCCACGACAATGAGGCCATTTCACGACTTTATTTTACGTGTGGGTAGCTATCTAAACGAAACTGATCTGTGTTTACCATAGTATCGTAGAATAGTGAGAGTTTTGTTGTAAAGACTAAAAAGAGAGGATTTTGAAATTGAGTTGTTGGATTCAGGAGATCCATATTAGGAGAAATCGTGCTTGTGAAGTAATTAATTGTTGCGCATAGGATTGGCATTGGGGAAGGTTGCTGGGGCCAAAACAAAAATCATGTGTGAGAGGGGTTAATTCAAATTTACATGCACAGAATTCCGCTATGGATGTTGAATAGACCGGTTCATTGATGGTTACTCAATGAAAGGATTTGCTATTGGTCGGAGTCGATGTGTCTCCGTATGCTTAATGACGATAGTTGGCATTGTGTTAGTATGCGAGGCAAGTTGCCGATAACTATGGAACCTGGGTGATGAAGAATCTCTACAGCCATCATTTTCATTGCCCAAAATTGATTCGCTCGAGAATCTCGTTGGTAAATAGTTTCTAGAATCGTCCACCAATTTTTTGAGACCAAAATTGAGCATATAATAACTTTGATAGTAAAATTTACTTTTTAGAAAATTATATTTTCCATACATCAACGGCGCGACAAATGGGAGTCCGGTTTAGTCATACTGAATGACAGAACCCCAGACATTTCTACTTTGAGCCGTGGTATTCCAGTTCGGCACTCCCAACATGTTTTTTCCGTACTGGTTGACACCGTCGCTTCACCAAAGGCTCTGGGCCTATCTCGTCTTCTGCGATCATAAGTGTAGCTATCGTATACTTTCCGTACAGGATCTTTCCCATTCATACGGGTTAAAGGTCCGGTCCATCACAACCCATTGAGCTTAATTTTTTCCACAATGTGACGATCGCGGTAACGCTCTACTATCTCATTGTAAAATAGGTTCTGGAATCGTCGATCATGATGTAGGGGGGCAAATTTTTTCGAAGGATCCTTTCGAACGCAGAGGTGAAAATAGTTTTTGCTGAGAAGTCAAGTTTGCGAAGACTATATGAGGACTGGCAAGACTATTGTCGTGTACAGCAGAAGCTTCAATGTTATTCTAAAACTTAGACTAACTGAAGTGGGCTCTGTTGGCATTGTGTTAGTAGGCGAGGCAAGGTACCGATAACTATAAGACCTGGGCGATGGTCTTATAGTTTTCATTGTTCAAAATTGAACCCAAAAAAAAATTTTCATTGTTCAAAATTGAACCCAAAAAAAAACAGATACAATTTCATGGCATTTTGATTATAATATCATTTTCGAATAACTGATTTTAACTGGACATTTATAATATTTCTATTATTTTCATTATATTTTATTATTTAATATTGTTATATTCATATCTGACCGGAATAAAAATATCTTAAATTCCTATCACTAAATAGTTTAAACATTTTCTTTAAGGGAATAGGATGGGGATAAGAAAGGATACAAATAATTTTTGATATTTTATAGTTGATATATAATTAGTTGTGGCTAAATTAACTATAATTATTTACAATGAATAAACGTTTCTTTGTAATCTTCAATAAAAAGTAGGTATTTTGAACCCGGGGAACAAAAACATGACACATAACATGATGTCTTATGTTATTGTTCCTCGGGTTAAAAAAATATGGAACATAAAATGATGCGATTTTTTAAATATTAGGAATAGAGTAACATGGCACTTCTCTACAAATTATCAGATTTACTTTAAGTTTTATTTATTAAACTTCGAAAATCTTATGGCTATTTCCTATTCAAGCGAATTTGTGTATGTTCTCGGGGAGTGAAGGTGCGGATAATTCTCTTACAAGAGGACAGTCGGATATAAGATCAGCATATCGTGGATGTAAATATTATACACTGAGAAGCACAAGCGAAAATATGGAATATTTCGGATAATTCAAAATTTTTAGTTATTTGAAAATACCGTTTAGTGAGGTACGAGGGGATAGTGGCAATTTTCTTGAGTTTCCATGTGAATTAAAGTACAATTTTTTACTCTACAATATAACTATTAATTAATTATATTGTAAGTGTATAGCTGTACCAGTACCGCAAGGTATAGTAATTATTTACTCTTTATTGTGTATTTTCATCCTTTTTTCTATGAATTGTAGAAGTGGCTTTTTTATCCATTTAATTCACTTCTTCATATTTTCGTGTGAATATATATTCCATGTTAACCGTTTGTCAATTATAAGTCCTAGGTAACATACACTTGTTCTTTTTGGAAATATTACTACTAAAATTGGAATCAATCTTATATCAATAGTTGTCTACCTGAACTAACTGATTCTCGTTATAAAACGTTGCATGCTCATTAACCATATCATCCTAATTCTCTTATATGATAATTATTTTCATTGAGTCACGAAGCTTTTATTTTCATTGAGCCACGAAGTTACTTTCGTACCTGAACTAACTGACTCTCGTTATAAAAAGTTGCATGCTCATTAACCTCATCATCCTAATTCTCTTATATGAGAATTATTTTCATTGAGCCACGAGACTTTTATTTTCATTGAGCCACGAAGTTCCTTTCGTACCTGAACTAACTGATTCTCGTTATAAGAAGTTTCATGCTTATTAACCATATTATCCCAATCCTCTTGTATGAGAATAATTTTCATTGAGCCACGAGACAAAAGGGTTTTTAAATATTTTTTTAAAAAGAATAATCGAAATCATGCTTATAAAATTTTGAATTGATATAATCTAAAGCTTGCCTATGAGTTATGTACTAGGAATTATTGTAAATGCAGTTTACGGAAGTATTTTTATAATACGATGTTGTTGACAAATACTAGTAATCTGTTTTTTAAAAAAAATTCAGGAGTATAACCTTGGGATCGTATTACAAATGTAGGAGTAATTCAAAAATGGACTAATTTTCAAATATCGGATGACTTTGAATTGGTATTACGGTTGTCGAGTGACTATTTAATCGACTAATTTCGTATTTAACTTTTTTTTAAATATATAAGATCTAATTTATTTAGTTTATGTATTTTTTAATTATCGATTACTATTAATTGATAGAATTTTACTGTGAGAATTTCTCATCTGCTTTGATAATTCAGAACCACTTTTTTATGTTCTAAAAAAACTTCGGATATTCTTAAATAATGGAGAAGATTTTCAATTAATCCTTTTTTGGTGGTTAAAAATTATTACTAATATTTAGGGTTCTACTCTCGACAAAGTGTAAAACTAACAAGAGCACATTTTTGCTCTTTCACCCTTACTATCCACCAGTTGAACCAGGTCTTTATTGTAAAATAGTGGTGGTTTTGGAAAGATTTTTATGCTATAAAAGAAGGATTTACGTATTATTTATTTGGATATTATTATAAAAAAATTAACTCTTTGATAAAAAAATCTTAATATTTTCTTCAGCTAATTTTATTATTAACCACATAAAGAAAAAATAATTTAAATAATACTAAAATCAATAAAACATGAACTATTATTATTATAGTGCTGATTCCGAAATGAATAAAAAAAACCCAATCATATATTAAGTGGGAAAAATTATTTAAGTATCCATTTGGTTTTGGCCTCATTATGTATAATTTAATCAAATTAAAAACGAACAAAACAAAAGCTTTATTATCTTAAAGTTGTTGAAAAAAAAACATTAAAATAAAGATTATTTTAAAGAATCAGTCGTAATGTTACTTTCAAAATTAGATTCTATTTAACTTGTACAAAAAACATGTATCTTCTCTAGCTATAGTTTCTGTCTTAGATACACCTCGTATAATTGAAAATTTCCTAAACTCTGAAATGAACTAATCTAGTTTTAAAATACTGTCCCATATTTTAGGCAATTTTCATTTATCAATGAATAAATAATTAGCCAATATTATTTTGTATTCATTAACTGTGTCAAATGTACGAGTATTTATTTATTTATTTTCTTATCTATTTATATTGATATCAGTAAGATAATTTTTTTTTTGAATAAGAAATCACCAAGTTTAAATAAAATTTATTCAAATTTACAGCTTCATTTTTTGTTTCTCTCCAAATTTTGACCCAAATTTTATTAAATAAATATAGTTCTTTTTTCATTTGCTGTTGACCAATTCAACTTTCTTTTTCTATCGAATCTAGTAATTTTTTTTGCATCTTATAATTCGATTATAAAATTTGAATAGAAAATTTTCAATCAATTTTTCTTGTACTGAACATTTTTTTTTTTTTGAATTTCCCCACATGTAAAGATGTTTTATGAAATTTCTTTTAAACCGAACTAATCTATTTTTTTGTTTATTTTTCTTGGAATTCTTTGAACTATTTCTAATATGGTTGTGACATTATTGGACAAATTTATTAAATAAAAAACATTATTCATATTTTTATTGAAAAGTAATAAAATGAAGCTTTACAATATATTAATATGATTGACCGATTTTGACGGAATATTTTCTTTATTATTAGTAAAATGCATAACACTTTAAACTCATATATCCATTTAAATTCGGAACTAATAATATATATAGAAAATATAAAAATTCCATAGTATTTACCTGAGGATACGGTTATAACAAATAATACTAATAATAATAATAGAAATGAAGTAAAATTTATAAGAAAGAATCTTGTGTTCATTAAATAATTGAATTTCTGGATTGGATTAAAAAAAATCAACTTTACATATTGTTTTTTTTTGCATAATAAGTAATAATGATGATCACCTTTTGGATATGACTAATAATTGTAATCGCAAGAAGTTATTTATTTACATAAAGATTTAATAAAAAATCTATAAATATATGAGTATGTGTAATAATGTTTACTTTATATTATTTTGTTGTGTAGAAATTGTTATTAAAAACAGTTGAATAACATCTTTAAATTGATGAATGAGGAGAATAACATCACAGAAATTCTTTGTAAAGTTAAATTTTACTTCACTTCAATAATAATGCAATTTTTCAATATTTTAAATTAATATTATTGAATTAATTTAAAGAAAGAATCTTTTTTATGTTCACGTTCCTTTCTATATTTTATTGAATAATTTTATCAACACGAAATGATATTGTAGACGAATTGTTAATTTTTATTTCTCTCCATTGAATTCGAAATGACTAATATAAGTGTTCATTTATCAGACAACGAAAGGTTGTTGAATTATTACTGAAATTCCATACATTAAATTAAGTATTATACAAAATATTAAATTTAATTTTTATCAACACTTTCGTAAGATCTATAATATATTCATTTTATTTTATAGGAACTTTTAGTAGCATTTATACTGAAAGGTAGAATTTAAAATGTGATGTGACAATTTTGGTAATGTAAAAACGAAAAAAAAATGAACTAGGATTTTATATTACTAAAAACTGTTACGATAAAGAACCCCAAATTAAAATCTCCTAATCGATTATATTGGGTTGTTCGGAAAGTAATATCGTTTCATTACGAAATTACTTTCCGAACAACCCAATAGTTTATTTATTGGCCTTTTTTCTTTCAGTGATTCATTAAATTTGTCCAACTGATGACAGTACACTTCAGATTTGATAGTTGTATTGCTCGGTAGAAGCTCAAAATAAACGATTCCTTTGAAATCCCACCAAAACGATAGCATAACCTTTTTTTGATGAATATTGGCTTTCGAAGTGCTTGGAGCCAGTTCATCTTTTCTACTGCAGGATCTTTAGCACTTAACATTGTTGTACACAACCCATTTCTCATCCCCAGTAAATCACAAACGTCAATGTGACGGCACACATTTTTTTCCGTAAGAAGATGAGCAACCCATATGTCGAGCTTTGAGATAAAACCTAGCCGTTTCAAATAATGGTCGTATTCGATAAATTTAATCTCTCAGCAATCTCACGAGTTGTTATTCGCCGGTTTGCATTAATTAATGCTTTTATTGTGTCTTCATCAGCTGTAACTGGCCTTCCAGAACGTGGTGCCTCTTCAAGATCAAAATTGCCGGATGGAATTTTTGCAAACCAGTTTTGGCACTGGCGCTCACTTAACACATCTTCTCCATACACATCGGATAATTTTTTTCTTGCTTGAACAATATTTTTATCTTTTCTATAGTTAAAAAGTAAAATGTACCAAAAATGCTGTTTTTTATTTTCCATATTTAAAAGGGTATCCACCAAAAACTACTGTGCAGAATCAATCAAATTTTTTCACAAGCAATCCTTGCTATGTCAGCTGTCAAAATACATATAATTATTCGGTTTAAGTGTGAAGTTGGTTGTGAAAAAATACAATTAAGTCCTCTGTTGGGAAACAACGAAATTACTTTTTAATATTTTAGTTTTTTTTAAAAAAGACTACCATATAAGGCTACTCTTTGAAGTTCGTATCAGTATTATAGTAACAAATTTAACTCAGAGTTTAAAAAATAAAAGGAAAATTTAAAATTATTTTGAAACTGATATTTTTTGTCAATATATTGTAAAATATCGAAAAATATTTAACAGTAAACAAAAATACAATTCAATAAAATATCCTTAATACACTAGCTGGAATCGAATTTTAAAAATATTACTTAATAATATCTAAAATTGCTTATCCCGGAGCATAGTTCTTTATATTTTTCAAGTTTGAAACGAATTTTACCTAGTACGAAGCGTGACAGAAAATTAATGAGACGTATCAGGGACAACGATCTGCCAGCACTGCAGATGTATCCCCTTTACAAATCAAGTACATTATCCCTCCGACGAGGTTCCAACGCCATCTAGTAACTATACGACCCTATCCAACGCCATCTAGTAACTATACGACTAGTAAAACTAGTGTGGTCTGTTATGAGGTGTAGCGAATTACATTTGATTGGTTTTACACTTCATCAGTTTTTGTGTCGAAATTTGGACATGTTTTTATCGAACCACCAATCCTGCGATTTCCTAGCCCCACTATTCATCTGATCTCAGTCCGTGTGACTTTTTAATTCCCCAAGATAAAAAAAAACAGTTGAAAGAACGCACTCTTATTATTGTCGATTAGTAAATAAAGGCGAAATATTGATGTATAAAAATAAAATTAAATCAGTCTCCTCGTAATAAAATTAATTTTTTCACATTAACTTTAAAAAAATCTTAAGAAAACTACAACCAAATTAGCAATTTTGACAATAATAAAAATTTGTCATCAATTAAAAATAAAGTGTTAATGATTTTCATGTCAAAAGCTTCTTAAGGATCACTTTTGTCAAATGTTTAGTGATTATTTTTGAGACTTAAGGATTACTTTTGCTGAAATTGAGCATAAAAAAATAACTTTGATAGTAAAAAATACTTTTTAGAAAATTATCTTTCCCATTTATCAACGGCGCTACAATTAGGAGTCCGGTGTAGGCATGCTGAATCAAAGAACTTTGCGCCGTGGTCTTCCAGCCATGTTTTTTTTCGGTACTGGCTATTGCCGTCGCTCCACCAAAGGCTCTGGTCGTCTTCTACGATCATAACTAGGGCCACCGTAGACTTTAGGGGCAGGATATTTCCCATTCATACGGGTTAAAGGTCCAGCCCATTGGGCTTAATTTTACCCACAATGGGGCTATCGCGGTAACGCTCCAGAATCTCGTTATTAAATAGGTTCCGGAATGTTGCGAAGACTGCATGAGGACTGGCAAGACTTAGTGTATTGTACAGCAGAAGCTTCGATGTTATTGTCAGAATTTTTGAGCGAAATAACTTGAACTGACTGAAGTGGGCTCTGTTGAACCTTCATCGCAAATAGGAAAATGATTTAATTCTCTCAAAGCTATAATCTCCCATCTGCATGGGACTAGTGCTAATTGGTCTTGTCTTCGTCGCCGACGCTAGCACCATATACTTTGTTTTGCCCTCATCTATGTGCAGCTCAACATTTTTTAACGCCCAATAAATCATAATGAAGGCCTTTCGTGCAACACTTTCTGATCGACGCATAATTTCGATCTCGACGGAGTAGGTTAAAAGCAGGGCAGGCTTAGTAAAATGATAATACCCTTCATGTTTCCTCACGAAACTGATGTAGGCTACTCACATAAAATATTAAATGTATAAATAACTTCAGCATGGACGTAGGGCTATAACACCCTCCTCCCCCCCCCCCCCTAAAATTTATCCAAGTAAAATCTTTGCCGGGGGGGGGGGGGTAGTATTGCACTACGAAAGGATCTTTTTTTTCAAAAAAAACTACATACTTTTTGTTGTACTGGCAAAATGAGCTCCAAAAATGTACTCACATCACTTTTACCTTTCACTAAAGACAATTTCCTAGAATATTATATAAATGTAATGTTATTTTTCAATGGGTTGTATTATAAAATTGGCTGAATTGAAAGTTGCCGAATAACACGGTACTAAATCGTAATCCAAGCATGTTGTTAGATGCCTAGTTGAGGCTGTCATTCGTCTTCCTCTACCATTAATGTATCCACTGCAGAGGAAGATTATTTTCTCCCCGAACATATTGATTTCTAACGGAAATATTCCCACCCACCGCAGTCTTTTGAACGAAATTTCATCAATCATTGCCCAGAGCTCAAGTTTCCAAAAAATATTTACCTTCGTCGAAGTATAACCTTAAATTTTAGAACAAAATCATTTTGGATAGCATAATGTCGATGTCTGTTAATTAAAACAAAATTTTTCTTTCAATCCCTGGATTCCCTTACCTAGGATCAGGATCTCTTTCAAGAGGATCGGATCCCATTCATTACCTAGGACCATTCTTATAAATGAGCCTTGGTAAAAATGTCTGCCTAATTATTAAAATTCTGTCTTGATGTATAGACAGGATCACAATGATGGGGTCAGCAGGCATTTAAAAAATTTAATAGTCTATCGCGGGGGGAGATTGATGAACATCATTGGGGAGAAACGCTTTCTTGTACAATTTTATTCTTGTTTCTAATAATTAATTTGTATTCATTTAAAAAGTATGTTTTTTCAGTTGTAAACGACTTCTTTTTAAATATTACTACTTTTGACAATATTAAAACACTTGAAGTTTATGTATTTTAATAAATCGCCTATACTTTATAGATTCATTAAAATAAAATAAAGAAAAATTTATTTAAACAAAATAATGATTAAGAAACTTAAAAGTACATTTTATCAAAATTTGCATACTGCATATTATTTGTGCAAAAGATGTTTTGAATGAAATCAAAATAAAAGGAGTGACTTTGATTTTTTTTTAAAAAAATGATAATTTATATAACGCAACTGTAATGGATCCAAAAACGGCCAAATATCTTATGGAATATTTTTACTTTGTTAGAAATGATGAACCGTTCAAATATTACCGAAAAGTGAGTGTATGCGAATAATGTGTGACATATTATATTGTAATTGATTGAACATTAAAAGTACAAATTATTCACCGATTAATATTAGCATCCGTTTCTTTTTTTTCAGTCAAAATGTTCCATATTTCGAGGACTGATCTTTAGTCTATGTCTCAACGTTACATATGTTAATGTGGTGCGGTTTCCGCGGGAGTTAGAGCGACATGGCTCTGCATTTCTAGTACCTTATTTAGTAATATTATTTCTAGTCGGCCTACCAATTATACTATTGGAAATATCACTTGGCCAGTTTTTGGGACAAGGATCAGCACATTCCTGGCGAGCGTCACCTATTTTCAAAGGTAAGTGCAAATTTTTACGATATCAAGTATCTTAATAGATTAATCGCCTATATTAATTGTATGTGATATATTTGATATAATCCGTTAGATTATATAATAAGCCATAAGAGGTGTGGCAAAAGAAGATTTGTTTTGCAACCATTTTGTTGTTTCTTTCTTTCTTTTTTATCATTTCAAGTAACATTAGTATTATTCTAAGCGCTACGACATTAAAGACCCTTTGGCGACGAGGGATAACTGGATAAGGAAATTAAATTAGAATGGAAGGGAAAGTGATTTTTGGGAATTAGCGTAGGACCATCCCTCAGTGGGATTTGAACCCATGACCCCTGGATCGGTTTGGAACAATTTTATTTTATTTTTATACATCAATCTTATCCCCCCCAAATTAGTTATCTGGGTCAACTATAGATCGGCGGAGGTGTTGCTTCCACCCTTTGTAGCAGTGCTGGAAAGCTTCGATCGGCGGAGGTGTTGTTTCCACCCTTTGTATTTAGCTCCTCGGTCACACTACTTGGGGAACATCCAAGTGTCTTTAATGTCCAATATGACGCAAAGAACCTTTTTTTTGAGCGTTTTGAAAACCTCCCTGAGGGCCTTTCGTCTTGCATTGGTTCTCGGCCCACCAAAAATACATTATGCCAACGAAAAAATGTCTGCTTTTAATAAGGAATATTTCCCAAAGGCCAATTGCAACTCTTCGTAAGTCTACACCGTAGATTAGTCATGCTTAACACCAAATTTGATGGCATATCGTCGCTGCAAAAACAAGTTCACTTGTGATACCAGGGGTAGCCCATATTTTTTAAATTACCGCCCCACTTTTATTAAATTTGTTGATAGTAAAATTTTCTTACCGCCCAAAGGTTTGGCAGTAACTCTATTCAGCGCAATTGTACAGAGTACTCGTAATTTTGAGGTAGGGACGAGGTTGACTATTTCTGGTCTATATAACAAGTCTGCGTGATTTGGCCTTCAAAGCATAATGGTCTGTGAAGAGTATGATCAGGTGGAACACTTATTGTTCATACAGGAACAAATTTGGCACCATGGTTAGGAAGCACAAAATTGAGGTAGGTTTTGTCCCGGCCTTGCGTCTAAACAAATGTGGACCAGATGGGAACTTCAAATGCACAATTACTGACACCATCAAATGGATCATCGACAAAAAAATACATCTCCATTCTACTACTCTTGGACTTCATCAAAGCTTTTGATTCGATTGACCACAGTCTGATGGTCGGTAAGTTTAAGAGCCAGTTCAACTTTTTAATTTGATTTTTTGCTATCTAGACTCTAGGCCGCAGATCGTATGCTGTGGAACGTCAAGGTCGGGTTACTGTTGCGTTTTGAAAGGTGTTCCACAAGGTTCCATATTGGTCCACTCCTGGTTTCTGTTTTTATCAACGGTTTATACACCTGTGTCCAATTTTCCTTGTTGCACCTGTTCGCGAATGATGTCCAACTTTTGCATGTCTACTCATTTACAATGTATCTCTGAACTGAATATGGACCTCCAAGACATTGCAAATTGGGTTGCTCGAAACAGACTTAGTCTAAATCCTGCTAAGTCTCAGTCAATTGTCTTTAATTTACCGTTCGGACCTGACATGTCTGTCTGTCCCGTTGCGCCAAATGGTCTCACTCATTCCCTCACTCTTCGCAGGTAAAAAGTCTTCGTCTCGTTCTTGACAACAAATTGTGTTGGGATCCCCAACAATTATCATGCGGTAAACTCCATAGCCTTAAATGCTATCTGCATGTGAATGTTAAGCTTCGCTTGCTTCCTGCGCTCATTATGGCTTCCTTTAATTATGGACTTTAAATTTCCTCTGGCTACTCCAATGCCTAAATTCTGCGATTACAAAGATGATTTAACTTTGCAGTAACGGAGCTTTGTTGTTGGGATTATTGGTGTGCCTTTTTAGATCGTATGTTAAATTGCGACTGCTGCGTCGAATTTCTGGTCTATAGGCTCGTCTAGTAACCGGACTAGTTTGAATCTTGTACTATATGTTTGGGAGAGCCTAACCTACAAGCTATGTGGAGGGGAAGTCCTAGTGTCATAATACTAGTCTCATTAATTTTTACCACACCTCGTAAATGTTAGCACTGTAGACTTTTTGGACAATATCATCTTGATCCATACCGCATCCTGTCGAGCTTAACTTTATGAATGAAGTTACGATATAGCTTTAAGACTTCATTATTAGATGTGTCCGAATAGCCCATGTTCCTGGAGAGAGCCATATTAGTTCTCCATGATGATATCCTCATACAGGTGCCCTAAGCATAGACGAGGGTTGATAAAATCAAGCAGAAGCTTCGAGTTTGAGGTGAGAACTTTCAAGTAAAATAATTTGGACTGACTAAGGTGTTGATAAGGTGTCAACGCATGGAAAATCGCAAATTTTAACATACTTTTTTGTACGTACGAGGTCGTTCAAAAAGTATCGCGAATTTTGTTTTTTCAAAAATTATTTATTTATTCATGAATATCTGTTTTGTCCCCTTTAAAGTAAACTCCACCACATATTATACAGTTGTGCCAACGTTTTTTCCAATCCTCGAATCACTTCAAAAAATCATTTTTTGTGATATTGTTCAGCTCCTCCTCCGATGCCGTCTTTATCTCCTCAATCGTAGCGTAGCGTCGTACTTTCATGGGGCTCTTCAGTTTCGGGAATAGGAAAAAGTCACAGGGGGCCAGATCTGGGGAATACGTTGGCTGCGGCATTATTAATGTGTTGTTTTTGACCAAAAATGGCAAAAGCCAATCCGGGCGTTTCTAGCGGATTGCTTCGCGCAACTTGCGCATAACTTGCAGGTAATATTCCTTGTTGACCGTTCTACCCTGTGGCAAGAACTCATGATGCACCACGTCCCTGCAATCGAAGAAAACTAAGCAAAACCTTCACATTCGATCGAACTTGGCGCTTTTTTCGGTCTTGGTTCGTGCGACAGCTTCCAGTGGGTTGATTGAGCTTTTGTTTCCACGTCATAACCATAAACTCATGATTCGTCATCAGTTATGACCCTCTGGAGCAAATTTGGGTCGTTGCGGACAGATTCCAACAGCTTCTTAGCAATGTTAATGCGATGCTGTTTTCGGTCGAAATTGAGCAAAAATCGAAGACGAGCCAAAACACGTGCAAGCAAAGTAGCTGTCAAAAATTAACTCAACATTCAAAATGGCCGAACTTGTCGGCATAAGTGAGAGACATGAGTACCAACATAACGCCATAAAAAATCGAAAATCGAATGTACGTAACCCGCAGAAATTCAAAATTCGCGATACTTTTTGAACAAACCTCGTATATTTGTTTGAGAGATTTGGAAGCGGACCCCCTTCATTTTGGGTCCTTTTTCATTCCTCTACTACAGACCAGTATTAAGTCATATATCACCTCTGAATTCATTTCTTCTATTTGATAGTTAACTAGGCAATCCGCTGAATTTTTTATTCAGTTACGTATTTGACCCTTACTGGTAAGAGCTAGACTTTGGCACAAAATATGTGCAATAATTTCAATTGGCATAAGCGCAAGTTGAACATAATTGTGTCGATGTCTGCTTTCGAAAAATATCCCGCCTCAGGTTCTACTCGTTTAAAATGAGATAGTTTTCAATAATTTTTATTATTTATCTTACTTTTAGTAATTTAAATCTCTTGCATTTTTTACATTAAATTTTTCATATTTTTAATAGGCGCATCCGTCGTTAGTCGATTCGCTTCGTGGTTAGGAGCATTATGGACATCACTGCAGGCAGTGTTGGCCGTGGTTTACATTGGACTGCTTATCTTCAAGACGGTTCCATTTAATGATTGTGTTAGCGTCAAAATGGAGGTAATATAAACTACCATAACTGATAATAATAAAATGAAAACAGAAGAATAATTTTTATTTAATGATTTTTTTAATTTTGATCGTATAGGTTGGATATACGCAAATTTTGAAGAGTGGTCAAGAGTGCATGGAACGAACAATCATGACGCCTGTTTGGGATAATACACTGTACTTTGCACTGCTCACAATGAGTTTAATATTCCTTTGGGCAATTTCGATGGCATGGTATAAACAAATTATTTTCAATTCGTAAATATTTTTACTTATTTTTTTTTCGTAGCACGCACAATGCAAAAATATTTCGACGAATGGTATTCATTTTTGCACTGATCGGATTTGGATTCCTAATAGCTCTAACAGGATGGGTAGTGCAGCAGTCTTTGGCTCTAGGATATTATCCTGAGTTTTGGCCATTCGAAATATCTTCATTCGGTGACAGTAAACTTTGGTTTAGCGCATTGGTCCAAGTTATCTTTTCAACCAACATTGGATTTGGTGTTCTGCCAGTTGTTACCGGAAAATTCTTATATAAAAGTGATGCTGTGCGGACGTCAGTGATTTACCTATGCTTTAATCTGTTGATTAACGCGTTAGCGGTGACACTGTTTATAGTCCAATATGATAATCCAATCACTGGAAACACCACATATCCGGCCATTTATCCGGAATTGAAACCGTTTACAGCGATTTACGATAACATTTTAACTGAGGATAATTTAATTTTAAGACGAGTCATACCGAGCCTAATTTATTTGATGATAATTATTGCATCAATTGTCAGTACAGCTATTGCTGTTTATACGGCATCGCGAATCATTCCAAAGCATCCAAACTACATTCTAAGTATTGTTGCATTAGTTTTAGCAATTTTATCTATGCTTTGCCCAGATTATGTTATTCCACGAGTGCTGGATTCACGAATTGTAGGAACACTGGTTGTAATGGCCATAACGTTCGATTTAATTGCTACAACTTGGATATATGGAGCGAAAAACATTTACACAGATTTGGAATTTTCGATCGGACGGCCTATCTTCAAAAGTTGGCTGATCCTTTGGTGTTTTGCTCCGGTCATTTTAACTGGAATACTAGTTTGGTGGTCTGTCGATGAAGATGAACAAGATGTACTCTTTGATTATATACCAAGATGGGCACCGCTCATATTTGGTTTAGCCATAATAGTTATAATCGCAATCATTGAAATATCAAAGCAAGTAGATTATAATTTCTTCGGGATGATTTGTGAAGCTGGTAAACCGGCGAAAGAATGGGGACCAGCAGATCCACTTGCCCGGCATGCCTGGAAACAGTGGCGTTCGGTTTGTCAGGATACTGGCCGAAAAGACTTTACATTGCGAAGGAGGGGAACCCGCGACTATACACACTCAATAAAAAAAGGTCAATATGCAACTGCCAAATACGGTACGCACAACTGGAAATCGTCAACGCCAGGTAGCAGCTCACCAAATTATAGTGGATCAGTATTTGGCGACTCAGCTATTGAGGAGGATATGAGTGTTGATAAGTATTCTGGTATCAATCAGCAATTTGCAACATTCTCAGTCGACAAGAATGGAAAACCATCGCGATATTCTAGTCGGTCGCGAAAAGTATCACAAGAGAAGCGGCTCAATTCTGCTCAAGACAAGCATAAAGAAATTGTTTATGTACGACGTTCTTCGACAGAAAACGGCAACACAACCAAAATTGAAATTACACCTGCAGCCGAAACGGCATCTTATATAACTATTAGAAACCCAATGGCGAGGCCATCGCCACCATCAGAAAACAGCAAATCTAGTGAAATTTCCCAAAGAGAACAAAACAGTAATCAACAGCACAATGGCAATGAGCATATTTGTTGGAGGAAATTCTCCGTCAACTCTGAAGAGTATTCTACCGAATTGTAAGATTTTGCAAGACTTCGACTTCAAGCTGATAGCCTAATTGTAAGCTAAACGAATTTGTAAAATGATGAGTATCATTTTGAAGAAAATCAACAACAAAAAAACAATTAATAAACTCTTTATTGACAAAAAATATATTAATATTAAAAATTTTGTAAATATTGTTAAATAAAAAATAATAAAAATACAATTATTTGTAAACTATTCTTAGGTGTTTATTTTTTTCTTTTCTTCTAAATGAATCAATTAATAAATAATACCAACTGTATTAATCTTTTTATTTTTGAAAATTATATCATTTCAATTGATTAGTAAAAAAAATGGAAGCTATCAAAAATAAAATATAAAAAATTATTTGCAATTCGAAACAGAATAGATTTCGTAGCAATTTTTATCAGGTGTATAAGCTTAAATCCGCTATGTTTTAGTCAAAAAACACATGTTTTTTCATAGAATGCAAAAACAAATTTATTCTAAGTACTTGCCCTCGCTAGCTACACATTTTTCCCATCTCTCTGGCAATTTGTGGATACCACGGCAAAAAATTCCTTCTCTTTCGAGGCAAACCACTCATCAAGCAATTTTCGGAGGTCTTTGTAAGAACCGAAGTGCTGCTCAGCAAGCGTGTGGCCCATCGACGAAAACAGGTGTAGTCGGAAGAGGCCAGGGCTGGTGAATAAGCGGGGTGGGGTAGTACCTCCCAGTTGAGTGTCTCCAAATAGTTTCGCACCAGTTTTGACGTGTGTTATGGTGCGTTGTCGTGGAAGAAAATCCGCTCGTCATGTCTTTGTTGATAATCCGTCCTTTTTTCACGCAGAGCACGGTGCAATTTGATCAGTTGTTGGTGGTAGCGGTGGGCATTGACAGTTTCACCTGGTTTCAACATCTCATAGTAGACGATACCCTGCTGATCCCACCAAACGCACAGCATCGTCTTCCGTCAGAAGCGATTTGGTCTTGGGGAAGATGTTGATGGTTGGCCGGGATCAACCCACGATTTCTTGCGTTTAGGATTCTCTAAATATATCCAGTTTTCATCACCTGTTACAATCCGATGCAGGAACGACTTTCTTTTTTGTCTGGCGAGCAAGATTTCGCATGTGTTTTGGCGTCGCTTCATCTGCCTATCGTTCAATTCATGCGGCACCCATTTTCCCATCTTTTGATTCTTCCCCATGGCACGCAGACGCATGGAAATGGGGTTTGAGTAACACCCAATTGCTCCGCGAGTATTTTTAGCGATTGGATATCGTCTTCGTCCAAAAGAGCATACAATTGATGGTCCTCAACCTTCCTAGGCCGATTTACACGCTTCTTGTCCCACAAGTCAAAATTGCCGTGTCTGAACCGACGAAACCAATCTTGGCATGTTGTTTCCGATAAAGCACTGTCACCATAGGTCTCCATAAGCATTCGATGCTATTCAGCAGCCGATTTCTTCAAATTGAAGCAGAAAAGCAGAGCTTTCCGAATATGCTCTTTTTCTGGCAAAAAACTAGATATGATTACCAAAGGAAAAATATATGTTGCTGACAATGTGCACTGATTAATATTGACAGATGTCAAACTCATATGGTTATTGATTTAATATGCATTTGGTTTTTTCTTTTTTCTTGCATCTATTCTTTTTATATAAACTGTCTATAATATGGTTTTATTTTCCTTGAAATTGAATCTAATGGGTTGTATTATAAATACTAAATAAATAATATATAGGGTGGTCCATCTAGCGGTTGCATTTTGAACCAATATTTATTTGAAATACTTGAGTGTTAAATGTCATTACGAATTGACAGATTGTTAGTTGAAAGTCTGAATTTTACGAAATGGTAATCAATACGCCTGAAGATCGAAAATGTCCTGAAAAATTGGGTCGAGCGAATGGGGTACTGTAAGGGCAGCCGCGGCAGTCATTTAAATGATGTTGTGTTTCATTCTTAAATTTCAAAGTTCAATCTTTCTAATAAAACCGGAATCGCTGTATAACGAGGGGATTTTATAAGATTATTATTTTGTGTTCATTTAAACTGGAAACAAGATACAAAATGGTACCTGAGTACCCGACTATTGACAACAGGGTGAATTATTCAGACTCTTGGGGATATTTGGAAATAAGTTTAAATTTCCTATCATATTGAAAATTTGTTTAAAAAAATATATAATGCTAATCTGAAACGTTTTATTAAATGCACTCGTTTAAAGTGTGCGGCTACCATTAATACTCGTATTGGGTTGTTCGGAAAGTAATTAAGTTTCATCACTAAATTACTTTCCGAACCCAATAGTTTATTTATTAGCCTTTTTTCTTTAAGTGATTCATTCAATTTATCCAACTGATGATAGTACACTTCAGAATTGATCACTGTGTTGCTCGGTAGAAGCGATTCCTTTGAAATCCCACCAAACAGATAGCATAACCTTTTTTTGGTTGATTATTGGCTTTCGAAGTGCTTTGAGCCGGTTAATCTTTTCTACTCCAGGATCTTTTGCGCTTAACATTGTTGTAGACAACCCATTTCTCGTCCCCAGTGATGATACGCTTCAAAAATGGAGCATTTTCTGGGCGTTTGAGAAGCAAATCACAAACGTCAACACGACGGCATAATTTTTTTCCGTAAGAAGACAAGGAACTTATATGTTGAATTTTGAGATTAAACCTAGCCGTTTCAAATGATTATGAACGGTCGAATTCGATAAATTTAATGTCAGCGATCTCACGAGTTGTTATTCGCCGGTTTGCATCAATTAATGTCTTTATTGTGTCTTCATCAGCTTCAACTGGACTTGCAGAACGTGGTGCATCTTCGAGATTAAAATTGCCGTATTGAAATTTTCGCAAACCAGTTTTGGCACTGGCGCTCACTTAACATATCTTCTCAATACACATCGGATAATATTTTTCTTGCTTGAACAGTATTTTTATCTTTTCTATAGTAAAGAAGTAAAATATGCCGAAAATGTTGTTTTTCACTTTCCATAGTTAAAAGAATCAATCGAGAATCAATCGAATTTTTTCACAAGCAATCCTTGCTATGTCAGCTGTCAAAACACATATGATTATGCGGGTTAAGTGTGAAGTTGTTTGTGAAAAAATACAATTAAGTCCTCTGTTGGGAAAAAACGAAATTACTTACTTGACAATCTAATATTTTAGCATTAGCAAGGAACAATTCCATTGAATCTACTTAGTGTATAGCTGTCTTCCATTAGGCATATTTTGCTACTCGCAAGTATTTGGGAGTACTTGCCCAATGGAACGCAGAGCTTTCTGACAGAAGCAAAATATAACCTCAAAATACTGAGTTTATTCAGCTTGTCAACGTTAAGTGGAGTTAATGTGTTTCGGAGAATCTTTGAATTTGATAAATATTACATAATGTCTAAAAATTGGGCCTATAACGAGGGTAAAGCATTAATAAATGTTGTACGAAAACATTTATTAATACTTTACTCTCGTTATAGGTCCAATTATCATCAAGAAAACGGTAGGGCTGAAACTCGTTCTACACTTTTAAATATATTAAATAAGTTAAATTAAGATATTTTATATATGTGAAAAAAATTGATTATTTTTATTTTTGTTAGCCAAGAAGGCATTTATTTACAATTGAGAGTGTTATAATAAATATGAAGTTACACAAATACATCATTTAAGTATAAATTAATTTAATAATCCATATTTTCAAACATTTGCTGCCTCGAACACGTGCACCATTGTTGCTGTCAATTCCTTCAGATTCTTCGTAAATCTGTATGTTGTTGACTTCATTATCTAAATATTCTATGTCACAGAAATCATTTTCAGTTAAGTTTCCAAAACCCTTAAACGGGGGAACTTAATATCTGCTTACACCGTACGCTGAGTCTCCAAGTAGCACTCCTCCTGGTATAATTATGGACTCATCCTCAGTAATGCCCCTGTAAAACGCCGATTTTCGTAGAAACCGTGCATCATGCATTGCACCAGGTTCACCACAGTGCACATCTATAAACTTTTTCTCGGCGTTTACAATTCCCTGTAAAAGCAGACTATAATATTTTTTCTTATTGCAGTATGCTTGTTTGTCACGTTTTGCAGGATTGATTTCAATATGAGAACCATGAATAGCCCCAACAACACCGGGTACACCTTTCATAGCTGCAAATTGCATCTGGTTAGTTTTGCATATGGGATGCTGTTGGCCATTTTATGCATTTGGCACAATGCGGTATAAAATTCGATGGACACTGCTTTCTGTGACATCAAATCTGTCTGCAATTTGTCGGTACACTTTCAGTATTTGCTAGAAACCACAACGTGATGTTTATTTCAACATAAGAACCAACTGCAGTACGTCCTCCATAACTTGGACGGTGTAAAAACACACTCCAGTAATATTTGATTCCATTTCTTTTCGCTTTTACTGCACGAATAAAGTAAACATAACAAACACATGACACTTCAACATAACCAACGAACCCGCTAAGCTATCTATTTTCATTTTGGCAACTAAAATCCCCCTACCGTAAATTGTATGCGCAACTACACAAGCGAAGTACTCATCTGTATAAGCAAGAGTAGTTAAAGCTTTTTTGAGTAGTAAGACTTTCCCAATGGAAGACAGGTTATATCTTTCCTTGTTCGATTTCCTACAAATCTATTTGTTAATCCTACAAGAAATTCTATAAGATCGTGTTAGCCATTCATAATAATTTCGATTGGACACATTACCTTTTCTACCACTCATCTTCATTTCACCATCGATTCACAAAATACCCCTACCATCCAATAATCAATCTTATAATTTAATTGAAATAAAAACACAACAATCAAATTTTGCACAATTTATTACATTACCATATGTAAATGTACATAAAATTTAAATTGGTTTTAAATACACCACTACAATATTTTTACAATTTTCTTCATTTTTGTTTTAATTTTCTTTTCTTTTCTTTTTCTCTCTGTCACAAACATAATATATATATAATTAAAAATAATCGAAATTATATTTAAATTAGAAGAAGACAAACAAACAAAAATCATACATTATATATTTATATCAATGTCGTTTTCTAATAATTAATTGTTTTTTTTTGTTTTTTTTCTTCTTATTTTAATTCTTATCCAAATCACATGTAAAAAGCAAAAAAAAAATATTTCTTTTGCGCCAAAAAATAATAAATAAATTAAAAACTCATTAAATCGATACAAATTATGTCGCATAAATTCACTATTAAAAATCTTTTTAAAATGTTCATTATTTTCGAATAACTTCAACATAACGAAATAAAATAACAAAATAAAGGCAAATATGCTCTCTCTCTCTCTTATATCTACATATGTATACAATAATATGAAAATATTTATACTAATTTTTCTTTTCTTTTTTTAAAATAATAATAGAATTTTGCATAAGATAAAATTATATCTTCATGATCGTTTTATTATAATTACCTAATAAATTAATTTACATAAACTATGTATCTACGTATGCACATTATTTGCTTTTTCTAATGTTCTTTTTTTTTCTTGTTGTTCAATATTATTTACTAAATTACGAGAATGAAAATTTTGTTTATCTTAGATATCTACGAAAATACGCATTTTCTATGTTTTGTTTTTGCTTATTTCGAAGATTAAAAAGAAAATGAACATAAAATAATGCACACGAAATTCTAGTTTTTCAGTGAAAATAGTAAATAAAAATTAATAATTTTTTTTGCTTTATTTTTTGCTGTATATTTCTTATTATTTCTTATTTTGCATCTTTTTATATATATATGCAGATAAACAGATACACTCAAATATCTATTTAGAGATATTATTGAGTGTTGAATTACTTATGTGTAATAATAGCAATTTAAATTATTTAAGAGAATATCTTATTTTATAAAATTTTATATGCATGTAGTATTTTTTTTTAAATAAATTTATAAAGAATTATCATTAATTAAATATACTGTATTTATATATGTAACAAAATATATAAGATGTTTTATAATAATACTAGATATAAAAAAATGTTAACATAATAATAAAAAAATGCACTACTGAGCTTGAGATAGATTTGTTACTGCTTTTTTTTTTTTTTGTCAAAAATATAATTTTACTACTTTTTTGTGGAAGCATCAGAATGAAACCGTTTTATTTTATAAACGAAATAATAAAAAAAAAAATTTTATAACTGGAAATTTATACATTTTTTATATTAATTTTGTAAAAATGTTATTTATTGATAGAAATGAACGCAATTTCAAATAAAAAGCATAGATAGAAAGAAAAAAAATTAAAAATAAGTATTGAAAAAAAAGCAATACAATTATTATTTATAATAATAATAATATTAATAAAATTTTTCGTATCCAAAAGGAGGCTGGAGTTATCACGGAATTTGTTTTCGTCTAATTTTTTTTTAAATTTTTCTTTTATTTTATTTATAATTATTTTTTTAATCATCTATTTTTTTTTATTACTATTTTTATTATATTTATTATTATTTTATTTATGATGATAATAATAATAATTATAATTTTTTTCTTCCTACATAGCTTATGTAAATACATAGATGTGTGTGTATATACATTTGTATATCTAGAAAACGAACGAAAAACTTTTTTTCTTCTTCTTTAATTTTATTTGGACCATTATCGTTAAATGATTGATTATGTTATTAATCGCTCTCGACCGCATAGGCATTATTTTTGTTTATTATTATTTATTTGTAATGAAAATGAATTCAAAAAATATTCATAATGATAGATAATTACTACAATATTTATTGAGATATTTTCATATAAAAATGAGTTGAATTATTAAATTATATAAGTAGTAGTAGATATTGTTAATTAATATTAAGAAATTATTTTCCATGCAAAAACTAAAATATTTGATAATAAATTATGCCATCAGTTAAGATTTTTCTTTTTCTTTTATTATTATTATAAATATATACATATATTACAAAAATATAATTTTACAAATTATAAACATTTAATAAAACTGGAAAAATATTATTTTTGCGATAATCATTAATAGATGTATGTGTCTTTGCTATATACTCTATGAATCATCATTAATGCGTCTTGGCTATATATACTCTATGAAACAGATTATCCTAAACAAACACCAATTATAATAGTTAAAATGAAAAGTGTGCTAAACGCCCAAATCTGTCAATTTTAAATTTAGTTGCAATTTTTTCTAATTAAATTTCGTTTATTTGCCATTCGGAAGGAAATATTTTCTAAATAAAATTGAAATATATTGAAAATGAAATGGTTTTTTTTAAGGACAATATTAAAATTTAACATTCCTTAATAATGTACCTAAAATAAATTTAAAATAAAAATTCGATTATCTATGAATAAATGTGTACACAGAGTTTATAAAAAAAAAAAAAACTGTCAACCTAATCTTTCAGTAACTAATATTTTTTTTTAATTTTGAATTTAGCGCCATTTTTTCAAAATGTTTTTGTTTCATATTATTTTGCATTTTTTAACATATAACCTATAATTAGGACCTAAAACCATAATTGTTAACACCCATTTAATTTACATTGAATGGCCCAAAAAAGGGTATTTTTCCATTTTGTTTAAATTAGCGCCATTTTTTTTTTGGTCTCAACGCGGCTTTTTAATTTTTATTTCTCACACGATTTAAGAAAATTGCCTAATCATATTGAGCACAAGGGTGCTACAATTTGCACTTGCCAATGTTAGAAATACCCTTAAAATATTATAGCTGTTACTTCTAATCTTATTTGCTTTTTGAATATAATTTTCGAAAATATGTGTTATTGACAGATACAGATTTTTTTTTCAAAACATACAAAAATAGAAAAATCAATATTGATAATTTCTGGAAACTATTTTCCATAAATTTGTTTGTTTACTTATTAATTCAGACATTTTTTTTTAAATTTAGGATTTTTTTAAAAATGTCCCCATTTTTTTTTTTGAGACGATAATCACAAAATTAAATTTTTGCTGTCATGCACCATAACGTCAACAAAAAAATGTTTTTTTTAACAAATTTAATTATTACAATTACAACAAAAACAGCTATAAAATAAAAAATTAAACAAATAATAATTGTCCGTATTTAAAATAAATAAAAATACCAGCAAATATCATCTTTATTTTTAGAATAAACATTTTACTTAAAAAAGCTGGCAATATTTATTTTCGGAAATAGAATAAAGATTATTCTCTCAATTAGGGTTAAGGTAAAATACATTATTGCAAAGTTATTAACAGATGTAAATGTATATAAAAAAAAACATTTATTGAAAAAGAAAAGATAAATTTTATTATTACTTTTAATTTATCCATTAAATTTTTATCAAATTTTTTTATATATTAACATTAACCAAAAATTATATTTGTACAGAATATGTGCGAACTGTACAAATTTCATAAATTTGCCATAAAACATTGAAATAATAAGATAAGAGAAGTAAATATGCGTTTTTATTTTGGATATACTCGTATATATTAATTATCTGGATTATTGAGTCATTTTTTACAAATTAAAATATTCGTAGATAAACTTGAATATTTCAAAAAATATAGAAAAATATACAATAGCAAATTAGTGACTAAGAAGCACAGTGTTTTATTAGGAATTTAATTCAATAAACACGTATGAGTGGTTTTAAAAAAAAAAAAAAACTACCGATAGTAATTTAGTTCAAGATCTTCCATCAAAAGTTTGATTTCAATTGCTTATCACTTAATAGGGTAGCGCCCAAAATAGTTGATTAAATGTATACCATCGTATTATTAACAAAAAAAAATATTTAATTAAGTAAGTAGTACTTTTTCTATATTATTTACTTTTTTTAAAACAATTTTTATTTAGATCTTCAATATCTTCTCGATTATATTTTAAATGAAAATGAATTTTTCAATAGTTCAATGATAATTAATTTAAAAACTAAGACTTTAGTTTGTAGAGAATTTTTTTTACGAAATCTACTTGAATAATGGCTGTTTTTTTCATCAATATTTAATGAGAACAGCATGCGATCGTGTATTTTATGTAAGATTGGTCTGTTAAGTCGTAAACAAAACTATTTATTCCTATTAATGTAGCTTTTGTAAAAGTAAGTTTTCCCTTAAATATTCTAATTTGCTACAATAATAATCAATATATAAGTGAAGATTTTTTTTTTAGGTATTGTTTATTTAGATGATCTTTTATTTTTTTATATAATTAGAAATTCACATTGAAAATTACAGTAACACATATAAATAAACTGTGGTTTTGCACACAGCAACAAAATTTATGTATAAAAAAAAATCCGATTAAACTTATTATCGTTTACAGAAAAATCTACCTTAATTACTAACAATGATAGACGAGACTTACATAAAAAAATATTTTTTTCTTATTGTAAAATAAGAAAAGTTTTCCTCTATGAATCCTATTGATTACATCAACTTTTTATACTTTTTATTCTAATTCGTATTAATTTAGTTACAATTAGAAAAATGAAGATTTTACTTACAGAACATGCATGCTATTTAATAAAATTATATGTTAAAATCGGTTATATCAATTTTATGGAAAATTTAATAGAGGATACATGACGAAAATATAGAATTTCAACGATTATAATAATACTTTATGATAAATGCAATTTTATTATTCTCTTTAGAATACCTTTAATTTTTAATAATAAATCAACAAATGAAAAAGTTTATTTTTTAAATGATTTTTTACCGCCCAACCTCTATGAAAAATTGTATGATTGTGTTTTTTTTCTATTAGTACTTGTTCTCTACAAGAACCGAAATAAAAATGATTTTTTGTTGTCATAACTTTTATAAATATATTAGCCGATATTATCAACGAAATATTTATTATTTAGTTATTAGAGAATAATATCCAATATATATTGTTAAATTGAGATTTTCAAAACGATATTTCTTCAATAGAAGAAATTAGCATGAATTTCAATTTAAGTTAGTCTAGAGAAATATTTTACAGAGTCAGAGAAAAGGTGTCAGAGAAAAGGTGTACAAATGATTTAATGTTTAAAAAAAAATGCACCATCATAAAAAAAAACAAAGTCACAAGATTTTCCTGACTTTGAAATAATAAATAAATGTGCACCTCTTGCATGCTGCACTAAAGCTTAAGTCTACACTACAACCACACTATAACCAAAAAAAAAAAAAATGCATTTTATATTTTTATCGAAATATATTAAAAATGATCCTTTCTTATTTTAGATATAATAGCACAACACAAATTAGGCTTTTTTTTTGTTACATGATTCTTGCATAAAAATATCTCAGCACCTGATTAAAACTATTACTCAACAAAAATATTAAAATTTTTTTGTTCGAGTATTTGAAAAGGCATTTTCGTTTCGATGATAAATAATTTCGATAAATTCGATGATAGTTTCGATATACACAAAAACTTTCTACTATTTGAAACTAAAACAAAACTATTCACATTCGGAATAACAGCTTCCAAAGTCTAATTAAAAGTATCATCAAATAAATCTATTTTCTAAAAAGATGGCATAATTCTATATCAAATAAAATGATTGTAGTAATAAAAACTATTGAGCATATAGAATTTTGTGCATTCATTTTGATTGTAAGAGATTTTAATTAGATATATTAAATGTGCGCGATCAGTAAATTAAGCAACAAAATCAATTTAACAATTCAACTCAATTCGATTTGTAAAAATTAAGTGAATCATATTACTGTTATGAGAAGAGGCTCTTTTCTGTTAAGAGAAGATGAATCACGCAACACTCCTGCTAAGAGAAGAAGCTCTTAACAGGAGTATTGCGTGATTTTTTTACTGTTAAGAGAAGAGGAATCACGCAATACTTAATTTTCTTACTGTTAAGAGAAGAGGCTCTTTATTTATCAGGTTTTTGAATTTGTTTGCTTACCTCTAATATTGCATTATAATCATCGTTTGAACGCCGATTGATATTCGTTGAATAGTCATGTGGTCCACCAACAGTATGCCTACGTTTTATTGAACGATTTTGTTTATTTTGAATTTGTCGCTTTTTTGTTATATTCATATCAGTTTTCTCATCCTTGGTTAATGTTGAATGGTTATTTATCGTACGACCCGAATAATTGCGACAATTGAATGAGGCCGATCGAAATAGCTTGTGTCCACGTCGTTTTCTACATTTTTCCATAAATAAAGGTGACATAGCTAGTGATTCTTTTGGGTCACTTGTTGTAGACACTTCTGAGTCATCCGAGAACCATTCACGAAAATAAGCCCCCCTGGCATTTCCACTTGTTGTTGTTGTGTTCGTCACCTTTGGATCACGTAAGTAGTTTCCCGATGTTGGTGTGGTTACATTTCCTACGACAGTCGGTGTAGTTGAAGGTGGTACCGTTGCACTTGGCGTATTTGAATATGTTGATTGCGTTATACGCGGAAGATTCTTTAAATGAACCGACTTTGTCGGTAAAAGGACACGTTCGGGTGATTCATCGGCATATGGAATGTCGTCCCCCAACGTAAGTGGCTGTGAATACGTACTGTGTCTACTACTGGATGTCTGCTTTTCACTTCCATCAGATTGATCAGTTGCGCTAGACAAAGTACGCAAATTTCGCAATTTAGTATCCAAGGTATCTGTAACGGTTGTCAGCGACATCGATCCAGTGTCGCTTATACGACTTTGATTGGACTCATCATCGGTTAGAACTGAGGCGGCATCAACACTATCTCTTTCGGATTTATCACGAAATTCAAAACTACCCGTTGATCGTTGTTCACTATTCTTTTTTAAATCGTACGATAGTACACTATCGCCCGAATATGTATCTGATGTCATTGATGTACTAGCACTTCGTTTTGTATGTGCTCGACGTCTCAAATGTGGAATAAAGCGCGAGCTCATTGATACCTTATCGTGTCGATGTTCTATTTTGGAGACATTATCAAGCAAAAGACTTGTTTGATCTTCCTGTGTCAATATTGGAGTTGCCGACGCCGGAGATTCTGGCAACTTCGGCAACGGGCCGTTCTCAAAAAAATACTCATACTGAGATACAATCAGCTCTACAATTCGACACTGGTGTTTCATGTCTTTGACAGCAATTGCAAGTGTATCTGTTGGTGTCCGAACTATCGATGGACCAAATATGATTGCTAGATTTTTTGGTTCCATTAAGTTCACACTACAGTTCTTGCTAACACGGTGTAAATGCCGAATAATATGTTTCAGAGTTTCGTAAGAGTGATCGGGCAATGCATCCAACAAATCTTTTATTTCAAACAATCGCTTATCACCAACCTTCTTATCAGCATCGATGAACTTATTATAAAAATGGCTAGGTAATAATGCATCCGGTAAACTGCGTATAAACAACTTTAACAGACTGGATACCACATTTACATCATCCCATTTTGGATCACTAATTACAGCATCTTCATGTGATATATCGGTTTTGTTTACTTGGTCATGTAACTCTGATATTGCCGCCTTATTACCAGGAATACGGTAAATACCAACAACATTTAGGCCTTTTGACTCAACTATTCTTGTACATAGATCTACCAAATACGGAACAAATTCGTTCTCTTTGGACATTGGGCATTGTTTCAATGGTATACCGATTGAACCGATTGGTGGTAGTGGACTGAAAGGTACTGCAATTTCTGAACTGTGTGGATGCATTTTCCGGAATAATAAATCTTTCCAGTTTTTCGCTTTTGGCGAACCCATTTCTTTGTCGGCTATTATAACGGCTTCCTTTTGTGCGGATGATTTACGCGGCTTTAGCATTGGGGAACTGTTAAAACTTGTATCCGCGTCCGTGCTACTTTTTGCTACCGAACTACCAGATGATGAATATCTTTGTATAGGCTCATCGCCACAATACACTGTAGTTTGGACTGATGTACTCGCAGCCACTTTTTGTGGCTCAGCCGCTTGTGTTCCATGTTTTGTAATTGAATCAGATGCTGGAGTACTGCCACTACTTCCACCGCCTTCAACCGTTCCTGTGCTGCTATTGCCATATGATATATCATGCAGCAATGACATCCATTTCTTATACTCAACCTCGTTACGTGCCTGAAATAGAACTTGAGTGCCCTCGGTTTTTTGGGGCTTCGATGTCAATTGGAAGACGTACTTCCGTTTCGTTGCCTCGCCCTCAGTCACATGGAAATTTCGTACATCAATACCAGCCAGAGCATCAGGAAAACCAATCTCGGACTTTTTGTCACGACAATCAACCTTTAGAATGTTCCCGATCAGTTCTAGTTTGGCTGTCCGCCAGGATCGATGCTGCGATTTCTTTCCTCTCAAAAAAGTTGACTTCATATTCATCTCAGCCTCTAATGTCGGTGATTGTGCTTCATTATTAGGTATTCCCACGACAATGGGCAATTCGATAAACGGTGTTTTTGGGCTTTGTGGTAAATCTTTTATGCTCGTTGTTATTTCTTGTTTCTGATACGGAGAGGTCATCGGTGGGGATGAGCTTGTTGCCGGTAGGCCAAAATTACAATCAGTCTCATTACCGGTTGCCTTCAGGTACGAAATTCTGCGCATTGGCTTGTTATCATCATCTACAACGATCGGTTTGTAGCGTCGAACGAAGTTCGCTGCTGTCATTGCAATCGGTGTTCGTATCTCATCACAGCTCTCATATGTGTCATAGTTTTTATAACTAGTTCGCTCAGCTATTTTTGGTTCTCTAAGCACCTGTTGTGGACGATCTCTCAATATAGCAACAACTGGTCGTTGATCCATTTTTCCATACTCCATTAAATCCTTACTATCATAATTATATAATTGCCTCCGATTGGGCGGTGCTGCTTCAACTTGATCACCGCTCGACTTTTCCATTTTCATTTCTATTTCTTTTTTTCGCATTGTGACTATTGGTACAGCCAATTTTGTCTTAATCCTGCTCAATTCACTTTTATACAATAATGTTTTGTCAACACAAGTATTATCGGGCGAGAGTGGCCGACCACACTCAAACTGTTTTGTCAACTCTGAAACTACATTCAGTCCTTCTGTTTGTTTCATTTCATGAACTTTACCGGCCATCTTCATTTCTGGTGAAGTTTGTTGCATTCGTAACACTCCATTAAATCGATCACGCGCACAACTGTCGAACTTATTCTCGGAGCTTTTCTTTCGAGTATCGTTCAAATAAAAACTATTCTCCTGGTTTTCGATCGGAATAAATTTCGCGGGTAGTTGTCGTTTCGGTCCAAGCGTCGTTGGTAGAATATTATTCGTTATATTATGCGTATTAGTACTGATTGGCATTTGAATGGCCACATCAGATATCGAAGTTGGCGCATATGATTTATCATCCCGCGACAACGCCTGCATCTGCGATTGCGGTGGTGATTGTTGCTGTAGCGAATGTTGTGGCGGCCAAGCTGGATATACGAATCGACTTGGTCGGGCATAAAGTTCTCGCTGCAAAATTGAATTTTGCGATGGTGGTGATTTAAGAAACTCCTCTTTCTGCTCTATGCTTTTTCTTAGGCTACGTGTCATAAAATCCAACTGATTATTCGTATCAGACAACCGGTAGGCTGATTCTGGATAAGAATATGTTATTTGATTATTACGTATCGATGCTAACATTTTCTCTCCAGGATCATTACTGTAATTCTGATAACGTTGCGGCAGGGCCAATTGAGTCATATCTCTTGACTCAACGCCCAATGGTTTTTTATCGATAAGTTGGTGAAATGTTGTCGGATTTATATTCGTTCGCATGAGCGTACACACTTTAGGCTTTTGCGTCGTACTAGGCGATAATAATTGTCGATTAGTTTCTGGATTATGAGCTATATCCGTATAATACATTTGTAAAACATCACATTCTTTTGGAACCACTTGCAATCGCAATACAGATTGCGATTGTTTTATTAAGCTAACGATTGTGCTATAAGGGATGCCAGCAATTTTTATATTGTTCACCATTAGCAACCGATCACCGACTTTTAGACCAGCTAAATGGGCGGGACCATTCGGATGGATTTCTTTTATAAAAACTGTTTCCATCGCTTGAGTTCTGCCAGTTGATAATCCAGCTGTTGCTGATGATGTTCCAGCTGTGTATGTCCATTCTTCTGGTGGATAAGCAATAAAATGACGCAATGTAAATCCGAAACCTTGATTTTCTTTACGATGTAACTCAACGATTTTTGGCTGTAAAATAGTTGTTGATTCATAATTTGCAATCTGCCAATAGACATCTTGCGGTACTGAAATGCTGTCCATTAAATTTTTATTATTTTCTGCATATAATTCCTTTTAAAAACGATATGAAACTATTGTTATCCTTGTCAATTCGACGACTACTTCTTCCGTATATGATATAGAATATTTCATTTTCGTCCAGATAATTTTTGTTTATCCTCTTTTATTTTTTTATTTTTTTAACCTTTTTGCATGATCGTTGATTCTAAAAAAAAAATACATATATTTTCATTAAAATATATTCTCTAATATATTTCATTAGATTAATTAAAAAATAATATTTTTAATTTGCGAAACAATTTTTTTTCTATTGCATATTAAACTGTATATGATTTATTACCATAAGAAACTATTGATAATAGCTAGAAAACTAATACTCAAGTCGGTAGGGTGGATATTTTATATTAAATTAAATATAAATTATAGTAAGTCGATATTAATTTTTGTAGATTATTTATTTTATCAATTTTTAAGCTTTGTACTTTGAAAGTTCTGATTTATATTAACGATAACGAGAATATAAGCAGAAATTAAAATTAATATCACCCACGAATTTATAAAAATTACTAAATAATAGAAATTTATTCTTTGTTGTAAACTAAAATAACGAGCAAGCATATATTTTTGCAAATGGAAAATTCTAAACTACAACCACTTGCACAAGAAACAAATTCCAAATTGATTAGAATTTTTTTTTAAATTAATTTATGATATGAAATTTTTTTAGATAATTTAAAAAAAAGAGAAATATATAAAAACGATTATTTTTTATTTTAAAATAAAAATTTTCTTGAGAATTTTACTCTACACAAAAATATTAACGTAATATGTACACTCTTCTGTTCAATTGCAAATAAGATTTTAAAAAAATTCTGTATTTTTTGAATGAATTTATTATTTGTTATAGATTTATATATAGTACAGTCGAAGAACTGTTGCTGCCACCACCCCTTTAACATATGTACTCTCTCCTCTTACATGTACAAATACATTTACAAATAGATCATTTCTTTGATTGTTTTTTTTTAGATTAAAATGTGGCAGGCATAAATTGAAATATTTATTCTTGCAATGATGTAATCAAAGTCGAATTATGCCCCAATAACTAAATCTATTTCAACATAAACATTATTTTAATTGAATTTGTATTTAACCCAATCGCATATATTAACACTTGATACAATTTTTTTTCATTTACCAAAAAAGAGGAGAAATAAATAAATTCGCTTTTTTCTCATGTCCTATGTACTAAGCAACATTTGAACTGTAAAAGCGCACTAAGAATAACTTGATAAGAACTTTTTGGAAAATCGTCGTAATAAATTTATTATAATATTAATATGTGAAAAACAAACTTTTTTTTGTTTTTTTTAGATGATTGCTGATAATCAATCAATCTAATCTAAACCTAAACACATTAGCTGGTAGGTTATTAGTTTTTTTTTAATTTTTTTATTTTTAAAATTCAGGTATGTATAAATATATATATTTACATACATAAAAATTCATTTGTTGTGCCTAAGTATGCATATATATATATATACACACGCGCACACATTGAGAAAAACAATTTTTTTCACTTTTTTTATTATTGCCTGTACGTTTTTTTTTTTATTGCAATCAATTTTGCACTACAGCCAATATATTTGTTTACAGACACATGAAATCGCTAATAAATAAAATATATGTTTACAGTATACACGGTGCCTGGCCTGCTCAAAAGATAGCATCGGCAAATATTAAAATTTTTTCATTTCATATCTTCAATTCTCTTTTCTCTTTTCCTCTTTTATCTATCTATATATTTTTCTTTCGTTTTCTATTATTTTTTTTGATTTAAAGAATTCTTCCGAAAATTCTAAAGAAAATTGTTTACATTTGTGTTGCTGCACTAACGAGTTAAAAGGCACATTTATAAGATTCTGAACCAATTTCAATTTTCCCGTAAATATTCATTTTCATATATTATAATAACATTTGAATTTCCCTTTTTCTTCTTTTCATTTTTTTCTTTTCAAGTAAAAAATGTAAAATTTATAAATAAAAAAAAAATGATTGAATTTTATTTAAACAAAAAAAAAATTTGGAGGCGTATGAACCTCACACGGGCATTTATTTTGAAATAAATGAGAGTATGACTGTATGTGAAGGTGTAAAAATTTGATACTCCATGTATTGTGAGTGAACAATATAATAATAAAATCACATATTTAGCTAAAGATGATATTTTCAGAGTCAAAATTCGCCCGGCACAGAAGCATTATTTGTCTCCTCCTGTTTCAAAAAATTTTCTTAACTCATGTCACACACCTGCTTGCGAAAGGCGCAAAGCAAAGCAAAGGTGGTCGAAATGCTGCTCTTGCTAGAAATTCTAAATTCGTGACAGTAATTAGCACTTGGTTGGCAATGTTCCCATTGCCGGATTTTTGCAAATTCTTTAATTAGTCGTTTTAACCCCACACACGCATTTAATTCCACTCAAAATATCTCAATTATTGGATGCTTCACTTTACAACAGAACTAACTACAAGTGCACACAGTAACTTTTATCAAAACAACTAAATCGCTTCCAACACAAAAATATATGTATTTAAAAAAAAAAAAAAATCTCCACAAAAACAAATCGAAAAAGCTTTAACGCGTATTCTTACGAAACACTTGTTATGCCAAAAAATGCAAAAGAGAAACTTGCTGCCATGAAATAATTACGAATATATATATTTCCAAAATACCGGGACGACCTCGACTAATATGACGTGTGATAATTAAAAAAAAAAAAAGGGTGTATGAAGAAAAAACCTAATTTCTCGTACACAAAGTGAACGATGCTGCTTGTCCACAATCCGTCAGTATGGTGACTCCGTGCATTTTCGAATCCAGACGCTCTCGATTTTGCTAAGATCTATATTATAAGCAAAAGAATCCGATTAGATACTTTTTGTAAATATCAAAACTATTTCGAACCTTTTAATTTGCAAAATTCCGTACACTGCAACGAAATGTCCCGCACACTTTAAAAAAACATTCTCTTCTTCTTATTTATTTCTTATTATATATAATCAAAGAATCGAACCTCTTTAAAAGATTCGACAATACGTATAATTTGGTTTCGAAAACAATAAATATTTTTACGGATAAAATTCAATTTTGTCGTCATCTGCAATCAATTCCAAAAATTGCTAAATTCTTTTTGAAAGAATTATTTTTTTATAAATATTCGTAATAATATATTTAATTTCGTAACATTCCATTTTATTATTATTATAAAAAAATTTAAGAATAGGGAAAATTTCGAGCAAGTTTTTTTTTCTTCTATTTAAAAAAATAATAATTTACTTTATTCTCTTTTTATTATTAATAATATCTTATTGGAAACATTTCATGTAATTCATTTTGTTTGTTGAGATATTTCTTTTTGTTTACATTTATAAATCATATTATAATTAAAAAAGGAATTTTTTTAAACGACCGGACAAGCATTCTGTGAATATGATAGTGAAAATCCACGATTACCAATGTCTGTATTTTCATTCTCATTCGTAACAGAATATATAGCAAATGGTTTTGTAGCGCTTGTTGTTTCAAGTAATCCAAGTCCACAGAAACGGTCATTTACCATTCCAATTCCTCCTTGTGTTGGATTAGGTATGATAATGAAGTCTGTTGTACACGTTTTACTTTGAACATCTCCAGTGCCTAGTAACGATGGATCAATAGCACCAACATCTCCCGTAACGGTAAAAGAAAAAGGATCTGAAGATACTTGTGACCACGTTATACTACATTTATTTGCCTCCATTCGCACGCATATACCATATCGCACGCTAGCCAATTGTCGACTACCTTCTACACCAATCGAATTGAGGCGTGAATTGGCTGATGGTCCATAATTAAAGCTATTAACGATGCCAGAACCGTCCAAATAATATTGAAGACAGCCTGAAGGTGCTTTGTATGGTGATGAGCAACTGATTTGCGTGATTTGTAATTGCCAATTTCTATTAAATGTGAAACTAGGCGTGGTATCGATTGCAATGGTAATGGAGGCTTTACCATTAAAGTCAACGTAAATATGCTGACCAGTATTTTCACCACAAATACGAGGTGCACGTGATGATCCTCCTGCGATGGAAAGAAAATCAGTATCGCAGTTGCCATTGCCATTTGGTGGAGCCAAAGAAAACGATAGAAAATCGATTCGAATTTGGCAAATATCTTCACTACAAGGCTGAACAACTATCGAACATCTAGTGAAATAAAGTCGAAAAATAATCAAATTCAATTTTGCCAATTATTTTAATTGGGATAATTTTTCTACCTTGCGCCACCAGCAAATGGTCCTGGATATCCATTATTATAGAAATACGTATTATTAAATGATGTCGATGAACCACATGAAAGCTGATCTATAATAACAAATACACGACCTGAATATTGAAATTTGTATTAATCACATAACACGTTTCACTTACAAACGCAGCACACAGCTTGAGTGGTTACAGAATTACAGGATCCAGTTGAAACGCCTCCACCATCTTTACATTCACCCCTAACGACACAGGTTCCTTGCATTCGATTTGTTCCAACGCATAATTCATTAGCAAATCTTCCAATCGTATAAAATGGAAAAACTATAAAAAATTCAAAAGCAAAGCAAAAAAAAATCAATTATATTTTTTTCTAAGTTTACCGTTACGAAAAGTTACGCATGCTTTTTTAATTAGAACCTTTTTTAGGAAGTAACGGGTCAAAATGATTTATTATTTTCTATTTGATTGAGATGCGTTTAAAAAAAATCATAAATGATAACTAATTTGTCTGTTTCATCGTTGCAGAATATTATTACTCACATCTAGCTTGTCTCGTAGCTTCATTGTATTCAGTTGTAATAGGGTTCTTACCCAGTGCATATCCGATTATAGCTAACCAAATCAATGAAAATACTATTCCGAACATTTCCATTTTATAGAAATGCATTTGAAAATACTAAAAACAAAATTTACTTAAATTCGTATATAATTGGATAACTATAAAAATGTCTTCACTGCAATTATTTTACCGAAGTCTCGATACTTCTAAACACTGGAAACGACTGTTTATCTTGGAGCTGGAAAAATTCTTGATAGTATGTTCTTCTGGATTTAACTTGATCTTTCTTTTTTTGAGGTACAGATATGTAAATAAACGGTCGGAATGTGTTAATTAATCGCCGACCAGACTTCTAGCATAGAATGGAGTGTCGTCTTTTGATGTTCTTGGTGGTACGATTATAATTACAACAAATTCGAAAGGAAAGAATTTTCTTAAACGTTACTTTGAGTTTAACAGATTATCTAAAAACAGAATATCATTTTATGTACATATGTTATACGTGTGTAGGCATTGCACTATAAGAAAAATTACAAACTTGAAAATATTATTTAAGAAGTTCTAAGTAAAAAGAATAGGAGTAAGAATGAATGAAATTTAATCGGATAGAGTATAAAAAATTTATTAAAAAAAAAAAAATATATCATGAATATTTATCCTATAAATGGCACAATCATATATGCATATAAAAATATGAACAGATTGTGTTATTTATTCGTACAAAGTTAAAATTATTGTTGATTATATTCGTAATATTTATTGAAAATTGCTTAAAATTAAAAAATCTTACTACAAATATTTAAAAAATAAACTTTTTTTTAGTTTTTTTTTTTATATAAAATTTATTAACATTATGTGCTAGTAATTTATATAAATGTAAGAAATATATTTAAAAAGGGGCAATTTATACTAAAATAAAATGAAATAATTTCCAAAATAATAATATAAATAAAATAATAATTAAAGAAACAAACAAGTTTTTAATGTTTAATAACACAAAACAAACCATTTCTTATTTTTATTACCAAATAATATTATAACATATCAAATGTAATTAAATAAAAATGAATAAAAAGAAAAAAAAATTTCTGAAATGGTGTTTGTGTTAAAAACAAATTCAAATTAATGTACTTTGTTATGATCAGCCCATATTTAGTTGAACTGTTGCCAGCCCTGATTATATAGAAAAAAAAACTGGAATACTGCAAACTTATAAGAGTGGCATCACTTTGACATTAAAAGAAAATGTCAAGTGACAGTGAGACGTCAAGGGATAGCAAAGATATAAAACAAATGTTTTTTAAGAAGAAAAAGGTGAGAAATTTGAGAAGAAAACAATCTTCGGACGAAGAAAAAGATTACGTTGATGAAAATGCGGCAGAATTATTGTAAGTTATAAATCAGAATTCTCAAATAAATACGTGTAGATGGCGGCGTATTTATTAGGGGTTTGTTTACTATTCGTAGGGCAAAGCTCGAAGAAGTTAAGGAAAGGCAAAAATTACGAGGCCGTCCTCATGGGGTAAGTCTGGTTGGACTTGCCTTGGGAAAGAAAGTAGCAGCAGAGGAAGAAATTTCACTTGTAAGAAAATTATTTGAATAACTAATTACAATGGTTTTATAAAAGAAGTGCTGCTTTTAGAAAGATCCGTTTAATATAAAATGCGGCGGTATGGTAAACATGAAGGCCTTACAGTCTGGTAAAATCAAAACAGTTGACGACGCGTATGATGTTGGTATCGGTACTCAGTTTTCGGCCGAGACAAATAAACGAGACGAAGATGAAGAAATGATGAAATACATTGAAAAGCAATTGCAAAAAAGAAAGGGGCTTAATACTAATGATAAATTCGATCCAGAAAATGAACGAAAATATATGACACCTGAAGAAGCGGCTTTGTATTCTTTGCCAGATCATTTAAGGCAAAGTTCATCGAATCGATCCGAGGAAATGTTATCTAATCAAATGCTTAATGGGATTCCCGAAGTCGATTTGGGAATTGATGCGAAAATCCGAAATATTGAAGCAACCGAAGAAGCAAAACAGAAATTACTACAAAATAAAAAGAACAAAAAAGATGGACCTTCACAATTTGTACCAACAAATATGGCTGTGAATTTCATCCAACATAATCGATGTAAAGCATTAGTTCTTCAGAATTATTTGTTATATATTTTTTCTTGTTTTCTCTCTTTATAATATGAATTTTATTTTTAGTTAATGTTGATGATGCTGAAACAAGAAAACGTAAAAAGGAAGAAGATGACATGATTCGAAGTCAAGGAACTAAAAAAGCTACCGATGATTATCATTATGATAAATTTAAGAAGCAATTTCGACGATATTAATATTTTTATGATTTGTTGTTTTGTGTTTTCTCTTAACAATAAATATAAGCTAATATTTTTGATGGTATTTTGAAGAAATTTTTCATTTATTTTACTTCTGGGAAATATTCAAAAATCGAATTTGTAAATCCTCGTAGTTTTCTGTCAACAATTTAATGTGTGTTAATATAAATATCGGGAAGAGAAAGCATTTCAATCTAATCCTGAGATAATGTATTTTGAATATGTATTTTTGGATTATTCATTCAGATCTGAATCATTAGGGCAAAAAAACTTTGCGAGTTATTAGAAGTAAAATTGTGAGTTAAAGTTAGTATTGGTTGAAGCAATTAAAGTTTTTTTAAAATTATTTTTGGCATTTATATAATATATATGCTAGTTTTAGATATGAATTCACAGAAACAGTATTTGTCAATACATTAAATAGGACTGTTGCTATTATCTCATTTCTTGCAGCTGGATAAAGGAGTATGCAAAAAAAAGCTGTGTGAAGGAGTATCCAAAAAAAATTATAGGTGAAGGAGAATACAAAGGAAACGCTGGGTACACAAAGGAGTATTCAAAGAAAATTCTGGGTAAAGGAGTATGCAAAGAAAATTCTGGGTAAAGGATTATTAAAAGAAAATTCGGGATAAAGGAGTATACAAAGAAAATTCTGGGTAAAATAGTATGCAAAGAAAATTCCGGGTAAAGGAGTATCCAAAGAAAATTCTGGGTAAAGGAGTATTGAAAGAAAATGTTGGGTAACGGAGTGTACACAGAAAATTCTGGCTAAAGGAGTATGCAAAAAAATTCTGGGTAAAGGAGTATTCAAAGAAAATGTTGGGTAACGGAGTGTACACAGAAAATTCTGGGTAAAGGAGTATGCAAATAAAATGATGGGTAAAGGAATATTCAAAGAAAATTCTGGGTAAAGGAGTATACAAAGAAAATTCTGGGTAAAGCAGTATACAAAGAAAATTCTGGGTAAAGGAGTATTCAAAGAAAATTCTGGGTAAAGGAGTATTCAAAGAAAATTCTTGGTAAAGGAGTATTCACAGAACATGTTGCTTAAAGGAGTATGCAAAGAAAATTCTGGGTAAAGGAATTCAAAGAAAATGTTGGGTAAAGGAGTATACAAAGAAAATTTTGGGTAAAGGAGTATAGAAACAAAAGTTTGGGTAAAGGAGTATACAAAAAAATTCTGGGTAAATGAGTATGCAAAGAAAATTCTGGGTAAAGGAGTATTCAAAGAAAATGTTGGTTAAAGTAGTCTACAAAGAAAATTGTGCGTAAAGGAATGTATAAAAAAATTCTACGTAAAAAAGTATTTGAAGAAAATTCTGGGTAAAAGAGTATTCAAAGAAAATTCTGGGTAAAGGAGTATACAAAGAAAATGCTGTGTAAAGGAGTATACAAAGAAAATTCTGGGTAAAGTAGTATACAAAAAAAATTCTGGGTAAAGGAGTATTGAAAGGAAATGATGGGTAAAGGAGTATACAAAGGAAATGCTTTGTAAAGGAGTATGCAAAAAAAATTCTGGGTAAAGGAGTATTCAAAGAAAATGTTGGGTAACGGAGTGTACAAAGAAAATTCTGGGTAAAGGAGTGTATAAAAAATTCCAGGTAAAGGAGTATTCAAAGAAAATGCTGTCTAAAGGAGTATACAAAAAAATGCTGGGTAAAGGAGTATTCAAAGGAAATGATGGGTAAAGGAGTATATAAAGAAAATGCTGGGTAAAGGAGTATACAAAAAAATTCTGGGTAAAGGAGTATACAAATAAAATGGTGGGTAAAGGAGTATACAAAGGAAATGCTGGGTAAAGGAGTATATAAAGAAAATGCTGTGTAAAGGAGTATACAAAGAAAATTCTGGGTAAAGGAGTATTCACAAAAAATTCTGGGTAAAGGAATACGCAAAAAAAATTCTGGGTAAAGGAGTATTCAAAGAAAATTCTGGGTAAAGGAATATTCAAAGAAAATTCTGGGTAAAGGAGTATTCAAAGAAAATTCTGGGTAGAGGAGTATGCAAAAAAAATTCCGGGTAAAGGAGTATTCAAAGAAAATTCTAGGTAAAGGAGTATGCGAAGAAAATTCTGGGTGAAGGAGTATTCAAAGAAAATTCTGGGTAAAGGAGTATGCAAAAAAAATTCTGGGTAAAGGAGTATTGAAAGGAAATGATGGGTAAAGGAGTATACAAAGGAAATGCTTTGTAAAGGAGTATGCAAAAAAAATTCTGGGTAAAGGAGTATTCAAAGAAAATGTTGGGTAACGGAGTGTACAAAGAAAATTCTGGGTAAAGGAGTGTATAAAAAATTCCAGGTAAAGGAGTATTCAAAGAAAATGTTGTCTAAAGGAGTATACAAAAAAATGCTGGGTAAAGGAGTATTCAAAGGAAATGATGGGTAAAGGAGTATATAAAGAAAATGCTGGGTAAAGGAGTATGCAAAGAGAAATTCTGGGTAAAGGAGTATACAAATAAAATGTTGGGTAAAGGAGTTTACAAAGAAAATGGTGGATAAAGGAGTATATAAAGAAAATGCTGGGTAAAGGAGTATGCAAGGAAAATTCTGGGTAAAGGAGTATTCAAAGAAAATGCTGGGTAAAGGAGTATAGAAAGAAAATTCTGGGTAAAGGAGTATACAAAAAAATTCTGGGTAAAGGAGTATACAAATAAAATGGTGGGTAAAGGAGTTTAGAAAGAAAATTCTGGGTAAAGGAGTATGCAAAGAAAATTCTGGGTAAAGGAGTATTCAAAGAAAATTCTGGGTGAAGGAGTATACGAAGAAATTTCTGGGTAAAGGAGTATACAAAGAAAATGATAGGTAAAGAAGTATGCAAAGAAAATTCTGGGTAAAGGAGTAATCACAGAAAATTCTGGGTAAAGTAGCATTCAAAGAAAATTCTAGGTAAGGGAGTATGCGAAAAAAATTCTGGGTAAAGGAGTATTCAAAGAAAATTCTGGATAAAGAAGTACACAAAGAAAATGTTGGGTAAAAGAGTAAACAAAAAAAAAATTCTGGGTAAAGGAGTATACAAAGGAAATGCTGGGTAAAGGAGTATTTAAAGAAAATTCTGCGTAAAGGAGTATGCAAGGAAAATTCTGGGTAAAGGAGTATTCAAAGAAAATGCTGTGTAAAGGAGTATACAAAGAAAATTCTGGGTAAAGGAGTATTCACAAAAAATTCTGGGTAAAGGAATACGCAAAAAAAATTCTGGGTAAAGGAGTATTCAAAGAAAATTCTGGGTAAAGGAATATTCAAAGAAAATTCTGGGTAAAGGAGTATTCAAAGAAAATTCTGGGTAGAGGAGTATGCAAAAAAAATTCCGGGTAAAGGAGTATTCAAAGAAAATTCTAGGTAAAGGAGTATGCGAAGAAAATTCTGGGTGAAGGAGTATTCAAAGAAAATTCTGGGTAAAGGAGTATGCAAAGAAAATTCTGGGTAAAGGAATATTCAAAGAAAATTCTGGGTAAAGGAGTATACAAAGAAAATTGTGGGTAAAGGAGTGTATAAAAAAATGCTGGGTAAAGGAGTATTCAAAGAAAATGTTGGCTAAAGGAGTGCACAAAGAAAATGCTGGGTAAAGGAGTGTATAAAAAAATGCTGGGTAAAGGAGTATACAAAGACAATGCTGGGTAAAGGAGTATACAAAAAATATACTTTATATATATCGCTTCAAACTAATCCATATAAATAAATAAGTCGCTTTTAGAACTGAAAACAAAACGTCATTTTTCCTTCCTACAAGCCTTTTAGATTAAAGATTAACTGGATGTGCCCTAACGCAATTATCTGTCTGCATAATTGCGAAAGCATAATTAATATCCATTTTAACTCACTTATTGTAAAGAAAAATACAATTTAAACATAACGACAGGCAATATTTACTTGTCAATTGCATACGGAAATTTAAAATTGGCCCCCACTGATATACGCTATTTCTGTTATTTTGTAGCGTTCTTACGAATGTATTCTCGGAATATTTGGACAGCATTTTTATATAAGGCCTATCCACTTCTTCTATAATTTAAGCTACAAGTAACCAAATAAATCGACGTCATTTTTTTAGCTCCTCTACTTTCCGCTGCAATAATAGTATGGGCGTATGGCACTGAAGTCAGTAAAAGTACAAGGTTTCTGTATAGAGTAGTCCAGATACTTGATTGGTGTGTAGGGAAATTACGAAAATATTCATTGTGGCAATACCAGGAACATTCACCGAATACCAGCTTTTTCAGCTGTATTCAACGTAATGGTACGAGTATGTGTATTCAACGTAATATCGATACTACGTGGCAGTGTAATTTCTTCTGTTCCTGAAGATAAAAAAAATTTCTTAAAGAACATCACATTGGTACTGTCTTTAACATCCAAAACCGTGTAAAAAAGGAGTTGGAAAGCAATTCCACTTGAAGCCTTCCAGTACTGCTACTCCACCGATGTGTGGCTGTTCAAAGAAGGAATTGGCGCGGATCTTTAATTTTCACTGTTTTGTTTATATGATTCTGTTTCAGATTTCTGAGAGAAGATTTAAATGCCAGCTATTATGTAGCACCACGATCAAGGACTATTGAAGGACTTTATTACCAGCATCTCTAGTGAAATTTGACAATAGTTAGTTGTAAAAAAAACAGTCGGAAATAGTCACGGAAAAGCCTTTTAGTCATTGTCAAATAGCCTAAGTTGGTATGTCGCCTAATAATTTACATTTCAGTATAAATATCATTTGCAATGATCATAAACTATTTTTGTATTAAAGAAAAATAACAAAACCTGTAATTTGACTAGTATTTTAATACCTATTATTTTTATCATATAATCTACAATTGTAACGGTATTTTTTGGTTGCTTTTTTCTTATGTCGAAATTGAAGATGACTATTTGCGTGGAGAATTTCGGATAAAATTGCCCACCCAGTAATCACGGTTGAACAAATTCACTGATAACATCCTCCTCTCTTGTAACAAATTCCGAACGTTATTGGTAGGTGATTTACTCGTACAGACCATAGGGGGGGGGGACCAATCGACAGAGAATACTGGGCGTTTTTCACTTTTCTAACGCAATCAGTCGCATAATTCATGGTGGCAAGCATGCAACCGGTTTGCAACCGCAACAACACGTTTAAGTTTCACTTGATGCCGACTTTTGCAATTTTCGGCTTCATCGGCACATACTTTTAGGACTGCTGTACGTCCATTGCAATTTGCACTTTCAAACCAGTGTCAGAATGGACCAAACGAGAAAGAAATTCCTTTATCCGAGTAATACTCAATTAACGCATACCTCATGCAAAAGATGCCGTAAATCGAGTTTTTCGCTCAAATGCCATCGATTCAGTGCTATCGAAAGTAAAAGGTTAAATTTATAATAAATTATAAATCGGCTAATAATTAATTTATTTGATAGAAACTGAGAATCTCTCATAGATTATAGCAGAACTAGATAGGAAGTCATATTTACAGATACTGTTATAAAAAAGTACTAGCCAAGCACAATAGTACAGTGTCTGCAACGTCTTGTTGGGGGTTTTTTCAATTATCCTTGGTTGCCACAAGACTTTTTTGAGGTAATTTTTGATGATTTTTTCACAAAGCTGCAAAGCTTCAGGACTGTCTTTAAAAACACAATATTTACCGTTGTCCTATAAGAAAAATTACAACGGTGTCAAATCGCACGATCTTGGAGGTAAATTGACAAAACCAAATATCGAAATTATGCGTGATGACAACTGTCTTCTTGAAACCATATATACTTTATATTAAAATCTTCAAGTTCAGGTAGGTTATCATATAGCCATAGAATTGACGGTAGCAGTCTCTCCTTTATTTTCAAATAAACACAGGTTAATAACATCTTCAGACCAAAATTCACATGAAACAGTCACTTTTCGTGTGAATTTTGGTCTGAAGATGTCATTAGCCTATGTTTCTAAAGTACAGAAAAGCTACAAGCAAATATTTAGAATGGTTTCTAAATAGTTGCTTGTAGCTTTTCGAAGCTCCAAATATGGTAATTTTGCTTGTTGACGCATCCACCAAGCCAGAAAAGAGCTTCATTATGAGGACACGTGGCTATGGCAGGATCACTATTTATAGAAAGTTTCTACAATTTGAACGTAATTAAAAATTTTATAAAGTAAAATAGCAAACATTAAACTATACAAATGCTACCTGGCATGACATACGAGTATATATTTATCAGCTGTCAAATAACAGAGCTGTACTCTCTAAACTACAAACTGGATAATCTATTTAGTTACGAGAGGGATTCTGTCCAATCCCTCTCGTAACTAATAGTCCAGTCATTTTCTATAAGAAAAATTACAATGGTGTCAAATAGCATGATCTTGGGGTTAAATTGAGAAAACCAAAATTGGAAAAATCTCGCTATAAAGCCAAAAATTGTCGTTTTGTATGGATTGTAAGTGTCGTCTTGTTGAAACCACTATACTTTATTGACGGTATACCGGCTCAGAATTGACGGTAGCAGTCTCTCATTCATTTTGAAAGAAACACAGGCTGATGACATCTTCAAATCAAAATTCACACGGAACAGTCACTTTTTACGGATACAATGGTTTCTACAATAAATTGTTGCTTGTAGCTTTTCAAATCTACAAATTTGCTAATTTTGCTTGTTGACGCATCCACGAAGCCAGAAAAGAGCTTCATTATGACAGCCATAATTTCCTCTTAAAGCCGCAATGTTGCTATGGCAGAATTACCACTTTGTAGAAAGTTTTTACAATTTGAACGCATTCAAAAAGTCAAATGGCGAACATTAAACTAAACAAATACTATCCTGCATGACATATATATTTATCAGCTGTCAAATGACAAGGCTCTACTCCTTAGATTAAAGAGGAACTGGATTGGCCTAAATCAGTAGGGGCCAATTTTAAACTTCAGTATGCGATTGAAGCGGTTGTTTAAAACAATTTTGTAATGTGATGTCATTTATGCGTAAACAAATAAATTTTTTAATATTGCGGGTTTTGTTGTATTTGATGGAAATAGTTTTGAAAATTTTTAATAACATACAGTATTCTATTTTCAAATATTGTGGTCTCTCCTTCTTCATTTTCAAATGCAAATGCTTTCAAACTAATTTACAAGGTGGAAAAATTAATATGCTTAAATAATTAACAACTAATATTCTAAAAAAATTGGAAACATTAATATTTAGTAAATGCATTACAAAATAGTCTAATAGAGCAAGCGAAAGCTCAAATGCAAAAAATTGATTTTAATAATAAGCCTACCGAATAAATTTTATTTATTTTGATATAATAAAAACAGAAATGGGAAACAGACTGAAAAATTATAGCAATGGAGGATTTAAAATAAATTATTGCGTTAATATGAATAAAATAAATTTTCAGTTGCAAACAATAAATTTCCTACAAAAATGATTTGAATACGTTATAATTTTGCAATTATTAATTTTTCAATATTAAAACTTACCGTGTTGCTCTTCCATATATCAAATACGAAAGGAATAGCATTTCTTTCCAATCTGCTAATGCTCGCTTCTACTTTAATGTCTGGTCTACGAAAGTGGAGCGAGCACATAACGTCCTGAATCCAGGGAATACCCGATGCTGCTGCCACAAATAACTTTTCCCTCAACTATTTATTTTGTGGACACCTGTAATGTTATCGTTATATTTACTTTTTCAATTAAGAATTAACAGAAATTAAAGTATTTTTTGCACTATTAAAAGTATTCGTTCCCTTTAATCTTCTTACACACACTTTACCACTTTACGTACGCCGACACTGAACTATTTTCTGATAAACATTGAACTGTCAATATCACATTTGTTTACTAATTAATGACGAACTTTTCACTTTTTAATCACTTGTTGGACCAAATAAATCATTAAAAGCCATTTAAGCACATCATAAATTAAATTTTTGTAAATTTCTTTAGTAAAAAATGAAGATATCAACTTACCGAAAGAAAGAAATTCCCGGTTTCCTCATTCCGTTAAATTAATAGCAATTCTTTACAAAACACTTCATTTTATAAAATCAAAACTTCCTATTAAATGTTATCAATAATAAAAGTATTTATATAAATACTTACTTTTTTGTAAATACTTCAAAAAACATAAAAACTACACTTTCACTTGCACTTTCCGATAAGTTCCAAAATAATCACTTGAAAACAACAAAAGTATGCAAGCATTTTGGTATGCTACCACTTTAATGGAGAATGACGTTTTTTAAAACTCTCCGAAAGTCTACAAAATTGAAGTGCTTGATATTTAATTTTTATTTACGAAATGAATAATAAACCTAAAATAGAATTCCATTTCGTATCAAAAGATTGTACATAAAATAAAAATTGCCTATCTTTGTGTTCAAATTATATTTTTGTTTGAAATAAATGAATTAAAATAAATATAAATTATGCTTTTGGGATTCAATAAATTTCTATTACGAAAACTAAATGTCAGTGAGTGTCGTGTCTACATAAAAAATTCTACACAAAAGTACGTGTATGCAAGCGTTACGATTTCTCGCCGCTTCTGCAATAATTAAGCCAGAAAATTGCGTATAACAGCTCGGCTGAAAAGTTTATAAGGTTGACGTCTAGATGGCGCCTCTTGCAAAAATCTATTTAATTATCACAAAGCACCGTCCTTCAAATGATTCCTGCCAAAATTTGACAACAATCGCTTGATTGGTTCGTGAGATATAGCATTTTGAGTGAAGCAACTTTTGTTATTGAAAAAAAAATGGATAAAGACGAATTTCGTGTATTGATAAAGCATTGCTTTTTGATGGAAAAAAGTACAGTGGAAACCAAAGCATGGTTTGACAAACGTTATCCGGACTCTGCTCCAGCTATTTCAACTGTGAAATATTGGTTTCGTCAATTTCGAACTGGTCGTACGAGCACAGTTGATGCAGAACGCAGTGGACGCCCAAAAGAGGTGGTTACGGCAGAAAACATCAAAAAAATCCACAAAATAATTTTAAATGACAGTAAAGTGAAGTTGAGCGAGATAGCTGAGACTCTGAAGATATCGAAAGAGCGTGTTGGGCTTATCGTGCATGAATATTTGGGCATGCGAAAGCTGTGTGCAAAATGGGTGCCGCGTGAGCTCACTGTGGACCAAAAACAACAACGTGTTGATGATTCTGAGCAGTGTTTGGAGCTGTTCAAGCGCAATAAACCCGAATTTTTGCGTCGATATGTGACAATGGATGACACATGGCTCCGTCACTACACTCCAGAGTCCAATCGGCAGTCGGCAGAGTGGAGAGCGAGCGACGAACCGAATCCAAAGCGTGGAAAGACGCAACAGTCGGCTGGCAAGGTGATGGCGTCTGTATTTTGGGATGCGCATGGTATAATATTCATTGACTACCTCCAGAAGGGACAGACGATCAACAGCGACTATTATATAGCGTTATTGGATCGTATGAAGAAAGAAATCGCTAAGAAACGGCCTCATTTGAAGAAGAAAAAAGTGTTGTTTCACCAAGACAATGCACCGTGTCACAAGTCGATGAAAACGATGGTCAAACTCAATGAATTGGGCTACGAATTGCTTCCCCATCCACCGTATTCTCCAGATCTGGCCCCCAGCGACTTTTTCCTGTTTGCAGACCTCAAGAGAATGCTCGCTGGCAAGAAATTTTAGACCGATGATGAAGTGATTGCCGAAACTGAGGCCTATTTTGAGGCAAAACCGAAAGAGTACTATAAAAATGGTATCGAAAAGTTGGAAGATCGCTATAATCGCTGTATCGCCCTCGAAGGCAACTATGTTGAATAATTAAAATGAATTTTGCAAAAAAAAATATTTTTGCTGTGTTATCTTATAAACTTTTCAGCCGAACTGTTACATATACGAAAATCTGACGTATGGGTCTATTCAGGCTGTACTCTCTAAACTACAAACCGGATAATCTATTAGTTACTAGAGGGATTCTGCCCAGTGCCATTAAATGGTGAAATATGTACCTTCAAACTTTAAAACGTATTCGAAATAAATTGTGAATAACAGGTGCTGTATTTAATTATAAATGAATTATGATCTCTTAAATTTTAATAAAAAATTGGTAAAACAATTATCAAGGAATTTTCTTTAATAAAATAAATTTTCATTTATTTAAGAAAAATAATATGTTCGAAAATAACTACTATGATTTTCGAAAAGTCATGTGTTAGAGCCCCTGTATCTTCGAAAATCCCGTAATATGAACTGTGCTGGCATTGTAATAAAAGGAGGCAAATGGCAGCCTATTTGTGCAAGAACAGCCCCATTCCGTGTCACTCTATGGCATTCATAAATTTCAATAAGAAAATCAACAATAATCAAGATCTTCAGCAGCAATAAAGGTATTCTGTTTTTGATATCGAAATTCATTAGCAAATATTTTGTAAGAAGATTAATTTTATTATCGAATAATGGATAGCCCCTCTACTCAGGCATACTCCTTTTTTGGCATTATCTGCTCACGTATATGACATCTTTAACTAGATTTTGAATATCCTTTATCGTGAAGAAAATTTTGGACATTCCCAACTAAATTTTGGACATTCTTAACCAAATATATCCAAATAGCTTGAGCCAATAGCGGATAATTTCTCAATTCATTATTACCAATGGGTCTGAAATCAGAATTTTAGTCTATAGAACTATTAAAAGTAACAAGTAAATTTATTTTTAAAAATCACTTAACAATTACTTGAAACATGAAGAAGCAGTACTTTTCCACTCTCAAGGGTTGAGTAGTGTTCTATGGATAATTACTAAAAAGAATTTTCTTTTTGAATGATAGGTTAGATTTCTTATAACGAGTAACAGCTAATTTCTGAACGAAGGGTACATTGATATGAACTGACAAGAGTATTTTGATATATTTTCGTTACTGAAAATAAATTTTTTCAAGGAAATTTGAGTAATAGGGTAATCGAGCATGACACTTTTTATAATGAGCAATGGTTAATTCACGAACGCAGGGCACTTTCTGTTAAGAACATAGTAAGTGAAGGCTTTTCACTGAATGGACAGAATACGATAGAAATTTGGAAGACTTGGTGTAACCCTATAGTTCTAGTCTGTACGTCCAGATCAGTTTAAGATTGGTATTATTCGAGTTTGTGTCTGCTCCCTTGCAGCTTAGTGAGCTTAATTTCATCGACAATTGACCGGTTATGATAAAAGACATTGAAAAGGCTAGAAACTCATTGAATTCTGTATTCGCAATGATTTTTGTTGAATATCCAAGTTTTTTTGGTACTGGGAAGGTCAGTACTATAATAGTTTCAACTTTACGATGGAAAGCTGCGATTTGAATAACGACATAGTTTGACTCAAATATGTTCTATTTGCTGCAAACTGTCATGCGGCGATTTTTTTATATATATTGTTATTGGCTCTTATATTTGACAAGTTGACAGTTCCACTTATAATGTCACACCACCGAATAGAATCTCAATTTATGGGCAATTCATTCCCAAACCGCTTCATATTCAACGCTTGTTTTTATTTTTCAAATTCAAAATGAAACGTTTTTTTTTTTTTTTAAAACTAACAAATTTTATTTTGTCGAACAGCTACGGTTAGGAAGGCGAATGCATACGTAAATTCAACCTACCAAATTGCTATGTATTAATTCTCGTAATACTTAATAGAAAAATATTACTGCTTATATTTTCCGAAACAATTCTGAAGAAAATTTTACGTTTTTCCCCAGAAAAAAAAATTGCTTAAACCTGGATACTCGACAATGTCCCCGATCATGAATACACTTTCATCAGCTTAATTCAATTTGAATGAATACTTACAGCTTAAAAATAGAATTAAAAATTAAAGAGTTAAGGGGGGGGGGGGGAATGAGAAGGAAAGGGCGGAAATTTTACTAAATTTAACAATAAAACTTTTTGGTTTAATTTGTATGCGATTCTGAGAAATCAGAGATTCTCTTTCGCATTGTGCAACTTGGGTTCATTGTCAGCTGGGAACGTTTTACAATTTATCGTTGAACTTTTGTAAATCAATACTTGAACGTTCTAGAGAGAAGCTAAGTTAACCGTAAAAGAAAGCCAAACTAAAAAAAAAAACGAACACTACAAAAAAATAGGCAGTAACGATTACAATTAAAAACTATATCGGTGAGTGAGTTGATCGTAATAAACTGCCAGAGAAGTCTTAGAAAAAATGTGTAAGGTCTAACATACAGCATTTCCGTAGTTGTTCGTTGTTCATTAAGGCCGCGAGAATTCCTCCATTTACACCTCGGATCGAATTGACGTGAATGGACCACGATCAAGAATTTCGTGATTTGATCTTGTATCGATGAACTGTACTTCATGTTCCCCGCCATCCTCAGCTTGTCATGAAGACCGATTCCATTCGCATCACAGATAAACGCATGGATATTACGTTCATGGGATGGCCCGAAATTATTTGGGCCACAGCCCTATGGGACCCCGTAAGAATTTCTGCTTTTCCTACTCTCATCACTGGAGACTAGATGGGGTGAAACGCTGACAATTATCGCCCGCGTCCCAATATGATCTTAGGTATGATTTCAAATTCCTAATGGTGTACACTTTATGTGGAAAGGCTCACAGGTGTCTGCTTACATTTGATCATCAGAGCTGCTTGCCGGTCGTCATCGAAGTTCGAATTCTTCTTATGTTGAGACAAGCCATCCGAAGAGATTATCACATCGGTAATAGATAGTCGGTCGGTAGAGGTCTATAGTCCGTGCCCATTTGTATCAGCTTTGACTCGTGCATATTGCCAATGTATTGGGCATTAATGGTTGGTTACTCACACACACATTAAAATATGCACAAACCCATTGTCACTTAGCCATGGACCTTACGAAAGTCCCAACAAAATGGGGAAACGGAGGCAGGAAAACAACAAATGCTGGGAACTAACCATTTTGCATTTTCAGTTCTCGGTCACTGAGGTGTGTCCCCATTGCAGGTAACGGTTACCTTTGTAAACCTGTTTGCATTCTTGTATTCGGCTCAGTACTGGCGCTCTCGACCGTCTTCTTGTTGCCCATCTCGGTCACACACCAAAGCTTCGATCACATGTCATCTCATCTAACAAAATGACATCCAAATCAGATTTTTTTTTGTCTTTATTTTCTTTCAGCTTTTACGCAATTCCCTTTTGTTCCGAATGAAATTTTTTTTTGGAAATTTTGTCTCTCTTATTTTTGTAGAGTTTTTTTTAAACAAATTTTGTAAATTTGGATTTTACTGTTCAAAACCAGAAAATCTGCTAATTTACTTATTATTCTCTTTTTTATTTTATTATGTACACGTAAATATGGAAAAGAATCCACCATTAACACAATTCGAAAATTGTTCTTTTTTTTAAATATATTTTTCTATAAACAATAAATGAAAACAATTCATATATTTTTTTCTTGCTATTCTTTTGGGGTTAGTAACTATTTTAGACAGAAATTTTTTTACGAATTGTGCAGTGTAAATTGTTGAGATCTATTATCTTGAATGTACCAATTTTAGAGAAATTTGGCATCAGTCAGTGAATGTTTTGGTTTGAGATAATTTTTGGTAATATTTGGCAACTAGAAGTACTAGCTGGATACGAACTCAGGACTTAAATGAAAAAGTTCATTTAAGTCTATTGTTAAATAATAATCAAAGGTAAAATTAATTAATGCAGAATTATTTAAAAAATAAAAATTCTTCTTTTACTATGAAAATATTAATCAAGTTTCTCCTATTAAATAATTTTTTAACAGAACTTCTGTCATGCATAATTTGTTGAGCTTACGAGAGGATATATAAAAATGATAGTTTCTGTTTATTTCTAAGGAAATTCTATAAGCTTACAATTGAAGTGAAATATTTTAAAAACGACATATAATTTTATTCAATTTTAAGTATTTACAATATTCGATAAATTTAAGAAAATACGATTACATTTTTGTGTAGCCGAAAAAAAAGAATATTTTTATTACAATTGAGAACTCTTCATCAATGATTTTGAAAACAGCTGGAAGTCCGGTCTAGGTTTTTTGTAATGGTAAGAAAAATAGCATTTTTTACCAAATCAGTGATTGGAAAGGCAGCCGTGAGGGGTCGGTCTGCGTGTATTGAATCAAACAATTCCAGACGTTATTCCGACTTCGCGCTGAGATCCTCCGATTAAGTCAGTTGGGCCATTTTACAATAGTTCTGTATTCCATTTACTATCCCTCCTATGTTAAACAAGAAGAAAAAATGTACTAGATTTTGATATGCATGGCTACGCTTTTCACACAAATTTTTGTGGATACTCGAATCGGCAAGGATTAACATAAAGGAGGGATCTTTTTTGTCTACCTTCACGATGTCCTTAGTTCTCCACATTTTGACCAATTCATCATAGTGCTTGCTATTTTTTTGAGATTGTTATAGTAGAGTGCGGTCTGTTTCAATGCCTTCACCAGAGCCTACGACTTCTCCTATTCTACTTTAAATTTTTAATAACAACCATCTCGAATACCATGCCAATTGCCTAGGTTCACTCCAGCTAAGTAAGGGGGAACTTTTCTACTCTCCAGAAATGCGTTCGACGTCAATCTCTTGAAGTCCGGTGGAATGGACTTTTTGAGTTTCAGAAGGATTTTTTATCAGGTTTTAACATCGTACTTTGAAGGACTAGTGCGCTTAACACTTGGAGTATTGGGAGCATTGCTTACTGTTTTGATTGTTTTGCAGTTTGCTCAAGCCCATGCTAGAGTTGGGACATAAGTCGGTGAATACTCTCTATGGTTCTAATTATCATATTGGCTATGTTTCTTAAGCTCTTCCACTGGTTATGTAATCTTCTCCGTTATAAGTGTATTTGCTTCGTCCGCTCTTTTCTTTTTTTTATATTAAAAAAAGGTGTATTTGCTTCGTCCGCTGTTTCTTTTTTAATTTGCAATTATTTTAAATTGTAGCGAAGACGAATTAAAAAAATTGCACTAGTGCATTAGAATACTGCTTTTTAAAGCTTCTGATTAAAGTTTTGTATAGAAATTTATCCATACACAGACAAGTAGCAACAATTTCAAAAATATTGTCAAAATTTGCTGAAGGTTTTATGTTCGAAGTCTGGAATTGCCATTCGTTGATTCAAAATATATAACTAATGTGTTCTTATTGAACACAAATGTAGCTAGTGGAGACTTTCCAAACAGATTCTTCTGCATTTTTATGGATTAATTGATCTTATTTGATCAATGAAACCTAATTTCTATTTTTAGACAGATTTCTCTCCAAGAACCTAAAACTAGTCAAGTCAAATGGAAAGATCCCAGATAGCGCTTTTAGTCCTTCGATTAGGATCAACTTTATTGTTTAAAATACCAGGTGTATAAACTTAAATCCTGTTTGGTCATAGATGGCGAGAGTGAGCGTGTTAAGCTATCATGGGCACGCCATCCTTTTTTTTATGAGTTTGACATCTGTCAACATTAATCAGTGCACATTGTCAGCAATTTCTTACAACAACATACATTTTTCCTTTGGTAATCATGTCTAGTTTTGTGCTAGTTTTGTGCTTGAAGAAATCGGCTGCCGAATCGCATCGAATGCTTATGGAGGCCTATGGTGACATTGCTTTATCGGTAACAACGTGCCGATACTGGTTTCGTCGGTTCAAAGACGGCAATTTTGATTTGTGGGACAAGAAGCATGAAAATCGGCCTAGGAAGGTTGAGTACTATCAACTGCAGGCTGTTTTGGACGAAGACGATACCCAATCGCAAAAAATGCTCGCGGAGCAATTGGGTATTACTCAACCAGCCATTTCCATGCGTCTGCGTGCCATGGGGAAGATTGAAAAAATTGGAAAATGGGTGCCGTATGAATTGGACGATAGGCAGATGAAGCGACGCCAAAACACATGCGAAATCTTGCTCGCCAGACAAAGAAGAAAGTCGTTCCTGCATCGGATTTTGATAGGCGATGAAAAGTGTATATATTTCGGACGGAAGACGATGCTGTGCGTTTGGTGGAATCAGCAGGGTATCGTCTACTATGAGATGTTGAAACCTGGTGATTTTATCAATGCCCACCGCTACCACCAATAACTGATCAAATTGCACCGTGCTCTGCGTGAAAAAAGGACGGATTATACACAAAAACATGATAAGCTGATTTTCCTCCACGACAACGCACCATCGCACACGTCAAAAATGGTCCGAAACTACTTAGAGACACTCAACTGGGAGGTGCTACCCCACCCCGCTTATTCACCAGATCTGGCTCCTTCCGACTACCACCTGTTTTCGTCGATAGGGCACGCGTTCGCTGAGCAGTACTTCGATTCTTACGAAGACATCCGAAAATGGCTAGATGAGTGGTTAGCCTCGAAAGAGAAGGAATTTTTTTGGTGTGTTATCGACTAATTGCCCGAGAAATAGGAAAAATGTGTAGCTACCGAGGACAAGTACTTTGAATAAATTTGTTTTTGCTTTCTATGAAAAAAAACGTGTTTTTTTGACTAAAAAATAGCGGATTTAAGCTTATACACCTGGTATTATATAAGGATTACAGTATAATTTGTTCAATACTTCAGAGCTCCCTTAATCAATAAAACCTCATTTGTATTTTTAGATAGATTCTGAAATATTGTAGCTGTTCTGCTAACTTATGATAATATAAGTCTAGATTAAGCGGCAGTCTAGACTTATCTTATAGGAACAACTGGCATTTATATGCAAATATGAGGCTAGAGCTCCAAAAGAAGACTTCTATCACAATGAACATTTTTGTATATTTTAAAGGTAAATAAACTTATTTACAGATCTGAACATTTTCAGATTAAATATGTTTAAAGGCGAAAACAAGTATACAAAAATATTTTTTTTCAATTAAGCAAAACTTCTCGTAAATGTAAAATTTTTGAATATTATCAATATATGGAGATGCTTTTCTAGAATAAGAAGATAAAAATTACAATTGACAATTTGTATTAATTTTGTATTCCATCAATTCCGATACCACGGATTCGAGTGTGACAACAAAATAAGCTAGTTAACCAGATACGATTCTAATCTTTTATCTGATAACATTTAATCATTAAGTGATGATTAATTTTCTTCTAGTTACAAATTATCTGATGAAATTTACTCTCAATTCTATTTTTATCAGTATGTGAATTGTCTTGCAGTGTTATTAAAATTTATATTTGTTTTCCGTAAGTTAAGTGGAATTGGAGCACAATCTTCCACTATCGACTCTTCTTTTCAGGTTGCATTCGAAACTTGTTTGCCTAATTCAATTTTTTTCTTCTTCTTATTAGTTACACATAATTTTCAAACAATAGGAAAAATGAAATTTCCTGTTTACTTTAAAAAGAAAAATCACAAACAAAATATGTCGCCATGCCTCCACTTTACTTACAATTGTACTTGTGCAAATTTTCATTATTTCATCTAAAAACCTCATTTGAATGTGGAGAAAAACATTTGAAGTCTGACTAATATGGCTTAATTATCTTTACTAGATTTTTTTGGTTTATTTTTTGTTTTGTTTTTGAACTTTTCGACTGAATCGGCACAGTGAATCATTTCATAATTTCCAATTCTGAGTTTTGTTCAAATAATGAGTGGCTATTGAATTTTCTTGCCAAATGTCTGTTGTCTTGTCGAGTTTATTTATAAATTAATAATTTTTGTATGGAAAATTAAAAAACAACAATACTAAATGGGATGGTAGCATAAGCTATAATATTTAATTTGAAATATGATTATTATTCGCATTGATGAGACCCTATTCCCCTAAAATTATTGCAGAATTTTTGAAAAGTAGCTCGCTCGCTTATCGACAAGGTATTATCCATCGAGAATATAATCGAAATAATCAAGTCCGTTTGATTATAATTAATACTGGAATTTACTAGAATACTAAGCCTTAACATTAGCACACTGTAAAAGAAGAAACTTACCCATAATTAAGGGGTTGTGGGGACGTTTTATCTTTTCGCGTGTGCTTATGTTAAGACTCAATATTTTAGTAAATTGACGCTTAAGTATTTGATGGGTGTTTCGAGGGAAGGAAGAGATGAAAGTTCTTAAGCAAAGGCATTTTTCTTGAATAAGGGTACAACTTTAAGAACACGATGAATAAGACTATTACGAACATAAAATAAAGCATCGACAATTCAACGAAGTATTTTTGACTGAAGGAATTAGATTCGACGGGAATTGGAAGGTTTGATAGTCATCCAGAATTCTAGTTCATAAGTTCATATTGGTTTCAGCAGGTTATTGTATGAAAGTCGAAGCAGTTTGTATCGAGCTTTGCCATGTTGTATTATGACACTGGCATTTAGGTATATTGGAGGATATGGTTCATGGCAGAGAGCATAAGTTACGTTCCTTAACTTTTATTCTCGACTTGGTAAACCAGTTCTGGAGGGTTTTGATTTGGGTTTCGAGAATTACACCTGGCGAAAATCCCCAACACGCTCAAAACCAGGTTTTGATATGGGTTTTGAACATGTTGGAGATTTTCGCCAGGTGTAAGACAGACTGTATCATCAGCGTATTTAGCAAAGAAAATGTTGGGACAATTTGGGATATCGGATGTATAAATATTGTAGAGGATGGGTCCAAATAAACTTGCATTTGGAACATCAGTCGATATCAGAGAGATATTCGGGAGTTCATTGGATGCGTTTACTTGAAAGCGTTAGTTGGAAAGGAATGATTTTAGGACAAGGAAGCACGTAAGAAGAAGGATCCTCTTGAGTAGACAGAGTAAATCTGAATTCTAGACTCTATCAAAAGCTGGACTTGTATTAATAAACATACCGGGACAGTACTCTTAAATTTTCTAAAGAGAATGAAATCAAATCGAAGAATACTGAAGTATTTGGATTGGAAGCCCAATTGGCGGCGGAGAAATATATTTCAGTATCAAACGGAGACCTGTAGGAAGTGGGGTAGTTTATTTTTTTTTTTTGGCTTAGAGATCATTTTTATTATTGCAAATTTCTGGCGGATTGGGAAATGTGTTGTTCAAAGGATGGAGTAATTATACTCGGTCTGTTCCAAAAGTATCGCGAATTTTAAATTTCAGCGGGTTACGTATATTGGATATTCGATTTTTTATGGCGTTATGTTGGTACTCATATCTCCCACTTATGCTGACAAGTTTGGCCATTTTGAATGTTCAGTTAATTTTTGACAGCTGCTTTACTGGCACGTGTTTTGGCTCGTCTTCGATTTTTGCCCATTCCAAAAAAATGAATCAAAGAATCTCTATCAAATTTTGTGTGAAAAACAAAATTAATTGCGCGGACACATTTCAAATATTGACTGTGGCATATGGTGCAGCTACCTTGGACCGAAGCAACGTTTATCGGTAGTATAAAATGTTCTCAGAGGGCCGAGAAGATATGAACGACGAAAAGCGTGCCGGACGTCCGAGCACGTCAACAACAGAACAAAACATTAATGAAGTGAAGAAAATAGTATTGGCTAATCGTCAAATCACGGTTAGAGAAGTTGCTGAAGACTTAAACATATCGATTGGCTCGTGCCATTCGATTTTTACCAATAATTTGAGCGTGAGACGGGTCGCCGCGAAATTCGTACCAAAATTGCTCAATTTCGACCAAAAACAGCATCGGATTAACATTGCTAAGGAGCTGTTGGACTCTGTCCACGACGACTTAAATTTGATCCAGAGGGTCATAACTGGTGACGAATCATGGGTTTATAGTTATAACGTGGAAACCAAAGCTCAATCATCCCAATGGAAGCTGTCGCACGAGCCAAGACCGAAAAAAGCGCGCCAAGTTCGGTCGAATGTGAAGGTTTTGCTTATAGTTTTGTTCGATTGCAGGGGCGTGGTGCATTATTAGTTCTTGCCACAGGATAGAACGGTCAATAAGGAATATTACCTGCAAGCTATGTGCAGTTGCGCGAAGCGGATTTGTGGAAGAACAAAATTGGCTTTTTCACCATGATAACGCCCCTGCTCACGCATCGTTGCTTGTGCGCGAATATTTGGCCAAACACAACACACTAATAATGCCGTAGCCACCGTATTCCCCAGATCGCCCCCCCTGTGACTTTTTCTTGTTCCCGAGACTGAAGACCCAATGAAAGGACGACGTTACGCTACGATTGAGGAGATAAAGACGGCATCGAAGGAGGAGCTGAACAAGATCACAAAAAATGATTTTTCGAAGTGCTTCGACGATTGTAAAAAACGTTGGCACAAGTGCATAATATCTGGTGGGGATTACCTTGAAGGGGACAAAATAATGTTCATGAATAAATAAATAATTTTTGATAAAACACAAAATTCGCAATACTTTTTGAACAGACCTCGTAAGATTAGAAGGAAGACTGTTGCTCTTTTAGATAGTAATTGGAGTATATTGGAAGTTAGATAAATACAATAATATGCTTAAAAAATTTTCTGTTTCTCGATCTGGTATAGTTAAAATTTAAAGTTGAAATTTGCTCCAAACAAATATAATTTAAATTTGAAATGTCGCTTCGTAGATCTGGTTAAAACTGTCTGAAAGTCTTCCCGAGAAGTCAAAAATTGGACAGAAATAATCCAAATAAGTAAATTCTTAGGCTATATTGGACTGAAAAAATAGTAACACAGCTTAAAATTAACTTATCAGCCTACGAAATATCTTAAATAAGTAAACCAATATGGTTGTCGTAGCTTAGATCCACTAGTCATTTGATGGTATATCTTGCAAATACCTTTATATGATATCAAAAACTGCCTCCTTTAATGTATTAGAAACTATCCTTCGGGCCGTTCAATCTAAGTTGCTTTGAACCGAATAAATGTTGGTATTCCCTATCATATAATTTTCTTATTTGTCATTTATTATCTCCTATCTATTACTTTTAATCTAAGTGATGATAATAGTACTCTCACTTTCCTATATTTGTTTCCTAATATATATCCTTACTTTTCGGCCATGGAAATGGAACGGTAACATTTGTAAAACTAATTAAATTGCAATAGACAGAATATTATTATGTAGCTCGATAAACAGACTGAAATTTAATACCTCCAAAAACAGTGTTGTCTCCTGTATCTAAAGCAGACCCACTATCTGCAGTCACTACCCATGACTACTGAGCGAATAATTGCTAACACAGTGAACAAATTTGGCGGAACTGGATGTGTAACAGATGTGTTAAGGACTCTGCATTATCGTAACGTACACTAAACTGAAAATATTGCTCCTTTTAATCAAAATGTAGCCGAAGACCCAAATTTATCGAAGTTCGGTGTGCGCTCACCATTTGGGTCTCATGGCATATTATGGTGCACTTTTTATTACATATCCATTTATATAAAGAAGCCTTGAAAACCAAAACCCGAATAATGCGAGAGTCTTAAAAATATATCTCAAAAGGATCGAGTCCTACAAGAAGTCTTATGGCAACAATTTGAATGATAATTGCAAGGCTCAATTAATAGAATTAATTAAAAATTTTCATCGTAATCTGAATTTTAAGTATGTATGATATTTAACTTTACTTTTCAAAGCAAAAATTGGATAACTCTACCAGTTGTCGATATCGCCTATTTCGTTCTCGTCTTTTGGGTCTTTTGTGAATATTCCACAGCAAACGGTTTGGCTAAGTACAGTCCTAGATATCGAACTTTAGTATCTTCATTAAAATCTATGGACAGACTTGGTTAACGGTGCAGTGTAATAGTTACAAGGGCACATTTCTATTCTGTCACATTTATTCTCCTAATGGTAAGCCAATTCTAGAGGACTTAGAACCTGAGAAGTTTTTTTACCCAAAACTTCGGATTTGTTTTTGAATTGTATAGGTCGGAAAGTGTGAAAAGGTGTTTTCAAAATTTGTTATTGGGTTGCCCGGAAAGTAATTTCGTTGTTTCCCAACAGAGAACTTAATTGTATTTTTTTACAACCAACTTCACACTTAAGCCGCCGCATAATCATATGTATTATGATAGCTGACATAGCAATGCTTGCTTGTGAAAAAATTCGATTGATTCTGCATAGTAGTTTTTGGTTGATACCCATTTAAATATGGAAAGTGAAAAACACTTATTTACTTTGTAAAGTAATATTTTATTACTATTTTTACTATAGAGAAGATGTGTTAAGTGAGTGCCAGTGCCAAAACTGGTTTGCAAAATTTCGATCCGGCAAATTTAGATCTCGAAGATGCACCACGTTCTGGAAGGTCAGTTGAAGCTGATGAAGACACAATAAAGTCAATAATTGATGCAAACTGCCTAATAATAACTCGTGAGATCGTTGAGTGATTTAATTTATCAAATTCGACCCTTGATGATCATTTGAAACGGCTAGGTTTAATCTCAAAGCTCGACCTTTGGGTTGCTCATCTTCTTACGAAAAAAAATTTGTGTCGTCGCATTGACGTTTGTGATTTGCTTCTCAAACGCCAAGGAAATGATCCATTTTTTAAGTGTATCATCACTGTGGACGAGAAATGGGTTATCTACAACAATGCTAAGCGCAAAAGATCCTGAAGTAGAAAAGATGAACCGGATCAAAGCACTTCGAAAGTCATTTATTCATCAAAAAAAGGTTATACTATCTGTTTTGTGGGATTTCAAAGGAATCGTTTATTTTGAGCTTCTACCGATCAACACAACGATCAAGTCTGAAATGTACTATCATCAGTTGGAAAAATTGAATTATTCACTTAAAGAAAAAAAAGGCCAGAATTGGTCAATAGGAAAGGTATAGTGTTCCATCAGGATAATGCGAAACTACATTCAAGTTTGATGACTCTGCAAAAGCTTTTAGAGCCACACCCACCATACTCTCCAGACCTAGCACCTTCCGATTATCATTTGTTCCGGTCTCTACAAAATTTTTTAGACGGTAAAACGTTTAATTCAAATGAGGAGGTCAAAAATCACTTGCATCAATTTTTTGCCAGCAAAGAGCAAAAATTGTACGTGTATGAGCATGTAATCATGCTACTGCCAGAAAGATGGCAAAGGGTAATTGGATCAGACTGGACAATATTTAATTGAATAATATATTAATTCACTATAAGAAAATCGTCTTTAATTTTTATAAAAGAAAAACGAAATTACTTCCCGCAGAACTCAATAAATAAATACGCATTTATTATTATTAATATCGGAAGAAAGGATTTTTTTTCAAAATTTCTTAAGTAAAATAGTCAATCAATATTTATATCGAAATAAGTAAAAAATTGAAATTGGCGCCAAAAACTCTATTTAATAGTGGAGATCAAGGAAGATTATATTGTCACAGGACCCTCGTTTTCTTGAACGGATTATTGAGAAGAGCTTTCCCCTTCCACGCAAGAGTTCCCCATACGATATCGTTCACAACGTAACTACGCAACAAAGTCTATGGGCCTGTTTTTACTGAACGGAGCAAAACGCTGAAGTGAATACAAGTACGAGTATAGGTACAGATGAATACGTAAACAACTCGTTGCGTCGGTTGCTCTATCGTTTTACTCCCCATTAATGAAAGTACGCACACCACACCACTATGGTTACGAGAGCAACGTCACCCATTCCTCTGTAGATTACAGTCAGCGACTGCTTCATTGAGATTCAAAAGAGACACCCAACAAATATTATTACCGACGACTGGATGGGAATTCGAATTAATGACCACTACCAAGCCAATGAAAAGCACAATCAACCATACGACAAAGCTCCCTATACTACCTCATCATGTAAATATAATTTTCAGTCGCACACCACCCTCATCAAGTTGCTTTCACACTACATCTGGCTCAGCCATTTGGAGGAGATTTCTCCTTCTCCAACGACTATACGTATTCCAATAAGAATGCCTGACTTGCTCTGCTGCGGCGCTGCGATTACGGCTGCGACGGCTTCAGCTGTATTGCGTGTGCTTGTTCCGTCTGCTCTGTCTGATCGAATGGTGAACTCTTTCTCGTTCGCATAACGAGTTTACTTGTCGAATAGTAAAGTCAGACCGGACGTTCTATTTCAGTGTGTTTGCTTGCGTTGCTTTTGTTTACGTTATACCAGTCGCAGTCGGAATAACTTGTTGAGTTGTGTTCGACCAACAATTGTCGATCATTCAAAAACAACGCCATCAGTTCAGTTCCTCACTTTGCATTTAACCGAAACCCTATTAAATTCGCGTTTAAATCAAAGTAATTTGGTGGTAGCATCCTAATTAATTTCAGTAACTGCATTAATGTTATCCTTACGATAGTGTCAACAGTTTAGTATTATCGGAAACGGAAATACTCTAATTAATAGCGTTTATACTTTAATCGGTATTGAAGTGCTAAACAAAAAGAAAACAAGCTGTCTGTGGCTTTTAGTACATGAGAACGAGAAAATGCGTACAAGTGTAATAAAAATTTCAAATTGAACCACGAAATCGAATATTTCGATTTAAAATTGAACGTGACGTGAAAGTGATAGATTTAAATTACTAAAGTAAATTATAAAACACGTTTTTTTCATTTGAAATTTCTTCAAAATATTAAATAACGTTTGAAGCGAGAATACCTCAATTTCATTTGTGGATTATTTTACCCTCAACAACTTTTGGCTCACAGATTTTTGTTTGTTTGTTTTGCCTTTGAGAAAAATGATCGAACAGGAAATTGTTAATTGGTGAATAAGTGAAGAAAATCAACAACGCCCTTCCAAAGTGATTTATTGTTGCGTTTGCTGCCGTCGTTGTCAATTCTGTTTAAGAAGAAAACGTGGAAAGGTACTTTTTCCGAGGCCGCCAAAAACAAGATTCAGATTCATCCGTCCGCAGATAAAACACAACTTTAACTCTTGGATAACTTGAAATTATTGAATTTCCATTGACAATATTCGTTATTATATCGATCCGATTTTCGTTTTTGATTCTCATCTGAACCAACGATTGGTGTTTTAAAATAACATTCGAGCAAAAAAATAAGAAATAAAAAAATTTCTGGTTTATTTACTGTAGTTTTCTTCAACGTTTTGAACAACACATTAACATATCAGGTGAGTTTTTACATCTTTCCGATTGCCCTAAAAAAAACATTGTCCACAACCTTGTCGTATTTTCTGTCAATTTGCTTTTCTCTGTTGTTCTTTTTGCTGTGTCCAATTTCAACATTTTAACTTTGAAAAAGGAAGCTGCGTTTTATGTGACCAGTGCGCAGCATCTTTGGTAGTGGTAGCTGCAGCTCCTGTTATTGAAATGGTTTCATGTGTCCGCTACAACTACTGTTATTGTGGCCTTTGTTACCGAAATTCTGGCTACTATCACACCAAGGTTGTCGCAACTCCTTTTGAGAGCTTCGTTTTCAGTTAATACCAACCAATTCGTGGCTTCTATCACGTTTCACAAACAAACACTCTATTTTCAGTTACTATCACTGCAGCTTCATTTGCAGCTGCAGTAGACAATATTTTTGTGGCTTTTGTTATAGAAATTGTGGGTTTGGATTTCCAATTCTTCTGTGCTTTAGCTGCTTGCATCCACAGACACCAACTGGGGGCATTCCAATCACCACGTCTCAGACCTGTTTGACTGTCGCCGTCAAATTTAGTGTCTCCTACTTTTGAAATGTTTTGTATTTTTTTTTATATTACTTGTTCTTGATTTCTTGATCTTCTCCACAAACACAGTATACCGTATGCGATGGCCAGGCCAGCGTATTTAAACCTTTTTACACTTATTGTAAACCTTTTTACACTTAACCGACTCTGCACGTTTTATTTGACATTTATTTAGCAGTGGTCGATTTTTTGCGTTTAAAATTTGTTTTTTTACTGTTTTTGCGTTTTAGCCGTAAGCATTAAGTCCAACATAATAATAACTGGTTTAAGACGGCTAAAAATAAATATTGCCACTTTAATAGTTGAATAGTGCGGAGAAATATTTTTGGCGGTTACACTATAAAGATTCGCGTACACAAAATTTATAACGTGAATTGGTGTCTCAAATAGGGACCAACTGTTGTTTACACATGTGGTTATGTATGTGTTTTTGCACACAATGAATTGGAAAGTCCAAACACACGCATACGTATGCATAAAATAAAATTAAAATAACAAAAATTGCAACTAAAATTTAAGTAGATTCTGACTCAGAAATACTACGTCATACTCAGAGGAGCTTGAATAAATTTCAATTTGTACAAGGGGGAAATACGGATGAATGCAATTAGCTCCTGCCTAATGCGAATATTTATGGCTGAGATTGTTTAAAAATTATAGCGCTAGTTGAGATATAAAGTATTTTTACATAAATTATTAGAAATTGGAAAAGAAACTTTTCCTACAAAAAATCTGTTTGTATTTTTTTAAGTCAAATATTTATGATAGAAAATTGTTCGTTAACGAAAGTGTACGTGTATCTTCTAAATAATTTTATTTATTGTATTATGCCAAAATAGATTCTAATTTCGCTATAATATCTTATCAGGTTTGCTCTCTCTATAGTATAGTATACTTTAGTATATGGTATAGTATAAAGCTCTCTATAGTATGTTATAGTATGATTTTCCATGTGCGTTTAGAAATAACTTCAATATAATTACTTTCTAAAAGTTACAGAAGTGAAAAATCACTAAAGATTCCGCGTGAAAAAGAAAATATGTTGTATTTTTTAAAAATTTCCTACATAATATTGTAGGTTATTTAAAAATGAAATATTTTTTGTAGACCTGTTTTGTGAAATACTTTTAAAGAATTTCATTCAATATTCAAATAGTCGTTCTTCTTTATTTTACTGTATTTGATTACGACAAGCTCATTGATACATGCCTCCTAAAATCAAACTCATATGAAAATATTTTTTTTTGAATCAAAATTATGTTTTGATTAAATTTCTTATTTGAAATAGGTACAGCCATCTAAATATTTATTAGGTTAACCAGATAGAGTTAATGAGAAATATTTGCTAAGAAATGTCATTTGTAAAAATAGTAGAATTTGTGTTAGTCCTAATTACATAATTTCCAATTTGTACAATATTTATTTTTGATTTATAATTATTGAAATAACCCCAATAAGATCTTTAAACTGGGAATATTTAAAATGTCTAGTAGATAGGCATTTATAAGACCTACCGTAAACTATACTCTTTCACATTTAGCAACGACAATGCTTGAGCAGATATACATATGGAAACGATCGTCATTAAATCTACTCACAAAACTAATTAGACAATAATTTAGACTTTTAAACAAATATTTCAAAAATATAATAGATAAAACTGTAGCTTTATATGATGCACTCAGAAACCAATATAGACTTACGGACACAAACATTCCCTTTTCAGTGCTCCTTTTTTGTGTTCGCAATATTATTATTCACAGTGTTCTTAAAGATCCATATGATAATAATGTGATTTTTTCTGATTATAAAAAGTTGCTTTCTTTTGTTCAGGAGTTAAATCGTTCATGGTGCCTCAATTTATGAGAAAACAATTAATACTCTTATCTAAATCTGCTCGTTTCAATTTTTTAGTTGTATGTAGATACCTGTAAATTGAAATAAAAATTCGATCGATTCGTATATTGTAAAAATAATGTCATGATATTTACGAATACTTCTCTTAGTCTTTACAGAAAATATCTCAGAAATATTAAAATTTAACCTGCCAGGGATATAAGCTTAAATCGGCTGTTTGGTCATAGATGGCGTGAATGAGCGTATTAAGCTACCATAGGCACGCTATACTTTTTTTTTTATAAGTTTGACATCTGTCAACATTAATCAGTGCACATTGTCAGCAATTTCGTACAACAACATACATTTTTCCTTTGGTAATCATGTCTAGTTTTGTGTTATAAAAAGAGCATATGCGGGAAGCTCTACTTTTCTGCTTCAATTTAAAGAAATCGGCTGTTGAATCGCATCAAATACTTATGGAGGTCTATGGTGACAGTGCTTTATCGGAAATAACGTGCCGAGATTGGTTTCGTCGGTTCAGAGACGGCAATTTTGACTTGTGGGACAAGAAGCGTTAAAATCGGCCTAGGAAGGTTGAGGATCAACAATTGCAGGCTCTTTTGGACGAAGACGATACCCAATCGCAAAAAATGCTCGCGGAGCAATTGAGTGTTACTCCACCAGCTATTTCCATGCGTCTGCGTTCCATAAGGAAGATTGAAAAGATCGGAAAATGGGTGCCGCAAGAATTGAACGATAGGCAGATGGAGCGACGCCAAAACACATGCGAAATCTTGCTCGCCAGACAAAAAAGAAAGTTGTTCCTGCATCGGATTGTGACAGGCGATGAAAAGTGTATATATTTCGAGAATTCTTAACGCAAAAAATTGTGGATTGATCCCGGCCAACCATCAACATCTTCCCCAAGACCAAATCGCTTCTGACGGAAGACGATGCTCTGCGTTTGGTGGGATTAACAGGGTATCGTCTACTATGAGATGTTGAAACCTGGTGAAACTGTCAATTCCCACCCCTACCACCAACAACTGATCAAATTGAACCATGCTCTGCGTGAAAAAACGACGGATTATCAACAAAGACATGACAAGCTGATTTTCCTCCACGACAACGCACCATCGCACACGTCAAAAATGGTCCGAAACTACTTGGAGACACTTAACTGGGAAGTGCTACCCCACCCCGCTTATTCACCAGACCTAGCTCCTTCCGACTACCACCACTTGGATTCTTACGAAGACGTCCGAAAATGGCTTGATGAGTGGTTTGCCTCGAAAGAGAAGGAATTTTTTTGCGTGGTATCCAAAAATTACCCGAGAAATGGGAAAAATGTGTAGTTAGCGAGGGCAAGTACTTTGAACAAATTTGTTTTTGCTTTCTATAAAAAAACATGTGTTTTTTTTTTGACTAAAAAACAGCGGATTTAAGATTATACACCTGATAGTCTTTGCAGAAAATATAAAATTGTTGATGTACGTTTGTATCAACAAATTTTACGTATGCAGGTGGTATGCTAACAGCACCAAATTTGTATATTGCGTTCCAGGCGTGGCAAGCATAACAAAATCGCAAAGAAAGTACATACGTACGCAGTTAGTATAAATATGCGGGCGATAAAAATTCCAGTTGCAAAAGAAAGTTTGTATCTTCTTATATTTATTATTGCCGCACCATACATTTACTTAACGAAAAAAAAAATCATAAAGTAAATATAAAAAAAAAGAAACGAAAACGATTCGAATTTAAATTCCTTATGTAATCATCTTACCTGCCGATAACACTCTCCAACCAGGTTGGTAAAATTTGATTGATGGGGCGCTACTGAACCATTTTTTCAGTCCGTATAAACGTATTGAACCATTTTTTAAAAGCTCTTCAATTGTTTTTTCTTATTTTTTTTTATTATGGAAAAAGTATAATTTCACTTTTTTAATTAATAAACCAATATAGTCATTCGATCTTTTTTTAAGGAAACAAAAAAACTTAAAAAAGTGAAGAAACTTTTTTTTTTTGACTCTTGAATACATTGAAAATGTTGAATATGTAGAAAATGTTTTGGAAGTTTTCACTACTTTCAAAATTGAAACTGCGAAAGAATAATTTCGTGTGTTCATACGAAGAAGACTAATAAATATTATGCTTGCAATTTGAGAAAAAGAAGAAAAAAAAAAGCTAACGACATCACTAACGAAAGAATATGAATGGAAAAATAATGGTGGACCATAATAGATGGGTTCGTTTGGAGAGACGTGGTCGCCAACAAGGAGACTAAATTGACTGACGATGCTTGTCCCCATGTATTCGGTGTGGTTTTCAAAGAAGATTTTCTATATGAAAATTAAGATGAAGACAAAAAAAAACACGCTAAAAAGATTCGGAAAAAATAATGACGCTTCTTTATTTCTTTGTTTGAGAGTGCAAAAGGCAAACGAACTTTGCAATTTAATAGGCGCTCTCATTTCCTGGTCGGTTTTATTATTCATTTGTATCCGAAAACTATAATTTTTTTCCAAGCTTTTAGGTTTTTTTCTTCTTCTTATTTTTGTTTTTGTTGCAAGAAACTGGACTAGAGATCATTTATCAAGAACTAAAGTTTTCCGAAAGCATTTAGAAGTTGGAAAACTTTAGGTTGAATAATATTTGCATAGTCGTACACCATTACGCATATAGCCAACATATAATATAATAGATAGTAAATGGTCCTAAACATTTTTAAATGCAAATTACTTTTACCCTCTTCTTAGATGTACAAAAAATTTAAAACATAATTTTAGCTTAAATCCAATTGGCTTGTAGACTTCTTTTTACTTCTGAGAACTATGGTAAATTACTTATTTAGTGGTTAACAAATATTTTTATAACTGATGAGCAGAAAATAAAATTTCAAATGAACATAGTATTATTTAATTATATAATTCATATTTAATATGCCAGGAATATCCATTAATTCCATATAGGAACTTACAAAATATTATGTAAAATTGAATACGTATTTTAGAACGAAGAATATATTTTGTTTTTGTATTACAATAGTTATGTTGATGAACATAGTTCTGCTAGTAGAGACGATTTTCTATTTTCTATTAGAAATACATATTTTCTCTGAAAAAATTAGTTTCTTTTTGTCTTTCTTTTTCTTATAGTATATTTTTTGTTGAGAACTAATTTTGCAAATATTTCATGTTTGTTCAAATGTTTCAAACACGGAACCATTTGAACAGTAAGTAGTCGCATACTTCCTGGTGTTAAATTATTAGTGGACGGACAAGGATTATATTTAATAATTTTTGTTGTTTTTTTCAGTTAAAGGTAACTAACTTAGTTTATGATTTTACAGAAATTATTCTTAAAATAATTTGGAAATATAGAAAATCTCTGTAAGAACAAATATTTCAATTTTTCAAACTATTGTACAATTTATATATATTTGGCAATAATTAAAAAAAAGTAATTAAATTTATCAAAAAAATAATGCAAATTATTAACAAATCTTATTAATCACTTAATAAATAAACTTTAAAAGCTTGAATACTACAATATGTGAAAGCTTAAAAGCACATCTAATTACGGTATGATAAAAGGTTGACATCAAAAATTTGTGGCAAAATAACCCGATTAGGCAATGTAAATTCTCCAATCACCCAGATGGTGACAGATGTTAATAACTTATCGGATTAAATAAATCTTTTAGTTATGCGAAGACATGAAGTGGACAATTCAGTCGACTGACCTATTTAAAAAACTTGAATCATTTAAACCAAAAATTCCCATTCTAATAAGATACCCTCTTTTGGGGCGCTAATAGATCTGTCAATATCCTTCCCAAATATTCATTATAATGTCTTCAAACTAAGTTGGATTTTCTACAAAATCCTTTTTCTTTTTTTTAAACAAAAACCATTTTTATGATACATTGAAATTTACCAGCCTTAGAATGTAAAGATATAAGAAGAGGCCAGGGCTGTGAAAGAGGCAGGACATTTTTCGTACTTTAAATTAAATTGAAAATATTTTCAAAAGTTGTTTCGGGTAATATTTCATTTAAAAAAAGTATTTAATCTTATCAATAAATTTAGAAATTTTTTTTTTGAATTGTAGCCTATTGTTAATAGATGGTGGTAGTAGCGTAAGTACTTTGTGACTATACATTCAAATTGACTACTATATAAAAAGGCACTTTACCACTTCTTATATCTCCGTTCTCTGAGTTACTTAATACCAGGCATACTATGTTATTCAAAAATTGCGCCTTGTAACTGCCAAAAATTCTCCTTGTGCAAAACTGTTAATTATTTTACATTTGGTAAACAAAAAATTCCTTTTTTTTTTGTACTATTAAATTATTATCGACACAAAGTTATAAATAGTATAGGGTTTTTTTTAATAAGAGCGATGTTTTTTTTTCAAATAAAACAAAAAAATAAATGTGGCAGAGCAAAATTTATTATTTATTTAAATAACCGCAGAACCGAATATGATAGCCCAATTTTTTACCACCTTGTGCAATTAAATTTACCCTTATTTAGATTAATTCATTAGTGGTTGCTGGTTTAGAGAATAGAACCAATGATTTCAAATACCTCCACATGTAGAAATCCAAAAGTGTTAAATCACAATTTTTTGGAGGCCAGTGCACATCTTGCATTTATCTGCAATAATCGACTCCCCAAACTTTTCCCGCAGTCCATCGATTGTGGCATATAAAAAGTCCGATATCATCGATTTTCATTTTGTAAAAAACAAGGGCCTATGATACCACACCAAAAAACAAGGACCTATGATACCACACAGCTTAAAAATCTTTAAGAGAAATAAAAATGTCACCTCATCTATGAAGATGATTTTGTTGGAATTTTTTTTTGTAAAAAAAAGAATAACGATTATTTTGTTACAAAAATTGGAAAATATTCAAGTATGTTGAGGCTTGTATCTCTCCATTCATAAATTGCAAACATTAATAAATGAAATTGTCAGTAACAGAAGATTTTGACTTTTCGGTCTATTTCAATACATATCAACACCTTAGAATATAGTAAAACTGGATAGGCCTCTACACAAAAATGTTGACTAAATTTTTTTTGAGAATAACTTCTTAAGAACGCACACACTTGCAAAATAATATTTTACGAAATACTTCGTATTCTAAAAAAGAAACTTCCTATTTGCTGTCGTGAAGAATAAAACTATTTATGGCAAATGTATTAATTTATACGGACTTATTCGTAAATTATTTAATATTTAATAAAACAGCACTTAAACTTTCACTTTGCGATAATTATCTAACATGTAAACAAAAGTATGCAAGCATTTCAGTATGCTACCACTTTCATGGAGAATTTGACTGTTTTAAAACTCTCCGAAAGTCGACAAAATTGAGACGCTTTATATTTGATTGACATTTAATATATTAATAAATCCAAAATACAATTGTATTTATTACCTACAAAAAGATAGAAAAAAAAATGTTGCCTTCTGTCGTGTTTAAATTATATTTTTGCTTGGAATAAGTGAGTTAAAAGGAATATTAGTTATGCTTTTGGAATTCAATAAATTTCTATTAAGAAAACTAGATGTCAGTGGGTGTCATGTCTACATAAAAAAATCTACACAAAAGTATGCAAGCGTTACGATTTCTCGCCGCTTCTGCAATAACTCAGCCAGAAAATTGCTTATACATGTACGGAATTCTGACGTACGGGCCTATTCAGGTATTCTTTAATCTAAGATCACCACTTTGAAAATAGCCTATATAAGTGTGCTAACGATATATAGCAACTTTCAGTACAAATAGTCTCTTAGCATTTACCATGAACTGTCAGTTAGAAGTTATTTTATTCTGAAGTTGGCGGACTGGAATATTTTCAGTTTCGGGAATAGATGAAAGTTCTAAGAAGCCCAGTCTGCCGAGTATGGTGGATATTGAATAATTTGGAACTTTAATTCTAAGCAATTTCGCTGAGCCATTATGCTTAAGTGAGCCTTTATGGGTCAACATTTTGTTCCGCCATCCCCGACCGCTTTGCCTTAATTGCTGTGTTTAAATGATACAAATCCGCTTCAAAGTATTGACTAGTGATAGTTTTTCCCTGTTTTAGATAACCAATCAGGAAAATACCTTTTGCATCTCAAAAAACAGATGCCATCATCTTTCCAGCGAACAAACTGATTTTCACGTCCTTCAGATTCAGATTAGAAAAGTCTCCTAACTAAGAAGTTGTTCTGTATTAAGCAAACGCGGCACCCATTTCTCGGAAGGCATTTTCAGATACAACCCTTCATGTAAACTATGAGGATTCCTTTCATATGAGACGTCTACAGCTTTTTCAATTGAAACGCAGCTTTGTTCGGCGGTCTGACAAATTTGCATACAATATCTGGCATGGGACAGCTATTTTTAGGCTTCCTGAATATGGTTCATGAGTTATTCTAAAATTTACAGAAAACTTACGGTGGAAAATAATGTTGATGAATCTTCGAGTACACTTAATTTTATACCATTGACAGTTTTTCCTTCCATATATAAAAAAAAACTTAATAACATATTTTCATTTTTTTTTATTTGCAAAATTACGAGTGCAGCGAACGATGTTAATAACTGTCAATATAAAATGACATGTCTAATAAAAATGATATTTACAGGTTCAAGATTATAAGAACTACTAAATAGGCTTCTATACAAAAATTCTGTCTACTTAATTATTAAATAAATAAAAAATTAAAATGTGATTCTATTTAATATCAAGAGATTGTAAAAAAATATAAATATGGATTTTTGTTATGTTTAAATTGTAATTCTTTTGAAATAAGTGAGTTAAAATGTATATTCCATTACGTAAACTAGATGTCAGTGTGTGTCATGTCTACACAATTAATTCTTCACAAAATAATTAGATAAAATTACGTAATATTCACAGAAATATGACGTAGGGTCAACAGTTCTTTAATCTAATTTACAGGTATAGGTTGCCAACATAAAAATATAAAAATATTTGAAAAAATTTTACCATCTGCTGGTCCATTTCGGAAACTTTTCAATCCAACCTCGTATTTAGAGACAATTTTGAATATACGAGTATTAATTTCAAATTTAAACCAGACTAGCATAAGTAATGCCATATTGACACTTTTCGCAATAGTAAATAACTGAAATTGAAAAAAAGTTATTTTGAATAAGAAACTTATGAGTATTTACATGCATTATCTTATTCATATTACCTACTTACCAGATATTAAAATATTCATTCTACAAACAAAACCAATAATAAATATTTACCTAATGATTTAACTCTTTTCGAACGAATTTCGAATATTTATAATTTGGAAAAAAAAAATTATTTCTCAATTTTAAAATCAATATGGTGTGTTTTAGGTTGGTTGTAGGCGATGCCGTTTATTAGTGAATTTGTAAGATACGTGCATACATACAAAAATATAGTGACTAAATATAATGTTATATAAATAAAAATTATATTTCTTCATAAATAGTTGTTTGTATATAAAACCTCTAAGGTAATAGAAATTAAATATTAAACTTTTTTTTGTTGTTGGTTAAATAAATTTTTTTTTGTTAGATTTCTATAAAAAATGTACGAAAAAGTTTAGCATTTAGTGTGCAGGTGGCATATTAATAATGTGTTGTGAAAATCAAAATCAATAAAAGAAATTTGTCCGTTAAGGATTAAACAAAAAATAGAAATTTTTTAAAAATGTATCTTTGCGAATTGTAAACAAGGTTTTACCACCTGTTCATTACTGCCTCTTGTATACATGTTTTTTTTTTTATAATTTACACATTAGAAATATAAATAATGAAATGTGTATCAGCGTAAATTTGCAAAATCGAATTTCACTTTTTAAAAGAGCAAAAAAAAAAACCAGCATAAAAAATATTTTATTGCACATAAATAAGCTTACATTAATTGAGAAAATTGATATGGAATATTAATAATTAATATAAAAAATATTGTAAAAAAATATTTTCATCTACTTTCATCCACGATGTATTGTAGTATGTTCATTTATGTACAAAAGTAATTTCATAAATTCGTATAGTTATTAATTAATATATTTGTTCTTATAGATAATATTCAATTTTTTAAATATTTTTCAAACATAAAACAGCTCTGAAAAAATATTTACTCTAAACACTAAACAAATTTGCACCTAAATTAATGATAATCGCTTAATTATATGCTGTTTTATGCAATGCCGGTTGAATTATGTATTTTTTTCTATAGTTTACTCTAAAAAAACGAAATTAACTTCTCCAAACGAAAGATTTAAATCTTCAAATCTTAGATTCAAATCTTTTGTTAAAAACAAAAAAAAAAATTTTTACATTTTAAACTTCACGCAATAGTGAATGAAAAAAAGATTACATGATATTTGTTATATCTTCTTTTATTTTAGGTATTTTGTAATTTGTTGTACTTGATGAACATTTCAATGAACTCGTCACCGAAAATTTTTGTGAAATAATCACAAAAACTGCATCCGGTAGGATTGCGTATTTTGAAAGCAAATGGAATTTATTTAAGTTTTTTAACGAAATTTCTTAAAAATATTACAATACAAAATGCATTTGGTAATAAATTTAAGTTGATATGAAATAGAGAAATTCCCCTTAATAGTTATTTAAGTTAAGTGCGTTGAATGTAATAAACAATTATGAGAGTATGCAGAATATTTATAATATATTTAAAGGTAAATTTAAATAATAGTCAATTTGTTTTTTTTTTAAATAATATATTAATTTTGGCAGAATGTGAAAAGAATTAATTATAGAAAATTAGACCTAATCTAACAATAATAGATAGTATCTAAACTGTTCTGTTCTATTTAACAAATTTACAAGTAATTGTATGATTTTGAAAATATAGCAGCATTTAAAATAGAATGAAAATAATTTTAGTGGATGTGCTCACATTAATAACTAAAAATCTTGCTATTAGTAAATATTTTACAATCATAATTTGGTTAAACCTTTAATTAACTATTTAATATTTATTAATATTTTTTTTTTGTTTAATTTAATAGAAATAATTCACTTCTTGTAAGTAAATAAATACAATTAAATGTTGCCTATGTTTTTTTTTGGACTCCGCCGTGGAACTATGTTTAAGCATGATCAAAATTTCAAAGTACACAAATTTATGTATATATTTTTTTCAAAATTTTATTTATCATTTAAAACAATATATACACTGTGTAGATTTTCTGACATTTTAATAACACATGAGGAACAAGTGGGAGTGAACACCTTATGGCGTTTTCCTACCTAACAACACATTTTAACACTTTAAAAGACCTCGTGGGCAATTTTTTTCAAACTTAATGTTGAAGCTAACAGAGGGAAGTTTTTTTTATGATAGGATTGTGTAATGCTCTAGGATAATCGGTAGTATAACTTTTTATAACGAGAATAGTCCGAAGGTAGAGTACTTTGTTACTTAGTGAAATGATATTACCATCAAGGTACGAGGTCTGTTCAAAAAGTATCGAGAATTTTGTGTTTTTTCAAAAATTATTTATTTATTCATGAATATCTATTTTGTCCCCTTCAAAGTAATCCTCACCAGATATTATACACTTGTGCCAACGTTTTTTCCAATCCTCGCAGCACTTCAAAAAATAATTTTATGTGATCTTGTTCAGCTCCTCCTTCGATGCCGTCTTTATCTCCTCAATCGTAGCGTAGCGTCGTTGTTTCATGGGGCTCTTCAGTTTCGGGAACAATGAAAAAGTCACAAGGGGCCAGATCTGGGGAATACGGTGGCTGCGGCATTATTAGTGTGTTGTTTTTGGCCAAAAATGGCAAAATTCAATTTTTGTTCTTGCACAAATCCGGGCGTTTCTGCCGAATTGCTTGGCGCAACTTGCCCATAACTTGCAGGTAATATCCCTTATTGACCGTTCTACCCTGTGGCAAGAACTTATGATGCACCACGCCCCTGCAATCGAACAAAACTGTAAGCAAAACCTTCACATTCGATCGAACTTGGCGCGCTTTTTGCGGTCTTGGTTCGTGCGGCAGCTTCCATTGGGATGATTGAGCTCTGGTTTCTACGTCATAACCATATATCCATGATTCGTCACCAGTTATGACCCTCTGGAGATAATTTGTGTCGTCGCGGACACAGTCCAACAGCTCCTTAGCAATGTTAATGCGATGCTGTTTTTGGTTGAAGTTGAGCAATTTTGGTACGAATTTCGCGGCAACGCGTCTCACGCCCAAATCATTAGTAAAAATCGAATGGCACGAGCCAATCGATATGTGTAAGTCTTCAGCAACTTCTCTAACGGTGATTTGACGATTGGCCAATATTATTTTCTTCACTTCATCAATGTTTTTGTCTGTTTTTGACGTGCTCCGGCGTCCGGCACGCTATTCGTCGTTCTCATTCTCTCGGCCCTCTGAGAACATTTTGTACCACCGATAAACGTTGCTTCGATCCAATGTAGCTTCACCATATGCCACAGTCAACATTCGGCATGTGTCCGCGCAATTAATTTTGTTTTTCACCCAAAATTTGATACAGATTCTTTGATCCATTTTTTGATTCACAAATTAGCGATACTTTTTTAACAAACCTCGTATATAGGACTGCCCTGCTTATCTACCTTAAATATCCAAATATTCTCCACGATTATAAGTTTCTGAAGGATATTTGAGGGAAACGGGAGAGTAGCAACTTTAGTTTCGGTATGAGTTGGAATATCAAAAGTATAAATTGGAGTAGTCCAATAAAACGTGCATATTTTACGTAAGCAGCACAAACATTGGGCATTTTTATTTAAAAACAATCTGTTACAATTATCTATGAAAAATAATTTCATTCATATAACCAGCACGACTCAATTTGCAGTCCTGCATTCGAACGTCAAAATTTTCGATGACTTTTTCCGATAAAAGTGCATTAAGAAATCTTTTCTTTAGGTCTGGAATTATTACTGGATGATTGGCATACAGTTTTTCCTGCAAATAGCCCCAAAGAAAAAAGTTCAAGGGTGTCAAATTGCAAGATTTGCCAAAAATTGGAAATTGCAAAAATTATGACAGATATTTTGAAAGTTGGAAGAAAAACCAATAGACCCTATACGTAAGGAGCACATACGCCTACCCTATACGTAAGGAGCACATGATTAGCCTACATGCTTGAAATGAATTAAGCTACTTCAATAATACACCGTGTCATTATTTAAAGTTAACTTAAGCCATTTAAGCTATTAACTTAAGTTATGATATATGATTTGATTATTTGAAAAAATATTTAATAGTCTATATTTGGTATTGTACTATTATATTTATAAAATAACCGAAATAAAATTAACAAAACTGACTTGGGGTGAAAGAATAATTCAGTGGAAGTTAACGGGTACTAAAACCTTAATTCGATATGTAACAAGAATTTTAATTGCAAATTTTGATATATATTTAAATTGGTAAAAAGAAAAACGATTAACTTAGACAAAGTTCTGACAGTAAATGTCAAATTTCCTATAAAATTCGCGCCAAATTGCCTGTCAAATTCGCGCCAAATTTATTGCGCCATTCAAATTGTCTTGTAACAGCATTGCAGATGCGCAGAGAAATTAGAATTTAAGATGTGATCCTGTACTTTCTAAGTTTGCTGTAGGCGGAATTGGACATATTGAGAACAAATTTTAATTTCCATTTATGAAAATAATATTAAAACTATTCGCCAAAAGCTAAAAAGTCTTTAATAAAAAATCAATCACCAATAAAACATATATGTTAGAAAATAGTTTCGAATTGGTTGATAAGTGGAAATAAATTGAATATAATAAAATAAATAATCAATTCAAAATAACAGATACAAAAAAATAATAAATTGAAAAAATCAACAAACTACTAATTTGATAGGAAAAAAACTGCTTTCATTTTATCTATTAGTGAGCGGCAAATTTAATCGAAACGATTCAACCGCAATGGTTATGTATGTGGTTAGAAATATTTCCGGAAAATAATTCATAGTAAGGTAAAGTAACGTAACAAAATTATAGTGAAGCGTACAATACACGTGCTCCACATTCGAATACTATTATTAAAAATTTCAACAACAACAAAAAATACCACAGAAAATTTCAAATAAATCATTACCGTTGTGAAAATTTTTTTTTTTTTTTTAAATAAAACTATATGTTAGAAATAATTTTTTATTATAGTATTTTTTAAAAAAAAAATAATTTTAATGCACAGGTACATATATGTTTTTGCATATAAAAAAGCATTATGCAAAAATCATCACTTTCACATTTTTAAAAAATATTTGAAATTTTCTATTTTATTTATTTTAAAATGCCAAATATATTTGGAAGTTTTTCCTCTTAAACTATTTGACTTATTGATTATTATAGAAATCCAAAATTAATATTGAAGAAATATTTTTTAAAAAAAAACCTTTAATGTTAGGATATTTAAATTAATTATAAACAAAAAAATTCTCCAAAGCCACAAAAACATTAATACGTGTACGTGTAAAATTTTATTAATAGTAGTAAATTTATACTGAAATACTGGAAGTTTTGAATTTCGAAAAATTTATTTTACAAAATACCCATCATTTCTAAACCGAAGACCATATCTAAAATAAAATAAGAAAGGTATATTCATACAAATTGCATTTAAATGACTTAATAGATGAGCATAAAATACTTATGGGATGAAAACACACCTAAAAATGCTGCCTGTAAAGTTTGAGATTAAAGAAAATCAGCGATTTCATATCCGTCTAGTATACCAAAGAGATTGTTTATGAAGTAATTATTTATAAAATACTGTAAAATTTATTCAATCAATGTCAAATGCTCGTAGTCTTAGAGAAAGTGCTTATTTGCAAATTTTTCTTAAATATCAAGTCATTAGCTTTGATGACTAAACGTAATTATAGATAATGTTAATATTTTGACACTTTTGCATATACTCGTATATGCATATCTATAATTATCTATAAATGATTAGATGAGTTATTGTTTTGCATTTGTAGATGATAAATATTTATAAAAAAAAAACAATACACAAACTTTCTTATCTTCAGAGTTCAAAATTCATAGTAGAATAATTTCGAAAATGTTAAAGTTCATCAAGAGGCTAAAATTCAGTGATAAATCCCAAACAAAAATATGAGAAAGAAGATCTTGGTTTTATAAAAGAAGATCTTGACTTTTAAACTGTAATATTCGAAGATCAGAGACATGGTTAATTTTTATCAGAGAAATGGTGTTAAACTGTGAAGATAAGATGGAGAGTTTTCTCTCAGTATATTATACTGTTCACAATATATTCGAAAAACGAACAGCCAAATTAATATTCTGATTAGAAAAAAACTACACAAAACTTAATTTAATACCACATTAAAATGGCTTATTAGTTTTCATTTTTATTTTGAAAATTTTAATTTCCGATTTGACAAAAAATTGATATTTTCATTTTTAAAATTTATCTATTTTGTATACATAACAAGAAATTAATTTGTACCTAAATTTAAAAAAAAAAACAAATAATTTGATTTATTAGTTCACGAAATTTTACCTTTAATAAGCATTGAGACTTATTGGAATAAATTACTCGTAAATACAAATGACGGATTTGTGCTCTATTATCTGACCATATTATGTGCTATATATTTGAAAATTTGGAAGAAATAATGACCCGGCTGTCCAGGGATATACATAATCTCAAATTTTGAGATTATTTATATCCCTGGACAGCTACAGAAAGGCAAATAATGACCCGGCCTTCTATAGAGAACTTTTTTAAGAGCAGTAGGACAACCTCATGAAGTGAAAAATAGCAAGTAATCGGTATGGGATCTTTCTTGTAAGGGAAACTCCGTATTATGGTAAGCTGTGGGCAATCAGGATGCCGGTGGAGATCGCAAAATTTTCCTGAGAGGAGTGGGGGGAATATCTTTCATATTTAGAGTAATTCCAGCTTGGCTCACTACATTTTTTTCATTTTCTGGAAGTAAAATTTTTGATATTGCTTTGTTCTTTCCTATATCGATTCCTGGATATATATATAGTAGCGTTCGTCTATGTAAATACACTAGAGTTTTCAGGTCCGGAGCAGAGCTCATTCAGAGACATTTTAGAGTGGAACAAAGGTAATTATTGGTTTCCTGAAATAAAATCCCTAGGTGGTGGAATATTAGTGATGGGATTTAGCCTATATCCATGCGTTTATATGTCAGTCCGCTCAAGTCTAAAGAATGTTAGTAACTCAGTCACTATTGCATTAACGCTTGGGTTCTCCTCATTGAAGAAATTGTTTTTGGTCATCATATCCTCCATACGCCCATCAATTATAGCAGGGTTATCCTTGGTGCTAATGGAGGTAATTTCAGATTTCGGTACACCCCAATCAATATCACAGCCCTGGAAGGTATTCGTGCTCCATTCAGTAGTCCTGCTTCACAATAGGAGTGTTGGATTGCGATGGCTTCGAGATCATGTGGAAGTTTGGGGCAACGAGCGGGTCCATGAACTTGAGAGGGAATCCTTTGTCGCCCGGTGTTCACCTGTTAACTAAATGGCAAATAAACCTTTTAGCCAATTGTAGACACACGGACTGGACAAGAAGTAAATTGTTTCTTTCAATACTTTGACCAACCATAGCCCAAACAGTCTATTTGAAAACCTTATCAAAATTTTGTGTATGAAAACTGCTCAGTACACATTATGCTCCCACGCATAATTTGCTTTTTGAAAGCCACTCTGTCATGTTCAACTCACTATCTACAATCTTCTAACGGAATGCCACCTCACTAAAAATTACTTTTCTAATGAGATACCCTCTATTGTGAGGTTTGCATATACCTCAATGCTCTGTCCAAGTCCTCTTTTCAATTTTATTAAATAAACTAACACACTCTACAAAATGTAATCATCTCTAATTGGTTCATCAAAATAACTAATCACTGATTCAATTTAATCCACACACGTTTCGGTTGCCGACTGGGCTCACTGTTGTGGCGTTACATCATAGTCTTCTGGCCAATGTTCTAACGACCCTACATACAATCATACAAAATAAATTCAAATGAACATTTCTTATCAAAATTATATAAAAAAATTTGAGTTCTAATAATTAATAAACAATTTATCCCATTGAGATAAAACAGATAGATGTGCTTAATCCAGCTCTCAATTAAGATATATTTTTTGAGTCCTTGACATTCGATAGTAAATAAACCACAATCAAATAATACAATCTGATTTATTTCCAATATGACACATATTTGTATGCAAATAATCACACAAACACACACCAATGGATCTATATGGATTTTAGATCTACGAATTTAAGCTCTATAATTTATTCCAATACGATTCACTGCGTTTCCAATTAAATTCGAAACTTTAATGCGTTCTATAAAAACAAAACAATGCCTCGTCAAAATGAAGTTTTGTTTAATGGTTTTCTCTTTTTATGTCCACCTTTGTGAGAGTACGTCTTTTTTTTATTTTTTTTTTAAATTTATTTAAATTAGAAAATTTGTTTTTGTTTTTTTTTGTTTATTGTTTTGCGTATATTATTATACTTGTGGTTTTTGTAGAATTCGATAAAGTCAGTCTAGACACAGTTCTCACGTTCTCAAAAGAGTAATTTAAATTTGATCAAATGAGAAAAATATTTACATTAGCACAAGATTATTCTCATTTCTGGTTTATAATCACTTTCGGAAGAATCTACGAACATCTTATACAAGATATCAGTATTGTTGTGTTCTAACATTTTGATTGATGATTACTAATTTATTATCTAACGATGTTGTCTGATTTGAAATAAAAAAAAAATATTATTTGGGGTAAAAAACAGACTAAATTTTTGGTGGAGGTTCTCTTGAAACATTAATGCATGGCTTATTTTGTAAAGAAGCCCACCGCAATTACAATAAAAAAATGTTTAGAGTCCTTGTAAAAATTCAATTAGTATACTCTGGACTAACTTCTAATTTTCTTTTGAGTGATCTGTCTTTGATTAGAAAAAGTTGTCCGCGTACGGGTGTTGTTCACATCACAAAGTTTAAGCTTAGAAAACTTGGGTACTAATCAACTCTAAGCGGCGTTAGCTTCCTGTATAAATATAAGAGCATGGAGAACTAATACTCATATACTTATTCATAAAATTTAGCTCAATCAGCTGTCAGAATGCACGCGTTGTACTGGAGAATTTAATGCGCATGGTACTCAGCTGTCAAAATGCACTGAACTGGAGAATTAAATGCGCATGGTACTTTTTATGCTAACTCCTGGGTCACGAATGACTTTTTAAAGCGCTAGTTTACAGAGAACGCACAAAATTGCTTCACTGTAAGTGTTTACAGAGAACGCACAAAACCGGCTCTGTAAGTGATTCGGTTGCTTTTACTCTTCCTCTCACGCTAGTTATGGTCACCCTAGTCAGTCTAATCAATTTTCCTGGGATGTGAAACTCTCTCATGCCTTGTAGAGTTTTAACGTCGAAATTTTCGATGACTTTTTCCAATAAAAGTACATCAAGAAGCCTGTTCATTAGGTCTGGAAAAAAGTCCAAGGGTGTCAAATCGCAAGATCTACAAAAAGCCCAAATCGCAAAAATTATGACATGTATGTTTTAACAGATATTTTTAAAGCGCCAGTTTACAGAGAACGCACAAAAGTGCTTCTTCTTGCCGCAAATCATTGTGAATGTTAACCGGCTCTGTAAGTACTCTTCCTTTCACACTAGTTATTGTCACCCTAGTCAATCTAATCAATTTTCCTGGGATGAGAAACTCTCCCATGACTTTGTAGAGTTTTACGCTGGTTATATTGAGTTGTTCGGAAAATAATTTCGTTTGCTTATGAAGACAAAATAAAGGCATTAGTTGATGCAAAACGGCGAATAACAACTCGTGAGATCGCTGAGAGGTTAAATTTATCGAATTCGACCGTTCATGGTCATTTTAAAGGGCTAGGTTTAATCTCATAACTCGACATATGGGTTGCTCATCTTCTTACGGAAAAAAATATGTGCCGTCGCATTGACGTTTGTCATTTGCTTCTCGGGAAATGGGTGACCTACAACAATGTTAAGCGCAAAAGATCCTGGAGTAGAAAAAATGAACCGGCCCAAAGCACTTTAAAAGCCAATATTCATCAAAAAAGGCTATGCTATCTGTTTGGTGAGATTTCAAAGGAATCGTATATTTTGAGCTTCTACCGAGTAATACAACGATCAATTTTGTAGTGTACTATCATCAGTTGGACAAATTCAATGATTCACTTAAATAAAAAAGGCCAGAATTGGTCAATAGGAAAGGTATAGTACTCCAACAAAGCTTTTAGAGCTTGGATGGGATATACAGCCACACCCACCATACCCTCCAGACCTAGCACCTTCCGATTATCATTTGTTCCGGTCTCTACAAAATTTTTTTAGACGGTAAAACGTTTAATTTAAATGAGCATGGAATCATGCTACTGCCAGAAAGATGGTAAAGGGTATTGGATCAGACTGAACAATATTTAATTGAATAAAATATTAATTCACTACAAGAAAAATGTCTTTCGTTTTTATAAAAAAAAATACGAAATTACTTTCCGAACAACCCAATACTATCATTAGCGCCTTTAAAGTCGATGAACAGATGGTGGATCTATTAACCATATTCCAACACATTTCCTATCTACTACCGCAGATAAAATAGCTGATCTGGTTTGGATCAATAATTTTTTGGGCAAATGGTGCTATCCTGCCTTATAAGATAGTGGATAATATCTTATATATGATACTCAAGTGTCCTTTTCTGAATGGGCAGACTCCTCCGTAGAGCTATGATTATTTATAAGGCTTATCTTATTGCATAAATGCCTCGCACAAGCGTTATGGACATACGAAAACTCTAATCTTTTGTCGACAACGAAAAGGCCTTTGACTCTGTTACAAGCTTGATTCGAACTCAAGATCGCTGTGCTTAAGATTCTGACTTCCCAGAGTCGTTAAATAAGGCCACAACAAATTTATGATAAAAAAAATTCCCAAAATTAAATAATTAAAAAAATTCTCTAATTAATTCAAACACTTTTTGATTCTTGAAATCTAATAAATTTGCTTAAAGCTCCTATGGAATTATATGTTTTATAATATGTTCATTACGGCGAAGACATTAATTGTTATAAAAATTCTGTTCAACTGTTATAAAAAAAAGCTAAACTTTGTTCGGAAAATAAAAAATAAAAACTATTTATGCAATGACAATAAGTATCTGATTGGTATTTATAAATAGAAGAAAAAAATTCCAATTAGGCAGTTGAACGGGAAATGTTCAGATTAGTACGTGTGAAAGCATATTTTCGTCATACTCTTAGTAGAATAGACGTTCCAAGATTTGTGAATGTTTTTTTTTTGCTTCGTTACTCTCAAATTTCTCCTTCTGACTCACTCAAAAATGTATCACTAAAAATACCCTAAAATAAACGTCGTCTAGTTTCGGAGTGTTTGAACCAACAAATTCCAACCTGTTGTTCATATTCCTATGAGTTCATGAGGTGCTAAAAAAATGCCTTTAAGTAACTGTGAAAAATATCCCAGACTGAAAGAGTTAAATTCCGACACAGTATTTTTTTCCAATCGTCTACAATGCAGTAACTTTGAATTCATTAAGAACATTGGCGCTTTTTGTAGATGAGATAATCGGTTTCCAATAATTTATAAGATCTAGCTTTAAATAGTCGAATTATACTAACAATGAATGACTTGCAGAAAAAATTAAAAAACAGAATCAATTCACGAATAGATAATATCAAATGGACTGTAAAATGAGATGCTTTTCAGGCTATATTTATCTTTTCTATGAGGTACGAGTAGAAAGAGTGAAAAGATAAAGAAGAAAATCTTTTCGAAATACGGAAAGTAAGACTGGACCATTTTTAAGCAACTGCTACGTAACATAATATTTTGGTTGACATTTTTTATTTTTTTGATATTTTCTTTCAACACACGAATTATCTAATATCGAAGAGCATATGAACAAATTAGCATATGCGGAATTAAGTGCATTTTGCATATTTTAATATACCTGAAAACTCCCATCACAATCAAACCTATGAAAATGATTAGAGAAAAAAAAGTGATACCAAACGTAATAACATATAGATGAAAATTTATTGAATTTCTAATTTGCATTTGATTTGTAAAATTATAACCCAAATTTTAATCATGATTAAAGTTTATCGATTTAAATTTTATATAAAAAATTGTTGAGCTTTTCATGTGACATAATAATTTATTCTGAACTTACCAATTTTTATTATATTAAAGGAGGTTTATTTTTCTGCTAAAAATTTATTTAATATGTGTTTTTATACATTGATAATAGCCTAAATTAATTTTGCATAATATTTCAAATACTGGCACGTAGAATAGAAATGCGTGAATAGACTTTCAATAAATCAAGAAAACTTTTTTCATTATTCCCAACACGTCTTGGATTTATCTCGAATATATTATGAAGCATCTTTGATTTTCCAATTAGGATATTTGTTTAATTTTTGTTAATCTACCAAATTCTTAATATAAGCAGAATTTATTCAATAGTATAGCCATTAAGACCTTAAGGTATTTTTCAATTAAGTTGAGATATTTCTTTCCTTCAACAACTTGTAAAGTATAATTTTTTTCTCTTACTCATTAAAATTATATACCAATTACGTTATAGGCTGTAGATCAAAGTTTTGCTGTTTTTACCTACTCTATCTAAACTATGTCTACCCAAAAAAGTTATAAATATCTTGTGACTTATTATCATGGTCGCCCAAGCTGGGTTTTAGTTTGATTACTTTTTAGAAATTTGGGTATACAATTTTGAGAAATATCAACAACTAATGATTTTGGACTAAATTATGCCTCGAATATGATGAGTTCTTGACGTTTTTATAGTATTGGATTTTCCATCAAGGGTGCCTAATATTTAACATTAAATAAAAATACTGTGTTAGTTATGTTAAATATCTTTATTTAAAAAGAATTTTTTACGGCTTACTGGTATGGACCATTGCTTTAAAGTAGTCCCATAGAAAAGAAGTGTAAAGGCGTTAAATGAAATAATGCGACGTGGAAATCTCGACTGCAATAAGTCTCTTGTTTTAGCTGCTGTGTGGCAAGATGCACTGTCGTATTATTACCAGGAATTTCCAAATACAAATCATCCAATCGAGACCAAAAAAAAATCGGTTGTCAACGGTCGATACCTCTCTCATTTCGAAAGCAGTATGACCCTATGATGCCGCACGACCAAAATCCACACCAGACAGTAAAGGAAGCTTAAGATCCGCGCTTCAATCAAAAATGCGTTTTGTCGTTGAAGATGATATTTTTTACCAAATTTGTGGTTTGAAACATTTTCCTATATTAATACTTGTAGTTCTCCATAATTAAAATGGTAACTATAGCAAATCACAAACGTACGAGGTCTTTTCAAAAAGTATCGCGAATTTTAAATTTCCGCGGGTTACATATATTCGATTTTCGATTTTTTTGTGGCATTATGTTGGTACTTATGTCTCTCACTTATTCCGACAAGTTTGGCTATTTTGAATGTTCAGTTAATTGTTGACAGCTGCTTTGCTTGCACGTGTTTTGGCTCGTCTTCGATTTTTGCCCATTCCAAAAAATGGATCAAAGAATCTGTTTCGGCAACAAGAAAAAGTCACAGGGGCCACATCTGGGGAATATGGTGGCTGCGGCATTATTAGTGTGTTTTTTTGGCCAAAATTCGCGCATAAGCAACGATGCGTGACCAGGGGCGTTATTATGGTGCAAAAGCCAATTTTTGTTCTTCCACAAATCCGGGCGTTTCTGGCGGATTGCTTCGCGTAACTTGCGCATAACTTGCAGGTAATATTCCTTATTGACAGTCCTACCCTGTGGCAAGAACTCAAGTTTGCCCCACGCCCTACAATCGAACAAAACTGTAAGCAAAACCTTCACATTCGACCGAACTTGGCGCGTTTTTTTCGGTCTTGGCTTGTGAGGTAGCTTCCACGTAATAACCATAAACCCATGATTCGTCACCTGTTATGACCCTCTGGAGCAAATTTGGGTCGTCGCGGACAGAGTCCAACAGCTCCTTAGCAATGTTATAACGATGCTGTTTTTGGTCGAACATGGGCAAAAATCGAAGACGAGCCAAAACACGTGCAAGCAAACCAGCTGTCAAAAATTAACTGAACATTCAAAATGGCCGAACTTGTCGGCATAATTGAGAGACATGAGTACCAACATAACGCCACAAAAAAAATCAAAAATCGAATATACGTAACCCGCGGAAATTCAATATTCGCGATACTTTTTGAACAGACCTCGTATAAATATGATAGCGCTGTCATATCAAACGTTAAAAAAAATAGTCTGCCAAAATGAAGCGTGCTTACTACCCAAAAAAAATCTTCAACAAAAAAAGACCTTTTCAAGCAATATAATTTTTTTTTCCGTTATTGTAAGGTTTATATTTCCTATTTAGTATTAGTAAGTAATACAAGTTAATTTAGTTAAAAAATTTAATCGGAAATGCCTTTAAAAAAATAATAACTTTAAGATCAAATTTTTTTAAATTCAAGAAATATAATTTATTTATAAGGGTTTAATCCAGTTTTATTAAACTTCTCAAGTATTTATGCATTTAAAAAAATTTTTTTAAATTAAAAAGCTCTTTGAAGAGTCAATCTTACTTTAAGGCCGCATTAATAATACAAAATTAATTTTTAGCTAGTAAAGAGACCATCTTTTTAGTAAAAACCAATTAATTACTTCCTCAATACCCCTACGCGACTCAAGTAAATTTCTTTTAAGCTACTTTGAATTATCAGTTTTGAATTTTTTCAAAACTGATAATTTTCTATATGACCTCAAGGGTCACATATCATTTATGTGGATGTGAATTAAAATTTAATATGAAATAATTTACATTATCCGGTATCGAATTGGAACTGTTTTTTTTTTAAATTTACAAATATTTAGTTAGTAAGACTTAAAAAGAGAAATTCTTCCAATTAAAACAATTTTTATTTCAACTATCCCTTCATGTTTTTCTGTCCATAATAATAAACGGAAAAATTAATTATATTCATGATAAATTTGGTCAAGAATAAATCCTACACAATAAAAATAATATTATCACATGTCCGCCTACTTTGTGGAAGAGAAATTATTCCATTCACATAAGTTAATTATGTCTTCAGTTCACGGTTGCGCGGTTGTTTTAAAAGTTGACTTTAACCAATTATTACCATGCGATGCGGAAATACAATATTATACGTACAAGTTCTAATCTACCGAAAAAAAGTTGATAAATTCCAAAAAAATATCGAACGTGTTTAGATGTTGCAATTCTCTTAAAAAATTTAAGAAACAAAACTAATCCCACTACTATGCAGAAATCATTAATTTTCAGTCAAACCGCGCGTACTTGTTTAAAATTACTTGCACTAAAATATTGTGGAATAATATCTATTGATCCATGATGCTAGTATCTAATATAAGATATGAACACATTTGTCGTGTGTTTCCAAACTGATTTGAAGGTTGACTAGTTCTGTCTGGCAATATAACAAATTTTCTACTTTTACTAATAAAATAACTAACAATAAGAATGTTAAAATATCTTTTTAAATGACAAATAGTCACTCAACAGGTTTCGATAACTATTCGATAAAAAGACACCAACTACAATAAAAAAAAATTAATTTTATATATTAACATTGACTAAGATTTAAGCTAACCCATTTGACCTTTAACAAATACCAATACTTGCCTATATAGAGAAGAATTTATAAGGGAAAAAAAACCAATGTTATTGCAAATACATTTTTTTCTCTCAATCCTTTTATTATAGTGTATCGAGTTTTGCATGAAGCTTTAAAGTTTTTTTAATTTTCGTCTAACTAATGCATGCTTTTTTTTTTGAAACCAAAATAAACAACAACAAAAAATGGAAAAGTTAAGCACAGACAATTGTGATGATAGTTTAATTTTTGCAATTGACCGCATATGGTATCATCATATAATTATTATGGCTTTATTGGCTAAATTACTTTTAGCATAATTCAATTTTAATTAATTTCAATTTGTTCAATAATTTTGAGTATATTCTCATATATGGTCAATAACATTCTAAAAAAATAATTACCCTCTAATACGTGATTAAGATAAGATATTAATTGAATATTAATATAGAGTAATTTAAAATCGAATATCAACATTGGAAAAAATTACATATACCCGTACTTTTGATTATTGAGGAAGTAGTTTAATTATTTTTTATTATATAATTCTAAATCAGATTTGTAAAAAAATAAGAATAATTATTGACGAAAAGCAGCGAAATGTTGGCCCTCTTCAATTCCACATCGGAAGACCTGATATAAATTAGAACTATCAGTTCTATACCTGATATTCAACGGGAAGGATTCTATTTGGGACCGTCTTGTTGGAACCATATATTCAGCAATCCATTAGCAATTAAACATTTTAAATAATGTGAAGGTAGAGCAACTGTGAAGGTAGACTCTTCCTAATATAATAACGTACCCTATTCTTGTTCATATTTTGTGGATTTTAATTTGCCAACAACCAACTATTTTACTAGGTGTATAAGCTTAAATCCGCTGTTTGGTCATAGATGGCGTGTGTGAGCGTATTAAGCTACCATGGACACGCCATACTTTTTTTTATGAGTTTGACATCTGTCAACATTAATGAGTGCACATTGCCAGCAATTTCGTACAACAACATACATTTTTCCTTTGGTAATCATGTCTAGTTTTGTGCCAGAAAAAGAACATATGCGGGAAGCTCTGCTTTTCTGCTTCAATTTGAAGAAATTTGCTGCCGAATCGTATCGAATGCTTATGGAGGCCTATGGTGACAGTGCTTTATCGGAAACAACGTGCTGAGATTGGCTTCGTCGGTTCAAAGACGGCAATTTTGACATGTGGGACAAGAAGCGTGAAAATCGGCATAGGAAGGTTGAGGACCATCAATTGCAGGCTCTTTTGGACGAAGACGATACCCAATCGCAAAAAATGCTCGTGGAGCAATTGGGTGTTACTCAAATAGCCATTTCCATGCGTCTGCGTGCCATGGGGAAGATTGAAAAGATCGGAAAATGGGTGCCGCATGAATTGAACGATAGGCAGATGGAGCGACGCCAAAACACATGCGAAATCTTGCTTGCCAGACAAATAAGAAAGTTATTCCTGCATCGGATTGTGACAGGCGATGAAAAGTGGATATATTTCGAGAATCCTAAACGCAAGAAATCGTGGATTGATCCCGACCAACCATCAACATCTTCCCCAAGACCAAATCGCTTCGGACGAAAGACGATGCTGTGCGTTTGGTGGGATCAGCAGGGTATCGTCTACTATGAGATGTTGAAACCTGGTGAAACAGTTAATGACCACCGCTATCACCAACAACTCATCAAATTGCACCGTGCTCTGCGTGAAAAAAGGACGGATTATCAACAAAGACATGACAAACTGATTTTCCTCCACGACAACGCACCATCGCACACGTCAAAAATTGTCCGAAACTACTTGGACACTCAACTGGGAAGTGCTACCCCACCCCGCCTATTCACCAGACCTGGCCTCTTCCGACTACCACCTGTTTTCGTCGGTGGACCACTTCGATTCTTATAAAAACGTCGATTCTTATAAAAACATCCAGTTATAACCCCAATGGCATGGTTATAATCCTTTATATTAAATGTAAACAAACAATTTCTAACTTAATAGGGATTTTTTAAAATTTTATTTTATATCTATAACTATGAATATAATTTAGCAAGCAAATTTACAATATTGTGGATCAAGAATAAGGAGGGAGAAACACCCGTCGCTCTTTCTCCACTCAACAAGAGTTAGAAGATTCTAATAAATCTCGTGGCGACTGTTTGTTCAACCTCCGATGAGTTTTACGTTTTGTTACAGTAAGTAGGTATAATAAGAGTGTTCTCTTAGAAGTGGGTTTTGATGATCAAATAAAGAGAAATGAAATATGTTTGATTATCGGAAATACAGAAGTCATGAATCAATGGAACATTTGTAAGGATATATTTCGAAATGAGGCGCTCAAGCAATAGTGTTTTCCTTAGTAAAATTTCTCTTAATAAAAAATCTGTTATAATTTCGTATTTTTAACAATTTTTCAGTAGAAAAAAATCTCTAATATTGTAAAGTGAAGCCGTTTATATAGTTTTAAATCATAGTCTAACTCCATAGTATAAAAATTTTTAGTAGAAAATCTTCGAATTTTTATTGACAAATATTTAAAAATAAATAACAATTTTGTATAGCAACCACCATTTACAAATTTTGATATTCGATTTTCTATGCGCGAAAATATATTATTTTTTAATGGATTTTAGGTCAAATATTATTATTACACCTTTTACAGTTATTCGTACTACACATATATCATCAAATTAAGGTTATTCAATAATAGGACTATTATTATTAATATTTATGGTAAAATTAACAAGAAACTCTTCATTTTTAATCTTTTTCGAAAGAAAACAAAATAGTTTTTTTCTCTATATAAAAAATACCGCATCATTTGAACTGGTTTTTTTTGGTAAACATTTGTTAATAAATTTAAAATGGACATTTCTAGTTAATTAGGTTTTTTTGACTTTATTTTATTTGACTTTATTTTTTTTATTTATAAAAAAAATCTTTTTTTGGGTAATCTTGCCTAATTTATTAAATGCTAATAAATATGTTCACTTAATAATGTTTTTTTAATTTTTTTTTTAATTTGGATGGAATTTAATACGCAAATTTGATAAAATATTCTGAATTTCAATGCCGCCATATGGCCTTACTTATTTGCTTTATAAGCTCTGTATTAATGGTGTCAGAGATTAAAGAAATTATAGTATGTGATATAAAAAAACAACAACTATTTTATTCTCTTGAAATGTTGTGTATTGAGATAATGAAAAAAAACTATGTTGGAGTATTTTGTACTTTTTTATTGAACTTTGTTGTGGTGGCATCTATCGGTACCAGATTAGGTCGTAAGATCTTGTAAACAAATAATATCAGTTGTAGTTTTTTATATGATAGCAAGTACTACCCAAAAAAATATTTCCATGGAGAACTACGAATTACTAAAAATTATGTTTGATGGTTTTTTTAAATATTCTTCTATCACAGTATGTGGGTAAATTCATAAATTCTATTTAATAACGCATTAACGCTGCTATCATTTAATTTAAGACTCTGTGGGCATTAATTGCCAAAAACAAATGTTTCCCAGGGGCTCCCTTAATCCAATTATACGCATTTCTTTCATTCATTCATTTTCGCAATAACATGTTAATCAACCAGTTCAGATTTTATATTATGACCAAAAAAAAAAGAAAAAGAAAATTAATAAAAATTCTATAAAACAAAAATATGCATAATTCGAGCATAATAAAAAAGTGTTTGGGCGGATGAGACTATATTAAGAGCTCCCTTGTTTTAACTCATGACAACATTTTGCTTTTTAGATGATTTGTTTTTCTTTGGAGCTTGTGGATGATTTTAACTTAAAACATTCATAGGTGAAATAAATTTTTGTTAAAATAAATCGTTTACCCTTTTAAGCTTTGCATAATATTTAATAAATAATAAAATTTTCTGTTTGAAAATGAATGTAAACATATTTGGGAAAAAGTTATGTTAGAAAAGGGCAATGCTCTTTGGAGTCATTCGTACACATTAACTCATAAGACTATGTAAAGTTCAATACACATTTAATATCTTCTTCAAATTTAATAATAATATATAGCCAAAAGCTTCCAAAACTATTTATTTATTCCAATTTTCTTTTTACCTATTTTTCACATTTTACACTTTAAGTTACATTTTTAAAAAAGTCTGCTGAATTTTGTATTTTGTTAGCGTTTTTATTAAAAAGGATAATTGCAATTTTTATAAATTTCATCAGCATTAAGGATAGGTGTGGTAGATTATATTGTATTTGTAATAATCACAAAAGTTTATTATCGTAAAAAAACTAATATATTCGTCGTTGCCTCATCATCAAATTATTATTATTGTTTTTTTTTTCTTCTTCTTACAAGTGGTTGGTTATCCATCTACCACTAATAATTACTAATCCTTATGTAGTAGTTATTTGGAATTGAGACCTTTCAGGAAAAGAAACTGAAAATTTTTTAGTTGACCTTTACGTTTATAAGTAATTTAGTTAATATTTCACCAATTAATCTTTACGTAATTCTGCCAAAAAAAAAATATTTTTTTTTGGCAGAATTACGTAAAGATTAATTGGTGAAAGTTTTTCATCAACATACATTTTTCTTTTTAACTAATAAGAGGTTTGCATATATTTTTTTTTCGTATATATTTTAAAATTTTGAGATAAGAGCCAGAGGCTATTTTTTAGCGCCACGACCATGAGACTATTTGGCGACTCCATGTCTTGTGTGCGTTTGTGTTGTTCAGCTTCGTTTAAGAAAATGGCCTATAGTTGATTGGAAGGAAAGGTCAGAATTTTGGTTAATTTTGTAGATCATATTTAAATGCCTGACAAGATTTAAAAAAGGGCTTTCAAAAGGAATGGCTGGGTGTAGGAGCTCCCTATTTGATCTAGTCCTATTAAAGAATAAATTCAGGTTTTATATGCAGTATGTTAAAATATGGGAAACGGTCAATTTACCGTCAAAGGAATGGTATGAACGACCTAAGAAAAAATCATGGACAAGTGCGGTATGACTAATCCGAATTCTGAGAGTTTCCTTTCCCAGAATTTCGGAATGGGTAATGAGTTTGTCTAAGCATAAATAAAGTGTCATTTTGTTAGCAGTCGTGGCTAGTTCGGATGTCATTATGCACGGAAACCAAATTCTAGTCGGTGTTTCTGTGCTTTATTCAAATGCAACGAATCTCATTGAGAACCGGATTATTTGACAAGCCACGAAGCGATTCGAAGACTGAGAGATTCCCAGAAAAAATGGTCATGTTGTTATTGACTGTGGGCGCTCGAAACTGCCTAATAACATACAGAGCGCCATGGAAAAAGTAGATCCTAGATGCGAAAATTCCACTGTTTTGTTGACGGTGCATATTGTCAACTAGATGGAAGCCAGAAAAACGTGGAATTACCTAAGAAAAAATTTCCTGCATCTAAATAGATTAGGTGTTTGCCTTACTTTGACTTTGCTTCTAACCACGGTGTTTGTAAATTTGATAAATACATTTTTAAGTACACGTATTATTACGAAATCTGAAATAAATAAAATTACAATAAAATAAACATCTTAAAAAAATTTGCATAAACACAATTATACAGAAGTATTTTCAAAAAAACCAAAGGTTAAATATGATTAATAATAAAATACATAAAAAAAATTATCTTTAAAAAAAAACAATCATACCAGAATCATTGGTTTTTTCTTTAAAATTTGTCCAAAAACAAGAATTCAAATATATTTTTTGTTTCTTAAAAAATTTCAAGATTTTAATTTATACTAAAGTTGATATGACATAATTTTATAAATTCATAAGAAAATATATGTCAATTTATTCGATTTTATAATATGTGATAAATTTACTTTTATTTATATAAACACTAAATATAATTAATTACATATTTAAATGATATCTAAAAAAGTTTCTAGTTTTAATAATGACGTAAGTGGTGAATAGTTACTAAAAATATTTCGGTCTTTGGTAATTACAAATTTACTTTCAAATTAAATATGTTTAAATATATTTTTAAAATTTTTATACAATTTTTATTATTTAAACAGATTTAAGTAATTTTTACAATCACAATTATTTTTTTTTAATTCTTGAAATATACTTGTAGGTAGTAATAAATTCATAATTTCTAAGAATAAAATAATATTTATTAAAATATTTTTTGTTTTTATTTTTTTAAGTAATAAAGAACGTATTATTCAGTGTGATTAAATAAAGACTAAAGTATGATTTAGTCCAGTGGATTGTAAGTAAAGTGAATGTAGATGGATTTTTTCTAAGTCCAAATATAAAAATCACCACAAATTTCCGAATTCTTTGAACTGTATCCTCTTTTATTGTTCATAACTTACAATGTGTGAGATTATCTCTAATAAAGGTCTTAACTAAATTCCCACAATAAGGCTGGTATCAAGAAAAAAACTGATAAATTCGAAGAATTTGAGAGCCTAACTAAACGGGTTTGATCCGAAATTAATTCAATTAAAGTCAAATTTCAGCTTAATTAAAAATTTAGCTACGTCGATCTGAATTTATGACACCGATTCTTGGACCATAGCGGGTAGTAATAAACTGGCCCTAAAGCAATAAGGGAATAACTTTCATTGAAAGTCTATAGCACAGATGATTGGGCTGCTTCAAGATGGACCTAAAAAGACTGAACCCTAACGATAGCTTGTAGTCCCCCAACCGTGAGAAAAATTAATAAACATAATTTCTTTTTCTTAAAAATTTCCAATCATAACTAAATGCCTAAAATAGAAAATAAAGAAAATTTTCCAACTTAAGGTTCAGTACCTCGTCAAGGTACTTGAATTCCCCCTAAAGGCATGTAAATATAAATTTTCAATACTTTTTCCTCAGTATTTCCCCTAAAGTTCTCGTTCCGCAGATAATTTTTTAAATAATTTCTACAATATAAAAAAATTAATTAAAAAAAGTATTATGGCATTGTGAAAGTGAAATAATTAACGCAAATGATATGCTATCATAATAATAAAAAAAAATGAAAGTTTTCACGTTAATAATTAATTAATAATTGTACGCATGAAATATGTTTAATTATTTTTTTAGATATTAATGTAGGCATTCGTTAAAAAAAAAGTTAAAATAAATTTTTGTAAATTATAAATCAGAGAGAGGCGCTTTTAAGTATGTAAATCGAATATATGATAATAAATACTATTTAAAATTTATTAATGGTAATATCTAAAGGGTGTTAGTTTCACATTGTTTCTTATTTTTATATTTGAAAATATAAAATCATACTCAACATGGTTATAAAACCTATATTTTTTTCGTTCCCTTAAAATTTCGTACACACACTTTACATACGCCGGCACTGAACTATTTTCTGGTAAACATTGAAATGTCAACATCACATTTGTTTACATTTATTGAATGATGAACTTTTCACTTTTTAATCACTTTTTGGACCAAATAAATTATTAAAAGCCATTTGGGCACATCATAAACTAAATTTTTGTTAATTTCTCTAGTTAAAATGAAGATGTCAACTTACCGAAAGAAAGAAATTCCCGACTTCCTCATTCCGTTGAATGACCATCAATTCTATATAAAACACTACATTTTGTGAATTCAAAATTTCATATTAAATATTATCAATAATATAACTATTTATATAAATACTTAGTTTTTCGTAAATTATTACTTCAAAAAACATAAAAACTACTTTTTACTCTCCGATAAGTGCCAAAATAACAACTTCAAAAACAATAAAACTATGCAAGCATTTCGGTATGCTACCACTTTCATGGAGAATGGCGTTTTTTTAGAACTCTTCGAAAGTCTACAAAATTGAGGCATTTGATATGTAATTGATATTTACGAAATAAATAATAAACATAAAATATCAATTCCATTTCATCTCAAAATATTGTACAAAAAATAAACATTGCCTGTCGTTGTGTTTAAAATGTATTTTATTTCTAATAAGTGAATTATAATGAATATAAATTATGCTTTTGCAATTCAATAAATATCTATTACGAAAACTAGATGACAGTGGGTTACATGTCTACATAAAAAAATCTACACAAAAGTATATAAGAAGTACGATTATTCGCCGCTTCTGCAATTATTCTGCCACAAAATTGCGAATACATATACGGAAATTTGATGTACGGGCCTATTCAGATATTCTTTAATCTAAGGGCTGGGGAACTACAAGAATTCCCTTTTCCCGATAAACAACTCAATGTGTTTTCTCTGTAAGCTTTTATGCCCAAATCTTAAGTGAATATCTGATAAAGGATAAAACTATTCAAATTTGACAAAAGCTTTAACTCGTTCCAAATTTTCATAAGTTTTCGATGTTAAATGCCTCCATGAGCTAGGTTCATCTTCCATTGCTTCTTGGCCATCTAAAAAAGCCTTCTACGACCGCAAACATATCCACCTGGTAAGGGATGGTCCCCATATGCTCATTGCAATTTTTTGTAAATCAAACACAGAATTTTATCAAGCTTAGCATGAAATGTGGAGAAACCACGTTATTCCAAATTTTGTTGTTTATTTTATTGTAATTCTCTAGGAAAACGCAACTACAATTGGCACGTTCTATAGGGGCGCAAAGTTTTGGGATGAGTTTGACACTTAATATGCACGTCTAGAAGCGACTATCGTGTAAGCTCTGTGGAGCGAAAGTTCGTTACTAATTTTCTGTCACACCTCGGAAGTGCTGCCACTGTAGACTTTGTAGAGAACATCTACCTCATTTATACCTCAGTTGTTTAAACTTAACTTGTCGTAAACTTGAAGACTTGATTATTACACAGATGACTGAATAGTCCATGTTCATGTTGTTCTTAATGATACTATCCTCATCTAGGATAAATTAATTTCTTAAGGTCAAAATTGTTCTTTCTTAGGACCCAAGTTTTGTAAGCATATACGAGCACTATAAAATCAAGCAGAAGCTTCGACTTTGAGTTGATAAATTTCAAGTGAAATAATTTGTTCTGACTGAAAAATGCTCTGATCAGAGTGATTATTGAAAAGTAAATTAGAACTTAGCATAGAATAGACTCCAACAGTATTTTTACTTGGTCCTGTTTTATAAAGATTTTAGTTAGTAAAAAATATTTGGAGTGATTTGGTAGTTAGTTATAGAATGAAATCTGAACTTAGAGTTTGTTTATAAAGCCGAAGGTGATTGAAAAGTTCAAAAAGGGAACTGGAAAAATTCCCTGACGATATGTGTTATCGAAAGTGGAACTTTTCACATTTTTCAGATGAGAGACTGTAGGGTTTTAAACGGGATGTCGTTTGACCAATTCGAAGAGTATGGGGCGATAGTGCGATGCAAGGAAAGTGTTGCTGGAAGACCAAATTTGACGTCTGCTTACTCCCCATTGTTGGATTTTCAACTTCTTGGGCATTTAGCGGTTATCATATATATCCAAGCAAATAACCTGGTAACGAAGTTTAATATGAATAATTTTAAAGAAAAGATATCGAATGTGATTCAGGTCTGGGTCCAATGTACAAACTTAGTGAAAGGGGAAGTTCCTACTGTTTCCCGATCGTTTTCCGTGATACCAGAATAATTTATTTTGTTCTACGCCTCGTTTATAAATTATTTTCTTAATAAAATAACTCTTTTTTATTTCTCAATTATTTGAAGAAAAAAAGTTGTTAACGAATCTCGTTAGAATACACAATATCGTTTTTATGCAGACAAAGGCCAAAGAAACTAATAAGAGTTTTTGTTTATTATTTATGAATCTTGTTACAATGATGCCGCTGTCACACGTAGGTTAACCTATCGTTAAAATAATTATTTATTCATAAGCACAGTTGACCATAAACATATATGGAGCTTTCAAAATTACCCACTCTATATATTTATATCATCAAGCTTCATATTCTAATAACTACAGGTGTAAATATCTTCATTATTAAGATGGTAAAATGCCAACAACAAAAAAATGAATGATTCATAATATCTTTAAACTATGCGATTTTCATAATATATCAAAACGCACCTTAACCAAAGTACATGTTTTTTCACTGATACTATAAGTGCAAATTCGTATATTAGCAATTTGTAAATTGATTTTAAGAAGAAGAAATTAATAACAATAATAATAAATAATTAAAAAAATTGGAACGAATATCGATCTAACAAATTTATCCTATTATATAGGATATACAAACATACAGAAAAGTTATTGTAGAGAATTTTTAAATTGCGTTGATGTGGTGTACCTATTGTGTAAATGGACCAAGGTAAATGTTCGAAAATCATTTCAAAATTATAGTCACGTTTTGTACCGACATACAAAGAGTACTTCATAATAATCTCTCATCAAAGTAGAATATTTAGTAAATAAGAGGCAAAATTAACTTTGATGATGGTAGGAATGTGCTTTTAGTGATTATAAAGATTGGTCATCCACTACTAGAGTGCTTGGTACCTTTATATAGGTACTACCTAAGAGTACTACTACTACTACTACTTGCTTATGAAATAAAAATCACTACGACAAGTGATACTTCATATTAGAACGAATAGTAAAAATTCAATTTATATCGAACAAATTTCAGCAGTGATCTTTTTACTTTTTATATTGTAAAATATATGAAATCAGTTTTCATTAATGCTCTTAGACTAAAATTTCATCGAACTAAGAGATACTTTTTTTTTCTTCTACAACGTTAAAAATTATATAGTATGTACTGCTTTTTTTCTAATATTTCAACTAATCTTTGGCAATCGAATCGTAAGTCGAAACTGCAAATCATTCATTGGGAAAGTTTGGGTTCTTTGAAGAGAAAAACAAATTACGTTTAACCTACGTTTAAGCGTAAAATCTTTTCAAGAAATGGAGCCGTGGAAATTGTATTATTATCGACAAAATTATATATTTTGTAGGTTTTAGTGTTTTTTTTTTTTTTTAGAAATTTTCTTATAGTTTTTGCATTAAGCATTAAAATATTTATTTTATAAAATGTTACCATTTTTAATAAAGGTTAATTTAATAACTTTTAGGAATATCAAATTAGAGGAAAAATCAAATATGGCAATACTAAATCTTATAATTTTAAATAGATTGGGTTGAATAAGTTATTTTTATGTTAACTCTAAAGAGAAAACCTTATTGTGCGTTGGTAAAACCTTGACCTTTAGCACTATTTGAGGTTATACGAATGAATTTTTTCCCTAAGGAGCCATTTGACATGAAGGCGAAAGAGCTTTCACCGAAGCAACAGTTGCCATTAATTCCGCTGATAAAATTTTTTATATACGAGTATCGTTCAATAAGTCCTTAGAAAAAGATGGAAAAAAAATGTTTTTAAAAAAAAAATTTTTTATTTCTCAACATAATCCCCTTATAGCTCAATACACTTTTCCAACCATTTTTCCAAAATTTTTATCCCGTCCAAAAAATAGGATTTCGGAAGTTCTGCAAAATACTCATCCGTTTGAGCAATGACGTCCTCGTTGGAAGTGAACCGTCGTCCGCCAAGCCATTTCTTCAGATTGGGGAAAAGAAAATAGTCACTCGGGGCTAAATCTGGTGAATAAGCGGGATGCTGCAACAATTCCATTCTCAATTCCACAATTTTGGCCATGGAAACAGCGCAGGTGTGCACACGCATATTGTCTTGATGCAAGAGGATTTTTTTCTTCTTCAGATGGGGGCGTTTCTCTTTGATTTCCTCGCTCAACCGTTGCAATAACGACGCGTAATACGCTCCTGTTATTGTTTTTCCTTTTTCCAAGTTGTCGATAAAAATGATGCCCTGCGAATCCCAAAAGACCGTGGCCATCACCTTGCCGGCCGATGGCACAGTTTTTACCTTGTTCGGAGCCCGTTCACCCTTGAAAATCCACTGTGATGACTGTCTCTTCGTTTCTGGAGTGTAGTAGTGTATCCAGGTTTCGTCCACAGTGACATATTGACGAAGGAATTCGGCAGGATTGAGATGAAAGAGTGCCAACATAGCCTCAGAGTCCACTACACGATTGCGCTTATTCTCCTCTGAGAGCAAACGCGGCACCCATCTTGCCGAAATTTTTTTCACAGACAAATTTTCATGCAAAATTGAAGCGACTGTACCTTGTGATACGCCCGTGGCCTCAACTAATTCGCGCACTTTAATTCGCCGATCGTTCAAAATCAGATCGGTCAACAGTTCCTGGAATTTAGAAGGTTTCTTACTGCTCTCTCAGTGGCATTACGCACCATGTACTCTGCGAAAAAAATGAGCTACCACGAGGATCAGGTGCCTCATGGTGGTTGGTCACGCCCTGTCCGCTCTAGGTGAGGAATACCAGTTACCTCGGACGCCATCACTACAGGTGATAGTAAAGGCTTAGGTAGGCGTTGTTACTAACAGCTACGGTAACTAACTTGTAACTGGATACTGACTGTTAGCGACGGTTGTACTTGTAATTGCTGAAAACTGAAGGTATGAAAGAGCGTTATGGAAAAATGGAGTTGAGGTAACCGTTCATATGCCGAAAATCCTTTTAGGTGTTCGCTTTCATGAACTAATTAAAGCAATAAGTCGCAAACGATATAGAGTGCTGAAAGTTGGAATTGAGCGAAATATTGGGTTGGCAACTAAGTGATTGCTGATTTCAAATAAGAAGAAAAATTTAAAATTTTTACTTCAAAATATAACTTTATTCAATTAGGTACTGTCCGTTTTTGTCGATGACCCTTTGCCACCTTTCAGACAGTGTCATAATTCCGTGTGCGTAAAACTTATTACTTTTGCTAGCACATCATCAGCGTCATTAAAAATTTTACGAAATAAATGGTAATCTAAAGGTCAGGGCTTATATGGTGGATGTGACAATACATCCCAACCTAATTCCAATAATTTTTGGCGAGTGACCAAAGATGTGTGCGGCTTTGCATTGTCATGCTGGAAAACAACAATTGGCAAATCGATTCTGGCCGCTTTTCCTGAACTGCATTGCTCAGTTTGATGAGTTGTTGAACGTTCACGGTGGAATTAATCGTTTGGTTTCTTGATAAAAGTTCAAAGTGCAGAATTCCTTTATAATCCCACTAAACTGGCAGCATCTTCTTTTGGTGCATCTCAGCTTTTGATGTCGTCTGAGGTGGTTCATTAATGAATGAACCACCTCAAGCGAATGGCAGATGCTAATGCGTTGCGTCAAATGAATTTCCTTTGGCTGATGAGGAATCCACGAATCGAGTTTCTTAACATAGCCAAACTGTTTTAATTTTTTTCAATGCATGTATGCGATACATTGAGCTTCTCTGCAATTTCACGTGTTATGCTATGACGATCTGAATCGATAATGGCCTTGATATGGGTCTCATCAACTTCAACCGGACGTTGCGCATTTGTTAGTGAAAAATCACTAGAACGAAATTTAGCCAACCTATTTTGATACTGCCTTTCTTTCAAGGCTTCATTCTCACATACGGCACATAACTTCTTTTGTACTTGCGATGTATTCTTGCCTTTTCGGAAATAACGTAGTACAATAAAATATGTCTAAAATGCACGTCTTGTCCTTCCATTTTTAAATTTGGATGAAAACAAAACTAAATAGCTAAACGATACAATTTTTTAATATTTTAAAGGTGGAAGTCCAAACAACAAGAAAACAATATAGGTTAGGTGCTTTGAACACGTTGACATAACAAAAGAATGAGCTAATACCATCTATTGACAAAATCCGCAATTACTTAGTTGCCAACCCAATAGATCTGGATTTTGTCAGTTCGACTGGTGGAATCTATAATAAGTTTAAGTCTATTTTACACTGATTGGGCGTAGCTCAGTATACTACAGTATCGCGTTCAGTTCAATCTTTAAGTTTGGAAATCTCCTCTTAAACTGTTTGCAAATCGCTCCGCTTGTCGCCTATAAGCAAAATCCTAAATTTCTTTATTCGCTTCTTATGATAAGTACTAAATTCCTGTAGTCGCCTCAACATATGGTTCTAACTTTTATATGTCAACACTTTGAGTGGTTTGGAAGTCCTCCATTGAACAATAATTTAAATTGTATTGTACGCCACCAATGTTAGAAGTCGCCTCTTAGTAAGGTCCAAAATTTTATAAATCATGTTTGAGCCTAGTTCTAAATTCCGCCATTTTTGATCTATAAGCAAAATTTTAAATACTATTATTGGATGGACCTATTCATTTGGTTTTGAATTCTTCTGATTGTGATCTCTACTTGTGTTTATACAAGTTCCTGAATTCTATTATTATGATGGTCCTAAATTTTAATACAAATTAAAAATAAAATTTTAATTTTGACAAATCACCTCTTTAGCAGATTAAAAATTCAGCCAATTCAGTGTCTATAAGCGAATTCTTGAATTATTCACTTTCCATACTGGTTCGGAATTCCTCCCTGTTCTATTTTTTATTTTTTACCTAAAATAGATTTATGGTTTGCCTTTTTGAGTGGGTCTAAACTACATAAGTGACTTCATTGGTTGGTCCTAAATTCAATTGGTAACTCCATCATATATTGATCCTACATTCCATTAGTAGTCTCATAGTGTAGTCCTAATGTCATCATCGAATAGCCCTAAGTTTCAAAATGTCTGACTCATCAGCTAGTCTGTCTTATTTTTAAGATCTCAGCTTTTATTTATCTGTAATCTATTTGTACTAAAAATCAATAATTTTTTACAAAATGAAGCTACGAATTCTATACAAAATAATTGTGTAAATATGTACTAAAAATTTTGTTTAACATTTACAAAATTTTTTTTTAAATTTTAATTTTTTTACAGTACAACAAAAACTTGATATGTAAATAAAATCCTTGAAAAACATAATGGATAAGCTATTTCACGACAAAAAAACACAGTGCGCAGTAATTAATCAAAATAATAAAAATTGTTTTTTTTTGGGGGGGAAATAAATACATTAATAAAAAATGTTTGGGAATCAAAGATGTTTACGCTATTAGTAGGGCATTGAACTAAATATGAGCAAAACCATTAGTAGAAGGAATTTCAATGCGTCACAACGCAATAATAAAAAGGATTTGTTGATAAGATTTATGATTATGAGTCTATCAAAGGTAATACGTTTACAGGTGCGACACTATAATACAACAAGTGCAGTGCTTTCGGAAAATTATTATCGAAATTAATATTCTGAGGTGTCCAAATCGAAAACTCCCCGAAAATTTCCGGGTTCTCTGAACTGTTTCCTTTTTTATTATTCAATGTTTTGATGTCGATTTCCAGTTGAGAAAACGCCCCAATTTCGCTGGAGAATATTCCTTGGAATCACATTTTTTTTTATCATCAAGTAATGTTATTATGATCAATTATTTATAGTATCACTTCTTATAGTTTTATTATTATTCCTCCCCATTTGTCTCCAGAGTTTATGTCTTGATGAAAAAACACAATTTTTTATTTATTCAAAATCAATAACACTGAAGAAAGTTTTCAAAGAGAAAAATATACAGAAACTAAAAATGGTTATTCACCAATAATTTCTGTGGATTGTACTATGTTGTGTACCTCGGGTATTGTTGATTAACAGAGCAAAACACCAATAATTTGTACGGTACAGGAACAGGTAAATTTCAAAACCCAACCGGAATAATATGAAATTCTCTAATTCGTTTTGACCGACTGCATACAAATATTCGGTTGGGTGTATTTACTTACAAATCGGTAGCATGGCGATTGTTGCATTTTGAAAATATTATATTTTAACTAAACAAATTTGATTGGGCAATATCACATGGAATTCACAGATTTAGGAAAACATTTTCAATGCAATTTTGCTTTTTGATTACTTTCAGATTTGAAGAGTTTTATTAAAATTGAAGAAGCCAACTATGAAACTGTGCAAATTTGGATTGTATATGATTGTAACAAGCATATTTACATAACATTTTAATTTACAATCTTGTGCATCATGAAGTGGAAGTAAACACCCATCGGCGTTTCTCTAACTAACGGAAGTTAGATTCCTCTAGAAAATCTCTAGGCTATTGTCTCTTAAGTCTCCGATGAGTGTTTCCGCAGAGGGCAGTACAGGACAATTCTCTCACAAGTGGATTGGTCCTGAACATAGGGAACATTTAGATCACGATGTATAACGTTGTTACGAACATAAAAGGGCCCATCAACAATTTTACGGAGGATTTTGGGGCCTGGACGCGATAGGAATTGGAACGTTTCGTTGAACTTCAAAGTTCAATTCCATATGTCAAGCGTTTGTCCAGTAGTCTAAGAAGTTGTAGGTAACGTCGGTTAGCTTGCACTATTTTTAGTCTAACATGTGGGTTCCATGTTAATCTCTTGTCCAAGTAAAGTCCCAAATAACACACTTTATCATATTATGGAATCGTGTTCCTATTAAGAGGTATAAAGGGGTAGGTTTTCCTTGACAAAGTTTGAAAGTAATGTGAGCACTCTTCTCTTCATTTACCCCCACTCTCCATCTCTTAAACCAGGATTGAAGGTTGTCGATATGGGATTGTAAATTGTTGGAAACTATGCCAGGATTTTAATGGGTGGCAAGTATTGCCGTATCATCTGGTATAAATATTATATAAAATGGGACCAATGATACTACCTTGTGGGACACCGGCTAAAATAGGATATATTTCCGAGTATTCTGAGTTAATTGCAACTTGGAAATGTCGTTGGGAGAGATATGAATTTATGATAAGGTAGTATGTTGAAGGAAGAAAGCGTTTGACTTTCCAGAGGAGTCCAGGATGCCACACATGATTAAAAGCTTGGAAGATATCTAAAAATATTCCTGAGCAATACTCGTTCCTCTCAAGAGAGGATGCAATGTGATCAACAACGCGATTGCATTGCTGGATAGTGGAGTGTTCAGATCGGAAGCCAAATTGGTGATCACGAATAATTTTTTCATTAACTTGGGTAGAGTCGTTTTAATAGGAGTAAGAAAATACTTAACAATAGTTTCTTAATATTTTTTTTTTATTTACATTGTAGAAATTTATTTAGAATATTTTATCAGAAAGCAAAACCATGCGATGTGATGTACAAATGCAATTGCTTTTATACGAGGTCTGTTCAAAACGTATCGCGAATTTTGTATTTTTTTTGAAAATTATTTATTTATTCATGAATATACGTATCTATTTTGACTCCTTCAAAGTAATCCCCACCATATATTAACACTTGTGCCACCGTTTTTTCCAATCCTCGAAGCACTTGAAAAAATAATTTTTTGTGATCTTGTTCAGCTCCTCCTTCGATGCCGTCTTTATCTCCTCAATCGTAGCGTAGAATCGTCCTTTCATGGAAAAAGTCACAGGGAACAAGAAAAAGTCATAGGCAGCCAGATCTGAGGAATACGGTGGCTGCGGCATTATTAGTGTGTTGTTTGAGTGAACAGGTGTATTATCATGGTGCAAAAGCCAATTTTTGTTCTTCCACAAATCCAGGCGTTTCTGGCGGATTGCTTCGCGCAACTTGCGCATAACTTGCAGGTAATATTCCTTACTGACCGTTCTACCCTGTGGCAAGAACTCATGATGCACCACGACCCTGCAATCGAATAAAACTGTAAGCAAAACCTTCACATTCGACCGAACTTGGCGCGCTTATTTTGGTCTTGGCTCGTGCGGCAGCTTCCATTGGGATGATTGAGCTTTGGTTTCTATGTCATAACCATAAACCCATGATTCGTCATCAGTTATGACCCTCTGGAGCAAATTTGGGTAGTCACAGACAGAGTCCAACAGCTCCTTAGCAATGTTAATGCGATGCTGTTTTTGGTCGAAACTGAGCAATTTTGGTACGAATTTCGCAGCGACCCGTCTCACGACCAAATCATTGGTAAAAATAGAATGGCATGAGCAAATTGATATGTTTAAGTCCTCAGTAACTTCTCAAACGGTGATTCGATGATTAGCTAATACTATTTTGTTCACTGCATCAATGTTTTCGGCTGTTGTTGACGTGCTCGGGCGTCCGGCACGCTTTTCCACGTTCACATCTTCTCGGCCCTCTGAGAACATTTTGTACCACCGATAAACGTTGGTTCGGTTCAAGGTAGCTTCGCCATAATTTTTCACACAAAATTTCATACAGATTCTTTGATCCATATTTTGAATGGGCAAAAATCGAAAACGAGCCAAAGCACGTGCAAGCAAAGCAGCTGTTAAAAATTAACTGAACATTCAAAATGGCCGAACTTGTCGTTATAAGTGAGAGACATGAGTACCAATATAACGCCACAAAAAATCGAAAATTTTTACGGATATACGTAACCCCCGGAAATTCAAAATGCACGATACTTTTTGAACAGACCTCGTATATGCATATTGAAAAGAATTTTCGTAACTAATAATATGCTCTATACCAAACAATTTCAAATTGGGAATAGTCAATGAGAATAATTAACTTTAAATTAAAAGAGTGTGGCAGAAAGGTCATGAGATTGTCTTAATTTAAAATTTTATTATGTTGTCAATGTTAGCATTAAATGTTATTTACATTCACCGTAGCAGTTCTGAAAGGCTTCATCTTGAATCACCTTCAACTTCTCCGTTAGACTTCTGTGGTAATATTATCATAATGAGGTCCTTTTAAGTTGTTTTTGGCCTTAGGGTACGAAAAAAGTTTCAGGAACCATAGAAATCCTTCTTTCTGACACTAACTCGTTGAGGGAATTGGCCGTGTGATAGGGTGCGCTGTCATGGTCAAGCATCCAAATGTCTGCGAGGTTCAATCTTATATTAAGAGCCATTTTTCTGAGCCATTTAATCATTTACCCACCAATATTAATTGACGGTTTGCCCTCACTCGTTCCACGTGTTCATCAGTTTTCGTTGTTGAAGGTCTCGCCGAGTGAGGTTTTTCTTCCACTGCTTAGTGTTCCGCGAAAAATTCTTTATGCCCCACCGAAAAATTTGTATTTTTGGTAAGAAATGTTTTCGGTAGGCTCATTGCAGGTAATAGTTTCGTTGTTCCATTTTTTTCGTACCACAATACACAATTTACCTTCAAGTTTTTGACGAGGTCGAAAATTGTTCTACATGTCTAGGAAAAACTAACGTAACATACAAGTCATGTGAGGTAGAAGTCTGCAGTGCTGCCACATCGCTCTCAATTATGCCGGCCACACCTGCTCTTTGGATTCTTATCATATAATTGTAAAGATCGCTTTTATTACTGGTTATTATTTCAACTAAATCTAATAAGATTTTTCTCCAATTTTTATTGGATTCGTTTTTATTTTTTTTTTATTGTAAATTTACTTTTAAATGGTAATGAAACGGTAAAACAATCAATTATTTTATGAAAGTTTCCTCCTACTTATATAGTTTCTTTTCTATAAGAGCACACTTACATTAGATGAGGCGTAGAAAGATGGATCCATTCACGTTTTTTTGGTATAGGATGAGCAGGAAATGATAGTCTACAAATGACTTTTCAATTGTAAACAACCGCATTTGAAAGTTCAATTTGAATATTGGTTTGGCTGACCTTCTTTAAATTGTTTTTGCATCAAATCTTACTGAGAAAAAAAATATCTCCTTCCAAAATACGAAGCGACTTCTTCCTCATGCACGGAAGTATGTTTTTAGTTTACATAAAATCAAAGTAATTTTTTACACTCAAATCATCTGCTTATAATCTACATAAATAAAATGCAAGAAAAAACAGATCATTTTTAAAACGTTAAAAGCTAAATTTATATTTATTAAAAGATCAAGGCTAAAGAAATCTAAAGAAATAAAAATTCCTTTAGGCTTTAATTGGAATTGATTCAATTTGAAACTGCTTTCAAAGAAAAAAGTAATTCTCTTTGGGGGGGAAATAATAAATTATAATAGTTTTCCTTTAATAAAGAGCAATTATTATATTTTGGAAGTGGTAATAACCCGATGGTGTCTGTAAGCATGTGTGGCTGGACTATAAAAAAAACATCCTACGGCAATTTATTTATGTATAAGCGTACAATGCAAAACCTTAACTACAACACAATCAATTAAGGTGTAAGCACTTTGCAAAAAAAAACAAACAAACAAAACTATTATGCAAAATGTTTATTAATTAATTTTTACCTGACCTTATCGCGATTATATTAGAAGCTTTTATTTAATGCTGCATTCGACGATATTTCAAGGTCTAATCGTGAAATTTCCTATAAGAAGTTGAGTAATTTATCGGAGATCAATTTTCGTAATACGTAGGTAAATTTTTATTTCATCATATATCATTGAAAAAGTGAATATTTTAAAACGAACACATCAATACATGCCTTCATTAGAATGATGTCCCCACTATGTAATGGACAAAAAAAAGAAGAAATAAATAAACAAAAAATTGCACGATAATCCACCTAATAAATTTTTATTTTTAAATGTGAAGGTAACAAATACGCATTCCCCAATAGAATAATATGCTTTTCGAAATAATATTTAATTAAAAAAAAAAGTTTAAATAAATTTAAATATATTACCTTTTGTATGTTTTCCGGAATAGTTGTTTTAAAACTGTTGAAAAATCCATTTTTGTGTGGGGGCGATGATGATTGTTACTTTTTCGTTATAAATTCTCGTTTCTGCTTGAAAACCTGTTGAATAATAAGACAAAAATGAAGAGTTTATAAAATATTAGAAATTAGAAACTTTAGTCGTCAATGTTTATTTTAGAATATACAGAATACGTGGTGAAAGAGAAGTCTTCTAAAGTCGCTGTAGAGATGCCGAACCTTATAATGTATGGGACTGAACCTTTCTCTTCTTATCTATGGAATCACCGCTTGGCATAACTATACGGGAATCAGACTGGTTTCAAACTTATTATTCTATCTAGGCTGTAGGCTGACTTCTTCTCAGACTGTCCTCATAACGAAGCATCTTTATTACGCAGGATGCGTCTACAGCTACCTTACTCCAAACATGCTTGCGAGGCAATGATGCCCTTCTGGGGCCGGCGTTGATTTATGATTTTCTCCACTTTCGTTCTCTTTTCGATAAAATGTGGAGAGTCGAAAAAAATATGATCTGCATCTTCATTGTGGGCCGACACGTGGGACATAATACCCAGGTGTCCCTTAAATACTCACGTCCAGCCAGAAGTTAGGCCATATTGTGGTCCATTTCTGCATATCCTCTTCCCTGCCACATGGCTATATCAGAAATTAGGTGTCATGTACGTTTTCCTTTAGTCGATAAATATTGGGTTGTTTGGAAAGTAATTTTGTTTTTTTTTATAAAGTGAATAATTCAATTTGTCCATCTGATGACAGTACACTTCAGAATTGATCGTTATGTTGCTCGGTAGAAGCTCAAAATAAACGATTCCTTTGAAATCCCACCAAACAAGTAGCATAACCTATTTTTTAATGATTATTGGCTTTCGAAATGCTTTAAGCCGGTTCATCTTTTCTTTTCCAGGATCTTTTGTGCTTAACATTGTTGTAGACAATCCATTTCTCATCTCCAATGATTATACGCTTAAAAAATGGATCATTTTCTTGGCGTTCGAGAAGCAAATCACAAACGTCATAATGCGACGGCACAATTTTTTTTCCGTAAGAAGATGAGGAACCCATATGTCGAGCTTTGAGATTAAACCTAGCCGTTTCAAATGATCATGAACGGTCGAATTCGATAAATTTACTTTCTCAACGATCTCACGAGTTGTTATTCGCCGGTTTGCATCAATTAATGCCTCATCAGCTTCAACTGGCCTTCCAGAACGTGGTGCATCTTTGTCGGATCAAAATTTTGCAAACCCCGTTTTGGCACTGGCGCTCACTTAAAACATCTTCTCCATACATATCGGATAATTTTTTTCTTGCTTGAACTGCATTTTTATCTTTTATATAGTAAAAAAGTAAAATGTGCCGAAAATTCTGTTTTTCACTTTCCATATTTAAAAGGGCATCAACCAAAAACTACTTTGCAGAATCAATCGAAGAATTTTTTACAAGAAAGCCTTGCTATGTCAGCTGTCGTAATACGAAATTACTTTTCGAACAAGTCAATACTAATATCGTTGTCATCTAGCCACAGTCTCGTTTCTTTCCGCCTCTTGGTGATGATGCGCCGATGGATTTCTGTTTCATTGCGTCTTCGTTAATACATCGGTTATCTGTCAATAGATAGATGGGCGGCATGTTAGCGATTACACAGATAGCGTCATATGAGTGCGGAATAGTCCCGAAACTCGAATTGTGCTCTGAAGGTATAGCGCCTTTGCCTATGTTCGATTCGGTCGCAATACCTTCTGAATATATAGGGGTTGCGTAGGGTAGCATAGAACTGATAACGGTGAAGCAGAGCGCGCATCGGCTCTGTCTGGGCCGTGGGTTATTAAGTATGATCCTTGTATATATAAATCGATTGTTGCTAGATTCATCCCAATATGAAAACACTTCTCTTAGCTAAGGCTAGCTCATCAGTATTCAGGAATTCAAAAACTATCACGAAATACAATCGAGTACAAATAAAAGTTGCCACAAAAGGATACAATTACTCCACCGTGAAGTATTGCCTTTGCATTTGTTGGTGCGGACCCTGAATACCTTCTGGAGAAAATTGATATATGTAGTATTAGCACCTAATGACTTAAAACTGTTATAAAGATAGATTTTTGATTGGTCTAACTACCAGTAGTTGCGATAATTTTTAGAAGTTCCAACTTTCAAATCAGCCGTTGCTGTCAAAAATTTGACACTTACAAACAGTGGCAAAAAGTTATCCAAATTATATTATAATTTTTATAATAAAATTACTATTTTCAATTCGATTGAAAATATTTTTCAAATTGAAATCAAATAAACGGTAAGTCACATGTGATGTTTAGTAACCTTAGAAAATTATTTAAGAATTATATATAAACGATAAACGAATCAGTTGTATTTAAATTTTTCAGACTCAAAATAATGTTGTCTGGTAAATATTCAGTGTCTTTAAATGTTGAGGCAGTTCTTTTTAAGAAAATCTGAGTGATTTTTTAAAATTCAAATTTCCATTATGTCGCAGGATATCATGTGTTGTATGATATAATAATGACTAATATAATACATAATTATGTATTATATTAGTCATTATTATATCATACAACACATAAAAAATTGGTTGTTACAAATTTGGTTTAATTTACAATATTCAACATAGCCGACTGCGGATAAAACAAAAAAAAACTACTTCGAATGGAAAACGTTCCGCACATTTTTACTTACAATTTGAAGCTGGAAACTTTCGCTTTATTTTCACCTGAAGAAGTGTTTTGGTGAAATTTTTTGATGGATGCAATTTTGCCGGAGAGAAAAGACTCAATCAACTTCCAGATCACCGAAATGCGTTTTTTTAAGGGAAAACTACGTTGATTGCTAGGTTCGGCTTAGAAAGTACGAATACCACGGACCGGACACTAGGCAAGCGAATCACTAAAATACTAGCAGTTATTTTCTGTACATGAACAAGATCGTTTCAAATTGATTGTAAGAATTACCTTTATTTTGTTTAAATTTTTCTTGCGAATAGAATGTCATTACAAGGCAATATCTTTCCGTAGATGTGGAGGCACTAAAGTTTTTTTTTCGCAAGGTACTGTACTTGGGCAACTAATTGAAGGTTGCGACTAGATTGGATGATGTGATTTCGTGCAGATTTGCAAATATTTTTGCACAATTGATTGAAAATTTATGGTAGCTTGTGATCAGTATTTTATAGGTTAGCATTTATGGTTTTGGTGCGCTTCACTGCGTTAGAAAATTAACTTTTTTGGAATAGTGGAATGCCTTATAGTTCTTGAGAAAGTATCGGCCTAACTAAGTACTTTCTCCTCTTTAGATTGTATCAGAGCGAGTTTAAAATAAAATAAAAATAATTTACTGTTTGGTTAGATATTGATTTTCGATCATGAAATATGATGTGCTGGTATCACTTCATAGAAGAAACAAAGAATATAGACCTCAAATAAATAATGTGCTGACACTCTTTTAATTTATTTAGAAATTATAATCTTCCTAGTTCATGAAATATGTACATATTTGGCATAAATCTATTAAAAGATAAGAAAATAAATTATAGCTGATTAAAAGGAAAAGTTTATGCAAGTGAATTTTTGCAAATATTCCAGGTTTCATCGATGGTGTACAATATAAGAGTAGAAAAAATGTATTTTCATTTAAAGCAACAATTAAACTGGTAATAAACACTTTATGAAAATACTGTTTTAAAGATGTTTATAAATAAATTCACCTGTAGACAAAAACAATAGAAAGTTACGCGAACAAAATAATAACAAACTGCGGGTACTAATAATTATGAGTATTCATATTTCATAAACAAGTGCAAATTTTCTTATTTGTAAATATTTTTATACAAAACGAAAGTGTAGTTCGAATATTTAATAAACATTTTATAGCATTTTTCAAACCATATCGGGAAGTATATGTGTATAAAACTTTGCAGAGAGAAAATGTAATTTTAGCACCGCAAATTTTGCTTGCATTAACATAAATGTGTAAGACAAACATTTAAGAATACAAAACATACGAAAATGTACTAAAAATATTGTCTTAGGAATATTTTTAAGGAAGTATTTAAAGTTATGTAAACAGTTTTTTTTCTTCTTCAAAAATTCCCTTACGAATTATGGATATGCAGTATGGTGACTAAAAATTCGTTTAGAGCGCTCTTTTAGTTGATTTTGCAGTTGTTGATTGATCTATTTTTATGATTCTAACTAATTTAATTATATAATTTTTGTAATATTTAATATACAAATTCCAAGAAGTGACATTTTCTTACTGTCTATGCAGTCTAAGCTACAGTACAGATAATATACAATTCCTGCAGAATAAATACCATAAATTTTCTGTATAAATGTCAAATATTCGATAACAGGAATATGGTTTTAAGAAAGGTACATACATTATTTTACTCACGTGACATCACTATTAACCAACGAACTTAGTCTATGTGAAACAATTTGTATCAGAAGTCATATTTGTCAATGTTGAAACCTTAATTATGTGTTAAAACTATATGCATAAATATGTCGAACCAGATTTAGCTAATTATAAAACTTTTTTTTAAAAGAAACATCGTAATTTCTATGTAAGAACATTTGATGAGGAAGGGGCTTTCAATAGGTACGCTTAATCTTTGACAATCTACTATTTGGATGTTTTAAATAACAGCTCTGTTATTCTTATCTATTTGTGTTTTTTCTGTAGCCACCTTTTAATGATCGGGAGCTGAATGATTCAAAAATGCGTCGCAGTAAATGACAGATTCGGTGAAAAAATCATCTTCAGCGTCTAATCGTACTTTTGGCTGAATAACTACATAAACAAGCAAAAATTTCGGATATGGGATTAAAAGTAATCACAACAGTTCCAAAAGCTTCCTTTGTATCCAAAAAAAACTTACTGTCTGGTCTATATTTTGGTCAAACCCTACAAATTGTGACCTATCAGATCACCTCCTGCAAACGAAGTTGTGGAAGCCATTTGAACAATCTTATTTTTAAATAAAAATAGTATTAAAAGTACTTTAATAAGGATTGAAGATATTTGCCATAGCTTCCATACAATTATTGTGATTAAATTTTTAAGATAAAGTCTCCTTAATAAAAACTCTATATAAAGCAGAAATTTTTCACGTGCTTACCACTGAGTAAAAATTTATTGAGCTTAATAGTTTTTGAAGAATAATTTTTTTTTTCTCAAGGAACTTTATAATAAAGTCATCTAAGGAATAATGCTTATATGAAGCAGATATTTTATAGATGCTTAACACTGAGTATAAATTGAGAAAGTTCATAAACACTTTTTCTACAAAAAAATATCTGGATTTCTACAAAAGAAGAAGAAAAAATATTAATTTGTACAAAAGAACTCACCTAAGGAAAAATGTTTATGTGAAGCAGAAATTTTATAGATGCTTAAGACTGAGTAAAAATTTGGAAAGTTCAAAACATTTTTTCTACAAAAAAAAATCTTGATTCCTACAAAAGAACTCATCTAAGGAAAAATGCTTATGAAGCAAAAATTTTATAGATGCTTAAGACTGAGTAAAAATTTAGAAAGTTCAAAACATTTTTTCTACAAAAAAAATATGGATTTTTACAAAAGAACAAGAAAAAATCTTAATTTGTACAAAAGAACTCACCTAAGGAAAAATGTTTATATGAAACAGAAATTTTATAGATGCTTAAGACTGAGTAAAAATTTTAGAAAGTTCAAAACATTTTTTCTACAAAAAAAATATGGATTTTTACAAAAGAACACGAAAAAATCTTAATTTGTACAACAGAACTCACCTAAGGAAAAATGCTTACATGAAGCGGAAATTTTATAGATGCTTAAGACTGAGTAAAAATTTAGAAAGTTCAAAACACTTTTTCTACAAAAAAAATCTTGATTCCTACAAAAGAACATTTTCTTAAAAAAAAGTGCTAATTTGAAGAAGGAATTTTGTAGGTGCTTTTATTAGTGAGCAAAAATTTACTATATCTCCTTATAGACTACTCTATTTTTTTGTCTTAAAATTTACCTGAACTATGAGGCCACATTTAAAGTTTTCTGCAGTATAATTTTGTACAATTGATTTCTATATTTAATTAATTTTTATACCATTAGACTGGTTCTAGATTATAGAAATCTAGAAAATTCGTTAGTTTTTAAATTAGTGTAAGTTTTTGCAATTATAAAAAGTATAAATATTTTGACACCTTTCAAATAGATAATTTTTTATTTAGATTATTCTTAGAACGCCTAGTGATAATAATCATGTTTTCCATATGATAGTTCAAGTTCATACAATGCCTGTTCCATACTCGTGATTCTTCTGTTTATCCATACTGCAGTCTATTCAGAGTTAAGAGTGTTTGATGTTAAATTGTAAATATTCCCCAAATGTAATGTTGAGTGTTAAGTGGCTTTTTACATAAAAACATACACCCAGATAGTTTCACTTGTCTGAATTCTGAATAAATGCTAAAGGCGCACATGACTGGTTCGGACGTGCTATGAATATGCTCTCGATTAACACCGTATAAATAGGATAGTCATAGCAGTCTGTCCACTGACGTCAAGTTTCATTGTTCCAGTCAAGTTTAGCTTCAACACTTAACCAACAATAAACGAATGCTCAATGAGAATGCTGGCCGAAGGCAGCTTGTTTTCTTTGGAAAGTGTTGGATCGCTTCTTTTTAGTAACAGAGAGCACAGATATAATTTTTAAACATTAAAAGATGTGACAAGTGTGTTGTTCATCGTAGATATATACATACGAATGTAAAGTAGAACGCTAATACTCGGACATGAGCACTTATTCTTCAGTAGAAATAAATAAAGACAAAACATCGTGTTTTTTTATTATTTATGATATTCACTTCGAAGAAATTGTAACAAGCATAAGATATGAAAAATTTGTTAGTAGCAAATGATCTAATATGGAATTGTATGAGACAGTTTAAAAATCTGTTCTAACGTATCAGGTCAGCGAACCCACCCATGCTGATGTAAAGACCTAGATACAGTCTGTATTGTAGCCGCCAGCATGAACAGGAACGCCTAAGGCGAGAGATGACCGGGAACTGAAGATGTAAAATAAACTGACGTTGAGACACTGCCACGATCCAGTTAGCGGGACAGGAAAAGGTAGATCAGGAAACCACATTGGAATGCCTCGAGTATTTTGTTTATTTTCCTTCATTTCATCATCATTTACCTAGGAACGAGTATGCGTTATTTTTATTCATTCGAATCTGGCTGTAATTGCCTACCTACTACCTCTGTATTTATAGGTAAGAATTTGTTAGATCCAATGCTTTGGTTCATTGAATTAGTTAGCGCTAAGCATCAAAGTGAAGTAATGCCACCCGTTGTTAAACTAAAATTTTTATGTTTACACCAAAGATGAACTTAGTCAACAATTAAAATAGGAGTAAATTTATGTACATACGAGAAGATGTATTGGACAAATTGTTATTTTTAAAAAATTTTATTTGATTTTTCGGTTCTTTCATTTTTTAAATTTAATTCCAATTTTTGTCTGTGTACTCGATTCATCCCTTGCACTTGAGATCTTAAACTATAGAGATAAGAAAAGTTTTATCTCAATTTACAACGTATTTACACGATGTTATGGGAACTTATATTTTCTGTATTTACCTTCATTTATCCGCATGGAATTTATTCGCATTTACAGAGCATTACTTTCTAGGTAATAATAAGCTTTCGTTTGTATCCAATAAGCAACTTTTTCTATTGGCGTATTTTGAGTCGGCCACTAATTTTTTTTTACATTCCTTAAAGTAGTTTTTTTTTTTTTATAAATAACTAATAATTCGACAATTAGATTGAAAAGTCGTTTATTATCAATTTTAACTACTAATTGTGTTCGAATTTTTGAACGAAAACTGGTCCATTTATGTGAATTTGTGTCGAGAGCTTTCATACTTTCATGATTTGGCAAAGAAAACTAACCCAACTTATTTTGGAAAACTCAAAACAATCTCCAAACAAGCCATCAGTCGTTATAGTTTTATCGGTAAAGCCGTAGTTCTGTCCTGTCATTCCTTAAATAATGATGAAGTTCTGCATAGTGTTCATTTACAAATAATGATGAAATCTGTAGGTCAGGGACCTAATGCTGCAAACACAATCGCGATTTGCGGGATAGTACAATTAATTTGAAAAGCTTAAAAAATGAGTCGATTTAAGGAAATAAATACAATTGTGAGGAGTAAAGAAACATTATCTGATCAGTTTGTTATTTATGTAATGAGATTGGTAACACTGCGGACTTACCCACCATATTTATTGTACGTTAGTCCTTCGTAGACGTGCAGTACAAGTATCAACCTCGTTCGATAAATGCGTGACCCTATAGTGCGTGTAAAATCAAGTTATTTTGTCGTGCAAGGATGTGCAATAAAATTTTATGTTAAGCTTGGTTGCATTAACAAAAAGTTGTATTCCTTATTAAGAGCACAAATTCTTCAGTAGACTTTTCCTTACTCACGAAGCTTAACACAAAATTTCATTTTGAAAACTAATGAAAATGTGGAACGAATGAGAGCTCTTGTGTGGTAAGATCGTCGATTAACATTGAAACTGATGAGAAGTGAGTCCTTGAAAGGCTCAGAGAAATGTTTATTCGGGTCAGATAGTATATTGCAGACACTCAATGCTCCATCCTTGCAATGGACCTTGTCACACGGTCATTTTCATGAACGAGTTTTTGTTGGAGACGGGAATTTATGTGGTTCCTCTGCCGCCTATTCATCTGTGCTATTTTTTCATGTCTTTTTTGTTCCCCAGAATGAAAAAAACATTTGAAACAATGTCTTGGTAGTGTCGTTAATATCCAAAGGACTGTGTTTATATATTTTTTGTTGTTATAGTAAGGTGTAAATCATCGAAAGACAAAGTGTGGGACTTTAACCCACATAAACAACCTTACTTGGTCACTTATCTACAATATATCATCCCACGGAACCGCCGTCAGGCACTACTTTTTATTACTATCGCTTTTTTTACGCTCCTCTAAAAGTAGTTCTTTTTGCCTCTTTCAAAGTTGTGGATAAATTCGCTCACTAAAACAGGTATTAAACACTTAAAATGCAACAGGGAGTATGGCATCGGGCCCAGATGCCTTTTTATCACCGATTTTCCTGCATGCCCGAAGGATTTCTTCCTGGGTTATTTGTGGGACCTGAACGCGGCGAGGCCTTAAACTCTAATTCCATATATCTACTAGTTGCTGAGGAAATAATTGGGAGACTATTCTGTCCAGCAGCCCAGAAGCAGGTCGGAGCTGCCAAGGAAGAACCCCTCAGTCACTTCATAACTACTTGATATGGCCTACCCCATGGGTTGTTTTCAACTTCGGCGCATAGTTCTCTCCAGCATCGGTGTTTGCTCTCCTTGATGGTGTGTCTCAACTTTCTTCTTGCTGTTTTATGCTGCGCAGATAGCGAAGGCTATTCAGGCTTACCCCTTGAACGTTGGCACAGTCTTCTCACCTGTTTACACCTTTTCCTAAGATCAGCTACCACGCCATCTCACCAAATAAACAGGTGTACGTCCACCTGTAGCGCCTTTCGGCATCTCCGCATCACAGGCATCGGCAATGTGAAACATCAGCTGTTTAGCCTTGCACTCACCAAATCTGGTGAGTTTTATCTCTTCCACTGCAGCAATAAAAACCTCCCTATCGGATGCCTTTACCTTCCAGCCGGCTGTGTAGGCCACCGTGGGCGTTGTATTGCGTCCTTTGACAGACTTACCAATAACACACAGAATAGCCTGATGGTCACTAGTGTCCGCAAACCTGCCAAGAGGTACCTGGCCTCACCAGGGACTTGCTCGCGAAGGTCAAGTGTACAATTGATTGTTTGTCCGCCCTCGAAAATTTCGCTTCCCCTCCAGAATTGAGGAGTATGAGTTCCAGAAGGGAGAAGGCCTCAAGCAATATCTCCCCTCTCCGGTTTGTCACAGGCATTAAAATCCCCGACAATGATGAGAGGACAGCTCTTTCCCGCATCAGTTACCAGTCGATTAGGCATATGCTTTAAGTACCCAATGCCCACGTTAGATGAGCTGTAGCACGCATAAATATATATGCACTACACTCTCACTTTGGTGAAACCAGTCCCTGACCCATGCACCTTTTCCTGCATAGGCCTTTTGCCACATAACCAAACAACGGCCTACCCTGAAGCATCCACAATCCAGATACTGCCATTCATAGTCTTATACTGCTCACTGAGAATGGCGGCATCTACATTTAGGTCATGCACGGTCTGCGGCAAGAGATTTTGCGCCAACTCGCAGTGATTTAAATTGGGCTTTATTATTTTCATTATTTCTTCCCATTTATTTCGAGGGCCTTAAGAAAGACTGAGCATCTATTATTTCCTGTACCATGACATATAGTCTCAGTATCTCTGTCTTGGCAGAGAAGACAACCGGGCTCCTTAGAACACCCTTTAGCGTATCCTTAGAACACCCTTTACCGTATCCTTAGAACACCCTTCCAGTATTACTACGGGGAGTGTATAGCTGCCAAATGGAACTACTGTGACGCAGATAATAAAAGTTTTAGCAAAAGAATCATTACTTTTCTACCATACTTCTTATTATACTTTATTCGGTTTTATATACTCGTACATTCAACTTGCCTTTGATTCCGACTTCAATAATATTGTCACATGAAAGGACATTTAAAATGCGAAAATTTGAAAGTTGTCAGTACAACAAACAAAATTTGAATTTCGACTTAAATCGGCGAGTGGCCAATAATTCGTTTTGAGCGCTATTGGCAATTATAGTTCACAACTCCGAACTCTAAAGGATCCCAGCGTCAATGAGAATGGCGATAGTTGTGCAATACTTAACTTGTGCCACTCTAGGTTCATTTTTAACAAAATACCTTACAGAACTCTCAGTTGTCTATATTGTAGGTATTCGTAACAAAAAAAATTTAATTGGACAAGTAAAAAAATTAATTTAGGTTATAAATTTTTTATATAATAACACACCTTTTCTCTGAAAGATCTTACAAAATCTATAGAAAACTTAACCTGATTTTGAACAAAATCAAATTATTTTACTTTAACTATGATTTAAAATAATAAACAAATTCAAATTGTTTTATGACTATTACGGAAGTTGATAAGAAAATTATTTTATGACGTATTTTATGAAGATTCAGTAGCATTATTATATTTGCAGTAGGATTTTGCTTATTAGTATTAGTGAAAGATCCATTTTTATTGTCATGAATAAAACATTTTCGTATGAGTACATGTCGATTGTCTTATTTCTCTTGAGGAGAACTGGAAAATTATTGTAATTAGTATTAAAGAGAAATAAAAATGACGAACTCTCGTTCTCTCCTTCTTTTGTACATTTAATTAAAAACGAAACCTACAAAAAAAATTCTATCAGTTTTTTTTAAAAATATTATCAATGGTATTGGAGCACGTTTTATTGAAATAAAAAACATAAAATAATTATCGTCTGTGAGAAATTAAAAGTCACCACCCACTACATTTGTGAGACAAGCGTAAACTTTCAATTTTTTATGGAGTTACCCCACCATAATTGGTAAACAAGTCGATTGTATATTTATTTTTAAACTTTATTGTTTAAATCACACCAAATCCGGATGTAAACATTTCCTGTGCTGCTAAAGAATTGCATTCCAACTTGCATTATGAGCGGAAAAATGCGAATGGCTGAGATTGACACAATCCGTTATTATTAGTAATAAGATTTTTAGTACAATATTTTTTCTTCATTATGCACTAATATTCCCATCTTACTGTTAAAAATAAATTCTAACTTGTGGCCATTAATAATTAACATTTTGTTATTTGACGTTCAATTAATAGACTTGCATAATCGAATAATTTTAATAGTATTGTATATACATTCTTGATAAAGATCATTTTCCAAGTGTACATATTTTAGGTACCCTTTTTTCTGCACACTATATGTAAATTTAGGAAAAAAGTGGACAAAAGCACTGCCAGACAACGTTGTCATCATTTTAATGGAACCATCATCATTCATTAGAATCACTAAACTGGAACAAGTGTCATAAATGAAATGCCATGAAATGTTGTGGTTTTTCTTTTATCTGAACAGTAATGCATGAGGGGGGATGGGGATACTGTATGAATTACAATTAACCAAGTGTACTAGAGAGACCCCAACAGTTTGACTTATTGTGGCTTGCGTTTTAGGCACGGTTACTTTCATATGAGTGAGTGTGCTCAGTACAGGCTTCAGCATATTTTCCGATTACCAGCAATATAATCGTTAGTTCTATTGAAGAGTGATATTGAAGTGAAACATATTTATTTTAAATGATACTGAAGTGATAGGAGGAAGTGTGTGTACTCGTACTATGATCCCTGAATCATGCTTGGCCTGAATTATAATATAATAAGAGAATAGTCATCACTATTAAGCTTTATTAAGAATATACATATAATATTTTTTTATAAAAAAAAAATTTTGAATAGGAAAATATTTTGTAGAAATTAAGAAAAATATTTTCAATCCCATATTACGATGGTATTATGGAGATTACTTCCTTAAAATTGTAGGAATGAAACAGGAAAATTTTTAAATTATAAAATTTAAAATCTTTAAATCTAGAATATACTGTGTTGTTCGGAAAGTAAATTCGTTTTTTCCCAACAGAGGACTTCATTGTATTTTTTCACAACCAACTTCACACTTAAGCCACATAATCAAATGTTTTTTGACAGCTGACATAGTAAGGATTGCTGCAACTCCTTGATTCAAAGGATGCAGTAAAAGAGATCATCGTCATCATATAACAAGAGGCACTCCAAAATTATTTCGCTGATGAGTGGCAAAGCGACGTTTTGGGAAAAGGCCAGGGAGGGAAGGAACGTCAAACGTCAACGGTCGGCTTCACCATCTTTTCATTTAATTGGTTCTCTTAGGCAATTTAAAATGTTTTTTTTTTCTTTTAATTTATATTAAAATATTTTCCAATTTTTCAATATATTGGAAAGTAATTTCGTTTTTTTCCAACAGAGGAATTAATTGTATTTTTTCATACTTAAACTGCTTAATCATATGTTTTTTGACAGCTGACATAGCAAGGCTTACACATACTTGCTACGTTCAGCTGTCAAAAATTTGATTGATTCTGCGCAGTAGTTTTCGCTTGATACCTTTTAAATATGGAAAGCGGCATATTTTACTTTTTTACTATAGAAAAGATAAAAATGCTGTTCAAGCAAGAAAAAAATTATCCAATGTGTATGGAGAAGAAGTGTTAAGTGAGCGGCAGTGCCAAAAGTTATTTCCAAAATTTCGATCCGACAATTTTGATCTCGAAGATGCACCACGTTCTGGAAGGCCAGTTGAAGCTGATGAAGACACAATAAAATCATTAATTGATGCACTTTGGCGAATAACAACTCGTGACATCACTGAGAGATTAAATTTACCGAATTCGACCGTTCATGTTCATTTGAAAAGGCTAGGTTTAATCTCAAAGCTCGACATACACGTATGGGTTCCTCATCTTCTTACGGAAAAAAAATTTTGCCGTCGCATTGACGTTTGTGATTTGCTTCTCCAACGCCAAGAAAATGATCTATTTTTGAAGTGTATAATCACTGTGAATGAGGAATAGGTTGTCTACAACAATGTTAAGCGCAAAAGATCCTGGAGTAGAAAATATGAACCGGCTCAAAGCACTTCGAAAGCCAATATAAATCAAAAAAAGGTTATGCTATCTGTTTGGTGGGATTTCGAAGAAATCGTTTATTTTGAGCTTCTACCGAACAACACAAATGATAAATTCTGAAGTGTACTATCATCAGTTGGACAAATTGAATGATTTAATTTAAGAAAAAATACCAGAATTGGTCAATAGGAAAGGTATAGTGTTCCAACAGGATAATGCGAAACCACATACAAGTTTGACCATTCGGCAAAAGATTTTAGAGCTTGGATGGGATATAGTGCTACACCCACCATACTCTCCAGACCTAGCACCTTCCGATTAATATTTGTTCTGGTCTCTACAAAATTTTTTAGATGGTAAAACGTTTAATTCAAATGAGAACGTTAAAAATCAGTTGGATCAGTTTTTTGCCAGCAAAGAACAAAGATTTTATGAACGTGGAATCATGCTACTGCCAGGAAGATGGCAAAGGGTAATGGATCAAACTGGACAATATTTAATTGAATAAAATAAGAAAATCGTATTTCATTTTTATTTAAAAAAAATAAAATTACTTTCCGAACAACCTAATAATTTAATAAAAAATTCTTAATCTTCAGTTTAGTACTTATCTCTAGTATCATTTAAAGATGGTTTTATATAACAGGGACTATTGTAGGGACCTATCTACCATATTATAGAATAGTTGCCTATACTTTTAGGTAAACTGTTTCTTTTTCAAGTAGTTTTTAAGTTGGAATGTGTTGAAATGTCATTTTATGCTCATAGATGGCAGAACAATTACTGAAAAGCTAATAAGGCAGTACTTATATAAAAAGTTAAATCTTAAAAAACTGCATTTTTCAAATATTAAATTAATAGAAAAATTATAATACAGACTTTCATTTGGTTACCCAACTGGTCGATTAGATAAGTACAGTTTTTATAGCAAACAGGATTTGGTGGTTTGTTTTCTTTCTTATACAAGAATTGCATCTTACTTATGTTTATATGCATGCAATGATCTTGTTTCGATTATTGATGATTAAGCATGCATTCCAAATAATTTATTCCTTTCACTTATATTAACAAGTTTTTCCACATTTCATTACTGCAAATCCAATCACATTATTATATCATATAATCGCGGGGACTTTTGGAATTATATACAAATATAGACATTGTAAAATTATATCATATACGTTTTAACGATTTTACGTAAATTCATATTTTCATGTAATGAGAGGAAAATTAAAAATATTTATAAATGTTTCGTCTGTATTATACCGAAACATTTTTATATTTAATACATAACAAAAATTCATTTAAAAAAAAATAATTCTGGATAGTAAAAGAAAAAAATCAATAAAAAGCCAAATATCATAAGGATAAAGTTTATAGAGTTGTGACCACTTCCAGGAAAGTCATGGAAAATCCATCGTAGTATCCCCTTTTTTATAAATTTAACTTGTTTAATTCACCTTATTATTCCGTTTTTTGTTGTTGAAAGAATAGAACGAAGCATTGTATTTGCATTGAATGCATAAGGCTTGCATGTGTCCACGATTCTAATAAAAAAGGGGAGAACATCGACTATTTGTTCTGTTGGGGTCGTTAACCCTATGCTTAATAAAAAAAGGGTCGATACAATATGAAAAGTTTTGCTGTATTATTGATAGATGAAATTCTAAAGCTGAAAAAACGATAATAATTCGTATTATACAGATGGAAAAAGCTCAATTTTTTTTACTTTGAGTACGTATTCAAATTTTATATTTCAAAATCGAAAAATTTATTTTAAAATATATTCGGCCTGTTTTATTATTTTTGATGAGCTTTTTTTAATTCTTATGTGTTTATTTCTTAAAAATTCCTAATTTCAACACGTTTAAGAAATTCTAAATTCCATTTGCTGATTCAATTATTGATAATTTAACGAAAAATTTAAAAGTAGTTTCTTTTTAGCAAAAAACTGTTATCATTTGCCATAATAAAGTTTACTTAGATTAAAGATAATAAATTTTTATTTTTAAACAAATAAAATTTATATGCTCTATAAGTACACCTAGTGTTATATTAAAAAGTAAATAATTCATAATTTTTACATCGTATCGAGAAGATTTTACAATCAAGTACAAATCCTTTTAGATAAAAGAATATACAATAAAAATTAATATCTACTTGCCGTCGATATTTAAACTATTTCTATTCATAAAAGCTGAGTAATAAGGTCATAAGAATGTCATCTTAATTGATCAGAAAGATTAAAAGTCGAAATGAAAAGTACATCATTTTTCATGCATTTAAATTAAAATAATAATAAAAATATGATAATGATAGTGATGACTGAAACTTTATTATGGTACATCCATAAAACTAATAATTTATTATGTTTCTTGTTTTGCTTATTAATAAAAGCATTTATGGTGATTTTTTTCCCTATAATTTAGTATTATATTTTAAGAATATGTCATCATGCGTTTGTTGGTACATTCATCTGAAATGGAAAATAATTTTATTTTTAGTTAGTTTTAATTGAAAAATTCAAAATAATTCATGAGATGAAATTGTGTCGATATGGTATTTTTTCTGAAATTCACTACGCCTTATATAATTGCACAAATGGTATTTACTAATATCTAGTGAATAAAATTTTACGTTTCTTAAACAAAATTCTACCAAGGGTGGCTTTCAAAATACTTGTACTACTAAAAAAAATTTACACATACTAGAACAAAATATTCACACTTGCAAAAAAGTACAGTGTAATTACCAAAAACATCAAACTAAATATAATTTATTTTTTATTCTAAATATATTAATGGAATTAAATTAAATTTGAAATAGAAATCAATCTGATTATACTTAGTCAATACTAAAAAAAGAATACTCATACTAAAATTACAAAATAAATTTATTTAATTCTAGTATAGTATATATTTATTTCTGTTTAAAATTATGCAAAAATAACTTTGCAAAACATAAACATTTATTTCCATTTAAGAATTTGACAGTCCCGTACTCTAGTACCACAAACTGCAACCAGATGTCTCTCTTTGCTTACAATCTGGAACTGCCAAATTTGTTCGAAAAAAGCGAATATGACCGCTGACTTTAATTTGGTTTTGTTTGTATTATTCCCTTAATAATCATTTGCTATTATTAAGTTTTTGGATAATTACAATTAATGAAAGGTAATTTATTTTGGAAAATTTTAATAGTGTGTCAAAATTTTGCAGAATTTTTTTTTTTTAATTATTGCTGAGTTTTGCCAACTTTAAAATCTTGCTTAATTAGGCCGTGATTTAGTTTAGCAAAATTGTCTTTGTTCGAAGTAACCTTAGACGATACTGAATCGAAAAGTAAATAAGAAAATTGGCAATAAATACATGTAAATGATATTTTTATCTTAAAATGTTTTAAAAGATAGTACTAATAATTCATTAATAAAACATTTCTATAGATTAATAAAGTGGAAAAAAAATACCTCACAGACTTTAAAAACAAATACCATATTTTCTTTGGCAAGAAATTAGTCAGTAATTTTCTACAAAACATTTCATTACCTACAATCGTCAAAACACATTAACATAGTTGAAATCAAAGCAATACCTTTTAAAATTTGTTTACTATTGAATATCTATTTTAATATAATATAATCTATCAAAATATGTGTACAACGAAATTCCAAATGAAATTGCCAGCTGACAAATAAAGTTCCGCATAATTCTCACAAGAGTGTACTCTTGTTTTGAAAACATATTTTTTTAATTTTTAATTAGGACTTTAATTCTAATATAAAATTTAAGAAAGGAAAAGTTAATTTTAATTTTGATATATGCTACGTATTAAATTGAAGGACTCAATTTAATACGTAGCATATATCAAAATTAAAATTAGCTTTTCCTTTCTTAAATTTTATAAAAACGTAACTTAAATTATAGAATCAAAACAAGATTGGACAGCTTCTTATGGTATACATTTCCATGCAAAAAAGCTATGCGCGTACCATCAATTGCAATTAGTAGAATTATAATATTATCACTTTGACAGGTGCTGGAAAGTTGTATTATTAAAATATTACTACCAACATTAGCTGTCTTTAGATGCCCAATGGAACGCAGAATTTACTGACAGAAGTAAAATATAACCTCAAAATAGTCAACAACAATACTGAGTTTATTCACACATAAACAATAAAAACTGTGTTTACTCACACATAAGCAATAAAAACAAAAATATAACACTTCAACATAACCAACGAACCCGCTACGCCATCTATTTTCATTTTGGGAACTCAAGTCCCCCTACCGTAAATTGTATGCGTAACTACTCATGCGAAGTATTCATTTGTATGAGCAAGAGTAGCTGCAAGTAGCTAAAAGTACTTGTGAGTAGCAAAATTTTCTCAATTGAAGACAGCTATTATATAAAATGCTACTCAATTAAGGCACAAACCCAAACCAAAACAAACATTTGACATATGATATAGTTGATATTAGAGGTTGAGCCTGCAGATGGCAGAACGATCTCTAAAACAAAAATGGCGATAAATGGCGGGAACATATTTTTTTAAATTTTTAATTAGAACTATAGTAGGACCTAATTTAATATGTAGCATGTATCAAAATTAAAAATAGTATATATAAATATGATTAAGTTCCATTTACAACATAAAGATGCACAATTTAGTACAAAATTGGATAAAAACCAAAAAAAAGAAAATTAATTTCGTGCACAATGGAAGTTAGATTTTTTGCCACTAGAATTTAAAAGACACCTATACGAGTATATATGAACTGTGTGTGAGAGGTTAATTTTTTGAACAAGATATGACAAATTGTCAAAAATAGACCATTTCTTATGTTATAAATTCCCATGCAAAAATCTATACGCGAGCAGTCAATTGCAATTAGTAGAATTATAATTTTATCACTTTGACAGGTGCTGGATTGTTCTACTATTAAAATATTACTATCAACATTATATAAAATCCTACTCAAATATGGCACAGACCCAAACCAAAACAAACATTTGACAGATGATATGGCGATAGTAGAGGTTGAGCCTGTAGATGGCAGAACGATCTCTTCAAATAAAAATGGCGGAAAGTGATATGAAAATTTGAATAGATTTTATAAACATCATTATTATTACAAAAATGAGAAAGTAAATCAAAAAATATTATTTTTTCTTTTTATTAAATGTATTATTTTTTACTACGATTCTAAGAATTAATTAATTTATTGAATGAATTGGATTACTTTGAAAATCGCTCAATAGATGGTGTAATATAATTGAGGTCACTCTCTGAATATACCATACGTCTTTTTTCTTCCTGTTATTCTATGATATATTTTATGGTTAATATTAAAATTTGATACAAATTAAACTAGAGAAGATCGCTTCCAATTTCGTTTCTGCAGTTATACGAGCACACCAGTAAAATTAATCTATTTAACTTTTTAATTAACTATTAATTAAAGTATAATTTTCTGCAAACAAAATAACTAATTTTTCGGTCAGGGACTAATTTAATGGTGGACAAAAACTCATTTAGAGCACTTTGTATACTGTGTTTACGATCACAAATAAATTTAATTAAAGTTATAAATTTCGGTAGCACATTCATCTTGTCATTGTGAATAATTTAGTCGAAAGCTGTTAAGTTTTTTCTCTGCATTTTAGACCAATTTGAAAAATTATGTTCTTATAGGAGGTACAAAGGGGGCGGTTTAACATTCTTCTGGTTTTGTTTGGATAAATGTGAAAAGTTTTACTAATGCAGGAGTCAGTGCACAAAATGTATAAATTATACGTTGTTGCAGCTCAAAGTGAACATATGTTTTTAAGGAACGTATCATAAAAAAGAATGTTAAAAACCAATAAAAAAAAAGTAGTACATTTTTCATATCATTGAATATAGTATTAAGCACACATTTTTCTAACTTTGGATAGTATGTCGTGGTTTTTATTCAAGTCATTGCATTCTCCAAAAAAAACTCTGGCTTTAGTTGTGTGTGTGTTTATATTTACGAGTAACACTCTTTCGCAAACCACATTGAAACTCTCGAATTTAATTGAAAATTTGTTCTTTAACCTCGGCCATATTTTAGCTCATCTTATTCGTATTTCTGGGGAGAGTCTTTCTACTTCGTTTCCTCATATTTTTTGTTGTTGTTGGTTATTTTATACTTTTTGCCTCTTTGAATATCAATTGTGCGAAAATGTGTCAATTGCTTGAATTTTCTCGAGTAGCTTTCGAATATCTTTCGAATACTGAACAAATCAAATAACGGGTCTTTTGTCTTCAAATAAAAGCTGAAAGTTTTATAAGAAACCTGAAAGTTTTGTTTGCATTCATTTATATTCGACTTTATGTTTGATTTTAGTATTTTGTATGTATACAACATAAACGTTAAAGCATTTTTAATGGGTAAGGTAATCAAAATTCAACTTGAAAATGTATTTATTTTTATTTTAAATTTGACTGTACGTGTATGTTATTTGAAGTTTTCCCAAGCAAAATAATTTAAAGAAAATATTTTCATTTTATACTGCATTAAAATGCTTTAATTATTAATTAATGGAGAAAATTCGATTTTAGTATGGTCGATTATAGTACACATTTTATTATTATCACTATAAATTTTAATTTAGGAAAACTTTTCAACGCCACGACAATTTGAGGTATTTGGTGACAATTAGAGGGTATTCGCTTTGGTTTAATTTACTTTATGCCAATGCGTACAAGATATACTCGTAGATGATATAGTATCGCTTAATCACGATCATCAGATTTTATTCTGTGTATTTAATGTGCTATGCCTGTCGTTAGATATTATAACACGCTTGTTAGCAGTCAGTAACCAGTTACAAGTTAATTACTTCAACTGCTAGTAATGAGGCCCATCTAAACCTCTGCTGTTATTAGCGGTGACAACGCCCGAGATAATTCCCAGTATCTCCTGCTGGCGATCTGGAGATTGTACCCGCGGTGCAGGTTTTCACCATAGCCACCACGTGTGCCGAAGCACCTCACCTAAACCGAGCACAAAAGGCTAATTCCATGGAGCACCCGTGGTACCATCTAAACCTCTGCTGTTATTAGCGGTGACAGCGCCCGAGATAATTTCCAGTATCACCAAAAACCGAGCACAGAAGGGTAATTCCATGGAGCACCTCGATTTCCATGGTACCATCTAAACCTCTGCTGTCATTAGCGGTGACAGCGCCCAAGATAATTTTCAGTATCTCCTGCTGGCGATCCGGAGATCGTACCCGCGGTGTAGGTTTTAATCACAGCCACCACGTGTGCCGAATCACCTCTCACCAAAACCGAGCACAGAAGGCGAATTCCATGGAGCACCTCGATTCCCGTGGTACCAATAAAAGTTTTAAGACTACTTAGGTTTGAACTCCGCTCATTGAGCTACAGTTAGGAACCTTATAAATTTCTAGTCACTGCTCGGACTTATTTTTGTACAATGCACCAACCCCCATGGTGGTAATCATGTGATTATTATTTTTAATATCACATTTGCCAGCCATGGCATATTCACTGTCGGATATCTACTTTTGCCGCATGATAGCTATATTTTTCCTTTTTATGCCATCATTGGGATGAGAAGCTGGTATATACTTAACATCCCGCCGCTGGGGCGGAATCATGATCATCAATATCATCAACTGCTCGATAACCAGGTGTTCGATCAAAAAACTCTAGATGGTCTTAAAAAAGAAGTCCAGACGTTCCGGCTTTGCGGCGCTGTTTTCCAATTTGAGACTCTCAGCATGTTTCTGGCATTCGGGCTAACACCGTCACTTTACTAAAGGCAGCGCTCACGTCGTCATCTGGGGTCATAAGTAGAGCTACTGTAGATTTTCTGGTCAGGATATTCCCCACCTATACGGATTAACTGTCCAGCCCACCACAGCCTATTTAGCTTAATTTTATTAGCAACAACGCTCCGTGATCTCGTCGTTATATAGACTCCGAAATCGCCCATTCTCATGTAGTGAGCCAAATTTTTTCGAAGGATCCTCCTCTCCTATACGACCAAGAGTTCAGTATGAGTTTTGTTTTCTGAAGAAGCATTTTCTGAAGTTATCGATGTTATGGGCTGCATTTACGAGCGAAATAATTTAGACAGACTGAAATAGGCTCTATTGGCTACTAGCAGCCGTGCGCGGATATCTTCCTCCATATTGTTATCGGCCCCAAATAGAAGATTGATTTAATTCTTTTAAGGCTATAATCTTCTATCTGAATGTGACTAGTGCTAATTGGTCTCGTCTTCGCCGTAAACATCCAAGATTTTTCGCCGTCCGGCTGGATCTTGGATATGGTCTCTCGAACAGCTCTTTCTGATCGACACATAATGTCGATGTCGTAGGCTTATGCTAAAAGCTGGGTAGACTTAATAAGGATTCTACACCTTATGATTAGGACAGTATATTAATTGTCATTATAATAAATAAGATTATTTCTTTGAAAATCTATTCCATCAAAAAGAAATTTTCTAACAGTTTTTATTAAATCTAATAATTTGTTGTTAAAATATTACATCATTTCGTTGAAAATTGGAATGTTTTGCTACTGCAGGTTTATTTTTTAAACATTTCCATTACAAAACATAAAATTTTCCAGCAAAATGGTAGACAATTTATTAACTGAGGAATCCCAATACACAGTACGAGTAACATAAATTTTCCAAAGTGTCCCATATATTAATTTTATTTTGTACCAAACTGAATTTGTAGTTTGAACAGATTTATTTATACTTGCCAACTATAATTGTTATAATCTCGCTCTTTTAACATTTCGATATGATTTGTCTTTAGCAATAAATTTTCATTTTCAAAAATAAGTAAAGATCGGCAAATTCGTCCAGTGTCTGTATAGATACGAATTTCACGATCACGAATGTCTCTTATCATAGATACTTCAGATACAATAATATCCATTTGACTAAATGACATTTTCTAAATGTCGCCATGAGTTGTTCAGGATCTCGATGAATTCCTACCCAACAGCCATTAACAAATATTTGTGTCGCATCTGAAATTGCTGATGAAGCTATTTCCTCTAGGTTCTCCATTGACCATTCTTCTAAATATTGGGTTGGTGCAAAAGTAATGCCGTTTTTTTACATATACAATTAAACATTTTTTTTTTAATTTGTATTATTTATTTAATCAATTATATAATTTCCATCCGTTCTTATAACCTCCTCCCATCGTTTTATCAACTTATTAATACCATTAGTGTAAAATTCCTTGGATTTTGATGCGAAATATGTAGAAAGGGATGTTTTTACCTGCTATATTGTATCAAATTTTTTATCATTTAAAAAATTTTGCAGTGATCGGAATAAATGAAAATTGGAAGGAGCAAGATCTGGAGAATACGGTGGATGCTTGATAACATCCCAATTCAGCTTGTGTTGGGTCATCTCGCCACATGTGGTCGCGCGTTGTCGTGATGAAACACTACCCCTTTTCTGTTTACCAATTCTGGTCTATCCTTTTGAAGGGCGATGTTCAATTTGGATAATTGCTGACAATATCGTTCTGCTGTAATTTTCTGATTGCATTCCAAGAGTTCAAAATACACAATACCCTTGCAATCCCACCAAACACAAAGCATAATTTTTTTTTGATGGATTTCGGCTTTCGAAGTTGTTAATGGGGCTTGTCCAGGTATAGCCCAATGTCTTTTTCTTGTCACGTTGTTGTACACGACCCATTTCTTATCTTCCGTTACCAAACGATGCAAAAAAGGTTCATGTTTTTGTCTCGCACTCAAAGCAACGCACGTTGAAACACGATCCAATAAATTGGCAGCCGACAATTGATGAGGTATCCAAACGTCGTACCGCGAAACCATCCCCATACGCTTCAAATGCCTTAATACGGTTGTATGGTTGAGTCCCATCTTCGACGCGATCTCCCTGGTGGCAAGACGTGGATTGGTGTCAATTATGACTTTTAACTTGTCCTCATCAGACTTCAATGGCCGCCCGGTACGTGGTTTTTCAATTAGTGAAAAATCCCCATATCGGAATTTTATAAACCATCTTTGTGCCTGCCGAACTTTGATGACATCTGTTCCATACACTTCGCAAATGTTTTTGGTTGCCACACTCGCGGTATTGTCTTAACGGAATTCATAAAGTAAACAATGACGTAAATGCACTTTATCGACCGACATTTTGAAACAATACAAGAGCTCTTCACTGTACTCTGGCCAGGCCAAAATTGAATAGAAAGTTGAGGGAAAGCATCCTTTATATAATGCAATTATTTAAAAGAAGATACTATTCATAATTTCTGAAGAAAAAATTTTTTTACCTGGGATCATAAAAAACCGTCATAACTTTTGCACCAACCCAATATACCAATATTAGAGATGGTTGGAATCCAACTGAAATATAAGCCATCAATGCTAAATTTTTAACAAGATCCACGGCACCTCCTTCAGGAGATACAGTCGGACAAATCATTGTCCCCAAAGCGTATTATGTAAATGACGAGGTTTCGCCAATTTCCTATCACGTCCAAATGGTGACAGGCTAAAAAAACGTTTCTTCGCATTAAATTGGATATTGCAAACACTTAGATGCTCCACTATTCTAACGAACTTTGTCACATAGCGATCTGCATAAATGAGTTTTTATCGATTCCATTTGAAGCATTTTAGCACTGTTGCCACAAAAAGTGGAAACAACGCCTCCACCGATGTCTATCTGCCCAAGGAGACAATTTTTTTAGGCGAAAATTATTATTTTCTTATTAATAATATTTATAATAATATTTCAAAAACTCTTTACAAAAGTAAATATTTTTTTTTATGCACACTAATAATAACTTTCGTCTATGTTTCATCAAAATAACATGGAACTTATTATTCAAATAATAAATAAAAATAAATTTATCTAATGGGAATACTATAAATATTAAATTTTTTTATATCGAATATTAGATTTTTTTTTTACATAACATTTTAATTGATAATATTATTTATAATGAAGTGGGAGTAAACACCCATCGGCATTTCTCCCAACTAATGGAAGTTAGATTCCTCTAGAAAATCTCTAGGCCATTGTCTCTTAAGTTTCCGATGAGTGTTTCCGGGGAGGGCAGAACAGGAAAATTCTCTCACAAGTGGATTATGATGATAGGATAAACGTGAGGGAAATTTCTGATAGCGGGAAATGCACAGGTCCTGAACAAAGGGAACATTTAGATCACGATGCATTACGTTGTTACGAATATAAAAGGGTGAATCAACAATTCTACGGAGGATTTTGGATTGTAAGGCCTGGACGCGATAGGAATTGGAACAGTTCGTTCAACCCTAAAGTTCAATTCCATAAGTCCAAATAGGTTGTATAATTGTATCGTAGATTAGAAGTTTACTTTGGATTGTTAGTTTCGAGTATTTATCCAGTAGTCTAAGAAGTTGTAGGTAACGTCTCTTACCTTCAACTCTTTTAAGTCTAGTAAGTGGGTTCCATGTTAGTCTCTTGTCCAGATAAAGTCCCAAATAACGTACTTTATCATATTGTGGAATCACGTTTGTATTAAGGTATAAAGTGGTAGGTTTTTCTTGACAAAGTGTGACAGTAATGTGAGCACTCTTCTGTTCATTTACCCTCACTCTCCATCTCTTAAACTAGAATTGAAGGTTGTGGATATGGGATTGTAAATTGTTGGAAGCTATGTCAGGATTTGTATGGGTAGAAAGTATGGCCCTATCGTCTGCATAAGTAGTAATGATAGTATTAGGATCAGATGGGATGTCATAGGTATAAACATTATATAAAATAGGACCAAGAATACTGCCTTGTGGACTCCGGGTAGAATAGGATATATTTCCGAGTATTCTGAGTCAATTGCAACTTGGAAATGACGTTGGGAGAGATATGAATTTATGATAAGGTAATATGTTGAAGGAAGAAAGCTCTTGACTTTCCAGAAGACTCCATGATGCCACACACGATCAAAAGCTTGGGAGATATCTAGAAATACTCCTGGGCAATACTCTTTCCTCTCAAGAAAGGTTGCAATGTGATCAACAATGCGATGGCATTGCAGGATAGTGGAGTGTTTAGATCGGAAGCCAAATTGGTGATCAGGAATAATTGTTTCATTAAATAGGATTAGCTAGAGTCGTTTTAATAGGAGTTTTCAAAATTCTAAGCAAGGATTGGTAAGAGGCTGATAGGTCTATAGCAGGAAGGAGAATTAATGAGTTTATTTGGTTTAGGAATCATTTTAATGACAGTAAATTTCCAGAGTAAATGAAAATAGGTTGTGTGCAGGATACTATTAAAAAAGTATGTTATTAAAACTAAACCTTTTTTGGGAAATTTTCTTCAGAATAGGAGCTGTTATTAGATCATAACCATGAGCTTTTTTTTTATTGGGAAGACGCAGAATAATAGATTTAATTTCCGTGGGCTTAAAATTTTTGAAAGGAAGACTCATAGGAACTGGAAACATTAGTTTAAAAGTTTTTTAATTGCTTAAAAGAACACATTTGAAAAAAAAACACATTTCCTGATAAAAATATTTAACTCATACTAAAATTCCTAATTTTTTGTAAATTTCCTAAATGCCAATGCTTATGAACTTTCTCTTTGTGCTAAAATGTACTTAGTTTATCACTGCAATAATAATCGATATTTATATATAATATTGATAATATTTGCATATATAACAGATAGACTTATCTTATCTTCTACTTTAAATATAAATAAATTTAGTTTAATAATACCTACACTACATAAAATTATTATTCGTAATTTAAGCTCTTTTTTTTTACAAACTAAAATAATTGAATATTTTTTTTAATTAAATTTCAGTTTAAAACAATATTAAAAAATGGCATCCGACTGTGGTCTTGGCATCGCTAAATATGTTCTTTGCATATTTAATTTTCTATTTTTTGTAAGTATCAATAACTCATATAAAAAGATAAAACTTTAATTCTAGTACATTCAATTTCTAATGTTAGATAAAATCTCTTTAAAAAAAATCATTTTTTTTTCTTCAGTTGTTGGGGACAGTTGTGCTTGGAGCTGGAATATGGTTGGCAGCTGACAAAGCATCACTTATTGCTCTCCTGAAAATGGTTGAAAATGAACACATTGAGGTAAGCTAAACATTTTTTTTTACAATTAAAAAACTAAAAAATTTCTAAAGTGAGTAATTAATTTTAATCCACAAATGACATTAACACGAGTACGTGAACATTTAATTCAATCAAAAACTATTCGTCATTAACTATTAGAAAAATAAATTTTTTTATTAAATTTTAACGAATTTACCATGACATACATATTGCCTAAAGATAATTTTCACTATCTCTCTTAATCGAAAAATGTTCAGAAAGAAATACTCCCAAATAGTAGACACCAAATTGAAATAAGATTGGATAATTTTTTTTCTCCTTTACTATTTATGAGTGTGTTCAAAAGTCTTTTATATGAAATTACTGCAATATGCAATTTGGATCAACATTTTCATTTTATTGTAGTTTAACTCAAAACAGGTACATAAATATCCTATTAAAAAGCAGTCATTCGATTAGTGTCTTGATACACTTAAGAGTAACTGTCACGAAACATTAAAGACGGTGTGTTATGCAATGGCTTTTATTTACACGGAATAAAAAATAAAAAAGTAAATAATGAATCAAAGTGAATTTTTAGCCAAAGTTGGGCAAAACTAATACTGCATTAATAAATTTTGATTTTATTCAATTTGTATATAATAAGAGATATGGTAGTTCTGCCTTAAATTGGCAGTATTCACAGAACCATAAAGCTTGGCATCCCACACGTTCGGAAACGTACACAATGTCTAGATTGGCGTGCAAACATAAATGAAAGTTTAAATTTTTCAAAGAAAATGAAGAAAACACCCAGATTTCAGTGAAATTATTAACTTTCTTACATAAGTACTTATTGTTTTTGTTTTCCAAATTGAATATATGTTTTTTTGTACCCATGCATATGATGTAACTAAAAAATTGTATGCAACTAACAATAAAACCCATGTGTTGCATCGGTCATGTTTTCTTTATTTTCTATGCAATAGAAATCAGTTATTTCCGTGAATGCAATTCAACCGCATTGATTGATCAATTGACTAGAAAATTAGACGATTGTATTGCTACATTTTCCATCAATTTGATCATATAACAACATGATCATCATCATCACCATTCTGCTTATGTCAATTTTGGAAAGCATTGAATTCTCTTTCACGCAATATTTACATGACAATAGACGATGTATTTTTTAAGAGTATATTATTTAGAAATTGTTATAAAATATTTCCTAAGACGGAGATTTTTATAAATTTTTTTTAAGCATAGCTAAAAAATAATGTCCAAATCGATCGCTTTTATATGATAAATATAAATATTGGGTTGTTCGAAAAGTAATTTCGTTATTCTGGAAAGCCGGCGAATAACAACTCGTGAGATTGATGAAAGATTAAATTTATCGAATTTGACCGTTTATAATCATTTGAAACGGTTAGGTTTTAATCCAAAGCTCGACATATGGGTTGCTCTCTTCTTACGGAAAAAAATTTGTGCCGTCGCATTGACGTTTGTGATTTGCTTCTCAAACGCCAAGAAAATGATCCATTGTGGACGCGTATCGTCACTGGGGATGAGAAATGGGTTGTCTACAACAATGTTAAGCGCAAAAGATCCTAGAGTAGAATAGACGAACCGGCTCAAAGCCCTTCGAAAGCCAATATTCATCAAAAAAAGCTTATGCTATCTGTTTGGTGGAATTTCAAAGTAATCGTTTATGTTGAGCTTCTACCGAGCAAGACAACGATCAATTCTGAACTGTACTATCATCAATTGGATCAATTGAATGATTCACTTATAGAAAAAAGGCTAATAAATAAACTGTTTGGTTGTTCGGAAAGTAATTTCGTAATGAAACGGAATTACTTTCATGACAACTTAATATATTGTAAATACAAATATTAACTAACGTCCGACTATTAACTAACGTCCGACTATCCAAATAGTGTAATTGGGACTATCCGCTGAATATTGGAAATTGTTGGGATAATTTTTCTACCTAAATTTAATGTTTCTAATTTTTGGAAATATCTTCTATCCGCTCAACATAGTATCCTAGATTCTATATTATGTAGCATTTATACTTGTTATATACTCTCCAAAGAAAATGCATTTATAGCAACAAGCGGACATGACACTGTCAGTCTAACACATTACAAGAATCCCAATATAGACTACAAGACTGATTGCGATAATGTATGTTCGGCGAGGGATAAACTTCCACTATCTTTCGCAAAATATGCACATTTTAAACAGACTGTTCTAAAGATAAGTTTTAATAAAAAATAATTATGGTTTTGGTTGACCAAAATTTTTTCTATAGACTTGGGACTTAGATATGGAAAGTAATATCGGCTAAATGAATGTCCCTGGCCTTCAGGCAAATGTCTGCTCTTTTGGTGATATTTCATTGAATTCGTAGCGTATGTGAAAACGATAATTAAGTTGTTCAATTGTCTTTAATTTGTCAGCGTAGAACTTCTTCTTCAAGTATCCGTACAGGGAGAAATCGGCAGTAGCCCAAGTTGGTCCAATTTACAAATAAAAAACTTCTAAAGCACCCCTTCCATCTCCATCCAAAAGACTCCATTAAAATTCTGGGTATTTCAATTGCCCGTGGAGGAAAATGGAATCTTCAGATTCAAAACGCTGTATTGACAAAATGAACACCATTCTCCGAATGGTTAAAATTTTAGTCAGCAGCAAAAGTAAGGTAAGACAAAGTGAGGTAATTAGAGTAACCAACGCCATTTTGGACGGAACCTTATTCTATTTCCACACTATATGTGTCAGTGTGCCAATAGCAGAAGAAAAAAAAAGGTAGTCGAGGCAGCGGTAAACTTTTGCATTAGACTAGCCAGTGGACCACATCGGACATTTCCGGTGGAGTCCATACTGATAGAAACTGGTCGAAAACCAAAAATCTCTTTCCATCTTCAAAAAGCTCGTATAAATTACCCCCTCCACACTTTAATCAAAAACATTCTCATCTCTCCAAGTTCAAAAAGGAATTCACCATCGTTATCCTTATTAATATCCCACCTTGAAAACAATTCATCCATCCTCTCCCTCGTTTTCCAAACTTCCCTTCCACATCCAGATTGGCAACCGTGGTTGGGAGCAAAGTTGAAAGTGACTGCTTCTCTTGACAGGTTTAAGAAGGCTAGTACTTACCCGTCCACATATAGGAAACTTTTCCTTAAACAGTTGGACGGATTAAAAGATCATCGACTGTTGTTGACGGTTGCCGCCGCTAACACAGTTACTACATCTTTTTCGGTCATGGAACTTTTTGACTGCAGCACCCGCGTACCATGTTGTGAAGTCTTCCCTTATAGGGCAGTTCCATATTACGGGGAGCTGTGGGCCATCAAAACAGCAATTGAAATTGCCACCAATATTCCCAGCCAACGGAGCGTTATTATTTTTAGCAACAGCCTTGCCGCCCTTAAAGCTTTTTGTAGCCCATCGAGTGACCCAATACTTAGCTCAATTCAACTTAGCAATAGGAGTGTCGAGTTGCAATAGAAACCGGGGCATTCCCAATCTGCCTCGCCTACTAACAGAATGACACCTAACACCATTACCCATCCGCTGACACGATGACTGGACCAATTGCGACACATTATTGTCGACTCATTGGATAACCACCAATAAACCAGTCTATTCAACATCCATACCGAAATTCGGGGCGTGGTAGCTCCTCAGAATCCCCGGATTGAATATACTGCTCTTACTCATAACTTCCTTTTTGGCAACACCAATCGTCCTTTATACCAATCCTGCGCCACCCATTTCACTATCATCCATATTATACATGAATTCAATGCCACATAACCAAGAATTTCTTCATGACCTCCTGGACGCAACAAACTCCATCCCCTAGTCCCCTATCTTAACTTCTACAATATACTAATCTGCTCCACAAAATATAACAAAATTCTCAACATTCTATACTACTAACCATAGACCAGTCTCTCTCAGGTAACTTTCCACACTAACAATGAAGTCGCCACGGTCGAGACGCTATGAAGTAGCCCCTGGCACATGTCTAAGGGACCTTACAAAAAAAAAACTTCTAAAGCATCTCTCTATGCTGTTTATTAGTCACCGCACCAGTATTGGCAGCATCGTTATCAAAGAAATACGGTCTAATGCATCTAGAATGGTATAAAGTTCGTCCCTTGCCGACGACGCTTGTAGTCTCTGAACGCAGATTCCCTGAATTTTGTAGGGGCGCATATAATACCTGAATTTTGTAGGGGTAAATACATAAATCCTTATGCAAAATATTCCATATAATAGTTTGAGAAAAGTTCAATTTTTGCGTGTGATGCCCTACGGAGTCTCTCAGACTTTCAGCTACAGTTTCACGCACTACAGCAACATTCTCCAGTAAACTTCCAGTTTAAAAAGGTTGAAGCTTCAGTCTATCAAACGTTGTACCTTTTTTTTTTTTTTTTTTATTTTTATTGATATATACAACTACTTACAACTAGTAACAATCAGATTTTTGTCATTGTTAATACAAGGACGTGAAGATACCCATCGATATTACCTCTAGAACAGGATAATTTTATTTAAGAATTTTAATAAATTTATCGGCCATCATCAGTGTATAATGAAAGGATTGGAGTGAATTATTCTGTTCCTAAAGGATAAGGATGGTAGGATAGACGCGAATAGAATTTATTATATCGGCAGATGTATAGTTCACGCACATAAAAGGGGACATTGCAAATTTTACGAAGGATTCGGGATTGTAGGGTTTTTGATTGGAAGTTAATTGGAATGCTTAGTCGAACCCCAAAGTTCGAGTCCATATGTCCATATCGGTTTCAATACCGTATTATATAGTAATAGTTTGCTTTTTGTTGTCAGTTTTGATCTACTGTCTACGAGTCGTAGTAATTGTTTGAATAAATCCAAAATGATGCTGAGGAATCACACCCTCGATTTAAAAAAAAAGGGATAAATGGGTTTTAGGATTAATTTTTCTAGGATTTTAGATAAAATGGGAAGGAGGCTTATAGGTCTATATGAGCTAGAAAGGTTTTTGGGTTTGTTAGGTTTTTCCATAATCAAAATCGTCCTCAAAATGTGTGGAGGATACTATTATAAATATAGCTTATTAGGACGAAGGTATTTTTTAGATATTTGCTTAAAAATTTTCGATGCTATGAGGTTATATCCTGCGTTAATTATACGTACTCTCTTTGACTATCAAATATTAACTGGAACTCGCACATATGATCAAAACGATCTGTGCTATACCCACAATAAAAGCAGCTGCAAAGACTTTTAGATACACGATCAAGAGGGTATAAAAAATAACAAATTATTATTGTACAATATAATATGGTATAGAAGCCAATATGGACTTATCGGCGAAATTTATACGTCCATATTTATCTTGGTTGAACACGGGGTAGAATTTTTGGGCTCAATCAAGCTTGCAATCGCTGTGATTCGAAATTTTTAGTAAAAATGTTTATGATCGTTTTTATGTACAATATAGTCTGTTACACCAAGGACTTGAAATCCCATTTTGTTCTTGATTTGACAATTTCCCCAAATGGGAAAATTGTCAAATCACGAACAAAATGGGATTTCAAGTCCTTGGTGTAACAGCCTATATTGTACATAATAATAAGCGTTATTATCATCATTACAATGCATTGGTAATCAAGTATCGTCTGTTACATTCCATGTTTGAAACGACAATGACCCTTAGATCTATTGTATTAAATATTAACTTATAATTGAGCTTAAAGAAACAATTCTTTTCTAAGTACATATCTACTTATTACAATTATATGTAGTTGAAAATTAAAAAAAAAAAAACAAATTAAAACTACTAAAGATACTCGTACTTTTTTTGGAATATATTATATATTTCCGCCGTATCGAAATGTTTTTTTAGGCCATTAATGAAATTTAAAAAAAAATATTGAAGAACAAAATCATAATTTTAAAATTTTTGATTTTAATTTTTATTTTATATCAAAATAAATTAATTCTTTTTTAAAGATTTTGTAAAAATTCTAGTTCATTTTTGTGAAAAATTACAATTTCTCCAAAATAGAATAATTTCAATAATAAATGTAAAATAACTACATACAATTTATTTATACTGAATAATCAAAAAAAAAGTCCTAAAAATTTTTCCTATAGTGTGACTTTTGCAATTTATCCGAACCGCAATTGCTCGACAACCATAATACCAATCCAGATTTTATTTTGTATAGATCATACAGCATTTACGTTATGGCTTTTAATAATATTAACATTAATTATTGGCAATTAAAAATTCCAATTGACTGGTATTTTATTGATTGGGACGAGACAACTTAAATTTTTTATCTGGATTTGTCGAAATCGATGAAACCAATTTATTGATGAGTTTCTGACATGTACAAGGTTTTTTTAAGTTGAATTTTAGGGCCCACCTGCGACTAATGAATTTTACTATTTGGCATGGCCTAGTTATGTTGAAAATTTACAAAATTTTTAAATGTTCTTCTATGTCAGGTGCTGGAGACTATGATAACTGAAACCCTTAACCAATATAAAAATATTGTTGGTTGGTTTGATTCGTATGAGTCATATCATCATATTTGCAAGTGATCCATTAACACACCTAGTCACATTCAAAGAGAAGATAAAATAATTATCTAACCCATGATAATGAAAAAAGTACGTGAACTGGCAGTTTCGAGTATGTGTAATAATAGTGAACAAGACCAAGTACGAATTACTAGTAGTATTTAGGGCAAACGCACGTGGAGGAACACTACCGTTAATGCTAAGAATTATAATTAATTTTCTTTGACTATAACTAATTTTAATAATTAATATAAATACGAAATCCAAAAAAAAAGTCTTCATGGAAGTACGCGCTCACCTGTAAATGGCGAAGGTGCATACTTATTTTTCTGTCAGCGTACTCTTTTTGTAGTTTGTTTTATGGAATATAATAGAAGGTCTGGTATCATGTGCTTAGCATATTTGCATTCAATTCAATAATGACGAGACGTATTAATAATTTATCTAATATTACATAACATCAAAATTAACAACAATGCCAAGGTCTTATAGGTAAACAATACAATTAAATAACAATTAATAACAATAAAATTATTTAATGTTTTTATATCTAAATATTTAGAAGGTTATGACTTCTAGGTAAATAAATACTCATATCTATTATCAACGATAATGATAGTCGAATCGAATAAATTTGTTAATATTGTTAAATTGACCAAAAATCGGTAAATGGAAATTAATAAGAGAAAAGCAAAAGTCTCAATTCTATCAACTAAAACGGTATAAAAATTTCATCAACTCAGTATTGAGTAGCTATTTTATAAAAATCACCTTTTATTCTTTTAATGTACAAAATATAATATCAATTATATAATATTTTTTTTAGAAATGCTAAAATCTTTAAGATATCAAAACAAACTTTGTAGAAATATTCAAAAATTTTAATAAACTTTTATGAATTTAAATACAGTAATATTTACTTAATTTAATAATTAATTAATTCAAAAATTAATAATAATTTTTATGATTACAATACAATTACTGTACAATAATTAAAAAAAAAACCAAACTTCTCTTCAATAAATTACAGAAATATAAAATTAGATACTCAATCACTTATTAATTGTTTGTTGTTTTTTTTTAAATATTCCGATTTTTTTCAAAAAAATTCTACGATTATGTTGTGATGATTTCAATCCTTATACTCTAAATACAATTGCGACAACCGACTAAAAAAGCACTGTCAAAATGTTTAGAACCTTCACAATCGTAGGGGAGTGCACACAATTCCATACAGCGACCAAAAAGAATTACTGTTTACTCGCTGATTTAAATCTAATTTCTAATTTAAATCTAATTTCTAATCTCTTAAGTGAATAAAAGCGTATGAAAATGATTTTTGATGTAGAATGACTAATATTTTATGGTGAATTCCTTAAATCTGTACAACAAATAAAGAGTTGAGAAACAAAGTGGTCAAATCAACAAAATCCCGACTTGGAAATAATTACATTATTTAAGATGAAAAATGTGTGGGTGAATATTGCAGACACATTAGTAATATTCTAATAAAAAGTTTCATTTTTCTATCGACTATACCAGGTGTATAAGCTTAAATCCTCTGTTTTTTAGTCATAAAACACTTGTTTTTTTCATAGAAAGCAAAAACAAATTTATTCAAAGTACTTGCCCTACACATTTTTCCCATCTCTCGGGCAATTTGTGGATACCACGCCAAAAAATTCCTTCTCTTTCGAGGCAAACTCCTCATCAAGCCATTTTCGGACGTCTTCGTAAGAATCGAATTGCTGCTCAGCAAGCGCGTGGCCCATCGACGAAAACAGGTGGTCGGAAGGGGCCAGGTTTGGTGAATAAGCGGGGTGGGGTAGCACCTCCGGTTTGAGTGTCTCCAAGTAGTTTCGGACCATTTTTGACGTGTGCGACGGTGCGTTGTCGTGGAGGAAAATCAGGTTGTCATATCTTTGTTGATAATCCGTCCTTTTTTCACGCAGAGCACGGTGCAATTTCACCAGGTTTCAACATCTCATAATAGACGATACCCTGCTGATCCCACCAAACGCACAGCATCCTCTTCCGTCCGAAGCGATTTGGTATTGGGGAAAATGTTGATGGTTGGCCGGGATCAACCCACGATTTCTTGTGTTTAGGATTTTCGAAATATATCCACTTTTCATCGCCTATCACAATCCGATGCAGGAACGACTTTCTTTTTTGTCTGGCGAGCAAGATTTCGAGTGTGTTTTGGCGTCGCTCCATCTGCCTATCGTTCAATTCATGCGGTACCCATTTTCCAATCTTTTCAATTTTCCCCATGGCACGCAGACGCATGTAAATGGCTGGTTGAGTAACACGCAATTACTCCGCAAGCATTTTTTGCGATTGGGTATCGTCTTCGTCCAAAAGATCTTGCAATTGATGGTCCTCAACCTTCCTAGGCCGATTTTCACACTTCTTGTCCCACAAGTCTAAATTGCCGTATTTGAACTGACGAAACCAATCTCGGCACTTTGTTTCTGATAAAGCACTGTCATAATTGGCCTCCATAAGTATTTCATGGGATTCGGCAGCCGATTTCTTCAAATTGAAGCAGAAAAGCGGAGCTTTCCGCATATGCTCTTTTTCTGGCACAAAACTAGACATGATTACCAAAGGAAAAATGTATGTTGTTGTACGAAATTGCTGACAATATGCACTGATTAAGCTTATCCCCCTGGTTAATAATACTGTTTGAATGGTTCAACCGATTTTATGAGGGTAAGACCATTATTACTAGCATATTTTGCCAACTCTAGTTTATTATGATTTTGTCTAATCTTTCAATCTTCTATAAAGAATTCAAATAATTACCTAACTTATTTTGAGTAGTTTATAAAAATATTGAATGTTTTTTCTATCAATTTTTTAAATATTCGTTGAGTTTTGCACCAATAAAATAAATAATAAATAAAAAGCTTTCAAAAAGGTGTATTAAAACATTTATTCAACAAATTTTTCCAGATCATAAATTAAAAATAAATTTTATTTACTTAAATTGATAAAAGATTCTATTTTACATGGTGGATAAAAATAGACGTTTGAAAATTTTAATTCTGCAAAATTTTCATATCAATTTATCAGTAAAAGTCGTATTTAGGGTTAGACTACTTTCCTTCTCAACTTATGAGGCACTTCCAGAAACTTACGAAGCAGAATATTTTTTAACAATTTTATTTAGTTTTTATACATCAATGGTATTTCCTCCGTAGTAGTTTCCTTGAGTAGATAGTGCTGGAAGGCTACAGATGGAATCGTTTTCAACTCCTGAAGCGGATTCCAATTGAAACTTTTGAAGGGACGTTATCTTGGATATTATCGACAGTACCAAGATGATATCCCGTCAAATTCTTGTTTAACGGACTTACATCAAGTAATGTGGAGACTGGGAGACCACAAAAACCCCTTTTCCCGATAAAAAAAACGCTTTGATATAGATGGGAATGTGACAGAGCCATCTATAATGTCCTATCTGCCTTCACCTTACACTTATTCTCGGCTCTCCAAAGTGCCTTTTGTCACAGAAAAACTTGTGCTTTATGCTCCATAAGTTCGTTGTAATAAATTTTTTTCCCTTAATACAAAATTTGGTGGCATCTAATTTGTTCGTATTTTCCTGTTAGATTTTTTGTAACGCACGACATAAACATAACTTTACTTACCAGGATCTATAGGATCTCGCATTTATGCATGATGTTGAAACCTTCACTTACGAGGATATTCTGAACGTCTAGGAGGGACTAACGTATAAGCTATCTGGGGAGAAAGTCCGCATATGACTCTCAGTTTTATAACTTTCCTGCATATATCTTACATTAAACACTATCACTTTGTAAATTTAATCGGCTACTTTGTAAATTTAATCAGCCTACGGATTCCATGTCGAGAAAACTGCTCGTCTTTTAAAGCAATCCACGAATCGATCCAATTTTTGGTATCTTCGTAAGATCGGAAGTACTGCTCCAGGGCACGCGTCATCGTTCGGAAGAGGTACTAGTCCGAAGGGATGATGTCTGGAGGATACGGTGGTTGGGACGTAACTTTCTTTGTCGTGTCTTTGCTCGTATTGTGGTCATTTTTCCTTCAATACTCGGCTTAAACGTATCAGTTGTGTTCGGTAACGAGCTCCTGCAATTGTTATGAGATATAGCCGGTGGTAACATCTCATAATATATCACGTCGAGCTGGTCCCACGAAATGCATAGCATGAGCTTCGAGCCATAGATGTTTGGCTTGACCGTCAATGTTGATGCATGACCGCAGTGCTTTAACGATTTTCTCCGCTTTGGATTATCATAATGAAGCCACTTTTCATCCGCAGTCACAATATAAGTCATGAGACCCTCCCTTTTTTGCAGTTGGAGCAGCTGTTTGCACGTGAAAAACGCCGTTTTGACGTATCTCGGCTTCAACGCGTATAGCAACGAATTTCCTAGCTTTTGGATCATTCCCAAGTCTTTGAAACTATGGGAAAGGCTTGTTGAGTCACGCCCAATCAATCTGCAAATTCTTGTTACGTTTTACATGGATTTTATCGAGTAATGCCTCCGATTCTGTGTCATCAAACTTTTTTAGCAGTCCGGGACGCTCCTTGTCTTCCACGTCGAAATCACAATTTTTGTGGCGTTAGAACCATTCGCGACATGTTCTCTCACTAAAACGAGCCTCACCATAAGTTTTTACAATCATTCGACGCATCTCAGCCGCAGAATTTTTGAATTGAAGGCAAAAAGGCAAACTTTCCAAAAATGATTTTGATTTGGCTCAAATTTCAACATTTTCACGCACAAAAAATATATAACGCCGATATAAAGTCACAAATGTAATGATGAGAAGTTGTTGACAGATGCGTTAGCTTACGATTTGACGTTTCTGATCCGATATTTTGGATCAGTATTTACTGCTCGCGTCATCTATTATAAAACGGCGATTTCCTATAAATACTTCCAATAATTTATATACAACGATTATGAGTCTGGAAAAAAAACTGGGGAAATCTTTGTAAAATTTAATATATATACTATTAAATTAACATTAAGCTAAACAACTTTGAATCCTACTGTCCTAAGTCAATACTTTCTCAAAATAGAAATCAAAAATATATACTAGCTAATGTTTCATAAAACATTCTAACTATTGATAACATAGACATAATGTTTAAATAATATAAAGAAAACATTGTTAATATAAATTAAAATGCATTGTATGTCACCATAATTTTTATTTATTTTAAACAATGTCGCATAAGACAATGCCGCATGAGATGATCGTGAATTGTGGCAGTCAGATTTTATTTTAAAAACATGACTCACATAGTTAACATAACCTATGAAAATAATAATTATACTTATTTTACTATTACGAATAAATCGAATTTTTTATTTGCTTACACAAAACGATAAGAAGTAGGACCGCACTTGTACGCATACGAGTACAATAAAAAAAAACCAAGCTCTCTCTCATGACGAATTCCAGATCATTCTTTGTTTAATTCCCAATGCAATTTCAATTATCAATTATGTTTAACTACAATAAATATTTAATTTAGCGAATCACAAAATATATTCAAATACAATACGGATGATATCATAATTTTCAAGTTCACAATATAAGCCATCTGGAAATATTGTATATTTAAGAGGATGATTGTGATATTTTTTTTCTATCTGACTCATATTTTAATAGCAATTTCAATAGAAATTTCCCAGCAATTATATTTTTAAAGCTAAAAATATCTATCATTATACTATTGTTAATTCTATCCGAATATAAAAGAAATATATTAACTCTATGGAAATAATTATATGTACGTACAAAAGCTTAAAAAATTACAAAACTGAAGCCTACGAGAAAAACTTACTAATAGTGGAGAACGTCAACCTCAAAGGGTAATAATTAATTTGATTTTTTGCCTATTACAATAATTAGTATTTGAAACATGAATATTTTATTAGCAACATTTGTAGAAAATTATCGAAAATATTTATTGTAAATTATTTTTAATTTTTGACATATTTTTTATTGATTAATTCCATAAACACTTTAAAAGCGTGACAATTTCCTATGAGAAAAATTATACTTTCTTGTTGCGTTAAGTTTTTAAAGCCAGCGTTAGCTTCAACTTCCAAATTGGCACATCGGCGCTGACACAGAAATGTTGCGCTAAGTTGGGACACAAATCATTTTGCATTCGATTATTGTAAGTTCACTAATATTGGTACTGACGACTATCCCATAGTATTCGGAATTATTTAGTTGCGGTTCCAAATAATTTTATTCGTCCTCATTTTTTTACATAATATAGTCTTTTTAACAAATCTTTTTAAATAACAAATAATTTACTGACACAAATACCGAATACTGAATATGTATGCGAAAAACTAATTGGCAACTACACAAAACAAAAGAGAACAGCCGGTTTTGATAAAATCGGAAATCGGAACAAAGTGTTTCTGTCGTGATAACTTACTTTTGATAACATGAACTCTTGTATGTGTATTACAACAATTTATTTTTACATAGATTTTACTGAGCTTTGAGAAATATGTGTACATGTAAAAGTAAATAAAGAAAACTTTTGGTAATTAGTTTTTGTTAAGGAAAAGGGATAATTTTTTTTTTTGTTGAATATTTTACTACTTACAAGAATACAAGGCATATTAAGTGAATTTATTCTAATTACTTGAAATTAGTTTAATTATTTAGGCGTTTTGTAAACTTAATACAGTTTTTAATTACATAAATTTCAATTACTTACAAGAATATATTATCCGGGGAGGGCAGCACAGAAAAATTCTCTCACAAATGGATTATGATGATAGGATAAACAGGAGGGAAATTTCTGATAGCGGAAAATGCACACGTCCTGAACAAAGGGAACATTTAGATCACGATGCATTACGTTGTTACGAATATAAAAGGGGGCATCAACAATTTTACGGAGGATCTAGAATTGCAAGGCCTGAACGCGATAGGAATTGGAACGTTTCGTTGATCGCCAAGGTTCAATTTCATATGTCCAACTTTACTTTTGATTGTTAGTTTTGAGCATTTGTCCAGTAGTCTAAGAAGTTGTCGGTAACGTCTGTTAGCTTCAATCCTTTTAAGTCTAGTATGTGGGTTTCATTTTAACCTCTTGTCCAGGTAAAGTCCCAAATAGCATGTTGCTACGACATATAAAGGAGTAGATTTTCCTTGATAAAGTGTGAAAGTGGTCAGATCGGAAGCTAAATTGGTGATCAGAAATAATTTTTCATTAACCAGGACTGGGTAGAGTCGTTTTAATAGAAGTTTTTCAAAAATCTTACTAAGGATATTTCTATAGGAGGAAGGAGAATTAATGGATTTATTTCGTTTAGGAATCATTTTAATTACAGTAAATTTTCAGAGTAAAGGAAAATAGGTTGTGCGCAGGATACTATTAAAAATGTATGTAATTAAAACTAAAGTTCCTTTGGGAAATTTGTTTCAGAATAGGAGCTGTTATTAGATCATAACCAGAAGCTTTTTTATTGGGAAGGCGTAGAATAGTAGATTTAATTTCCGAGTGCTTCATGTTGAGTAAAAGTATTTACCAAATGTTTAGCAAATACTTCAGCTTTTTCTTTGTCTCTTTTTGCTTAATTACGGTCATTTTGTTTCAGTGGGTAATAGTCCTTAAAAAAAATTATTAAAGGATTGGCAGAGAACAATTAGGAATGTTCTATTTTTTCCTTTTTTTTTTCTTTTTTTTCAACCTTATCTACAACAAAAAATAAACAAATTTTGTATAAAAAACATATTAAATAGCATAACAAATATGAATTTTTGCTTCGATTCATAATTGTTGCTAAAACATGCAAAACAAAGTTTAGTCAAATAATAGACTTCTTCTAACGAATGGGCACTAAAGAAGGTGAAATGGTTCCATCGGCAGGAAAGGTTATGGCTACGGTTTTCTGGGATGCACATAATATAATCTTCATCGACTATATTGAAAAAGGAAAAACCATAACGACCGTATTATACAGTATTATTAAGCCTCATCGATAATTGAAATTGGAAAATTAGTGTGATTACGTTCTGAATTATTTTCTTACGCTTCGTATTCTCCAGATTTTGTTCCCTGCGACTTTTACCTGTTTCCAAAAATGAAGAGATGGAGCAGGTGATTGCTGAAACAAGCGCCTATTTTGAAGGGTAAGATAAATCGTATTTTTTAGATGGGATAGAAAAGTTTTGTACTAAGTGTATCGCGACTAAATGGAACACGCGACCTTGCAAAGTTGGTCTATTTTTAGTAGACTAGATTTTTCCGAGCTTGTTAAATTTTATCGAACATGTTAGTTTCGTCAGGTTTAGAAAAGGTATTTTAAATCAAATTGGTGAATGTAGGAGTTCCGTAATGGGAGGAATCCGGATTAATTAATATAAAACAGCAAATAGGACGAGTGTGATCTCCAAAAAATAAGTCATCGATGATAGTAGTATGCCCCTTCGAGATTCGGAGCAGCTTTTGCGTCCAGAATTTAAGTTGGTGAGTGAAACGCTAAAAAAGTATCGCTGTTGGTCCAGTTTGTATTTTTATATATGATTAAAATATTGTTTGACATTTTGCTAGTAGGCCTAACTCAATTTGTTATATACTATAAAAGATCCCTCGACAATTCTCCTTTTAAGCATCGGAGTAATTCAAATTAAAGCGATTAGGCACGATAAGAGTTTTGATGACGTCTATTTAGTTCTTGTATTTTAACCACTTTATTTCTCATAGGCTTCAACTTTCCATTTATTAAAAAAAAAGAATAAAGTTTTCTGGTTTATAGGAAGAAGTAATTGGATTCTTGTAATGTGTTAGTAGATTTAGCAATATCGGAAGTATACATATTATATAAGATGGGTCCAAGAAGACTACCCAATGGAAGCATGGTGGATAGGAATTTAATAAAAATAATCTTTTTGTTAGAAATAAGGTTTTAAGAAATACGATTTAATGGTAAGTAAGCAGGTAGACTGAAGGAAGTTATCAAAGTAAGTCTAGGCCAGGCACACTTAAATACCTGTGAGATGTTAATCAGTACCCTTGTTGCGTAAGCAAAGCTACTATGAAATCTATAATTCAGTGGTATTATTGGATATTAAGTGCTGTGATTTAAATTAAAATGAAAATCTATGATTATATCTTCGAATTTAAGTGAAGGACCATAGAAGCAAACATGTATTTTCATTAAAGTAAGACCATAGCTTATGTGTCTATAAGAGAATGGAGAATTCAAAGGATTTATTAAGTTTGAGAATCTTTAAAAATTTCCAAACCAAAGCAAAGCGGGTCGAAATTTTATGTACAGTTATAAATACTGTATATAAAAACTCGTTGTTGGAGATGGGCATGTGACAGGAGGCGTTGTTATGGTGGCCCATCCAAGTGTATGCAGTGTCCTAACTGATATTGGACACTGCATACACTTGGATGGGCCACCATAACACTTTTCTGAGCTTTTCTACGACTACTCATCAGCTTTAATATTAATCGATGACCTGACATCATAAAAGTCCTCTCTCCATACGCATTTTTATAAGTTTTCCATAATAAAGACCTCCCAATGCGAGGTTCGTATTCCACTACTTCTCGGTCCACCAAAAATTCTTTATGCCACCGAGAAGGAATGTTCCTCATAGGCTCTATGCAATTTCTTATAAGTCAAGCTCGCCATATTATGTTGATACATTTTTATTTCGAACTATAAAAACACTTCACTTATCACGCTCTATAAAGTCGCTGGCACTGTACGTCTAGGAGGACTTGTGCGGAAGCTTTGTGGAGAGCAGGCTCGCAGTATTGAGATACCGCTCTCCCTGATACCAGTGCTTACCCAAAAATATTTTTCAAGAAAATAACCCTTGTGTTGCTATTAAATATTAATAATATTAAAAAAAATAGGGACTAAAAGAATATTCTAAAATACATACGAGTACATATGTCTACCAAAAAAAGAGTTTTTAGAAATACAATAAAATATTTTATTTATCATTTGTGTAATTTTATCACACGATGGAAGATGATTACATATAAAAATATTAATTACAAACAAATTGAGCATACCATATTTTCAATGATGTCATCATAAATAAATATGGCCAAATAGAAAACAACATAATCCATACGATGTAGTCTTAAAATAGGTAACGCTGTCTGGAAAAATACTCTACGTTAGCGAATTCCTTAGACGTACTTAACCGTTAAGAAATAAGTTGTTCTAACCTCTAATATAGCCGTTTCTTTATTAAAATATTGTCGTCTTTTATAGAAGGTTTTATATTACAGAACTTTGATAATGAGAACTCTTATCGGGCTTATTTTATAAAGTATATCTTTAATAACATTGAAGAAAAACAACCATTCAATATTCGTAAAACATTAAAAATAATTTTATAATTGTAAACAAAAAATGATATTCCAAATATGGAATTATTAAAATATATAAAATTCAAACAATAAAGATTATTTAAATAAGAAATGAACTAAAACAAAAATAAACGTGAAGATATGAACCTCGAAAATGTGCATCATTATGTCGTGTAAAATGGAATATTATTAACCTTCTTTATTTTCTTCAATAGTAAATAAAATTACTATCGTCATTGTTTAAAAAAATCTGCAAATCGGGGGAAATATTACAAAAATGCACTTGATTTTCTAAGAGACTTTTTAACTACAACAAAGTCAATATTTATATTTTCTGTTTATCTAAAAAAAAGGTACTTATTGTAAAGAAGGTAATTATTATTTTTAAAATAATTATAAGAGAACCCACTAAAATAAACTGAATAAATTTCTTAAATTATTTTTAGTCTACAATAGAAAATGGTAAATCTATGATAGATGGCTATCTCTGATTATATTAGTGCTCGTATACTCTTAGTACGGTTTATGTTCGATAGTTGTCCATGGTGGAGTAATTTACTCATTCTGCCTCTCAAGTACACGTTCTCAATTATGGCGAAGAAAAATAAATTCAATAGAAATGAAATAATATAATTTGAAGGTCACTTAATATAATTATTATTCATCTAATTTGAATTTATAAACGCAAAAACCTACTAACTTAAGATGGAAAATAAGAAATTGCAAATGTTTGCAGAACAAGTGCTCAATGTAGTCGACGAGGTCAACACGTTTCCGTCATTTTTGCCGCGGAAAGTGTTTCATTTCGGAATTCCTCGTGCGGATGTCTTTTGTAACTTGTGGTTCGCCATTTTGTTCACTTGAACTTCAATTTTCATAGTCTTGAATATTAGAAAAATGGTCTCAAATACGTCGGTTTTTGACCAAATTTTATATGAAGTTTTGAGGGAAATATGTTTCCTTGATGAAAATAACAATTTGAAAAAAGACAATAAAGAAATATTATTCACAAAGAGAAAGTAACTGGTGTAAACTCTTAAAATTATTGAATTTATGGCGGGTAATTATTGTAATTGATAAAATAAAGCAAATTGAATTTTAGTACGAATTTTTTGTGATTTTTTTCGGACAATCAAAATATTTTACATTACCACTTTTTGACAGTCATGGTGAATATATTAACCAAGGACTTGAGATAATTACATCTCTTTAATAGGGGGTGGGTGTACTTTGAGTTACGATATTACGTAAATTGTTATCTGTTTGCATTTTAAATAATTTGGGGGCGGAAGTATTTAGATTTTGCCATATTTTTATTGGTCTGAAAATTTTTTATTTTTTTTATAAATAAAATCTTTTTTTTTTCGTTACAGCAATTCACACAACCTTTTTAATAAAGATCTGATTTTATTAATTGAATTATTTTTAACACTATTTTTAAAAAAAAATTGTAATAATTTTCTAATCGATAGTTCTGTTAGCATGAACATAAAAAAAAATGGATTTCCGCAGTTCAGAACGTTTCACAAGTTTCTCATTAGTACCGCTTCTGATAAAATTGATATTAAAACTTTAAAAGTACACATAGATAGCTAAATTAGAATTAACTTTAGAATTTTATAAAAATAAAAACTTTTTTTCTACAAATTATTGCATTTAAAATTTTCATCGAACACTTCTTCATGTTCTTTATATTTTATTCTTGAAATGTTCTAGCTAATAATGTTCGGATAATTTTTAGTAAAATTAATTAAATTTATCTCATTCAATATATTTTGGACTATTATTTTAGGGGTTAATTTTAACTGACCTTACTATTTTCTGGTTTCCTTTTACGGTTGTCTTGTTTCGGGACTTAATTTTATAATTTTCGGCATTTTGAAACTAGCAACTATAATGCTCGGGACAAAACATACGATCTCAAATTATTTATACTTACCATTATGTAACAATGAATAGTTATGTACTAACATTTTTCTGTGTTATTAATTTTATCTTTTTTTTTAACAAAAATATTTGTGAATATTATTTTGTAAAGTTTATAAAATATGGACAAACATAAATAATTTTTTTAACAAATTTAAAGTTCAGAAACACATCCTCAATTTAATTAGATGTAGAATTTTTTAAAACACGGTTTCTATTATGGTTTCAAAAAAATTTCGTTATACGAGGTCTTTTCAAAAAGTATCGCAAATTTTGAATTTCCGCAGGTTACGTATATTCGGGTTTCGATTTTTTTGTGGCATTATGTTGGTACTCATGTCTCTCACTTATGCTGACAAGTTCGGTCATTTTGAATGTTCAGTTAATTTTTGAAAGCTGCTTTGCTTGCACGTATTTTGGCTCGTCTTCGATTTTTGCCTCAATTTCGACCAAAAACAGCATCGCATTAACATTGGTAAGGAACTGTTGGACTGTGTCCGCGACGACTCAAATTTGCTCCAGAGGGTCATAACTAGTGACGAATCATGGGTTTATGGTTATGACGTGGAAACCAAAGCTCAATCATCCCAATAAAGCTGCCGCACGAGCCAACACCAAAAAAAGCGTGCCAGTTTTCTTCGATTGCAGGGGCGTTGTGCATCATGAGTTCTTGCCACAGGGTAGAACGGTCAATAAGGAGTATTACCTGCAAGTTATGCGCAAGTTGCGCGAAGTAATCCGCCAGAAACGCCCGGATTTGTGGAAAAACAAAAATTGGCTTTGCACCATGATAACGCCCCTGCTCACGCATCGTTGATTGTGCGCGAATTTTTGGCCAAAAACAACACACTTATAATGCTGCAGCCACCGTTTTCCCCAGATCTGCCCCTGTCACTTTTTCTTGTTCCCGAAACTGAAGAGCCCCATGAAAGGACGACGCTACGCTACGATAGAGGCGATAAAGACGGCATCGAAGGAGGAGCTGAACAAGATGACAAACAAATGATTTTTTGAAGTGCTTCAAGGATTGGAAAAAGCAAGTGTATAATATCTGGTGGGGATTAAATAGATATTTATGAATAAATAAATAATTTTTGAAAAAACAAAAAATTCGCGATGCTTTTTTAAACAAACCGCGTATATGAAATATTACACATTCACAATTCAATTTATATAACAACCTTTTGGATATTTTATTTTCACAAAAATAATAGATGAAAATCTAAGTAATATTTAACCAATTGTAGAAATCGTAAAAGTGTTCCCTAAACCCGTATGATAAAGACCCGTATCTTTATTATACAAAAATAATAGATGTATAATATTCTATTATAATAAAAATAATAAAATTTAATTGACACAACAGCTGCAGGCAAATGACCATGAACGGCGGCGAAACTGGAGTGGTCGACTTTTACAGCTCGGTATAGACGACCACCATTTTTTTACGACTTTTATTTGTTAATAACAGAAAAGGCGATATTGAGGCACTGACAACCCTCAACTGATACACCGAAGACCACTACAGTTTCGTAGAGTAACTTTATGATGCGGTATTTGAGCCGGCAGCATCATTGGGCCATATTTCTTTGAGGATGTTGGAGGTAATGCTATTACAGTTACTGGTGACCGCTGTCAGTATATGTTGGAAAACTTTCTTCTGTGCGAATTGGAACAATTAGGCCTACAGAACATGTGGCTCCAACAAGTCGACGCCACAACACACATAGCTCGTGCTACGATACAAATTATGGAATAATTTTTTCCCGGCCGAATATTGTTAAAAAGTGATGATATCGACTGGCCCCTTTAATACTCTGATTTGAACCCTCCCGATTTATGCGTACGGAGGTACTTGAAGGGAAAGGTGTACACAAACAAACCAACCATATCCTCGGTGGTTATTTAAAAAAAACTTCGACCTGAAATATAAAACGTACCCTATATAAATGCTTCAAAAGGCAATGGCCACATGATTTTCTAAGTTTAATAAATAAAATTTATAGTTTTCATAACGTAGAGAAGCATCGATGGAGGTTAACTTCTTTCATATACACAGTGTGTCCCAAAAATAACCGAACTTTATATTTAGATCATAAAACATGCAGCACCATCTATTGAAAATTTACAGCATTGCGATAATGTTACAAAACAAAAATCGCTGGGATATCATCATAAAATGCTCCTTTAACCTTGGTTTTCAGTTTTGGAAATAGAAAATAGTCACGTGGTGATTACGAAGGATGATTGATGAGAGAAATCCGTTTTTTCATCAAAAATCGTTCACTTTTTTGGTCTTCATTTAATTCATGTGGAACAAAACGCGCATAGACGTTTATTTTACCCAAATCTTTAGTTAAAATTCTCCAAATAGTGTTTTTACTCGTATTTAATTCCTCAGCCAACATTCTCGTAGTAAAATTTGTATCGATACCAATGATTTCACGGACTTTTTCCACCAATTCAGCACGATTACTAGCTTCTGGACGACCTCGCCTTAGGTTGTCCTTTAAATCCTCACGACCGTTTTTAAATCGTGTAAACCACGTATAAACTTGAGTACGACTCATACAATCATCACCATAAACTTTTCCCATTAATTCGTATGTTTCAGCCGAAGTTTTTTTCAAGTTTAACACAAAATTTATATATCCTCTTTTTTGTTTTGTAACACTAGCACACTTTTTTCTTTTATTGAAATGGCTGTAACTTTCACATCTGTCATGAATTTATGTGCGTTTGAAAAAGGATGAATGTATTTTTCTAATGCTGTTAATTTTCAATAGATGGCGCTGCATGTTGTATGATTTAAAAATAAGTTCAGTGTATGTCACGTTACTGTGTATGTCACGTTACTGTTCCTCGTGTTTAAAAATATGCTTGTTGTTTGAAAATAGTTATAGATCACAGAAAAACCTACACTTTGACTTATCCAAATATCACCTGTAGTGAATCAAGTTACTCGTAATTATCGTGTTCAAAAAATTGTCGTTTATAAAAATAGCAAAATTACACAAAGAAAATTTCCAAAAAAAATAGAAACTTATCTATTTTTTTTATAGAAAGTTATTTTTTAATAAACAAATTGCGCGTCTTCATATTTCATATTATACAAATTAGTGCATTTATACGAGTACATACATATTTTATTATGAAATTCATAGCAGGTGTAGTTTTTGTAACCAGAATCACATGCCTAATAGGTGTATTAGGATTGCACTGGTGTACTCTCCTACTATTTTCATAAAAATATTCTCTATTATTCATGGAATTAGACGAACAATAGAGTAAAAAACCTTCTCGATATAGGTGTATTCGCATAGAATTTGAGTAAAATAGGAAGCTTTCCTATAACAAATGGGGTCAGTAGCACCAACAAATACTGGTGTTTGAATAATTTAAATTGCATGCCTCCATCACAAATATTGCATGTTCAGAAGGGTTTAAAGTTTTTAAAATAACAGAGTCAATGATTAAGTTACCCTGTTACTGTAGAAAAATGCAATTTAAAAGGACATACATATTACTAAATTGAACATGAAACCAAGTCAACGACCCTTAAAACATTGGATTGATGATGGCTATTATTGTACATAGGAATTTATACGATACGTACGCGATTATCTAATAACTTGGTCAACACTATCAGCTTATAGAGCGGAATTTTATTTATGCTTCAATTAATCAATTTTTCATAAATGGTTTTATTGGAATAATATATCAAAACGATGCATATGTCTGTGTTTTTAAAATTTTCTATAGTTTGAATTTGAAACTTTCGAAACTGATTAGAAATAATTGGTACATTAATAAAGCTAAATCAAAGGTGATTATGTATCAAAAGATGAAATTTTATAATATGAATAATTGCAATTGTATTAAATTTATTTTTAAAAAAAACTACTACTTTTATGTAAATGAAATTTTTAAGTTGAACTATTTCTTCTACAATATATTGCATTTTCTCATTAGCTAAACTATTTGAAAGTACTTGTACAGAGTCGATTTAATTAATTTTCCATTTTAATTTAAATAAAACACTTAATTTTTTATGAACCATGACAATTTGACACTATAATTGAAGAAGGTTAATTGCCACTTAATTGAGTTCTTTGGAATGTATTTAAAGTTTCACTCTTATTACAATAGTTACGAGTTTATCTTTGAAATTTTCTTTTCCGTATATAATAACATATCATCTTTGAATATTTTCTAATTAAAATATATTAAATGAGTTCTCTTTAATTACAATAAAAAAAGGGTCCTATTTGATTAAAATTTGAATTTTTCTTTGGTTTTAATTAAAGTTTTTTCTTTATGTTTCGTTACAGCAATTCACACAACCTGCTGTGATAGAGCAAATGGCGTATGTGCTCATCGTCTGTGGAGCGATAATGTTTATTTTGAGCTTCTTGGGATACTGTGGAGCTATTCGTGAAAGTACCTGCTTATTAACAACGGTAAGCGAATAATAGACTAAATCGGCTTGGTTTTTTTTCTTCTTATTAACACGTAGGAGTATTTTGCAAGAAAATGAAAATTCTATTATTCAAAAAGCGTAATCTGACAGAAAAGTGAAAAATGGACAATTTTCTTACACTCGTAAACGAAAAATTGCATTAATTCCTTTGTCGGATGCTCTAATATTATAAGAAAAATTGAAAGAATCAACTATGATGATGTAATTGGTCTGTAAGATTAAGTGTCTTGGATTATTACGAAAGCAAAAAATTTATTGCCCTATAAGACGTTGAGGGCATTTTTCAAATTGAGTTTTGTTGCTTCTGTATATTTGTGAAAATATTTTATTTTTAGTTCGAGGAAAGTATAAAATTTATTAAACTGAACTGTTGATGTTTTAATTGAATGGAAAGATTATCTGTATACCAAAAGAAAGGGAAAATTGTTAAAAAGTTTATTATAAAGCTTCGGTTAAATTTTATCGATAAATTAAATATTCCGATTGAAAGCATTTTGTTAATACTGAAAACTTGAAAGCAATTGATAATATCAAACTAAGAATTACAGTTTTAATTCTGGAGGATTTTCTATTTTTCTTTAGAAAATAAGGCAGACAATTTTTTACTTTTGGGGAAAATCACTATTTCAATTTAATAACTATTTTTACAACGAATAATTATATTTTTAAAACATAAATATTAGATGATAAATATCCCAAATAGAATCCTATTTTTAAATTTCGCGCCTCCGATTGTTTAGCAAACGTCACATTTTACATTTACAATACGTCAATTAGGACCTCTATACAAAACAACAACTTATTATTATTGTTAAAAATTAACAATAATTATTTTTGCTGACGAGCCATCTTTCCGATCTTTAATCAACAAATTTAAGGAAACCCATTCGGTGATGCCGATATAAAAAAACCAATTTTGTCAAGAGTATCGCCGAGGTGGAGGCAAGTGCTGCTGAAAAATAGAAAACTTTAATTGAGCATCGTTTTCAGCAAAAAATCTCTCTGCGTTTCATAATAAGTTTGAGACTTTCATCTTCACACTTACGGGATTCAAAAATTAAAGCTTACTGGTCATTCGCAACGTCGATAGTCCATCTGTTGGTTCTTTAAGTAGTACAAACAATACATTATGAGTTTTTAAGTCATAAAGACCATTTAATCTTTAGTGATAAAATCATCTTTGATCTTGACCGATTTGTTAAAAATCAAAATTCATTTGGAGGTAGAAAAATTCATGAAATATAAACGAATCCTCAGAAAATTTCTACTGGATGCAGTTTTTTATGTTATCGGGCTCCAATAAGACAGCATATGTGCTTACATTTTCTAAATTACGTCTACTTTGCGTGTTGTCCTTTGGAGATACCTAAGCCTAGTGGTCTTACTTTACAATTTTTTGACTGGCAAGAGTGGTTATGTTTCCCAATGCCTAAACATTATACTGCGACTCCAGCTAGTCGACTTAAAAAATACTATAACAACCTGGGGTAACATCAGATGTTGGAGCCCTTTTTATCAGTTTCCCTCTTTTTTTCTTGTTCATCTTCTTCATCATCTTCATCTTCATCTTCTTCATCATCTTCAGCTTCTTCACTTTCTTCATTATTTTCATATTCTTCATCTTCTTCATCTCCTTAATCTCCTTAATCTTCTTCATCTTCTTCATATTCTTCATCATCTTCATCTTCTTCACCTTCTTCATTATTTTCATATTCTTCATCTTCTTCATCTCCTTAATCTTCTTCATCTTCTTCATCTTCTTCATCTCCTTCATCTTCTTCATCATCTTCATCTCCTTCACCTTCTTCATCATCTTCATCTTCTTCATCTTCGTCATCATCTTCAGCTCCTCCATAATCTTCATCTTCTTCATTATCTTCATCTACTTCATCTTCTTCATCTTCTTCATCATCTGCATCTGTTCATCTTCTTCATCTCCTTCATCTTCTTCATCTTCTTCATCTTCTTCATCTCTTCATCTTCTTCATCTCCTTTATCTTCTTCATCTTCTTCATCTTCTTCATGTTCTTTATTTTCTTCATCTCCTTCATCTTCTTCATCTTCGTCTATATACTACGAAAACTAAAACTCCGGAATGTGGTTCCAAACGATTTTTTGTCACCAATGGGCTGCGACCTCGATTAAACACAGTTTCAGAAGCAATGGCTTTACTCTCAGAGAAATTTGAAAGCGTTTAATCTCAATTTCAAAGCGTCGGATGCCATTTGACTGATCGGATGTTACGATCTAAATAACTGCGGACTTGTTCTTTGTGTGGAAAAATCTCAAAATCTATGCCAACCTCAAAATTGAAATCCGGTCCTTATTGGTCAATTTAATCATACTCTTTACAAACATTTTATTGATAATGTCGTCAAAAGAAAAGGGATCCTGCAGTCATAGTAATTTGACCGACATAATTTGAAATCGCACTAGATCTACTTAAATATGAAAAATAAATGATAATACAAATTTTTATGTATTGCAAAACAATCTTCAAAAATTATACAAGATTTATTTAAAAATTTCTTCTTGTGCATTAAATAAATATTATTCCAAAATAAAATAAAATTCAAACGATTTTAACATAAAATTTATAATTTCCAAATGTAGTAAGTTAGTAGTGGCTTTTATATTCTTGTAGAAAAAACGCAACTTAGCCAATTTTCTTGATCACAAAATTTAAATTTTACACTGAATTGCATAAAAAGTGCCAATTAAAATTAAAATAAAATGTTGCTAATTACATAAGCAACAAAATATGTTGAAAACTAAAAATCATGTACAAATCACAACCAGTTACGATTTCGATTCATTCGAAAGGTGTTACTACTAACAATAAAAATCAAAATATTGTTCTCGGTTTCAATAAAAATATTGGCAAATTTTAAATAGAATACTACTAAAATAAATAATGATTTGAATCGACCCCATAGCGATTCACTTGACCAATTCGGCCCCATAGCAACTTGATTTCTGATAGCTTTTGAAAGTCAGCAATCAACAGATTACATAATCCTTGAGAAACAATTTTCACATCCACACAAAATTGCCTTTATGAGCGGAACTAAATTCACTGTTTCCCTGTAACTACATAACAACATCAATATTACATTGGTTGTGTTTTTTTTTCTGTTTTAAATTCTTACAGTCAGTCCTAAATGCATGGTGCATTTTTATATAAAAGTTTCTTCTCCGAAACCAAGAAATCCGTAATATTGCAATTTGTTGATCGACGAGTACGATCTCTCTTTGCAATTCGTTCGTCTTCGATTATAAAATTACATCTTGTTGGACGGCTTTTGATCTCCAATCTCCAACAGAGACAATGCCTTAACTAAAATTTTGCACCTGCTAATATTTTAGCGAATTTCTCAAAAATTTCATCTTCCCATTAAAATCTCTTCCACCAGCCAATTTAACAGTAGCATCTGTAGCTTCATCTACGAGTACACAGCATTGAGAAATTACAAGCAATTTATAAGATGTGCCCCTAGTTCCTAAGTTAATTGCTGATGGACCCCCACATTATTCCTAATCGATAAGTATTGAGCGGTGATTTTCATATTTTCCATAAATTTAAACACTTACTGCCGGGGTTTCTGAAAAGGTTACACTGCTACTCTAAGTACGGTAGTATTATATAATGGATCATCGCACGAAATGTTCAGTTTTTTGCTAAAGATTTTTTCCGATAAGATTTCGATGAACTTTCTCTCTCAGAAAGTATTTATCTGTGATTAAAGTTTTTTTGAACTCTCTGCATTTCATATTTTTCCCGACTTTTACGATAATTTAGTAAGTAAAAAGGTTATCCCATGGCGTATAAATATTATTTGAATAATAGTAATAATAATACCGATAATTTTCCAAATAATTTAACGAATTGAAATATGTTTCAATCCAGGAGACCGTAATAGCGAAAACAAATTGAGAATCAAATTAGTGTTAATATTTTTCGGGGCGCTGTCAAAAATAGAGTCAGGGAAAAAAATATGAGTTTTCAATATCGATGAGTTTAAAGAAAAAATTATAATTAATTTGCTTAATTATTTAAATGACCATTCTTGATTTTTCCTTATGATTAAGTCCAGATTTTTTATAATTCTCTAAAACCTTAAATGGTATTTACTTTCGCTGCAATTTTATTTTTGACAATATTTTGACGCCTTTTTATTATTTTTAGAGTACAATAATCAGGGAAATTATGAAATTTATGATATTCTTGCTTATCTACAATTTAATATTATTTGCTATAAAAAGAATATCCTCTTCCACGTTAAATTAAATAGAAAGTATAATTATTTTAAGTGCAAATAGGTTCTGAAAACAGCTGCCCAATATTTTGTCCATGACTGTATCCCTTATTTAAAAGATCAATAATTATCAATATCATGATTTTATTCTCAAGAAAAAACTGCTAACTTTTAACTTTAATGATTTAATTCCATTTATACTTCTAATACTCTTACTTATTTATATAGTTTAATTAAAACCTTACATTTTCACTATAAAAATACAGAAATTCTTTTATAAATTACTAAAATTAATTATTTATTCAAAGATAAATTTTAATCTCTTTAACATCTTCAATGTTACAACGCTCTAATTTATAAGATATTTGATATAATTTTTAAATAAATAAAAATAATTAAAAAAAAATGTAAAAATTCATATAACAAATACTATGAACAAAATTTTTAAATTATTATTTTGAATTAATTGATAAATAATAGAATAACTTTTTTAATGAATTATAAATTTTTCAACAACCTTGATCAACATTTTTTAATACTTGACTCCCTAAAAATAAAGGATAATAAATAATTCCTTAATACAAACAAATAAAGTTATTAACTTTAAATAATTAGATAAACAAATTATATAAGGAATTGGAAAAATTAATCAATTTAATATACTCCCACCAATAACTGTTATAAATAATAACGCTATCATTCCCTTTAATATAATTCAACCTTTTGAATTATATTAAAGGGAATGATAGGGTTAAAGAAAAAGCTGAAATATTTGCTAAACATTTGGTAAATACTTTTGCTCCACATGAAGCCCTCGAAAATTAACACTACTATTCTGAGCCTTCCAAATAAAAAAGCTCCTGGTTATGATCTAATAACAGCTCCTATTCTGAAGCACATTTCCCGAAAAGCTTTAGTTTTAATACATACATTTTTAATAGTATCCTGCGCACAACCTATTTTCCTTTACTAGATATTTGAAAAACTCCTATTAAAACGACTCTAGCTAATCCTAGTTAATGGAAAAATTATTCCTAATCATCAATTTGGCTTCCGAACTGACCACTCGACTATCCAGCAATGCCATCGCATTGTTGATCACATTGCATCCTCTCTTGATACTACCCGGAAATATATCCCATTCTAGCCGGAGTATAATATACCTATGACATCCCATCTGATCCTAATACTATCATTGCTACTTATGCAGACGATAAGGCCTAACTTGCCTTCCATACAAATCCTGACATAGCTTCCAACAATTTACAATTCCATATCCACAACCTTCAATCCTAGTTTAAGAGATGGAGAGTGATGATAAATGAACAGAAGAATGCTCACATTACTTTCATACTTTGTTAAGGAAAACCTACCTCTTTATACCTTAATACAAACATGATTCCACAATATAATAAAGTACGGTATTTGAGACTTTACCTGGACAAAAGATTAACATAGAACGCTCATACTAGACTAAAAAACCGTAAAGCCACTAGACGTTACCTACAACTTCCTAGACTACTGGACAACCGCTCGAAACTAACAATAAAAAGTAAACTTCTAATCTACAATATAATTATAAAACCTATTTGGACATATGAAATTGAACTTTGTGGTTCAACGAAACGTTCCAATTCCTATCGCGTCCAGGTCTTACAATCCAAGATCTGACCATTCCGAAATATGCCCTATCAGAAGTGGTGTTCCTCAAGGCAGTTTTCTTGGTCCAATCCTACATAATATTTATACCTTTGACATCCCAACTAATATCAAAATCGCTTCCAGAAAACTACAATCCCATATCAAAAATCTACAAGACTGGTTGACGAGGTGGAGAATAAAGGTAAACGAGCAGAAGAGTGTACATATTATTTTTCCCCTTTGCAAAGATCCCCCCCTTCCAGTATACCTTTAAAGCGACATTATTCCATCAAAAGACAAAGTAACATACACTACTTGGGACTAAACCTAGACAAACAACTTACTTGGAACACCCATGCGACGTCAAAAAGACTTGAACTTAATGGACATTACCGACTACTGGACCTGTCGCATCCAATCCGTTAAATCCAAAATCCTGCGAAAAATCGTTGACGCCCCGTTCTATGTTCTGTGACTTAAATGTTCCCTTCGTTCATGATTTGTGCGTCTCCCGTTAAAAAAAGTTTCATTCTCGACTATTCCTATCATTATAATCCTCTCATTAAAAATCTTTCTTCTGTTACCCTCCCTATTTACACTCGTCGGCGTTTGAAAACAAATTGGCCACGAGATTTCTTCAAATGTTTAAATCTCGTTAGGTAGAGAAACACCGATGGGTGTTTACTCTCTCATATTCCTGTCCTGTCATTGAAGTGTCTTTGTCATAAAATCTACTTGTTACAATGTATATGTATTTGTATCTTCAACTAAACAAATATAAAAAAAATTTTAAAAAATTCCTTAACGTCAGTTTGTTGGTTAGCTGTCCAGTATTCTAAGTAGTTATCGATGGTGTCTGTTAAGCTCAAGTATTGTTCATTTCGTGTGAGCGTTTCTAGTAAGCCGTTTGCCTAGGTTAGTGATGGCAAACCGTTTTGTCGTATGGGTTAAAGTTATATTAATTATTTTTGTAAAATTTGATGGTGGATCATAATTAAAATTGAATATATTCGCTCTTATTTGCTTTTGAAAGTAATTTAAATTGGAAGAAGGTATTCGCTTTTGATAATAATCTATATTGTTATACAAATGAAAACTATTAAATAATTAAAAGAGAACCATTTGTAAAGCTGTTTGCCTTTTATAAGTTCTCTTACACCATAGCGATTACTCAAATTTTTTTAATAACTAATCAAAATTATAATTATTGGAAAATATAAACACAATTTTTTTTATATTTTTCATTCCAATTTCTGGTGTATTTATTAATTTTTATTTTTTTACATCGTATACTCGTTTTTCTAAATAATACTAATATCATGAAGTCAAGGGTGTAAGTACCCTGTTTATAGGATTCATTATTTTCGGAATATATAGGCACATTCGAACCATTAATTTTCCTTATATTTTCACTTTGAATTAATTGTTTCAAAAATTTCTTGTATATGATTTGTGCTACTTTTATTAAGATAATCATTTTTGGATTTTTTTTATATCGGTCTGTGACCAGCGAGTCTCATAGGTTTGCCAGCACTGGTCTAGATAAAGCTCCATGTGGCGTACTTTATTTTTTGGTGGAAATATTTCCATTAAGATAAATCGGTATGGTTAGTTTTTCGACAGACAGTGAACCGAACAAAAACACTCTTCTTCTTATCTTTGATATGGTATTACACACTTTTGAAAGTCATAAGGATATTAGAGTCGATATAAGAATAGAAGTATCGTTCACATTAGTAGATGGTCTACGAAATAGAACTTAAATTTCTTGAATTTTAAATGAAACAAACATTTTGCATGAAAATTCTATCATTTTTTATTGAAATATGTTATGGAGACTTGACAATATCGGACAAATTACTACCACGACTACTTTTACATACGTCGATCCCATATTTTTTATCACATTTTTGCATAACTGTGGCTCTATGTGTATTTTACGAATAACTCGGTAGATATTGATTTTCAGGTCTTGTATTGTGTGTGGACTGGTCCAAGAAACCTTATCTTTCACATAGCTCAACCAAAAGAAATCCAAGGACATTGCCTCTTGTCGAAAACATACGTCCGTTGATTGTTTCTTGGGTAGTGTGGCACATAGCGCCGTTCTGTTGAAACCGCAAGTCGTCAACATCCATGTCATCATAAAGAGGCCATAATAATTGCGTTACCATGTCCGTGTAGTAATAGTACCCGTATCGTCCGCTTAGGTAGAGAAGTTGTAGTTGTAGGATTACTTGGAAAGACAAAGGTATAAATATTGTATAGAAGTGGACCAAGTATACTGCCTTGATCTATACCAGCTATGATAGCGGTTATTTCAGAATATTCAGTATTAACTGCTCTTTCGAAATATGACAAATTCAATATTTAAAAAAAATGTATTTTGGAAAATAATATTTTATAAGCTTTTACGAACTAAATGTTAATTTTTTGCTCATATTAAATTAATTTATATAACACCTTCTTGAGTGATAAGAAATATTTTACAGAATTTCTTATCTTTGATCAATCTTATCTTCACTTTAATTTCAGCTATAAAAATTTTAATTTAATGAGTACCAATTGCAAAGAATTTGAAACAAAAAATATTTCAATTACCAAATGGCCTCATGTGTACAACAAAAAACCCCTGGCACATTTTAAAAAAAACCTTACATGAACACGAAAAAAAAACCAGAATATTGTTTTGATTAAAAAAAAATATTTATTTTTTCAGCTAAATAAAATTGAAGGTTTTTTCGCATATTAAATTTAAAAAAAAATGCTATTTTAACTTTAATGTGAATTTTTTAATTTCAAATATCAGAAACTTTTTACTATAACATTTTTTACATTAAATAACATTCCATTCAGGGAAAGCTTTTTCCTGGATCTAAAATCTGTAATATTTCGTGAAAGTTTTTCATATACTACAATATTATTTGAAAATATTTGTTAAAATAAAAAAAAACTCATCAACGTGTGTATGCAGTTTTGAATCTTGTAAAAAATTTTAATATTTGATCCTCAGAAAATAGTTGTTGGTACAATTTTATGGAATTTTCTTGACTAAAATAAATTAAAGAAAAAATTTAATTTATGACATTTTTATTACTATATAACGCATGGCGTTATTAATTTTAAGTACTACATATAATGAATACCTAAGGAAGAATTTTTAGACGTACACCTAGTACTTTCTTCAGTTTCACTGCAGATATTTTTATGTGCTTAAAGAGTACTTACAGTCACAGCACGTGCTCACAGCTAAACAATGACATAAATTACTGAAAGTCGTTGGATAATATCTCTTCAATGATGACACAAAATAACTAATAAAATAGTAAATTGAACTGTTGAAATAGTTTCTGATATTAGTAGTGCCAGTAAAGAGAAAATAAAATTTATTTGAAGCAAAAGTTCCATCTAAAGGTGCATATATACATATTTCTACTTTTTATGGATATTTTATGGATAAGTTTCTTTATGGAAATAAGTTTAATTGCAGAAACATAATAGTATAATTATTTACATCCGATTAAAATTTGTTTGAAAGCATAGTATAAATTCCTGAAAGAATTATTGCTAATATGCAAGCTATTTTTGAAAAAATCAGAAATTTAAAAACTTTTACTGCAGGATACTTTGCTATATTATTCAAATTTTTCTAAACAATTTTATTAGCAAATAATATGCTATATTATTCAAATTTTTCTAAACAATTTTCTATTTAATGTAAATATTTTTAATATTCGAGATGGTTCTTTGGTAAATCGTTATGGGAATTTTTATAATTAAGCAAATATTTTTTATATATTGACGCCAGCCTTGTAACGTAAACCCCCATCAACAATATTTCTTGTAACATATTATTTATGTGCATGACTTTTAGGTGACACTACAACATACTAAAATGCCAATATTTTTTTTTTATCTGCAACTACATGCATCATGAAGTGTTAGTAAGCACCCATCGACATTTCTCCAACTAACGTAAGTTAGATTCCTCTAGAAAATCTCTAGGCCGTTGTCTGTTAAGTTTCCGATGAGTGTTCCCGGGAGGGCAATATACGAAAATTCTCTCACAAGTGGATTATGATAATAGGATGAACGGGAGTGAAATTTTTGATAGCGAGAAATGCACAGGCTCTGAACAAAGGGAATATTTAGATCACGATGTATAAGGTGTAGTAAAAAGAAATCCATTATTTTTGCATTAAATTGAAGGTTTTATTTAGCATAGATAGAATGATACGATTTAGGTCAAATATGCACCGTTTTGTTCGATAACTTGTTGCCATTTTGGAGGGAATTTCATAATGCCTCTCTCATAGAAACCCTCGTCCCTATTGGCAAAAAACTGGGACAGTCGATTTTCACAATCTTCTCTTGAGGCGAATTTTTCACCTGCAAAATCATTCGTCATAGACAGGAAGAGGTGGTAATCACTTGGTGTCAGGTCCGGACTATAAGGTGGATGCAGAAGAACATCCCAACCAAGGTCCCGGAACTTCTGGCAGTCACTATCGATGTATGCGGCCTGGCGTTGTCCTGATGGAACACCATTCCCCTCCTATTGGCCAAAGCTGGCCGCTTCTGGGCGATTGCTTCTTTCAGACGGTCCAATTGTTAACAGTATAGGTCCGAATTAAGAGTTCGGCCGTAGGGGAGCAGCTCATAGTAGATGATTCCCTGCCAGTCCCACCAAACACACAGCAAAACCTTCCTGGCTGTCAATCCTGGCTTGACTACCGTTTGCGCCGGGTGACCGCGATTTGACCACGACCGTTGTCGCTTGACGTTGTCGTAAGTGACCCACTTTTCATCACCAGTAACCATCCGCTTCAGAAATGGATCGATATTGTTGCGATTCAGCAGAGATTCGCAGATGGAAATTCGGTCCATGAGGTTTTTTTGCGATAACTCGTGTGGCACCTATACATCGAGCTTCTTTTTGTATCCAGCCTTATTTAAGTTGTTCCAAACGGTTTTTTGTGCAATGTTTAGCTCCTGGGCAATCGAAACAGTGCTTACGTGACGGTCGGACTCGATGATTTCCATTATTTTATCGACATTTTCGACAATTGGCCTTCCAGAGCGTGGTGCATCTTTGACATCAAAATTACCGGAACGAAATCGACGAAACGAAAATTGCGCGTGATTGACTGTTACAGTATCAGGACCATAAACACTATTCACATTTTCAGCTGCCTGGCTTGCGTTTTCGCCTTTATCGAAGAAAAACTGTAAAATATGGCGTAATTTTCGCTTTGTTGGTGTCCATCTTTGACGCGTCTTAAAAAAATACTGAGTCAAGTAATCACAAAACTGAATGAGAAACTTTTTTAGTACGAAATTTTATCTTTCTAACGCCATCTAGTGGAACCCGAACGCACTTTTAAAACGGGAGATACAGACTCCTAAAGTCATCTATTGGCAAAATAATGGATTACTTTTTACTACACCTTTTATTACGTTGTTACGAACATAAAAAAGGGCATCAACAATTTTTCGCAGGATTTTGGATTCAACGGATTGGATGCGACAGGAATTGGAAACCTTGGTAGAACCCCATAGTTGAATATCGTACGTCCAGATCGGTCTTTAAAATCCGGTTTTAAATTAAAAGTTTGTTTTTTTGTGTCAGTTTTGATCGGTTGTCCAGTAGTCTAAGAAGTAGTCGGTAATGCCCATTAAGTTCAAGTCTTTTTGACGTTATATGAGCGTTCCAAGTAAGTCGTTGGTCTAGGTTTAGTAGCAAGTAGCGTACTTTGTCTTTTGATGGAATAATGTCGCCATTAAGGTATACTGGGAATGGGGGAATCTTTACAAAGGGGGAAGGTAACCTGTATACCCTTCTGCTCATTTACTTTTACTCTCCACTTCGTCAACCAGTCTCGAAGATTTTTAATATGGGATTGTAATTTTCTGGAAGCTATTTTGATATTGGAGTAGGATCCAAAAATAGCGGTGTCGTCAGCAAAGGTAGAGGTTATAATTTTGGGATTAGTTGGGATGTCAAAGATATAAATATTATATAGAATTGGACCATGAATACTACTTTGAGGAGCACCACCTCTGATAGGGAATATTTCGGAATTGTCAGTATTAACTATTACTTGGAAATGACGTTGGAAGAGATATGATTTTAAAATAAGGAAGTATGTAGAGGGAAGGAAGATCTTGAGTTTCTAGAGTAGTCCAGGGTGCCCACACTCGATCAAAGGCATACGATATATCTAGGAACATGCCTGGACAGTACTCTTTTCGCTCAAAACACGATGACATTTTTGAGTTGTGAAGTGTTCTGATCGGAAACCGAATTGGTGATCGGTAATATTTTTTGCATCTTCAACGATAGCGTAAAGGCGTTTTAAGAGTGGTTTTTCAAAGATTTCTCCAAGAATTGGTAACAAACTGATAGATCTATACGAGGATGGGGAATTTACTGGTTTTGTTGGTTTGGGTAGCATTTTAAAAATTGAAAATTTTCAAAGTAAGGTAAAATAGGTAATACGAAAAATACTGTTGAATATGTAGGTGATAAATACGAGAGCTTTCTTGGAGATTTATTTGAGGATTGGAGCTATTATTAAATACATTTTATAAAAATTATAAAATTTTAATGAATACATTTTCAATTTTTAAAACAATTTAAAAGCCTATCGAAAAGTACGGTACTGAGCTTTGGAGTTTTACTAGACATGCCAATTACTCTCGCATCAAAATACCTTCAATCCAAAATCCTTCCCTCTTCTATGTTCGTAATAAAGTTATTCATCGTGTCTTAAATGCTCTCTTTGTTCATGATTTGTGCGTTTCTCGTTATAAAAAGTTTCATTTTTGAATAAATTCCCTCTACAATCCTTTTATTAAAAAAAATTTCCTTTATTACCCTGCTTATTTACAATTGTCTGCATTTAAAGATAAATTCACCAAAAGATCTCTTGAAACCTTAAAATATCTCGTTAGGTAGAGAAACGCCAATGGGTGGTTACTCGCACTTGTTTTTCTCCCTGTCATGATTGTATCTTTGTCATCAAAAAATCAGTACGAATCCAGCTAGTGGCTGGATATCCGAAGTGCTACTTAGTTGTCGCTAAATGGCTTAAGTTGTCATCAGTACAAACTTTACTAAAAATGACTTTGAATATAATATCGGCTATTTCGAACTTTCACCAAAACTGTTATTTCAAATTAACTAAAAACTATTTAAACTAGTTTTATCTAATAACACCTATAAAAAACTATTAGCCATAGTAACATGTGGACAACATTTAACCACACCTTAATTTGATTGTTCAATTTACATGATCATGTTTTGTTTGTTAAACACAATTTTTTCAATAAACTAGACATGACCAGAAGCATCGTGAGTAACAAATGCATTTAATATACTTTATTTTATAGTTTACTAGTTGTATATAAATATGCATCGAAATAGTGCCTTAAGCATGCCTATGAGGTCTTAATTGCTTATCAACTGAAATAAAATTAATTTACTGTTAACTTATCCTACCTGCATAAATTTTGATTTCAAGTTTTCAAGTGTCCATGTCAGTATCTTAATTTCAATTCAGGTGGAAAAATCGATTTTCTTATGTGGTAGGCAACACATCAGTATGCCAAATTGATTGGAATCGTTTCGTTAATGAATATCAAAAGTGGCTCTTGTCGAAATTAAACATTCAAAGTGCTTGCTTTTGTTGATTTTGTGGCACCTGTTCCACGTAAACACAAACATCTGAAAATATTCGAATACATCTTGGGGAATGAAAAAAAGAGGCCAACAAATGAAAAAAAAAAACAGAAAACAACAGTTTAAAAAAAATTGAAGAGTGAATAAAATATTAAATAAAAGTGAAATTGCATACAGAATTAAGTAGGGCAATCTGTCAGTTCGTCAATAGTTTTAGATTTTCTTGAAAGCCATTCACAGTTTTGCATTCATAATTCAGATACAATGGGTGTCTGAATTAAAGCACTATTTAGTGCAAGTGCTCTATGAATATTTACATGGAAACTTTTCAAGATGTTGTTTTCATAAAAGTGAAGCACGCTTTTTGTCAATTATTTTTTTTACACTTACTTATTCAGTATTAATACAATTTTGAAAACCGAAAGAAACGAAAACTGCATGGGAAATATTAAATATGCAAGTTTATGATTCAGATAATCTGTGAGACTTTATTTTGGAAAATACGAAATTTTGTATTTGTCGCAGAATTTTTAAAAAAAATTTTCTTATAACGATGATTTAAATTAAATTTTAATAAAGGGCTAATCAGATATCTTTGGGTTGAAATTAAAACGTATTGTTTGGGTGTTTTTCTATCTAATATTTGATTTTATTTGGACCCTTATTTTTAGGCATTATATATGGAATAGCTTGGCTCCGTTTGGTAACGTGAATACTAAATATCCGATTTACTATAATTTCATCATTGATGATGCGCTATGTTAGTCATCAGATCTTTAACCGTTTTTGATTTGCGTGCATACACTAATAATTTCACGTCATCTCATAAAAAATAGTTGAGGGGTTTTAAATAACATAATTTCGGAGGATCTGTTTTGTCTCTGAATCTGAATATCCAAATCTAATGAATTTAGTCTATTACAAACCAAATGCCAGTCAGATCCAATCCCTTTCATTGGGGATTCATTCTTAATGAAAACAAGAACTCATTAGTTTCCCAATCAAAAATACGAACTGAACAGTTGCTTTTTAAAAAATTACATTGAGATCTCATAAATCTTTTATGGATTTTCATTCATTCAAATCCGATAATTTTTCTTGTTTACGAAAGTTTGACGAATTCATATATGGTATATAACAATTCATCCTGATAAAAGTCAAATCTTCACTAATCAATATCTCAGATGCTCTCGTTAAAAGAAAAAACAATGATTACAATCAGCTGTTAACAATACTTGGTCAGCACTAACTTCTCAGTTTCCAGTGACCACTGTTCGGGACCTTCATTATCATGTTAAGTCCGATTCTTTAGATGCGCTCGATAGATATACTGCAAATGACTGCGCTTCTAATAAATAATCATATGTGACTTTACCACCAAAATCCTGACTTTAACCGTAGTCTGGAATCTCATCCCAGAAAATGAATGGCATTCAGTTGCCTCCGTAGGCTTCTACATTCCCAATTCTCGGCTCCTGTATTGATTTCTGTCTCGGCTAATCCCTCCACTGCTGTTTTGAGTCCTGTCTTGACTCCTGCTTTGACTCTTGGTTTGACTCATGCCTTGATAACTGACTCGACTGCTGTCTTGACTTCTGTCTTGACTCCTGCCTTGACTCTTGTCTCGACTCCTGTCTCGGCTCTTATCTTGAATCCTGTCTTTACTCCTGTATTGTCTCCTGTTTTGACTCCTGCCTTGACTCCTGTCTTAACTCGTGTCTCGACTCCTCTTTCAACTTCTATCTTGACTCCTGTTTTGAATTATGTTTTGACTCCTATTTTGACCCATATTTTGACTCCTTTCTTGACTCGTGCCTCGACTACTGCCTAACTCATGCCTTGACTCCCATCCCAACTCCTGTCTTTACTCCTGTATTGTCTCCTGTTTTGACTCCTGCTTGACTCCTGTCTTAACTCGTGTCTCGACTCCTCTTTCAACTTCTATCTTGACTCCTGTTTTGAATTATGTTTTGACTCCTATTTTGACCCATATTTTGACTCCTTTCTTGACTCGTGTCTCGACTACTGCCTAACTCATGCCTTGACTCCCATCCCAACTCCTGTCTTTACTCCTATATTGTCTCCTGTTTTGACTCCTGCCTTGACTCCTGTCTTAACTCGTGTCTCGACTCCTCTTTCAACTCCTATCTTGACTCCTGTTTTGAATTATGTTTTGACTCCTATTTTGACCCATATTTTGACTCCTTTCTTGACTCGTGCTTCGACTACTGCCTAACTCATGCCTTAACTCCCATCCCAACTCATGCCTTTACTCCTGTATTGTCTCCTGTTTTGACTCCTGCTTGACTCCTGTCTTAACTCGTGTCTCGACTCCTCTTTCAACTCCTATCTTGACTCCTGTTTTGAATTATGTTTTGACTCCTATTTTGACCCATATTTTGACTCCTTTCGTGACTCGTGCCTCGACTACTGCCTAACTCATGCCTTGACTCCCATCCCAACTCCTGTCTTTACTCCTGTATTGTCTCCTGTTTTGACTCCTGCTTGACTCCTGTCTTAACTCGTGTCTCGACTCCTCTTTCAACTTCTATCTTGACTCCTGTTTTGAATTATGTTTTGACTCCTATTTTGACCCATATTTTGACTCCTTTCTTGACTCGTGTCTCGACTACTGCCTAACTCATGCCTTGACTCCCATCCCAACTCCTGTCTTTACTCCTATATTGTCTCCTGTTTTGACTCCTGCCTTGACTCCTGTCTTAACTCGTGTCTCGACTCCTCTTTCAACTCCTATCTTGACTCCTGTTTTGAATTATGTTTTGACTCCTATTTTGACCCATATTTTGACTCCTTTCTTGACTCGTGCTTCGACTACTGCCTAACTCATGCCTTAACTCCCATCCCAACTCATGCCTTTACTCCTGTATTGTCTCCTGTTTTGACTCCTGCCTTGACTCCTGTCTTAACTCGTGTCTCGACTCCTCTTTCAACTCCTATCTTGACTCCTGTTTTGAATTATGTTTTGACTTCTATTTTGACCCATGTTTTGACTCCTGTCTTGACTCGTGCCTCGACTACTGCCTAACTCATGCCTTGACTCCCGTCCCAACTACCTAGACTCCTGTCTCGACTCCTCTTTCGACTCCTATCTTGAATACTGTTTTTTTTCTAATTCTAATCTGTATAAAATAAAAAAAAACATTTAATAAAATTTATTCGAACAATTTTTTTGACATATTTCACAAAAGTTAAACATAAGCAGTGCATATCTTTAAATTTAATATATGTAACATCTCCTCATGGAATAAATTTTCTTCTTTGGGTCATAAGTATTTATAAGAATTGAAAATTCATATTCAAAATCTAATTTTTTACATTAATTATAAATTATAAAAAATGAAAATTATCCTGTTATTATTTTTGTTTATAATTAGCTAAATTTTCAAAGTTAATATTGCAATTTTACAACTCAAAAAACATATATTTTTAGCTACTTTCAAAGAAAAATATTATTTATTTACTAAATTTCAATTTCCATCTTTTCATTTAATATCGAAGAAACTGACCTGATAAGAAATAAAATTCTGGGCTTGGAGTGGGCTTGGAAATAGAACTTTAATATATTATAGAAGCCATGAATTGTGCTAACCATAAACGTAGTATTCGCAAAATGGAATTTTTTCCGTTCAGGTTAGCAATAATAGGGCATAGGTACGAAATCAGAATTGAAAGGAATAACATTTTTGGGTGAGGTTATAATTCAAGAGAAACAGACAAAATAGACAACCATTAAATAATTGCATTAATATGGGGCGAACGAACTTAAAAAGGTGAGAGTTAAAGGTTAATTAACATTTTATGGTATGCCATTTATAGGGTTTGAGGTTTGGTTTTAGTAATTTTTTCCGACGTTCTTGGTTTTTTACCCCTCAGTAATTTTTCCGACGTGCTCGAAATTATTTATTACATATAATATTGAATTTTGACCAAAAAAAAAAGTTTATAAGAATTAATATTATTATTATTGTTTTTTTCTTCGTTGTTGTCAAATTGTAACTTTTGACAATTTTTGCCAACTTGAATTTCATATAATGTGGCAGAGAGTACTGAGAACAGGAAATTTCATAATACTATGCGTGTAGAAATAAAATATTTTTCGCTTTTTATTATGTAGTAAATATTTAATAATTATCAATTTCGACATTTATGTATGGTTTAAGTTTTTTCTGTTTTTTTTCGGTTTTGGAATTTTTTCTTATATTGAATAAGTTTGCATTAAAAAAAATGAGTACCTTAAAATTAAAATAAATTGACGAATAGAAAATTGAACCAAGTATTGCAAGTTATTAACGAAGATTTGAATTGCGTAAGATGGGAGATAGGAGAAAGGGACTGTTAGCACGGCATAGTGTAATGTGCCAAACTGGTCATGTGGAAATATAAACCTGAAAGAGAAATTTTCAATAATCGTGCTGTTTTTCCTGATCTGGTAATTGTCGATTTCAATTATATAACCAGGAAAGGAGTCAGAGCGCATTACAAGCACAATACTGACTACTTGACTCGATAACAGTCCTATTGCTGGCGCTTAACGATCTCTTCTGAATGTTAAACTGGGGGAAAGACTTTAAAAATTTCATTCAAATCACTGATCGTATAAAATTTAAAAAAAACACACACCATTTCTGCAAGTTGTTTTTGTTGTTGGAATAAACAGACAGTAATTAATGGTAATAGTGGTGAGTGGAAACAACGTTGCCACGCATCACTCGTTTAACACTTCCTCCACATTAAAAGAAAATGAGGATTAAGTATGGACAATTGAGTTAGTATTGTAGACTTCCAATATAGACTAAACTCCGAAGAAAGGAAATCACCCAGGTGTATCGCTAGCTGCTACTCTTCTCCGGTCATTAATTAACTTTAGCTGACTCACCTTAGGTCATCTTCTAGCTAGTCCGTCTATATTATGACAGTGGGAGAGCTTTACTTTACCTTTTTTAGATTTTCTATTTTTATTTAATTAATTCGACCATTAGTTACATACGAACAATATGTTGCATGATCTTTACTAAAAAATTTTTAGCCATATTATTTTTTGTGTTTGTTTTCAGTTTACTATCTGCGTTATTCAAATACGTTTTTATTAACTATAAATATACGTAATATATTCAATAAAGATATTTTTACGGTTATCGAATTCACATAGTTAAATTTTTATTCATTTTTAGGCTTTTTTCATCATTATTACAAAGAAGAAATATGTTTAAAAAAGAAATTGTTTATTTTATCTAATTGAAATTATTACTTTTACTATTTTTAAAAGTTATATTTTTCTTTGTTGCTATTTGAAAAGTATTTATTTTTATGAATATAAAAGTAAAAGTGAACTGGAAAATATAGTAACTTCCAAAAATATTTATAAGTGAAAACCAACTGAATCTCGGTAGTTTAAAATATTTTATGTCAAAAAAAAACAAACAGTAATTAATATTTATATAAATTTACTTCTTATTAAATTAACATTTATTTGTTAGCAAAATTTAAAATATTGGGTTGTCGGAAAAGTAATTTCTTACTTTTTTAGTTATCACTATTAAGCTTTATTAACTATTGTTTCTATGGAAAACAGTTTTGAATAGGAAAATATTTTATAGAAATTAAGAAAAATATTTTCAATACCATATTACGATGGTATTACGGAGATAACTACCTTTAAATAGTAGGAATAAAACAAAAAAATTATGAAATTATGAAAATTAGCAAGAAAATTATATAAAACTAGGACAGATAGCCTTTCTTGAATATATTGGTTTGTTCGAAAAGTAATTTCGTTTTTTTTAGCAGAGGGCTTAATTGTATTTTGTCACAACCAACTTCACACTTAAGCCGCATAATCATACACATATTTTGACACTTGACATAGCAAGGCTTGCTGGATTGATTCTGTACAGTAGTTTTTGGTTGATACCCTTTTAAATATGGAATTTGAAAAAGAGCATTTTCGGCATATTTTACTTTTTTACTACAGAAAAGATAAAAATGCTGTTCAAGCAAGAAAAAAATTATCCGATGTGTATGGAGAAGATGTGTTAAGAGAGCGCCTGTGCCAAAACTGGTTTGCAAAATTTTGATCCGACAATTTTGATCTCGAAGATGCACCACGTTCTAAAAGGCCAGTTGAAGCTGATGAAGACACAATAAAAGCATTAATTGATGCAATCCGGCGAATAACAACTCGTATTTTGGACGACCGTTCATAATCATTTGAAACCGCTAGGTATAATCTCAAAGCTCGACATATGGGTTCCTCATCTTTTTACGGAAAAAATTTGTGTCATCGCATTGACGTTTGTGATTTGTTTTTCAAACGTCAAGAAAATGATCCATTTTTTAAACGTTTCATCACTGGGGACGAGAAATAGGTTGTCTACAACAATGTTAAGTGCAGTTCCTGGATTAGAAAAGATGAACCGAATCGAAAGCCAATATTCATCAAAAAAAGGTTATGCTATCTGTTTGGTGGGATTTCAAAGGAATTGCCTATTTTGAGCTTATACCGAGCAACACAACGATTAATTCTGAAGTGTACTGTCATTAGTTGGACAAATTGAATAATTCATTTAAAGAAAGAAGGCCAGAATTGGTCAATAGGAAAGGTATAGTGTTCCAACAGGATAATGCGAAACAACATACTAGTTTGACCACTCGGCAAAAGCTTTTAGAGCTTGGATGAGATATACTGCCATACCTACCGTACTCTCCAGACCTAGCACCTTCCGATTATCATTTGTTCCAGTCTCTACAAAATTTTTTAGATGGTAAAACGTTTAATTCAAATGAGGAGATGAAAAATCACTTGGATCAGTTTTTTGCAAGCATAGAACAAAAATTTTATGAACGCGGAATTATTCTACTGTCAGAAAGATGGCAAAGGGTATTGGATCAGACTGAACAATATTTAATTGAGTAAAATATTAATTCATTATAAGAAAATCGTCTTTCATTTTTATAAAAAAAGAACGAAGTTACTTCCCGGACAACCCAATACTATTTGAACTTTTGTTTCTCTTCAAGATTCTATTTCTGTTGTAAATTTACCAAAATAACTTAACTATGGGCTTATAGACTATAATTGAAAAATAATTAATTACTGTGATATTTATTTCCAATTTTTTAATTTTTTAAAGTTTTATATTGTATAATTTACTATCCCTTGGTGAGTTTTTCCATCATCCAATAGTGAAAAAAAATTAAACAATCACACGGTAACTTAATGAGTTCTGGGTAAAAATCAAATATTTTTGCTTTGTATTTTCATCTTATTATTAGAAACAATTTGTAGATAAAACTCTGTTTTATCTACAGACAGTCTTGAATTCTGGTTAAAAAAAAATAGCATATAAAGTCCAGTGTAGTATTCTTTGTCCATATCCTAAAGTAGAACGCTTCATTACTTTTCGGATAGGATTCTTTCCATCTTTGACCTTCTGGACCCAACAATCTCCTCTTCAAGTATATTATTCTATTTATTAAAAAATCTCAATTATGTGTATAGAGTTCAATTGTAAACAAACAATAACGATCATGTTTAGTCTGAACTTTCACGAACTCATTCGTCTAAAATTTGATTGTCATTTGGTCCATACGGGCTTGGCACATGTGCTACAGGCTCATATCTATTGTCTGTGGGACCTTTCTACAAACACACAAATAAATAAAAAAACTTCAAACTTTTTAAAGTCAAAATAATTATAGAAACAGGTAAAGAAATTATTACTTTTGCAGTGAAAAAAATATTTGTGATTCATTTAGTTAGACGATTTCATCTATATTACAATTCATCCTGATAAAAGCCAAACCTTCACTAATCAATGTCAAATGCTTAGTCAGCTATAACTTCTCAGTTTCCAGTGACCTCTGTTGGGGACCTTCATTATGGAGTTAAGTCCGATCCTTGAGATGTGCTCGAAAGATATACTCCAAATGACTGCGCTTCTAATAAACAATCATATGTGACTTTACCACTAACAGCCTCCAAAGCCTTCCTCATGCGGAATCTCATGCCAGTAAATGAATGGCATTCACCTGCCTCCGTAGGCTTCTACATTCCCTACTCTCGACTCCTGCCTTGATTCCTGTCTCAGCTACTGTCTCCACTGCTGTCTTGACCCCTGTCTTGACTCCTGCCTCGACTCCTATCTTGACTCCTATTTTGAATTATGTTTTGAGTCCTGACTCGATTCCTGTATTGACTCCCACCTTGACTCCTGTCTTAACTCCTGTCTTGACTCCTGTCTTGACTCTTGTCTTGACTCTTGTCTTAACTCTTGTCTCGACTCCCACCTAACTCATGCCTTGACTCCTGTCCAAATCCCTGTCTTGACTCCTGTCTCAACTTCAATCTCGACTGCTGCTTTGACTCCTTTTTTAAATCATGTGTTGGCTCCTGTTTTAACTCCTGTCTTGACTCCTCTTTCGCCTCCTGTCTCAACTACTATTTTTACTCCAAACTTGTCTCCTTCTTTTAGGTTAACTCTGGTTTCCACCTCTTCCTTCAGCCTGTCCTGTAAGTCTTTGAGAAACGCAACAAATTTCTGATGCTACTCCTCGAACGCCGAAAGTTGTGCCCCTAGATGATGGCTCTGTTCTTCTTGTCGGCGGCTCGGCTCTTTCTTTAAAACGAATAACTTATGTAATTCTGCGTCCAACTCGTCCAGCCGCGTTTACAGCAACTGTCTGATGACATTTTTGATAAACACTTTTATTTACACACACGGTACTCTATTTCACTTCTTACACCAAAATGTTACGATCCTCCGTAGCTTCGTTGAATAGATTAAATACAAGTCTATGTTCTATTATCATTCGAGTCTTCATGCTTTATATAAGTTAATTGCTCCAAGCTTGTTTTGCTACATATTTTTATTATTTGAAACTGAGCTGAATTTTGAATTACAAGTTTTTATACAATTGATTGAATTTCTCCTATTATTGTCATTTGTATTTATAAACAAGCCATTTACATCGTAACACTTAAATAAGATCAAAGAATGCACTCGCGTTTGTGACTCGTAAAGTAAAGTTTCGCGCAATAAAGCCAAAATTTGTTTTGTTTGTGTGGCTTGTGCTGCCATATTGGCACAATTATCTATGGTCCAAATTAAAATCTTAAAGTTAAAATTCACGGTAATTCACGGTAACGATCTCCGTTCGTAATTTTCAAAGAAACACGGACTAATGACACCTGTAGATCAAAATGCACACTATACAGTTCCATTTAAATGAATCACAAATATTTTTTTATCAGTGAAAAAATATTTGTGATTCATTTAAAATATTTACCGAATTAAGATAATTGGAAAAATAATTCATTATGGTTTTTTTTTAACATTTTCAAATCAAATCAACGGTCTACAAAATTATTAAGACTAGTAAAAATCAAATAATTTCAGTATCAAAACATTTTTTAAGTTAGTATTAATTTTCAGTAATTATTTCAGGTTTCCTTTCCTCCACATACTTTCTAACTTTAAACATTATTTCCAAGAAGCATTTAATACTGAATTCTCTGAAAACATCTCTACGTTCCACAAAACAGTATCTTTGGTATAATTTTATATAATATTCATACCAATGTCATCCCAACTAATCCCAAAACTAAAAGAGTTGATACTCCATAAATCTTGTTTGTTGTTTGTTCGTTTAGAATGGCTGTCGGCTATATTAGTCGGAAAACTTGGACTAAATTTAGCTTTGTTGTGATATCACAAAAAAACTAATAAGGGATATAGAAACGCAATGAAAGTGGTGATACATATTTAGTGTAGGGCCATACCTCTGTGGTATTCGAACCCACGACCTCTTGGATGGTCGACTGTGCTACCGGGCCGGAATCACCAATTGTGCATCCCATCCAAATATCTAAATATCTACAATTAATTTACAATCTACAATAATATCCAAAATCTCCAAGCCAGGCCTTTGCGGTGGAGAATAAAGGTAAATAAACAGAAGAGTCTTTATGTTACCTTCACTCTCTGTCGAAAACTATCCATTCCTGTATACCGTATGATAATTTTCTTCCACCAGAATAAAAAGTATATAACCTGGGACTATTCTTGTTTAAGTGATCACAAAAATCGTCTTGGTAAAAAATCTCTCCTTTGTTACCTTCCCCAAAAACACAATTGCCCCTTAAAGAGAAATTGGCCAAATTTTCTCTTAAAACGTTAAAACCTCTTGTTAAATAGGATGGCTCTTTACTCCCACTTCGTTTTTTATTCTTATTACAATTATTTTATAATTAGTTGGATAACTAATAAAATTTGACAAAAAAATTATTCATGGATGATAGAAAATAATATTTGACATTTTCCCTCTACTTACAGTATGGCATTCTGATGATATTGATTCTAGTCGCTGAGATTACCATTGGTGGTTTGGCTGCTGCCTACAAGGATCGGGTAAGTTAAAATAGCATTTTTATTGGATTATAAAAAAAAATAATTATATCTCATAAAAAGGCCAAAGTGGAGACAAAAACTTTCCTACAATCGACGATCACCAAATACTATTCAAGTGCGGAGCGTACCGATGCTGTAACTCTTATGTGGAATCATCTGATGGGCCAAATGCATTGCTGTGGTGTTGAAAACTATAATGACTTTGAGAAATCAGAAGCATGGAATAAATACAAGGGGAACCGTACAATACCAGAGGCATGCTGTATATTAAAGGACATAACACTTTTCAAACCAGAAGATACTTCATGCACGACAAGTCCTTCCGATTCCAACAGTCACTATCAAAAGGTATGATTTAAATCTTCCAATTATTTATCTATGGTAGTTCGGTAAAACGTAAATGTATTATTAATTATATTTTATTAAATTTTTAGGGATGCTACGATGCTGTTATCAACTGGATTCTTTCAAATCGAAATATTATCATTGGCGTTGGTATCGGTATTGCCATAATACAATTGCTCGCAATATTTTTAGCATTCTGCCTGTGTTCAGCCATTAATAAATACAACGGAATGCGACTGTAATTGGCTGGCTCCATACTTTTAGGAATTTTTCATACACAATATTTTTGTTTACATTTATTATTGTATTATTAATTTTATTTTCTTTACATTCTCTTCAAATCAAGCTCGAAAATATTAAGTTTTATAACTGAATTACTATAAAAAAATCAAATGGTTTAGTTAAAATAAAAGTAAAAATAATCAAGAATTTTAAAGTTTAAAAAAAAAATTAATTACTTAATTTCATTTTCGATTAAAAAAGCAATCAAAAATTCTCTCAAACAATTTGTATTTTCTATTATATACCTAAATATGTATAATTATAATGACATAAAATTAATGCGTACCTGTAGATTATATTTTTAATAATATTTTTCTTAAATGATAAACAGTCAATCTGGGTCCAAAAAATTCTCTTTTTCACAATCAATTTAACTGAAATAGCATCGAATAACGAATTTTACATTAGAATAAAAAATAAATTTCATTTTATGTACGAGAATTCATCAAAAATCCATAATAGATATATGGCAAAATTAAGATTGGTTGGATAGAAACTGTAAAACAGGCGAAAAAAAATCTACGTATACAAATAAAAATTTATGTATTAATATAAGAAATCAAAAAAAAAAAAACAAAAAAAATTAATAAATAAAAATATACAATATAAATAAATAAAAGAAATTTAAGGATAAATATATAATTAAATTTATAAGATATGAAAAAATATATTTGCATATTTTTAGTTGTAATATTTTTTATGAAAAATCATTAAATAAAATCTCTAGAATTAAATCTCTGTCAAATATTTTGTAAAAAATACAATGGAATCTTATACATTTTTATGTAGATAATTAAGTGTTATGTATTTAAAATGAAAGAAATACTATAAGTACATATGTTTTTTTGCTAAATAAAGATTTTTACTCGTCATTGTGTTTATCAATTTACCCTTCAGCAAAATGTGTATTATTCTGTTAGGATTATCAGATATGTTGGATCATATTTTATAAATAATGTGGGTAGAAAAAAGTCATATTTCAAAATCTACAAGAAAAATAATAAATCCATAGTCAGTCATTTTAAAATATTCCTCAATAGAGTTTTTTTTAAATATTTTTCTGAATCCGGCCAAGTTTTTAATAAAAAATATTTTTTTCAATTTGCTTCTGAATTGTTATAAAAAATATTCTTAGATAAAGAGTTTTTGAATATTCTTCACAATCAAGGTCAAGTTTTTAATAAAAAATATTTTTTTTAATTTACTGCCTACCAGTCCTGCTGACTTGTTATTAAAAATTGTTCTTAAATATACCAGCTGCATAAGCTTAAATCCGCTGTTTTTAGTCAAAAAAAAACCAGAGGATTTAAGCTTATACAGCTGGTATATTTGCCCTCGCTAGCTACACATTTTTCCCATCTCTCGGACAATTTGTGGATACCACGCCAAAAAAATTCTTTCTCTTTCGAGGCAAACCACTTATCAAGCCATTTTCGGACGTCTTGGTAAGAACCGAAGTGCTGCTGAGCGAGCGCGTGGCCCATCGACGAAAACAGGTGGTCGGAAGGGGCCAGGTCTGGTGAATAAGCGGGGTGGGGTAGCACCACCCAGTTGAGGGTCTCCAAGTAGTTTCGGACCATTTTTGACGTGTGCGATGGTGCGTTGTCGTGGAGGAAAATCAGCTTGTCAAGGCTTTGTTGACAATCCGACCTTTTTACACGCAGAACTCGCTGCAATTTAATCAGTTGTTGGTGGTAGCGGTGGGCATTGACAGTTTCACCAGGTTTCAAGGTCTCATAGTAGACAATACCCTGCTGATCCCACCAAACGCACAGCATTGTCTTCCGTCCGAAGCAATTTGGTGTTGGAGAAGATGTTGATGGTTGACCGGGATCAACCCACGATTTCTTGCGTTTAGGATTCTCGAAATATATCCACTTTTCATCGCCTATCACAATCATATGCAGGAAAGACTTTCTTTTTGTCACTCCATCTGTCTATTGTTCAATTCATGCGGCACCCATTTTCCAATCTTTTCAATCTTACCCATGGCACGCAGACGCATGGAAATAGCTGGTTGAGTAACACCCAATTGCTCCACGAGCATTTTTTACGATTGGGTATCGTCTTCGCCCAAAAGGGCCTGCAATTGATGGTTCTCAAACTTCCTAGGCCGATTTTCACGCTTCTTGTCCTACAAGTCAAAATTGCCGTCTTTGAACCGACGAAACCAATCTTGGCACGTTGTTTCCGATAAAGAACTGTCACTATAGGCATCCATAAGCATTCGATACGATTCGGCAGTCGATTTCTTCAAATTGAAGCAGAAACGCTTCCCCGCATATGTTCTCTGATTTGGTAATCTTGTTTAGTTTTGTACCAGAAAAAGAGCATACGCTTCCCGCACATGCTCTTTTTCTGGCACAAAACTAGATAAGATTACCAAAGCAAAAATGTATGTTGTTGTACGAAATTGCTGATAATGTGCTCTGATTAATGTTGACAGATGTCAATTTCATAAAAAAAAAGTATGGCGTGCCCATTGTAGGTTGATATGCACACTCACGCCATCTACCATATGACCAAACAGCGGATTTAAGCCTTTACACCCGGAAGTTTTTTTAAATATTCTTCAGAATCAAGGCCAAGTTTTAAATAAAAATTATGTTTTTCATGATGCTTCCTACCAGTCCTGTTGATCTGTTTTCAAAAATATTCTGAAATATAATTTTTTTTAAATATTTTTGAGAATCAAGGCCACATTTTTAATAAAATATAGTTTTTTCAATTCGCTTTCCCACATTTTAAATAAATACCATTTAACCCAGAATTACCTTTTTAATCGGACTGCTTCTCCACAGAATTTAATAAGACTTTTTCCTCGAAATGACAACCGAACAATATCATTAGGCAAGCTGGCAATGCCAACCTACACGTAATATGAAGTCACCATATGGCCTCATGGACGTGGTGCTACAGAATGTCCTCTGCCTCTTCTCTCGGACACCTTACAACAAAAACACAAATTACGGAGCTTATAAGCAACACTTTATATTTATTTACAATTAAATGCTACACAAATTATGCAGCTTCTTCTCCAATCGTTATTCCGACTACAACTCAGACTAAAACTAAAAAAACAAAACTCTCTCTCGCAAGCATTGCTCGTGTTCATACTCTTTAGAACCGGTTTTCTGGATTCTTTTCGAAAACGCCACAGCCATGCTTCTTTGTAACAAATCTTCTCGAATACACCCGAGCCATGCTACGTTGTAACAATAGATTTGTCTAAAACTTAAGAATAATATACACGATTGTCGATAGCAGCTTTTTAAGTTTATAGTAGAAAACAGTAACAAAAGCAGTTACGTTATATTTTTTCTATAATTTAAAAAGTTTTTGTGGCTCTTTTATATTTAGAAAAAAGGATAATCAATGTAATTTTTAATCAGTAAACTTTTCAAATACAAATTTTTACACAAATATAACTTTTCGAATGAATAGGACAGTCACCAATCTAATTATTTGCTATAAAATATTTATCAAGAAATAAGCTTAAACTAGCGACAAGAAAAGCTTAAAAAGTTTGTCTATAATCAGTTATATGAGCTTTTAAAGTTTAAGTTCTCGAAATTGCCCGAAAAGCACTTTGTAAAAAAAAAACTTCAACCGATTTTTTTTTTATAAAATTTTTGACACATTCGTACTCAATTTTATATTTGATTAATTGTGAAATAAAATGAATAATTTCAAATTGCAAAAACTGAATTATGTTTATTTATTTAATTTGATTGTTAAAAAGCGTTCTTCATATAAATGGACGACGCACCATCAGATTGTTTTAGTTTTGCACCGCAAGAGTTTTTGGTTGCCATAACCGTTCATAAAGCACGAAATCTTTGCTTACTCAATGAGGATACTTACGTTAAGATAAGTTTGGATAAGAAACGTAAAAAGTCGAATATTTTTCAAAATTCCGAAAATCCATATTTTAATGAAGTAAATTCTTGTATTATTCAATTTCTGGTGATCAATTAAATTTTATTTTATTTATAATTTTTTCCCCAAAAGTATTTTGTATTCGAATTGAATTGTACGCTATTGGAATTGCTGAGATTAACGATAATTTTAGAAGTTTTCAAAAAGTCATATTGTAAGAGAGATCGTTGTCTTGGACAGTTGTTCATTGATTTAACATCAATTTGGAATCAACCTGGACATTTGTATTCAAAAAAATGGGGCAAACTAGAAACACCTATTAAAGAGACTGATAAGATCGATAGAGGATATATTCTTGTAGATTTATCGATTTCCTGTAAAAATGAAATTCCACCACCATTTCCAATTGATGCTCATGACTATGAAGATATGGAAAAGTAAGTTTAAACATACCATATTCTTGTGAAAAATAAAAACAATTGTATGTTTTTCGATACGTTTTAATTTTGTTCTTTTGGATGAATTTTTATTAATGAGCTAAGAAATATATAATAAAAATTTATTTAGACTTATTAAATCCTGTAAAAATAAAAATTGGAAATGAAAGTAGATGCGAGAATAAAAGCAAAATTGTATGATTTTTGCAATCGTTAAATTTTAATATTTTTGATGAATTTCAATTGTACGTAAATGCAATAAGACCAAATAATCTCCGCAAAGATACTAAAAATAAGATTCTAAACGTATTCTTGTAAATAAATTTAAAAAAAATCATTGTTAAATTTTAATACTTTGGACGAATTTTATTTATATGTGTAAATGCAAATGGGTTGTTTATAAATTTCTTAGAAAGATATTGAAAAGTATATAAAAAAAAGAGTGAATAATTAATAAAAAACAATAATTCTGAATGAATTTTTATTAATAAGCTAAGTAAGATATTTGAAAAATTTATTTTTAATTCTAAAAATACCTTTTATAAATTGTAATTAAAAAATTAAATAATATTAATTTAACGTTATAAAAATATTTTTAAAGTTTGACTTTATATTTAACATTAATTATGTATTTTCCAATACATTATTTTTTTTTTATTAGCAATTTTTTACAGCCGGAAAATGAAGATAATCAGATTCACAATGTCATCTACACTATAAATATTTTTAAAGGAATATTTTTTAAGAGAACGGACTATATAATTCAAGTATCCTTTGCGGAAAACAATGTATAATTAATAATTTATAATTAATTTTTTTAAAGTATAGCATGCCTCCATTTAAGGGCAAAACAAGGCTTTCAAAGAATACAGCATTTCCCGAATGGAATGAACAAATTAACTTCAGCTGGTCTTATCCATCACTTTGTAACACTTTCGTCCTTCAAGTAATGGCAAATGACCTATTCCATTGGAGATGTGTGTGCGACTATGAAATACATTTTGATGAGATAACAATACCCGGTAAGGAAAAATTGTCATTTCTTTTTAATTGATAATATTAATTAGAAAACTGTTTTTTTTTTCTTAAATATTTTAAGAGGTTTTATTATAATATGAAAAAAATTATTTACAATATTTACTTTCGGTTTTTTTTAATAATAAACTAAAGGTAATTTTCCAACTTTGGGCCCAACATATTTGCACTTTTACAATTCCCAACCACCCTACGATTATAAGGGTCGTTTACTGATATCTATTGAATCTCAACGTATTGAGGAAGAGATAAGTCCAATCCTTCAACCTGAAATTTTTTCGAAAAATATCAATTCTCTTAACGAAAAAGATTATTGGCATTTAGAACAATTTTCTGTATGTTGCTTAATATGGCAAGGTGATTTTCTACATGGAAGTTCAAGTAACGTTAAATTTAATGTCAGATGCGGAGGTAATATAAATTTAACTTTAATTTAATTTAAGAATAAAAAGCTCAATATTATTGTATTTTGTAAGAGATCTCATCGAATGTAGTTGAATGTTTTGCCCAGACCTATGGAATTTCGAAACTGAAGTATTTTAACGAAGAGCAACCACAACGAATTCTACTTTTAAGCGGTTATTTTCCAGATATTCGACTAAAATTCGAGCCGGATCATTATTTATCAGAATTCTGTAAAATAATAGTAAGATTTTTCTTATTTTCAAAATTATCTAAATACGTTTCAAATTTAATTTACTATTTCACTTAAAGTTTCTATAATTTATAAAATATATTTTCTGTTTGAAAAGAAACAATAAATTCTTTTTTTTTTATTACTATTTACAGAAAACACATTTAAAAGCTTATCAACTTTTTGAGTTGAAAAATAGTTTCAATTATAAATTGCATACCAAATGCCTTCAAGTTCTGCTTCTGCACTTCATCAACAATCTTTCAGATCATAAAATTAAATTATTATATCATGGTTTTAAGGAGCAAACAGATTGGGATAGAAATAGGGAAAAGTTCCTATTTCAATTCGTTGTAATTTTCATATTAAATTTCGAAAATTATTTACTTCTAAAGTTTTTTTTTTTTTGGTTCCATGAAAGGAAACTACTTTAGACGAATTTACCAAATATCGATCTATATTAGGAGGAGCTAAGTCAGAAACTGATAAAAGATTAAATATATTTCGTGTGTATAGAAATCTATTAAAAAAAGTTCAAGAAATAGATCAGCTCATAGTGAAAAGGATTCAAGACATATGGCCAAATATTTATATTAATCTTTGGGACCGACACGGGATTGTAGCCTATTGTAAACTTGATGCGGAACAATATTTTTTCTCTCAAAGATTAGAAGGCTTAGGTCGACATTGTGGATTTAGACAAAATTTCATTTTTAAGGTACTTTGTACATATTTATATATGGGTAAATAAGCTAAAATATATTTTTGACTATAGCCATCATCGTGTTTGCATACTTGCAAAAATTGTGGTTGTATTTATGGGAAAGTTGATGGTTGGATATGGATTGGTCTTGAATCAGAACGGAAGATGCACTGTTCTCGAACGGATGGTTGGTTTCAAAGTGAACCACTTTACTATAAAATTTCGAATGAAACTCTTTTCACATGTAATATTTATATACACCAAGCAAAGATTCGTCCTGGCAGTGATAAGACTGGCCTGTGCGATGCGAAAATTCGTGTCATATTCTATGATTTAATTCATGAAACTGAATGTATTGAACAAACATTATCTCCAATTTGGAATGAAAAAATCACCTTCGAAAATATCAAATTGCCGGGCTCCTGTGAATCTTATATAGCCAATCCTCCATACATTTCCTTAGAGTTATACGATGTTGACCCAAAAAATACAAACGATTACTTAGGATGTGGTCTTATACAGCCGTCGATTTTGTCACTTGTGAATGCTGAGAAGACAAGTAATATTAACAATAAAGATGCTACTCGAAGTGATTTTTTGGCAAGTACAGATAATTTGAATGTAGAGATGGCAAATGACAAAAATCAGGCAAAGAATAAAATTTCTTCAAAAAATAAATTCGAATCAAATTTCAATAAGAAAGATTTAGAAAATTTGAAAAACATATTTCCGCCACCATTGAAATGGATTCCAATATCAACTGAAGGATCGGTTTTAGCTGAAATTCTCATGTCTGCTGAAATGATCGAAAAAGATCCTAATACGTCCATTTTCGAGGAGGGATCTATTAAAATTGTACCAAGTCTGCCGATGCAAATACGGCCTACAATGAGAAAATTCAAGTAACTAAACGCTTGATAATGTTGATAAGAATTGAAATAATTTCGGAAAATTTTCTAGACTTGATGTAATTTTTGCAGGATTAAGGAATGGACGCACATTTCCTTACAGTACCTTGGGTAGATATAAAATTGCTCTAATGTTTGGTGATCTATTTCTTCAGAGTGGAATGTCCGAATCGAAATTAGGCCAAAGCATTAATTTTTCCGATGTCTATGCTACTGGATATGTGGTATGCTTTAAAAGGTAGCATAAATTAGAGTTTATAATTTTAATATTTTATTTCAGAATTTACCAGAGCAGCTTGAGTATTGGCCATCTATTATATTTAAGCACATTGATGTTTTAAAGAGAAAAGATGGCAAGACTATCGGAGCAGCTGTACTATCAAAACCTGATATGTATTTTGTTAAAACTAATGAAAATTGTGAACGAAATGCCGACACAACAATTGATTTTGGAAATAATAATAGCGGAGGTAGTATATAATCTTGTATTTGTAATATTCGAAGGTGAAAAGTGTCCCAGATTGATTGACGGACTTTAAATCTTACAGTTGGAAGCTGTAGGTCTTCTATAAATATCAAATATGATATTACCAATTAGTCAATACAGCACGTTAAGCAACAGAATAACTCATGATTATTATTAAAATTTACTAAATAAAATAGTACACTTTTAATGGGGTCAGTTGAGAATACCACCAGAGTGGGAGCAGGTATTTCCGTAAACAGAAAAATATCGATTCGGTATTGTTCTCAACAATTTAATATTTCAAGTTCTTTGCAACTTTAAACAAAGTTTTTTGCAACTTCTAAATATCTTTTTTGTCAGTGTTTAAGTGGGCCATCATTAATATGTTATTTAAAGATGCTTTATTCAGAACAAATTTTGCATATATATTGTGTTTTTAAAATACATTTTCCGCAGATTTTTTTATTATATTCAGTACAGATGCCCTTACTTCTATTTCTCCTGCATGACACTTGAACTTGACAATTCAACCATTTTTCAAGATTCTGCATATTAGATAAAGGTGTAAAAGTATTTTCGGCGTCATGGTCATAGATGCCGCTTAGTTCTTCAGCCAATTGCAAAAGAAATTATTTTCTTGAGATTTTTACTTGAGCGACGTCTTTATATAAACCCCAAGCATTGATTGCTGCTAAATCTAAGATTTTATAGAATACGTTAAGGGGCCATCTGCGAGAGCCTGCTTTGGTACTATATTTTCACGCCATTTTATCAAGTATATCAACTTCATGCTTAGTGTTATTATAAAATGTTAGTTTCCGGGACATGTTTTTTTTTTAATTTTGCGCTCAATAGTAGAACTTTTTTATTGGGCTTACTTTTATAAATAGTAAGAGTACAGTCCTTCGTTTTATAAAGTTGTGTAAAAAACCGTGTCATGTTGTCCTTCTTGGCTTTTGCAATTTTAGGCAATTCTTTTCTATTTGCTCGTATGTTCCAACCAATGAAGTGTTTTACACGCGTAACCTTTTTGCAAGTGATATGCTTGTAAAAAATTGTCTGTGGTAATATTTCGTCCACAACCTAAATATGGATCAATGATTTAATATACAACAAACTCGCTCAAGGAAATATATATTTGATCCGCGGGCTTCATTCTTGCCCAAATAGGAAAAACCATTTAGAAGATACTTACTTCTAATATCCGCAGCTAACCAGAATTTAATGCCAAATTTATCTGGTTTATTCGGCATGTATTAAGTAAATGGGCACCTGGCTTTAGATGAGAACAATTGCTCATCGACTGTTATGTTATCCCTAGATTTATAACAAGCCTAGCTATTCTCAATAAATTTTTCCCATACTCTTGAAATCAAGGTAAATTTGTCGGTTTTGCAATCGTTCACTTCGTTCATTTTTCTTATCAAAATGTATAAATCGAAGTATTTCGCTGAACTTATCTCTACACATTGTTCGAGAAAAAATGGAGGTCCCGACTTCTTAGACCATAAATAAGAATACTTCAAATTTCTTGTCTCATAAGCTCCTCTAGCAAACAAAATTACTACAAACGCCCATAATTGCGATTTTGTTACTGGCCAGTCTTTTTTCAAAACTTTACGAGCTTCGAGTTCAGTACATAATTTTATATATTCCATTATACTTTCGTCGATTATCAAATTAAAAACACTCTGCAGTACCAATTATAATATTTCTTTTGGCATAGGAAGTTCGCTCTGAGACGTCTTTGAATTTGGTATGACCGGAAAACCTACCAATATTTCTACTAGCTTTTATTCTTTCCCATAATGTCCCTTCAGCAGCTTTTTGTGTTAAAATTTCTTCATTTGCAGATCTATCTGCAGTGTCTAATTCACTTTCGGTTTCAAAACTTGGAATATATCGTACGCTCTTTTTGCCATGAGTTATATAATTGATCACTATCACTTGAATCACTTTCAGATAGAATAAAAGCTCTTCTTTTTCTAGGAGCTGTATTATGAAGATTTTAATCTTTACTGCTCGAAAATTCAATCCTACTAGCTTGATTCTTCATTTCATCCTCATTTTCATATAGTTCCACATCGGATGCATCAGATTCCATGTCTTTTCTTATTTGGGTCAGTTTTTTTTCCCAATTTAAGATCTCTTCGATTCTTTACTATAATAACAACCCTAATCTAGAACTAAAATATTTATTTACATTTATGTAAATACATCTTATAAATAAATTCTGAAATTACCTTAGTACGCAACAATCCTTAAAAAAAAAATTAATTTTATTATTTTTTGTGTTACAAAAAATGCACTTTTCTCTCCGGTGTCACAAATTGACAAAAAAATTGTATGTACAAGAAATAAGTTACATGTGCGTAAAACGAGTAACTTTAAAAACATTTGATGAGTCAATTTGACTCAAATCCGTTAAAATAGGTAAAGTACATATGGATTTTTGGAACTAACGAGTGTAGAGGAGAAGAAATTAGTATTTGTATATATTTTATAAATCTATTAAAAACCAACATATGTTTTTAAAAAAAATATTTTATATGTAGGTATAGCAATAAAATTGTGAATGAGTCAAATTGACTCGGTTCGGCAATCTAGTGTTAAAAACCAATTTCCAATCACAAAATAATTACTTTAATAATAAAAACTTATTTTAAATATTATATTTAAATATGGAAAAATTAAAATTCCGCATTTAATCTGGGGCATTCCTTACAATAATTATGGCAGAGAATAAATTATATAAAGAAGAAGAAAAAACAAATTTTAATGTTAGGTGATACAAATGATGAGACGCAACCTTTAATTGGACAATCAAAAACTTCTCCTTTTAAAAATATAGTAAATATGAAAAGATTTTTTGGAAATTTTTTCTATGGTCAACGTAAAGAGAATGAAATTAAAATGGTCAGTTATAAATTAGAGGAAGAGGCGGAATACAATTGGTGGACAAAATTCTATAACTCCTTTGATACAGTAAGTCACTTTTATATTGTGTTAAAAAAAAAATTTCGTAGTATTTTTTAAAATTTATGACGGTTAAAAAAGAGAATTAAATGGAAATTTAAAAATTTAGTATTGAACATCTAATCCAATCCTTTAATTTAGTTTTTTACTCAAATGGTTTATAAAATTTAAGATAAATCCAATCTGGGTTATGTGACCAAAATTTTTTTAGCTTCAAAATATTTGAAGTCGTCTTTTTGAGCGCCCATTAAAAAAGTATATTTTTCATAGGAAATAATTCTATTGTATTAAATAGCACTGCTTCAACCTCCCTTATCAAATACAATTACAAATTTTTTCATTTGATTTAAGAGAAAATTATTAAACTAACATAATAAGATACTTGTATCTACATAAGTTAAGTATCCTTTCAAACGAACTAGACACTCAAGATATTATACCAGAAAGTATAGTTATACTTATTTAATGGGTGGGTTATCTATTGATTTTTTATAACAATACATTATGTATAAAAAATAATATCATTCATATAACCACCATGGTTCGTTTTGAAGGCTCGCATCTTAACGTCGTAAAACTTTGTATGACTTTTCTTTAGTAAAGTGGATTTATTGCCTCAATTTTTCATCGAACGTTATTTTTTATTAATTGAATTGTTTTTTATTGCTTGACTCAAATAGTCATAAAGCAAAAATTCTAACGATGTTAAATAGCATGAACTTGGTGACCAATTCGTGGGATTATTCTCTCACCGAATCTAGTGCACAACAAACCAATGTATTAACGTGTTATGTACCTTATAACAGCATCTTGTTGAAATCAAATCTTTTTCATATTCCATTAATTTAAATTCGGCCACAAAAAGTTCGTTAACATGTCACGATAAAATCTTTTGCGCAAAAAATGACCCAATAATTCCACCAGCCCTTAAACCGCATCAAACAGTAACTTTTCAAGATTGCATTAGTTTTCCGTAAATTACATTAGGGTTTTTTGCACTCAGATTCGTTAAATTTGTTTCTAACGTAGCCAGCGATATGAAAGTAAATTTTGCGAAATGTCATTTTTACAGAACGCCCGTTGTCGAAGTAAGTTTGTATGATTAAAATACGTTGTTGTGTTGTCAATGATTCCATGGGCTATCCTATATGGTACAATTTAAAGAAAAAATAGTTAAAGTCTAAATAAAAAAAATCGTTTTTTAATTTAATACTTGGCCTTAAATCCGTCATTTTTATTAACTCCAGCACAATATAAAAGTAGGGAGTCTCCTACTCACATAATTCCTGACAACGCCTTAGAGTAATTGAATCCTAACTAAGCATAATTAGGTTGCACATCTGCTGTATATTCATTTACATTGAATTGTATACTGAATTTTTAATAACTGCCCACACATTTTCTTTGAGCTAAAGTCTAGAGACTAGTGGCCATTCCATGACTTTAGAGATGGTCCCGATATTTTTTGCCAATCCTAATAGTGATATTCTCTCTTCTCTCGAACTGCGTCTGTCTTATGATCGGCAAGGCTAAGATCAGATGGCAGAAGCCAGCTTCAAACTGAAGTAACAGTTTTATAACAGATATGTTCTACTTCTTGCACGCATTTGGCCACTCTGGAATATGGAACCTGAGAATACCATCATACATTACATTCCGCAATAGAGAGCCCGGAACCGGGCCCTGAGGGACCTCTCTCGTGATTCTGTATGATCTCTTCCGACAGCTCGTCCTATACAACAGAATTCTACTTCTTAGGTAGTCTTCTATCGTCCTGATAATGTACTCCGAAATAACAAGTGAGCCTAGGGTGTCAAGAATACGATCCCATCTCGCCGAGTCGATGACATTCTTCACATCAAGAGTTATAATGGCGCAATACTTCATGGAGCCCCTTTTCCACGTTTTGGCCGCGATAGCTTTACGCGCTGTTCCAACAACCAAATCAATAGCACCCAAGGTAGAGCGTGCCCTCGTAAAGTCAAATTGAAATGTAATAATCCCCTCTGTCCCTCGGTGAACTCCTCCAATCAATGCATAAACTGCATTCAAGAATTTTACCAGCCGTATCCAAAAGACAAATTGGGCTGTATGACGAAGGGTCCCCTAGTGTCCACCTTCTCTTTGGTAGTAGCATCAGACGTTTCCTCTTCCAAATTTGTGGAAAATTTCCCTCATTAATAAACTTTCAAAAATAAACTCGGACGCGCTGCGATAGCCGCTTTAAATGCAACAGGGGGTATGGCATCGGACCCAAATGCTTTTTTATCACCGATTTTCCTGCATGCCCGAAGGAGTTCGTCCTGGGTAATTCATTGAACCTGAACGCTGCCATGCCTCGAGCAATATTTCCATATAGTTACAGGTTGCTGAGAGAACAATTGCGTGCCTATTCTGTCCAGCAGCCAAGGGCAGATCGGAACTGTAAGGAACAACCCCTCAGTCTCGTCGTAACTGGCTGATATGGCCTACCCCATGGGTTGTTGACAACTTCGGCGCATAGTTCTCTCCAGTATCGGCTTTTTTACACTGTGCAGATATTGAAAGATATTGAAGCTTACGTTGGCACAATCTTTGAATCCATTATTTTCATTAAATGTAGCACAACATGGAAGCAAGGAGTCTACTGCACACATAATTAAGTTGCACATCTTAATTAGGCTTAATTAGGTTGTATATACATCTGCTGTATATTCATTGGCTTTGAATTGTATACTGGATTTTTAATATCTGCCCAGAAGTTTTCTTTGAGCTGAAGTCCAGAGATAAGTGGCCATTCCATAACTTGAAAAGTTTTATGTCATTATCTTTGTAGGAAATTTACTAAATAAATATCTCCCTTTTTCCATAAGGTGGCATTGTATTTTACAGGATATTTATAAAAACTAAAGGATACTCACATATTAATTTTAGTATCACCTAGTTTCAGGGTTTTGATAGCGTATTATGGCTTAAATGCCTGATAACCGGATCTCTTAGCAAAGGTCCTACGTCTTAGACTTACAAATAGTACAATATGTCCAAAAAAATACTACGCACATTTCTAGGACTTCTTTCTTATACTTGTTCTTATTAATTTTTCTATTAATTAAGATCATATTTCTTTTACGGTTTTGTTAAAATAATAAATTCTTAACAAATATCACATTTGCAAATTATTCCACAAACTATGGAAGAATTGCTGTACAACTTTAATTTGACTTCAGTTTGGTTAGCTATTATTCTGTCAGTTGATATTTGACAATCGCATATAGGAAACCGAAAATTCACATGCCCAATAATCCGCATTTAGGGTACTAAAATGTCATGTGTCATTTAACAATAATCTATGTATCCAAAACCTTAGATTATAGAAGAACTGGATAGGCCTCTACACAAAAATTATGGCACAATTTTGTTAGCAATACATTCGTAGAACGCACACACATGCAAAATAACAGAAACGGCGTAAATCATTGGGGGCCAATTTTAAAGCTCAGTATGCGATTGAAGCGGTTTGTTTTTTCATATGTGATATCATTTATGCGTAAACAAACGGATTTTTTAATATTGCGGGCTTTATTGTTTGATGGAATTAGCTTTGGAAATTTGCAATAAAACACAGTATTCTATTTTAAAATATTATTTATTTATTTATTATATTTTCATTTTATTTATTAAAACAGAATTACAAAGTTGAAGAGCATATAGAAATATAAATTGCAAGTTTTAATGTTAAATTTTATTTTAATGTTACACAAGCATAAGTAGATACCAAAATCTTCATTATAATATACAATGTGTATTTGTTAACTGAAATGGTAGTTAAATAATTAATAACTAATATTCTAAAAAAAATGAAAATAAATGCAATATTATTTAATAAATGCATTACAAAATGGTCTAATAGAGCAAGCGAAATAACAAATGCAAACAAATTTATTTATATAATAAGCCTGCCGAATGTACCTTATTTATTTTGACATAATAAAAACAGCAAATGGAAAATAGACTGAAAAATTCGTTCCCTTAAATTTTCTTATACACACTTTACGTACACCGGCACTGAACTATTTTCTGGTAAACATTGAACTGTCAACATCACATTTGTTTACAATTATTAAATGACGAACTTTTCAGTTTTTAACCACTTTTTGGACAAAACATATCACTAAAAGCTATTTAGGCACATCACAAACTCAATTTTTGTTAATTTCTGTAGTAAAAATGAAGATGTCAACTAAACGAAAGAAAGAAATTCTCTGCTTCTTCATTCCGTTGAATTACCAGAAAATTTTTACAAAACACTTCATTTTCTGAAATAAAAACTTCGTATTAAATATTATCAACAATATAACTATTTATATAAATACTTACAATTTCGCAAATATTTCTAAATAGATGAAAACTCCTTTTTCAATTGCACTTTCCGATGTGCTACAATAACAACTTGAAAAATGACAAGACAACCTAAGAATTTCGGTATGTTACCACTTTCATAGAGAATGGTGTGTTTTAAAACTCTCCAAAAGTCTACAAAATTGAGGCGTTTTATATTTGATTGATATATTTACAAAATAAATAATAAACCTAATATAGAATTCCATTTCATATCGAAAGATTGTACAAAAAATGAAAATTGCCTATCGTTGTGTTTAAATTGTATTTTTGTTTCCAATAAGTGAATTAAAAAGAATATAAATTAAGCTTTTGCAATTCAATAAATTCCTATTACGAAAACTAGATGGCAATGGGTGTCATGTCTACATAAAAAAATCTACACAAAAATATATAAGAAGTACGATTACTCGCCGCTTCTGCAATAATTATGCCATAAAATTGTGTACACATATACGGAAATCTGACGTACGGGTCTATCCAAGTATTCTTTAATCTAAGTCCAAAACGAGTCAACATTTGGCGCGGGTTTTGGACCAACAGAGTCATCGGACCATACTTTTTGAAAATAGCTCTTACGATGAACGATGATTGTTATTGTGATATGATAATAAATCTTTTTAAAGTCTGGACTTGGACCTTACATGGTTTTAACAGGACGGTACGAGAAACAACGACTCTTTTACGAACGAAATTCTTAGAACGCTTTATCTAAATAAATAACAAAGTAAAATATCCACTGAAATCTTACGATTTAACACAATTGGACTTCTTTCTCTGGGACTATGTAAAAATTAATTTTCATGCTTATAATCCTAGGATGATTCTAGTGCAAAATGTGATGCGTTATAAATGAATACAGCCAAAACTATTCCAAATAGTCCTGCAAAGTTTTGATACGCACATTTTTTGTTGGGGGAAAAAGTATTGCTCTTATAATTAATTTATTATTAAATATACGAAAAATCATTTCGATTCACGCGGTTTCCACATGATGATATAGAAGACAAATTGCATACTAACAAAATTATCAAAGAACTAATGTTTCCAGTCACTATGAGTCTCCCTCCCAAAAATTTTAAGCCCTCGGAAATTAAATCTACTAATCTACATCTTCCCAATAAAAAATCTTCTGGTTTTTTTTTGACAAACTCCTATTAAAACGACTCTACCCAATCCTAGTTAATGAAAAAATTATTCCTGATCAATTTGGCCTCCGATCTGAACAATCCACAATCCTGCAATGCCATCACGTCGGTGATCACGTTGCATCCTCTCTTGAGAGGAAAGAGTATTGCTCAGGAGTATTTTTATATATCTCCCAAGCTTTTGATCATGTGTGGCATCCAGAACTCCTCTGGAAACTCAAAAGCTTTCTTCCTTCAACATACTACCTTATCATAAATTCACCTCTCTCCCATGAACATTTCCAAGTTGTAATTAACTCAGAATCCTCGGAATTATATCCTATTCTAGCCGGAGCCCCACAAGGCATTATCCTTGGAACCATTTTATAGATGACATCCCATCTGACTCTAATCCTATCATTGCTACTTATGCAGACGATACGGCCATACTCGCTACCCATACAAATCCTGACATAGCTTCTAACAATTTACAGTCCCATATCCATAACCTTTAATCCTGGTTTAAGAGATGGAGGGTGAGGATAAATGAACAGAAGAGTCCTTGCATTACTTTCACACTTTGTCAAGGACAACATATCCCTTTAATACAACCGTGATTCCACAATATGATTAAGTATGTTTTTTTGGGACTTTACCTGGACAAGAGACTAACATGGAACCCACATACTAAACTAAAAGGAGTTGAAGCTAACGGACGTTACCTACAACTTCTTAGACTACTGTACAAATGCTCTTAACTAACAATCAAAAGGTAAACTTCTAACCTATTTGGACATATGGAATTGAACTTTGTGGTTCAACGAAACGTTCCAATTTCTATCGCGTCCAGGCCTTACAATCCAAAAAATTTCCGTAAAATTTTATGTTCGTAACAATATAATTCATCGTGATCAAAATGTTCCCTTTATTTAGGACCTGTGCATTTTCCGCTATCAAAAATTTCACTCCCGTTTATCCTCTAATCATAAACCACTTGTGAGAGAATTGTCGTGTACTGCCTTCCCCAGAAACACTCATCGGAGACTTAAGAGACAATGGCCTAGAGATTTTCTAGAGTGCGAGGGTCATTCAACAAGTACTTAGCCTACAAAAGAAAAACGAAAATTTTGGAAAGGTGGCAATTTATTTTTCCACATAATCTCCTTCAAGCTCGATACACTGGGCCCAGTCATGCTCTAACTTTTTTAACCCGTCCAAAAAATACATTTTCTCGGGGAAAGCAAAATAGGCTTCCGTGGCGACGATGACCTCCTCATTCGACCCAAATCTATTCCCGGCGAGTGATTTTTTCAGGTTTGGAAACAAAAAGTAGTCACAGGGGGCCAAATCTGGAGAGTACGGTGGATGGGGCAGCAATTCGTAGCGCAATTCGACCAATTTGGCCATGGCGACGGCGGAGGTGTGAGCCGGCGCGTTGTCGTGGTGGAACAGCACTTTTTTCTTCGCAAAGCGGAGCCGCTTTTTCTTCAATTCGACGTCAAATCGGCCCAATAAGTCACCATAGTAGCGCCCCGTGATTGTTTTACCCTTCTCGAGGTAATCGATGTGGATCACACCTTGTGAATCCCAGAAAACGGTGGCCATCACCTTTCCGGCCGATCGAACAGTCTTCGCCTTCTTCGGAGCACGTTCGCCGGGTGAAGTCAACTGTTTCGACTGTTCTTTGGTCTCTGGTGTGTACCAGTGAGTCCATGTTTCGTCGACGGTCACGAAACGACGCAAGAACTCCGCTGGATTGCGCTGAAACAGCGCCAAACACGTCGCCAATGTGGTCTCACGGTTGCGCTTGTTTTCCGGTGTGAGCAAACGCGGCACCCATCGCGCCGACAGCTTTCTCATGCCCAGTTCTAGGTGTAGAATATGATGCACCGTTCCTACTGCGATGCCCACAGTCTCAGCTATCTCGTGAACCTTCAATCGACGGTCTGCCAACACGAGATCGTGGACTTTTTTAACGTTTTCCTCCGTAGCAGCCGTTTTCGGGGCACCTGGGCGTGGCTCATCAAAAACCGACGTGCGGCCACGAACAAACTCGTTGAACCAATTCTTGACGGTCGCCATCGAAGGAGAAGAGTCAACATACACAGCATCCAAGCAATCTTTGATTTCGCTGCGCGTTTTCCCTTCCAAAAACAAGAATCTAATCACCGAACGATATTGTTCTTTTTCCATTTTTGTGCAACCGACCGACACGCTCGCTTTCAAAGGCTCTCAAAACAAAACGAATGAAGGGAATCGACTGAAACTTTGACAGTGGGCTACTAAAAGAATGTACTGCACGATGGTGCTTTTGTGACACAAATTTCTTTTGTGACAGCAGTTCCATCGGGCGGTGAGGCTAAGTACTGTTGAATGACCCTCGTAATCTAAGTTCCGTTAGTTTGAGAAACCCCAATGGGTGCTTACTCCCACTTCATGATGCACAAGATTGTAAATTAAAGTGTTATGTAAATCTGTTTATTACAATAAAATTGTAGTCGCAGATAATAAAAAAAAAAATTTAAAAAATGTACGCGATCCATTACTATTGGTCCTAATTGACGGAAGTTTTTAGGCATTGAAAAAAAATCCTTACCGAATAGAAAAGTATTATATTTTTATAAATAGAAATAATATAGATAGAATGATATCGCCATATCAGAGTATGGATAGTTTTTTTGGATTGTATATGATTGTAACAAGCAGATTTACATAACATTTTAATTTACAATCTTGTGCATCATGAAGTGGGAGTAAACACCCATCGGCGTTTCTCCAACTAACGGAAGTTAGATTCCTCTAGAAAATCTCTAGGCCATTGTCGCTTAAGTCTCCGATGAGTGTTTCCGGGGAGGGCTGTACAAGACAATTCTCTCACAAGTGGATTATGATGATAGGATAAACGGGAATGAAATTTTTGATAGCGGCAGATGCACAGGTCTTGAACAAAGGGAACATTTAGGTCACGATGTATTATGGTGTTACGAACATAAAAGGGGGCATTAACAATTTTACGGAGGATCTTGGATTGTAAGGCCTGGACGCGATAGGAATTGGAACGTTTCGTTGAACTCCAAAGTTCAATTCCATACACATACACGTACCACCTTGATCAAAAAATAATAGAAACAAAATAATCGATGAAGATAAAAAAAACACGTAAAAACATTCAAAATAATATAAGTAATAATAATAATAATAAATAATTTTACCATAAACTATATCAAATCTCTTTAAGCATTTTATCAATCTAAATCAAAATGTTTAGATTGTCTAACATGTAACCAGCTATAATCATAATTATTGGATTAAAGGAGTGACTTCCATCTAAATTCCTTAATTCAAATGATAATTGATTATTTAAATAATTAATAAAACAAAAACTGCAAGACCTTGAATATAAACAATATTCGCATTTTATCGATTAAATCTTATATTTACATGTATGCTTGTTTGTTTATTTACACTGCAATAATTTATTGTAGAAAATTTTCAAAGATTTGTTTGATTTTTAGAACTGCGGGGATGATGGATCAGAAAAACGAAAACATCGACTGATTATTTATGGTAATGAATTGGAATCTCAGCCAGAATTTGGTTATTTTCAAGATTGGTCTGAACCGATTCCTTTGATACGAGGCATGTCTTGCAAAGCAAATCAACGTCCCAAAGAAGAAGTTTACTGTACATTAAAATGTCACGTAGAAGTTAGAAAGTGCCAGACAAAGCGACTAAATCAGACACAAGAGTCAGTTAATCAATTTAAAAATAATCTAGGCAAACAGTTACAACGATTTCTATATCTGACAACTGAAGTTCCAGTTGTTGTACGCGTATACATTGTTCAAGGTATTTGTATAAAACCAGTAGATACCTTCAGTGATTCGGATCCTTACATTAAATTGCAGTTTGGTTCACAAAAAGTTAGTGATCGAGCTAATTTTATTCCGAACCAAAGTAATCCGATTTTTGGAAAATATTTCCAATTGGAGGGAGTAATTCCAAAGTAATTCTTATATATATTAAAGAATACATTTGCCATTGGATAATTTTAAAATCACCATTTTAGAGAACATATTCTTCATATTTCTGTCTACGATCATAGTTGCTGTGACCAAATGATTGGATGCACTTGCATTGATATTGAGGATCGCTTCAGAAGTCGACATCGCGGTACTGTAGGCCTTGCCAATGAATATAGCAGGTAATACGGATTTTGATTATAAGATGAGCTCATTCTAAAAACAATTCTCTGTACAGATCAGGATATAATATATGGCGGAATAGCATTATGCCTTCCGAAATCTTGAAGGATATTTGTCAAAAGCATGAACTCGACGGACCCCAAATGCTAGGAAATAAAATGCGTGTCGGTGGAATTTTATTTGAGGATACAACGCAAATAGCAAAAAGTAACTATAGATTTTGAACAATTTTAATAATTACTATTGTATTTGAAAATTTTTAATATTGTCACCTTATCCACCTAATAAATTTAGTATTTAAATACAATTAATTAACTTAAAAAAGGGATTATTTTATATTTTCGTTCAATAGAATTCAAGAGACAATAAATATTTTGTCAATATATGGTCTACTTTACCATATTACCGACATATCCTTGTAAAGATTTTATAATTCATTAAGTTGAGTTTTGTCAATAGTCCTATTCTAAAAAGCAATTAATAAATTATAGGCGTTGGCTTAAAAACCTTTTTTTTTGTATTTTTTTCATTAGGGCCCACCTATTTCATCGGAATTGTTTTTATTAATAATTCGACAGTTTTGTGATTATCAAAAAGTATAACTAATAAATTAGTATATAAATTTCAGAATATCCTCATTACAGTCAATAATATGTAAAATATTAACTTTTAAAATTAATTAGTATAGCTTGAATACTATTTTGAATAATATTTATACAATTTTTTTTACATATTGTGAACAGACTATACAGTGGGAAATTTAATTTAAATGGTTTTCTAAAAGGAGTTTAATATACATGAAAACCTAAAATTAACTTTCAAAGCCAAAAATTTAATATTATATTGTAATTGCATTTGCATCAAAACAGTCTTTCAAAAATAATGTTAAAAACTCATACAGAAAAAATAATTTTCTCCTGCCCGCTCTTTTTAAGTATTTTTTTTTTAGATGAACAACTTCAAGAAAAACTAAGTTTATCTGTTTTAAAGAAATTGGAAAAAATACCTAGTATTGGTTATAAAATCGTTCCAGAACACGTGGAAACACGGTCTTTATATCATACGGATCGTCCAGGAATCGAACAAGTATGAGTATTTTAATTAGAACGTTTTTTGTCTTTATTGCTAGAATTTTTTTTTATTGCAAATTAAATTTACAGGGTAAACTGCAGATGTGGGTTGAAATATTTGAAGCGCAGAATGTCCCACCCCCAATCGATATAACACCTACGCCTCCTCGAAACTATGAACTCAGGGTAATTATTCTTAACACTTCCGATGTTATTTTACAAGAGAAAAACCTTTTTGGCAAACAGATGAGCGACATTTATGTAAAAGGGTAGGTAAGCTTTTTTAATAAAATATACGATTTTATTGTAGAATTTTAGTGAACAATTTTCTTTTTTTAATATAGTGAATAATTGAGTATTTATTTGTAAGGATTATAATACTAATCCTGCTGTTTCGAACACTTATAGAATTTTATTAATGTAACACTGATTATATGCAATATATTTTTGAGTATAGAACCTAAGCTAGGGATCATGATGTTTTTAATTTTTTTGTTTTAGTAAGGTAAAAATCATCGAAAGACAAAGTGTGGGATTTTAACTCACTAAAACTACCTGACTTGGTCGCATGTCTATATCGCTTTTTTTCACGCTCCTCCAAACGTAGTTTTTTTTAGACGGTTGTTCTTGAAAAAAGAATTTTTGAATTTTTTGAACTCCTTCGGCAGCTTCGCAGGCCATCCCCGAGTTCAACATAAGGGCCACTATATATATTCTCCGGTATCATAGCTCCGCCAGCGCACTTATGAGCCTCTTCTCTTTCGTATTGAATCGGGCACAGTAAGAGAACACGTGCTCTGCGCTCTCTTCCATCCCGTTACAAGTAGGGCACATTGGGCTAAAATCCAATTTAAAGCGGAATTGTTAACATCGAACACATCCGTGTCCCGTCAAAACTTGTGATAAATAGTAATCAACATCAACATGCCGTCGGCCTATTGCGGATCCACCGCCGAGATAAGACGGTAGGTCTATCTGCCATCGGTTGTATCACCCCAACGACTTTACCAGCTCCTCTTGGACTTGTTTCTTTCTGCCATACATGCCACGAATCGCGTCACAGCTTCACACCGAACCTATGGTACAACCTCTGCCGCTTATCTGCGAGTATTTCAATCAGTATCAATCTGGCCACAATACAAATGATCTCGAATGGTTCTGCTCGGAATGCGCAGGCAATGCGCTCCTACAATAGACTGAGATAACTCCACGTATATAAGTTTCTCTAATTAACCCCTTTGTCCATATTGGAGCAGGATACACCCGACCACGGTCGCCAACAGGATCCTCCTGCTGTGCCTGGGTCCCCTAAGGTTCGGCATTTAGAGAACTAGCGCCATTATTGCCTCAGTAGCCTTCTCACCAACATATAGTAGGTGCTCTTAAATTGCAGGCTTGCGTCAATCATCACCCCGATATCACCTCATGTTCGCCAATTCTAATGATAATATCCTCTCTTCTCTTCTTGCCCGTGAGTAGGACTACCTCTGTCTTATAGTCCGCAAGGTTAAAACTAGCTGCCAGAAGCCAGCTTCAAACTGAAGCAACAGTCTCATTACATATACATATGTTCTACTTCTTCTACGCATTTGGCCGCTATGACCACAGCAACATCATCAGCAAATGCGATGATTCTCGCCTCCTCCGGGAAATGGCGCCTGACAATACCACCATACATCACATTCCTCGTGATTATATATGATTTCTCCCTACGGCCCGTCCTGTACAAGAGAATTCTTCTACTTAGGCAGTTTTCTATCATCCTGATAATGTACTCCGCAACAACTATTGAGCCCAGGACGTTAAAAATACGATCATATCTCGCCGAGTTAATGGCATTCTTCATATCAAGAGTTATAATGCTGCAGTACTTTATAAAGCCCCTTTTCCATCTTCTGGCCTCGATAGCTTTAAACGACCAAATCAATAGCATCCAAAGTAGAGTGTGCCCTCGTGAAGCCAAATTGATAATGCCCTCTGCCTCTCGGCGGAGGGCATTATCAATTTGAAAATTGATAATTCCTCCAATTCATTGCATAGAATGCATTCGAGAATTTTACCAGCCGTATCTAGAAGACAAATGGGGCTGTATGACGAAGGGTCCTCTAGTGGCCGCCTTCCCTTTGGTAGTAGCACCAGACGTTCCCTCTACCAAACTTGTGAAAAAAAAATTTCCACTAAGACAGTTATTAAAACCTTTATTCGGATGCGCCGCAATAGCCGCTTTAAATGCAATAACGGGTATGCTATCGGGCCCAGATGCCTTTCTATCACCAATTTTTCTGCATAAATTCGTGAGACCTGAACGCTGCCAATAATTCCATATAGTTACTGGTCGGAGACCCAGAGCAGGTCGGAGCTGCCAAGGAAGAACCACTCAGTTTCTTCATAACTACCTGATATTGCCTCCGCATGGGTTATTGTCAACTTCGGCGCATAGTTCTCTCCAGCATCGGCGTTTGCTCTCCTTGATAGTACGTCTCAACTATCTTCTTGCTGTTTTATGTTGTGCAGATAACGAAATGTATTGAGACTTACCCCTTGAACATTGGCACAGTCTTCTCGCCTGTTTACACCTATTCCTAAGATCAGCCATTCGTCATTCTACCAATAAACAGGTGTACATTTGGCATTTCCACATCACAAGTATCGGTAATGTAAAACATCCGATATTTAGCCTCGCACTCACCAGAGCCGGTGAGTTTTATCTCCTCCATTAATGCCTTAACCTTGCAGCCGGCTGTGTCAGCACACTTACCAATAATACACAAAATAGCTTATGATCACTACAAGTATAGTGTGCGCAAACCCACCACGAGGTGTCTGGTTTCACCAGTGAAGGAGTCATGATATGTGCCACGTATAAGTGTGTGGGTTAAAATAAATTTGCTAACTATTAGATGGATAGGCCGGTAATAGGTGATAAGATTTTGTAGAGCATGTTAGTTTGCTTTAAGAAATTAAAAAGGGTACTTGGAATAAATATGGAGAAGTTTTAAAAGCACCACAATAGAGGTAATCTTATTAGGAAAGAAAATTATTTTAGGTGATTTCAAGTTCACAAGATGTACAGATTGAGCAAGGCTGATTTCATGATAAAAAAATTATGATTGAGGATATTTTAAGTACACTAGTTGAGCGCCGAGATGCCAATATTTTTAAAGAAACTATTTGCTATTTTGGGCCAGCCCGTATGTCTAGAAAAAGTAGTGCGTAAAACTAACAATTACTGTGAACGCTTGATAAGAAAAAGTGCATCTTTTTCTTCGCCTATGACCATAGGGATTGCGTTATGCTCAATCAACGCTCCACCATTACTGGCAGTTTACAGTCAGTAACCGGTTACAAGTTGATTACTCCAACTGTTAGTGGCGAGGACTACCTAAATCTGTACTGTCATTAGTAGTGACAGCGCCCGAGATAATTACTACGACGGTCGTTCAATAAGTCCTAAGAAAAAGATAGAAAAAAAATGTTTTTTAAGAAAAGAATTTTTTATTTTTCAACATAATCTCCTTTTAGCTCTTTTTCCAAAATTTTTATCCCGTCCAAAATATAGGATTTCGGAAGTTCTGCAAAATACTCATCCGTTTGAGCAATGACGTCCTCGTTGGAAGTGAACCGTCGTCCGCCAAGCCATTTCTTCAGATTGGAGAAAAGGAAATAGTCACTCGGGGCCAAATCTGGTGAATAAACGGGATGCTGCAACAATTCCATTCTCAATTTCACAATTTTGGCCATGGAAACAGCGCAGGTGTGCACACGCGCATTGTCCTGATGCAAGAGGATTTTTTACTTCTTCAGATGAGGGCGTTTCTCTTTGATTTCCTCGCTCAACCGTTGCAATAACGACGCGTAATACGCTCCTGTTATTGTTTTTCCTTTTTCCAAGTAGTCGATAAAAATGATGCCCTGCGAATCCCAAAAGACCGTGGCCATCACCTTGCCGGCCGATGGCACAGTTTTTGCCTTCGGAGCCCGTTCACCCTTGAAAATCCACTGTGATGACTGTCTCTTCGTTTCTGGAGTGTAGTAGTGTATCCAGGTTTCGTCCACAGTGACATATCGATGAAAGAGTGCCAACATAGCCTCAGAGTCCACTACACGATTGCGCTTATTCTCCTCTGAGAGCAAACGCGGCACCCATCTTGCCGAAATTTTTTTCACAGATAATTTTTCATGCAAAATTGAAGCGACTGTACCTTGTGATATGCCCGTGGCCTCAACTAATTCGCGCACTTTAATTCGCCGATCGTTCAAAATCAGATCGTGGATTTTGTCGATGATTTCAGGAGTAGACACCTCAACTGGGCGTCCTGAACGATGTTCATCTTTTGTGGATGAACGGCCACGTTTAAATTCATTCACCCAATTGTAAACCGTCGCAAACACAGATGCAGATGTGCCATGAACTGCATACAACTCGGCTTTGATTTCTTTCGGGCTTAAGACTTTCAAATGGAGATGTTTGATGACAGCCCTTAACTCGCTTTTTTCCATTGTTATGCACATATAAATGTCGTTAACTTTAATCGACGATAGAAATTTACCTACGCTATAGATCGAGCTGAAATTTTGACAGCTTTCCTGTCGATAATACTACTTAATGCAAAAAAAAATCTTTACCGACACTACGAGCGCAATTTCTCGGATTTTCTAAGGACTTATTGAACGACCCTCGTAGTATCTCCCACTAGCGGTCCGAAGACCGTACCCGCGATATGGGTTTCAACCACAGCCACTACGTTGCTGCCTAAGCGCCTCACCAATATCGGGCAAAGTGTGTTCCAACACCATGGGGCACCCCGACTAGGCTCGTTTTTGGGTTTATTGGGTTTGTTGGGTTTTGCGATTATTTTTATGATGGAAAACTTTCAAAGTGAAGGAAACAATAATGTACTCAGGATACTACTACAAATATAAGTTATCAGGAGGAGGGTGTTTTTGGATATTTTTTCCTGAGACATAATTTTTGTGCTGGCATTTCTGGATAAATTTTTTCAATATGTTAATTGTTTTTGTATGATTAAAAAGCGTTTGCTAAATATTTCCCAAAGATGTTGATTGTTCGTTTTTCTCCAAGTCCCGTTGGGATTACTTTATTTACGTTCAGATTGATGTTAGTTGTTACTGATTCGATGTATTTAGTAAACCTTCCGCTCAATTTCAATAGTTATTTATAAAATATGCAAATGACTCCCAAACTATTCAATATAAAATTATAGTAGAAGGATACTCTATAATAAAGACGATTTCTCCGTTTTCACTTATGAGATGATTTTTTTTGCTTAATTATATCTCAAGAATCAAGTAATTATTTCTCAAAAATCATCTTTCTAAATGCCAAATAATTTGCTCTGCATAACAAATCATAACAATATAAAATAAGAAAAATAATTTCATTGGTATCAATATCAAATTAATAATGTAACCCGAATTTTTCGGAAGAAAATATTATAATGATCTCACAAATTCATTACAATTTAATAAAGTCCAATTTAATAGTATAATATTTATTATACTACATAATCGAAAGGTTAGATTTTCATTAAATTCTTATTAGTCCCGTAATGAACCAAATACTAAGAATTAAAATTGTTTAATCCAGCATAAGAGATGTAGCCATAGAATATTATATATTTGAAGACATTTAGAGAAATTGGTGTTTTTTTCATAAACGGTGAATGTTGCAATATAACTAATTTGGTTATTTGATCTATTTATATTATTATATTACTTATAGGAATTAATTTTCAAAATCTGTATTATACAATTTTCAGTTGGCTTAATGATATTGAACTGGCTCAATATACCGATGTACATTATCGTTCGTTAAACGGCGAAGGAAATTTTAATTGGCGAATGATTTTCCACTTTAATTACTCCACAATTGAAGAAATGGTAAATAATTAATTTTTTCTACTGGAATTTTTCCATTTATTCATATCAATACTATTTAAATATTTTTTTTTTAATTGGAATATTGTTTCAATATTTAAGATGATAGCAGTAAGAAAAGCAGAAATCTATGGTCAATACGATACTGAACTAAAAATTCCACCAATTTTCAATATACAAATCTGGGATAATGATACATTTTCTACTGATGATTTTTTAGGAGTTATTAGTATAAATTTATCAAATTTTTCAGAACCATTTGAAAGTGCAAGAAATTGTAATTTCAAAAAACGTACAAAATACATAAATTTATTCTCGAAAAAATCTGTTAAAGGATGGTTTCCAGCTAAAGGAAAACTCAAGGAAGGAGAACATGGCTTGACGGTGAGTGAAAAGCATAAAATTAAAATATTTATTACAGTGGATTTTTACCAAATTTTTTATTAAAATATTTAAATGATTATGTTTTGATAAGCATACACTAAAATTTTTTAAACGGCTTGTACGATAGACAGTATACCATTCAATATATTTAGCTACCAACAACATGTAACTGATCTCAGTTATACGAAAACGCAAAAAAACTAGTTTCAAACGCAAGAATATCCAAATGTTTACAATGTCCAAACTGACACCAACAACCGTTTTCTGAGCTTTTCAAAGACTCACTGATCAGTTTGACCTTTATTCGACGGTCTGATTTTATGAGAGTGGTTACTCATTCCACATTTGCTAAAGTTTTTTTATTCCACGTTTACGTAACGTTACATACTCGTATCTGTCGTTAGACATACTACCACGGGCCGTCTACGATCATAGGGATTGAAATACGCCCAATCAACGCGCACTAATGGATTTCACCAACGCAGCTGACTACATCCAGGTAGCTGCAGGCATCTCAATCACTCAACACCAACCCAGCTGGCTACAATCCAAAGGTTTATTTAATTTCCTGCTTGGATAACCTCATGGGAGAAACACTCTATCAGGTTCCCTCTTTATTGAACCACATCGGTTCCCTCTATGTCAAGTGGTATTTTTACTATCACCAACATTAACCATCTTTCGTGTTCTATGCATGAAGCAGGCAAAACATTACATATTAAATCCGGCAATTCCAATGATGAGTGGTCTCAACCTGTAGACCACACCCCTAGTTACTCCATGCACATTTGATTGGGCGGTCTATTTACTAATAGTCAGTAACCAATTACAAGGTAGTTACGCTAACTATTTGTAGCAAGGCTTACCTAAAGCTCTACTATCATCTGCAGTGATAGCACCCGGAATGCTGCCATCCCTCAGCTTCAGTGCTAAGACTGTACCTGTCTTATAGATGATAACCACATCCAACCTAGTTTCAGCCAATGGCTCCTTATTTTTGGCCAGGCACGGTGGACGAACCACCGTAGGGATCGCAACCCCCGTGGTACCAGTCAGTTCTGCTTTTAAGAGTATCGGGTGAGTACTCTTCACTGTAAGAGCTACAGTAAGGAAACTTATAATTTACTGTTACTTCTGGGCCAACTCAGGTGCCGCGGGTTTGCCAAAACCTGTACCACACTCCTTGTATTAATCATAATTTGATCGTTGCCGCAGAAGTGACCCCCTTAGAGGCTATTTGATGGCAAACATGTGGTTAACATCAGTTATCTAAATGAGAAAGTCCGCTGAGTTAGTTCAAATATATAAGAAAGGAAAAATGGCCTTAAAAAAAATGTAAATAGGTTTCATGAGGAGTGAAAATCTACTCGAAAAATAACTCTGCGTATTCTGTATAAAATAATTAGCCGAACATCGCAGGATTAGCATGTAGGATGAGAGCAGTTATCAGAAAGGAAATTGTGGGTGAGAGCGGTTGTCCTATTCTAATTGTGAACAATTCTCTTGCCCAGAATTGAAGACTGTTAGTTGTATATATTGCCGATCGAGTAGTACAGTTTTTAGAGCACTAGACTTGCATGCAAAGGGCTCGTGGGTTCGAATTCCACTGTGGCATGGTCCTACGCAAATTATTAAAAATAAATTTACTTTCCATTCCCATTCTTAAAGCAGATACAAATGTAATAAAAGCATTTGTAAAAAAGCTACCCCTGTTCCGAAAGGAATTTTAAAAGGGATATACATGGTTGCATGCATCAGTGTTACGATAGAGAGCCATTATAAAGCAATGGTTCGATACAAGTCTAGAGGTATTAATTATAATAAGACATTCTAATTGTCTACACAAGTCTACACAAGTTAATTGCTATTGTATTTCATAAGCGAATGAGGTATATTCAGAATAAATCTGTGCACCAAATGGTTAAGTGCCTTCCTTGTCAGCTGATCACCATTCTCGGAAGTAACCTCCTTAAATAGGGAGTGGCAGGATTTTTTTGAAATTACAACATCAGTTCAGATGGAGTCGCAGTATCAAAAAATGAAAAGTTGCATCATTTTTTAAGAGGGACTGACAAGATCTTTTTGAAGTTTAGAGAGCGGGAGTTTCTTTTAGAGCAAACATGATGAATTTCAATAAATAGTGAAGAGGATATTCTCGGAAACGAATTGTTATATAATATATTGTATTTATACAGTCCTCTCTCAATAACTCCTAAAAGAAAAGACTACCGAAGAAGATCGATGTACTCCTGTGATCAAACTTTTGCAACGATTGATTGCTGCCTTTACCTACTCTTGTTAAGTCACGGGATATATTTTTTCATGCAATTTTTTCACACAAAGTTAACCACTTACACTACGAACTTTTCATGCCATCTAAAGATTATGTAGCTATAAAATAAAGCTCTACCATATGTCCTTGAAATCTACAATACAAAACATTTCTTTTTTCAAAAACTAAATATATTGTTTATCGGACTTCTTTTCGAATTAAATTAAATAAGAGTAATTGTGAATATAAAATTAACTTTTAAATATTAATTCAAGCCGACAGGTTAACGTGTATCGACTTAGTACTCGTAGTACAGGTAATTAGCGTAGGACCATGCCGCAGTTGGTTCGAATTTCACTGCGGCATGACCTTACGCTAGTTGGCTAATACCACTTTACCCTCTATTCTACTTTAATTTCCTTATTCTGTTTTTGCTTGTTGCCAAATATCCTTTGCTATCGTACCATTTAGAACATACATATCAGTACTAATGTTACTTGAAAGGATAACAAACAAATATTAATTAATTATTTAAAATGTTATTATTCAAGGGTAAAATTGAAATGGAATTAGAAATATTAACAGAAAATGAGGCCGCTGCAAAACCCGCTGGCTTAGGAAGGTCAAGTCCTGATGCTTTGCCTGAACCGAAGTAAGCACAACAATCCATACCATCAATCTTATAATTTAATTTATTTTACATTAAAAGAATTTTAAATTTTCTATATAAAATAATTGAAGCCATATTTCATAAGTGACTTTTTCATTTTATATATTATTTTTACAGTCGTCCTGAAACATCATTCCGATGGTTTTCCAATCCACTGAAGTCAATCAAACATATTATTGCGCCATTTATAAAGAAAATTTGCTGTTACATATCAATTGGCCTAATTGTTATTATTATTTTATTTGCAATCATATTTTCAGTTCCTGGAAAAATATTTCATAAAATTACAAATTTGTTTAAATTTTAATTAGAATTTTTATTTTCTACAATAATAAAAAAAAATATTTTTTCATTTGATCATAACTTGCAGTTTGCTTGTATACTAATATTTACAGAAATTATTGTAACCGTAACCTTTACTGTAAGTGCAAACCATATATTTACTGTTGGGGAATGTTTTCCTACACAAACAAAAAATAGAAAAAAATTTCACAGAGGATATTTGATCTGACCTTGTCATAACAACTGTAATTTAAACTGACCTTTTGAAGTCTTTAGCTAACTTTTAATTTAACTTAACTGATATTGAAAATCATACAAACGAGCTCATTACGATGTAACTTGTAGTTTCCTCCATTTTTTTTTTTTATAAATTTACAAAACCTGAAAACATTTTATTGAAGAAAAAAATAAGGTACGCTTATAAAAGAAGACGTGTACTAAAAAAGATGTTTAATTAGTTAATTTGTATTGCTATAGATTTCTTTAAAAGGAAACTAATCGAAAATGCCATTCAATAGAAAGAAAAAGGAAGTTTTCTTTTTAAAAATGAGACGTGCTTCTAGGACGCTTGATATAGTCGTGCATACTAACTGCAAATTTTAACTCATTTTTAATGTTAAATTTTATAATAACTTCTTACGGTATACATTTTATTTTGCACAATCTATAATTAGTATTGAAATTAATTACCATAGCTTTCTTGATATTTTTTACAAGTTTTAAACAGTATCTTTTATATTTTGAAAACAATATCGAATAAATTTTTATTTTTGCAACGCAAGTACTTGCATTAAATTCCATTAAAAACTAGTTTAGCTGATGTGCCATATTTGGAATCCGACAAAATACCTAAACATCAATTTCGCTCGGCATGTGAACGTAATAAAGGAGAATATGTTGTTTGATGTTAACTTTTAAGATAATTCATTAGTTCGTTCTGGGTGATAATTCCTAATGATTACGAAATCGGAGGATTGGGTCCACTTGGTACTACTTATTTATGCCCTTTTATATATGTTAAATTTATGTCCTTTGATTGTTAATGGTAACTTTTCCTTTATTGATTTGATTTGAAATAGTATTCAAAAAATTTTATTCAATACTTTGTTTGCAGAACACGATACTCTGTTCTGTCTGCAGAATCTATTGGGTGTAAATAATTTTTTTTTCACTTTTTATTCAAACATTAATCCAAAATATAATTTCCTTTACTAGTTACAACTGTCTGCCAACTTTCTGGCAGCTTATCCTACCCTCTGGAAAAGAAGTCCTCGTTTTCGGATGCAAAGTATTCTTCCACTGCCATTGGGGCACCCTCATAATTTATATATTCATTTCCATCAAAAAAGTTTTGCAGTGACCTGAACAGATGATAGTTAAATGGTGCAATATCCGGAGAATATGCTGGCTGAGGTAGAGTTTCCCAACCCAACTCTGAAATTTTGTGTACGGTTTTTCTTGCCACGTACAGTCTAGCGTTGTCATGGTGAAGAATTACACCCTTTCTGTTGGCCAAATACGGACGTTTACGTTGAATTTCTTTACAAACATCAAGTTGCGAACAGTAACGATCAGCATCGACCGTATGAATTTTCTTTCAGCAACTCATAGTGGACAATATCCCTCCGATCACACCAACAACACAACATAACTTTCTTTTGATGCACGCCAGCTTTGGATATAGTCGGTGGTGTCTCCCCTTTGTAAACATATGCCCCTTTTCTTACCACATATTTATTAACTATGCACTTTTCATCACCAGTCACCAAGCGGTTCCCTTTTGTGACGACCAAGATTTGAAGAACATATTGAAATTCGATCCATTAAATTTTTTTCGCTTAATTCACGTGGAACCCAAACAGAGAGGGCATCAGACTACTGCTCTAAAGCAGTAGTCTGATGAATTCCAAGCTTGAAGGCCACTTCTGTGGAATTTAACATGGGATTTGTCCTGATCATACTGCGTAGCACTTCGTCATTGACATCTGATGGCCTTCCTAATCTGGATTCATCTTTTAAAGAAAAATCACTCGAACGAAATTTCGCAAACCATCTCTGGCATGTTCGAACTATTACTGCGTCTTCTCCAAACATGCCACACACGTTTTTTTTTTGCCTGCATCGCGTTGTGTCCTTTTTGGAACTCATACACATACAACAAATAATGTCTTAAGTGCACTTTTTCTTCACACATGGTGACTGTTTTACAAGTTTAAAAAAACTAACAAAAATACGAAAAAATGTGTATAAACCATCAATCATACAGTAATCGAACGGTTTAAATCGATTTCAGTCGAATCAGAATTGTCGCTAAGAATCGACAACGCATACAAGTGTAAGTGTTCAAAAACGACAGAACTTTCCCTTACACCAATTTTTCTGGTTTGTTTTAGAAATTATAAAAAGGACTTCGAAAAGGTTTTTAGTTTGTTTTAGAAATTATAAAAAGGACTTCGAAAAGGCATTGAGCAATTTTAAAACTATACAATGGAGGAAATATCCTTACAAAAGAAATTTTGGGTAAGGTCACATTCCGTGAAAAGATTGACGGCATCGTAAGATTGCTTAGTAGACTGATGGGGCAATGTTTGGCCAACGCTTTGCAAGTGACGTTTCGTTACTGGAAACGTTTCGTTACACCAAAAATAGGTGTTTTTTGCCATTTGATAAGCTGGTGCAGTAAATTGAGATTAAAATATTTTTTATCTTAAAACCGCAAGGAAGATTATTTCTGCAGCAAATTATAATTATTTTTTATCTTAAAATGGCAGAGAAGATTGTTTCGGTTTTCTGTATATATAACGCACTATCGATTACATTCCACATGATATAGATCCTTATAAATCAAATTTCATATGTGAAATCCAACGCAACTTGAAAACCATTTTTTCGAATTTGAAATTGTTTATTTATAAACTTCTATGCATTTGTAGATTCTCTTAAATTTTTTTCATTTTTGCACACTATTTTTAGTTTATTTTTACGATAAAATGCGTATTAAATTCCACAAGCTTACTTATATCAAAACCAAGTTACTTTGGTATAATTTTAATCTTTTAAAATTGAATAAAATTCTACATTTATTTAATAAATGATCATTTTGAATATTATTTTGTTATTTGGGTAGCACATTAGGATTTTTTTACAAACCTTGTACAGTAGTTCCTCCTAGACTTAGAGTACAAGTTTCAACCTCGTCCGATAATAACAAAATCCTCTATAGTTGTGTTCTTATGGTGCATTAAGGAAAATGGAAAAACGAAATTTAGAGCAACGATGTGCCTTCAAATTTTGTATTCAGATTGAAAAAGTTAAAATGAACTTATTGAGAATATTTTTTTTTCAATAGGATTATCATAAAACTTTTCTGGTTTCCCGAAAAGCGATGGAGGACGAACCTTGCACATGAAGAACTTCAACGCTGAAAACTGAGAGTATGGAACAAGTGGGGTTTTGTGTAGTCAAATCATCGATAAACAAGGTTTTTATAAAGAAGTCCTTAAATCTGAGCCTTTCTCTTGGTTCTTGGCGTAAATTCGGACATTTTAGATACTTGAATACTCCACCGTGACAATACCCCCTATTCGTCTTAATTATTATTATTTCCCAAGAAAGGACATTATCTTAATACTGTCAATAACATCCAAAGAAGTCTAACCAAGGACCTAAAGTCAATTTAAGTTGAAGAATTCCAGCACCTACGAAGAGTGGAAATAACGCCTCCACCGCTATATAGTTTTCCAAAGCGAACTACTCTGAAGGCGATAACATTGATGTATAAAAATAAAATAAAATTGTTGTAAAAGAAACTCAATCTCATTACTCTTCTGCCACATATCATAGCTCCAGATAGCGTGCCTAATTGCTTGGTGGAATGATGTCAATAGGGACGGAAAGTTCGATATATTGGGTGAAGGGAACATAAATACTCTTCTCCCAATTTACCCTTACCTTCTAAATCAGTCTTATTTACATACGATTGTAGATTTTTGAAAGATATTTAGATATTTATGTGAAATGTAACAGTTTGGTAGAAATTATAGTTGCAGAATTAGTTGGAATATCAATGCTATAAATTTTATATAACTTAACCAACTGCTACTTGGAAATAGCGATAGGCAAGTTTTCATTTTTAAATAATATTGTGTCGTACACCGAAAAGTCCCTCTCCATCCATTTATGAAACGCAAATGGTTTGAACCCCCATTGACAATAACTAAATATTCTTTTACATGACAGACTCATTGACATTGCTCTATTAACTAAGACGCATTTTACATCCAGGTCATACTTTATGATACGAGACTACGAAACATACAGAACTAATCACCCTGATAATACGACGCATGGTGGAACAGCTATCCTTGTAAGAAAATCCATTAAACATAACATTCACTTCAATTTCTCCTTCGTTTCTTGCGGGTAGTAATTACAATGCTAAACACCCTCAATGGGGTTGCGGCGTTGCTAACCCTCGAGGGAAGATTCTTCAGGAAGCTTTATCCCATACATCATATCAAATTACTTCCCCTGCAAATCCAACATACTAGCCAACTTCTAGTTCAAAACAACCTGATATCCTCGATTACTTCATTAGCACTCCTTCAATGACCATGAATTCTGGGATTGAAACTCTTTCCGATTTAAACTCTGATCATAGTCCTGTTCTCCTTACCCTCAATTTTAAGTCAATCTTAAAGACTCTTCATCCTAGGCTGATAAATGGCAAAATAGATTGGAACATATTTAGAAACAAATTGGACAAACAGATTGACTTAAAACAAACGTTAAAAACAGCAAACGTTATTAATGATTCTGTAAATGATCTCACTATATATATATACAACATGCAATCACAACCGCTCACATCTCTTACAATACGATACAACCAAAATAAAAAAATTGACCAACAAAAATACGGACATTAATTAACGAAAAAAGAAAAATGGGAACTCAGTCTCAACGCTTATGAATGCCTAGCTACGAACAGAAACTTAACTGACTACAACGTGAACTGAATATGGAAATCAGAAAGCACTATAATGAACGGCATGAAATTTACACAAGATCGATTAGTTACTATAGGCGTTTTCCTTTGGACCAATTTTGCTACTCCGCGGTAGTTGTAGCTGTCATCATCTACTCCACCTCTAACGAACGACCACTTCGAACGGTGAGTTACGCATACAATTAACTGTAGGGAGATTTTAGTTTCCGAACTGGAAATAGATGGCTTAGCGGGTTCGTTGGTTATGTTGAAGAGTCATATTTTTGTCAGTATTGTTTATGTGTGAATAAACTCAGTTTTTATTGTTTGTGTGTGAGTAAACTCAGAATTGTTGCTGCCTATTTTGAAGTTATGTTTCTACTAGAGTTTAGAATTTGGCTTTACTTTGGTCATCTACCGCGGAGTAGCAAAATTGGTCCAAAGGAAAACGCCTAATATTTCTTTATGGGAAGACACTTGACGAATACTCTCGTAACAAAGAATATCACACCCACTGAAACAAAGTGATGGTAACTGGGCAAAAACAGACAGAGAAAAAGCTGAATTATTTCCTAAACATTTGGTAAATACTTTTGCTCCCCACATGACGATATAGAAGATAAATCGCATACTAAAAAAATTATCGAAGAACTAATGTTTCCAATCCGTTTGAGTCTTTCTCCCAAAAATTTTAAGCCCTCGGAAATTAAATCTACTTTTCTGCGCCTTCCCAATCAAAAAGATCCTGGTTATGATCTAATAACAGCTGCTATTTTCAAGCAAATTTCCAAAAAAAACTTTAGTTTTAATTACATACATTTTTAATAGTATCCTGCGCTTAACTTATTTTCCTTTACTCTGAAAATTTACTATCATTAAAATGATTCCTAAAACAAATAAACCCATTAATTCTCCTTCCTCCTATAGACCTATCAGCCTCTTACCAATCCTTGGTAAGATTTTTGAAAAACTCCTATTAAAAAGACTCCACCCAATCCTAGTTAATGAAAAAATTATTTCTGATCACCAACTGTGCTTCCGGTATGAATACTCTACTATCCAGCAATGTCATCGCATTGTTGATCATATACATAGAATTCTTTCTTGAGAGGAAAGAATATTGCCCAGGAGTATTTTTAGATATTGCCATCGCAATGATGAACACATTGTACCCTCATTTGAGACGATTTTTAGATGCCTTCCAAGGTTTTGGTCGTGTGTGGCATCCTGGACTCCTCTGAAAACTCAAGAGCTTTCTTACTTCAACACACTACCTCATCATAAATTTATATATCTCCCAACGTTATTTTCAAGTTGCAATTAACTAAAAATCCTCGGAAATATATCCTATTCTAGTCGGAGTCCCACAAGGTAGTATTCTTGTTCCTATTTTATATAATATTTATACCCATGATATCCCATCTGATCCTAATACTATCATTGCTACTTATGCAGACGATACGGCCATAATTGCTATCAATACAAATCCTGACATAGCTTCCAACATTTTACAATCCCATATCCACAACCTTCAATTCTGGTTTAAGAGATGTAGAGTGAGAGTAAATGAACAGAAGAATGGTCACATTACTTTGTTAAGGAAAACCTACCCCCTTATACCTCAACAATACAATATTATTTCACAATATTATAGAGTACGTTATTTGGGACTTTACCTGGACAATAGATTAACATGGAACCCGCATACTAGACTAAAAAAACTTGAAGCCACTAGACGTTACCTACAACTTCTTAGACTACTGGACAAACGCTCGAAACTAACAATCAAAAGTAAGCTTTTAATATACAATACAAATATAAAACCTATTTGGGGTTCAACGAAACGTTCCAATTCCTATCGGGTCCAGGTCTTACAATTGAAGAGCCTCCGTAAAATTGTCGATACCCCCTATTATGTTCGTAACAACTTAATACACCGTGATATAAATGTTCCCATTATTCAGGACCAATCCACTTGTGAGTGAATTGTCCTGTACTGCTCTCCCCGTAAACACTGATGGGAGTCTTAAGAGACAATGACTTAGAGATTTTCTAGAGGATTCTAATTTTCATTAGTTGGAGAAATTTCGATGGGTGTTTACTCCCACTTTATGATGCACAAGATTGTAAATTAAAATGTTGTGTAAATCTGCTTGTTACAATACAATTGTAGTTGCAGATAAAAAAATAAAAAATAAAATAAAAAACAAAACAACAATTGTATTTCTAAGCGTATTCCTATATATATTTAAAATAAGCCCTTGAATTTCCAGAGCAGTCCCGAGCATCGAATTCAACTAAAGGCCTATGATATATCAGAAATATGCCTAGACAGTACTATTTTCACTCAAGAAAGGACGCAATGTAATCAACTAGCAAAATTGATGATCGAATATAATTTTACTATCTTTAAGGATAGGATGAAGATGTGTTAAGAGGAGTTTTTAAAATATCCATAAAAAAGAAGTTATTTTTGCATATTTTAAATTGAAAACTTTCTATTTTATTAATAAAAAAACAGTATACCGGATAAAATATAAAAATGATACTTAAACTAAAAAAAAATATAACCGAATTTACGAGTATGTCGGAGAGATACAGCTTGTAGCAAAATTAGTTCAAAGACTTCTATATAAAATAATAAATAAAATGATAAGAAAATTTGTTTTTATACTATCATAAACTAACACTAACTTAAGTAACTTTTACGCATAAATTACAATTTTCCATTACCACTTATAGGACTTCAATTAAGCGTACGATTGTATGATAATGATTTTTTTATGTGGCAAAGTTGATTAGAGCATATTCCGAATCAATAAAAACAAACATACTATGTATTGAGAGTATTTATAATTGAATGATACGAGCATATTATAAAGGAAAAAATTCATTAGTACTCGTAAAACTATGAACACATCTCGATGGTATCAAAATTACAACGAATGAAAGTTTAAAAACTGTTAAATACTTAAATAATATTAGTTACGAGTATCATTGTAAATATTATAGTAGTCTTTATTTCTGTAATAAAAACCTTGAGTCCTTTTCTTATTAGCACTTTTGTACTTCAATCAAATTATAATTGATTAGTCATCAAGGTTTTGACGAAAAAAATGCTGAAATTGTTAAAAATACTATCAAATTAGTATTTTTGACTAAAGAATAACCTGAAAAGAAAGGTTTGAAAATGTTTGTTCTTGTAAAATTTGCAGAATCAATTAATAGAAATTTCCCTTTTCAATTGTGAAGGTATATAGAAGCAAACAAAAACAAAAGGTTTCCATTTTTCTTTTATTTTAATATACATATTGAATAATAAAACAAATATTTCCTAATCTAATTAGTATATGAATCAAAAACAACCCTCCCTTTTCGAAAACAAATTTGCATTATAAACTGATAGTGGCAGTGGCGTTTATAATTAGTTATGTTGCATCATCTTTTCTTCTATTTCACGGCCTAAATTTTACTTTCTATTTCTTATTTAGTCATCGATTAATCATACTAAAAATAACTTTCGATATAACAATTATCCAAATTAAAAGTATTTTTTATGAAAATATCGAAAAATTACAATAAAAATTAGCAAATATCTTAGTTTTTACTTAAATAATTCATTAATACATAAATGGGGAGAGAGTGTATCCAAATGTAATCGTAACTTTTGTGTACAAAATTTAATTGATAGAATTAGTCAAACAATTGCAAATACGTAGACACATTGATAGCGATAAATGGCCAACAACTCTAGTTATCGTCCTTTGGGAAAATATCTAATAAGACAATACATGAAAAAGTTTTAATTTGTCGCAATCTAACTGGAAATGAATTCAACAAGTTCCTATCTGTTGCGTTGAGTTTTCATTGAACCGGTAGACTCTTCCTCTTCAATCCTTTCTCCAATAAAACTTTGCCTACACACACTATCAAACGGCCCCAGACCCCCACATCCTCACACCCTTTATTTTATTACATTTAAGGTCTGGGATGTATTGAATTGAGTTAACCGAACAAACCTAGCTAATAATCACTTTCATAGTTAAAAGAGTTTCAGTCGCGTGAAGTCTTCTAACGCGTACATAGTTTTCCAAAAATTTCGAACGGCCATATTATCGGGACCATGACCGATTGATTGGTTATATTTAGTTAGCACAAAACTTCAAAAGTTATGGAAAAATACCAAAAAAGGAAAGATTCTAATTTCTCTCACAAATAATTAACTTGAACAATATTAGTCTTTATCATATGTAAAAAAAAAAATTATTGTAAATAACAAAGTAAGTAGTATACATAAATAAAACGCAGCATGGAATTTAATCTTTTTAAAATTTTCATACAAAAAAAGACGTTGTGACGTGGTAATTTCTTAACCAAACAAAAAATTTTTAATATACACCATATGTTATTGACAAAGTTTGATTATTATATGCAATAAATTTCCATTTCGGAAACACTCAATTGCAATTGCTTCGAAATTCAAAAGTACCATAAATAGTGACAAATGCTAGTGTGAAAGTTTTAAATATATCAACAACAAAAAAGTATTTTAATTCAAAAACATACTTATACTAATACATAATAGTTGCGAGATAATATTTTTAAGAAAGAACTCATAAGGATACGGTACAATATTTACTATACTCTTGATGTGGGTGAGTTCAAAATTTCCGTAATATTTATAATTTAAATTTATATTTATAAAAAAAAAATATTTATGAAGTTAAAAATATTATAATTTTCAAAAAAAGTTTTCTTTTTGCCTAAACAAGGGTTGTTTGTTAATTTTTCTAGACACGATCCATATCCAAACTGGATTGTAGTGGGTTGACAGAAAATCGCTAGACATTTTTTTACAAATGCAATTATAATAGTGCTAATATGTTAAAAAAAGAAAAAATACTCCTTTTTTAATTAACCAAAGTTAGCTAGTTTAATTAAAAATTTTGTGATTAAAATTATTAGTGCTACAGTGAGTATGAGGAATTTTCTCGAACAAATGAATTAGGCACGATCAAAATCATTCATGGGGACTCTTATGTTCACTATGGATATAAATACTAATTCTATACTATATTTAAAAAAGATTTCATTTATATATGTATAATAATTATGAAATATTCTCAACTTAAAAAAAAGTGCTAAACTTTTTTGCAATTGAATGGAGAGCAATAAAGACTAAAGTATATATTTTTTCTGAATATCTTCAGGTTACATAATAATACAACAATATTTCTGTGTCTCTAGGTGCTCTCTCCAAATATGTGTACTACAATATTTATTGGGTTGTTCGGAAAGTTTTTTTTTATAAAAACAAAAGACGATTTTCTTATAGTGAATTAATATTTTATTCAATTAAATATTGTCCAGTCTGATCCAATACCCTTTGCCATCTTTCTTGCAGTAGCATGTTTCCACGCTAATAAAATGTTTGCTCTTTGATGGCAAAAAATTGATCCAAGTGATTTTTGACCTCCTCATTTGAATTAAACGTTTTACCATCTAAAAAAATTTTGTAGAGATCGGAACAAATGATAATCGGAAGGTGCTAGGTCTGGAGACAGTATATCCCATCCAAGCTCTAAAAGCTTTTGCCGAGTGGTCAAACTTGTATACATATGTGGATCCTATTGACCAATTCTGGTATTTTTTCTTTAAGCGAATCATTCAATTTGTCCAACTGATGACAGTACACTTCAGAATTGATCGTTGTGTTGCTCGATAGAAGCTCAAAATAAACGATTACCTTGAAATCCCACCAAACAGATAACATAACCTTTTTTTGATGAATATTGGTTTCCGAAGTGCTTTGAGCCGATTCATCTTTTCTACTCCAGGATCTTTTGCGCTTAACATTGTTTTAGATAACCCATTTCTCGTCTCCAGTGATGATACGTTTCAAAAATGGATCAATATCTTGGCGTTTAAGGAGCAAATCACAAACGTCAATGCGACGGCACAAATTTTTTTCCGTGAGAAGATGAGCAACCCATATGTCGAGCTTTGAGATTGAACCTAGCCGTTTCAAATGGTTATGAACGGTCGAATTTGATAGATTTAATCTTTCAGCGATCTTACGAGTTGTTATTCGTCGGTTGGCATTAATTAATGTCTTTATTGTGGCTTCATCAGCAAACAAAATTACAATTCACTCATTAAATTTAAAAATTCTGATGATTTCCCAGAAAAATAAAGTATAATTTGTTATCTTTAATTTAATTAAATATTGCAAGTATATTTAAATCTGCTCAATTTAGGAAGAAGTGCAAAAATAATAATAATAAGTACTTCGACATTCGAAAAATTTTCCGATAAATTATGATTCACTAATCATGTACACATAGATACGAATATTTTTATATAAAATATTTCCAACAGGAATTGAAAGAATTAATTAGATCTATAGTACGTAATCAAGTAGTTTGAAGGTTTAATCAATTAAAAGTAAAAGTTCAAAGTCATTACAGGATGAAATAATTTTTTTTAAATATATACTTTTACAATGATAAGTTATAAATATTGTAGTAAAAGAGTTTCCATTTTTTTTATAATTTAGTTTTTATTTCGAAAGCAAAAGGAAAAGATTTTTGTTACTTAATATATGGAAATTGGTCACGTTGTATGATTATTTCGTAAGGAATTTGAAGAAAATATTCACACTATGCGCCTTATACTACACGTATTTCTAAGATATTTGTCCATTATGTTATGGTATGGATTGATTGGAAATCAGGGATGAAGAAACTAATAAAATTTGGAATTTTTAAAGGCATGTTTAGTTCAACAGGAGTACGCCTTGGCATGCTTGTCACTAACTTTTGTAGAGATTGCAGAGTGGGGTCGAAGATTGACAAAGTAGTGCTCTCACACCTACCATAATAAGAAATATATGCCTTAAACACATAGGGGAAAATGGAGTTAATTTTTACATTGGAATGGAAATGGAATAAAATAAAAGACAAGAAGTGAAAATTTAATTTTAAAAAAAATCCAAAAAAATAAACATAAATACAGCCTGAGGCCGAAAGGAACAGGATAGGTTATAGGGGGAAGGTATAAAAATTGGAAGAATAAAAAATTAAATTTCAATATTTTACAATAAAAAATATTTTTTTTTCAACACAAGTTGTTTTTGTTTAAAGAAAATTCGTTTAATAGACATTAGTACTTTTATATTCTTATTGTTTTTATTAAGTTTACGAGAGGTTATAAAAAAAATACCACGAAAACGTTACCGTTATTCTAAAGCTTATATTACACCGTTCGTGCAATGAACGATTTAGAGAGGAAATTTTTAATTTTTCGCTCGTCTAAATGTATAATGTATGCGCGTGTATGTAATAATTTTGCTCGTGCATGGGATCTGCCATAAACAAAATTCTTGCATTACACTAGCACTACTACTTCAATTAATATCTGCAAGAACATATAATCGCAAAACACGCGCAATTTACGCGAGCAAAAAAAAAAATGTTCTTATTTTATTTACTTCGTATTATTAGAATGACATTTTCACAATTATTTATTTGTTTTAAAATATTTTATATATTATTTTAACTTTTAATTCATAGAGAAAATCTACATTATTTTTTGTATTTTAAGATTCAAGATTTTTTATTTTTTATATCAACTGTAACAAATTTTACATCAATTTTTTCATTATAAATTCACTTTTACAGAATATTTTAAGTGCACCCATTTGCCTGTAACCTTACATCGATAAGGGATGTAAAATTAAATGCATTAGGCCTGTTAAGTATCCACTGGAATGACTATTCTAGTCCTTGACTAATGCACGAAGCAGGAGAAATTAGCATAAGCATGTAATTCAATTATGTAAGATGCTTCCAATATCATCCCAGAATGATATTACCTTTATTAGATGTTATTCTCCGTCTTTTTGGGCCCTAAAACTCTAAGAGGATTTGGGCTGGCTTTAGTACTTGTCTCTGTCTATCGCTTTATGCTTCCGATTGTTGCCTTATAAGATCTACCCAGCTTCGAAACATTGATGACCATATGAGTACCAATGACTATAAACTTTAAAAGATTTGAACTTATATAGAACATCCGCAAATCAAGCTACTATACGTAAGAACATACGAAGAGTTATTTCAAACTAGCCTTTGCGCGATTTACTGTAAGAGTTATGCCTTTTATGAAATAGTTATGTTATGCAGGGTGCTTTTTATGTTCCAAGTTGATTTTGTTTAGCCACCGTTTTTGTTTAGGCGACATTTGTACGTTGACTTTTAACTATCGCAGAGAGTGGTCAATAGCAATTTATCATAGAGCATCTAATGCCGTAACAAAGTGTTGAAATTATTAAAACATTTCATTTAAATAATTATTCAATTGTGAAAACTGGGCGACAATTAAGCAAACGTTACTGAATCACCGTGTATCTCTCATCAACGCCGTTCACAAGAATTTAGAATATCTCCACTACGTGTGTTAAAAATTCTCAAAAAAATTTTACCTGTATAAAATTAAATTGACACAACAACTGCAGGCAAATGACCATGGTCGGGAGGCGAGACTGGAGTGCTCGAGTTTTGTAGACAAACCATTATGAACGATGAAGCATACTTCGACTTGGCTGGATTTGTTATTAATCAGAATAGCCACTATTGGGGCACTGAAAATTCGGACTACTAAACCCTTAACGTGTAGAGTAACTGTATGGTGCAGCATCTGGGCAGGCGGCATCATTAGGCCATATTTCTTTGAGGATGCTGGAGGCAATGCTGTAACAGTTACTGATGACCGCTATTGGGACATGTTGGAAAACTTTCTTCTGCCCGAATTGGATTAATTAGATATATATAACATGTGGTTTCAACAATACGGTGCTACATCACACACAGTTCGTGCTACGATGCAAATTTTGAGAGAAATTTTTCCCGGACGAACAATGTCAAAAAGTGGTGATATCGACTGGCCCCCACGATCCCCTGATTTAAACCCTCCCGATTTCTTTGTGTAGAGGTACTTAAAGGAAAAGGTGTATACAAATAAATCAACTACAACCTTGTTGCTTAAGCACAACATTCGAAACGAAGTTGCTGAAATAAAACCATAAATCTGCGAAAATGTTAAAAAGACTAGAGTCACGCATTTAACTGACATTATATTTTATACATAATACTAAAGACTATATAATCAACCAATAAAATATAAATTATAAAATTTATTTAAAAAAAAATTTCGACCTTGAACATAAAACGCACCCTGCATATATAAACGAATGTTTGTCTGACTGTATGTGTATGTTCCCTATAGATTCCGAAACAGTTCAACGCACGGTAATGAAAAGTTGTATGGGAGGGTTTTTGCGTACGGGGAGTATTTCTGTGCTGCCCATTTTGCTCAAACTAGTCGCCAAAATAATACTAAAGTGCAATTATTAAAAAAAATATATGTTTTTCGTTTCTTTGCATTTTTTCGTTTCTGTGTATTTTGTAATTTAGGAAATTACGTCTGTTTGCATTTTAAACATTTATTTCCCGTTTTCTGTATTTGCCTGTGAACTATTTGTAAGTTTTCACGATTTTTAAGTCTTATATGACTTTTATTTATTTATTCATAATTTTCTCGCCCAATGGCAAATTTATTCAGGTATAATTCAGGTATAAATAGGGCTATTTTGTACAGGTATAAATATTCCCCCCAATTTGCCTTTCAAATTCTAGCGACTTCAGTTTTTAGTACGCCAAGCCTTCGCAATTACAATCAGCAAAGCGCAAGAACAATCGCTAAGTGTTGCTGGATTGAATTTTAAAAAACTGCTGGATTGAATTGAATGTATACGTAACCTGCTCCAGAATAGTAAAACCAAAAAATATTGATACCCTCTTCCATTGCAATAATGTCTTTTTCAAATTAAAAATAAAAATCCATGTTTTATTTATTGAGGGGCACAGCAAACGCGCGCCGGGTCTTAGCTAGTATTAAATAATTTGATATTTGCAAGAACAAACATTCATCTTTCAAGTAGATGGACTACACTAGTTTTTGTTATTTTTTTATTAAATTTACATCAGATAACCTTCATTTTGCATAAATTCAAATAGTTTTAAATTAGAAAAAAATAAATAATAAATTCATAAATAAAAAGAAATTTATCATATACAAAATAAATACGCATGAATGAATAAATTGTCAAATATCAAAATAAACGAACAAAAATTGTTTATTCACGACTAAAGATTAGTATAATATAGCGTATTTATTTCAGTATAACGATCAGTATAATACGCGGGTCGTTCAATAAGTCCTTAGAAAAAGATAGAAAAAAAACTGTTTTTAAAAAAAAAAAATTTCCTTTTAGCTCTATACACTTTTCCAACCATTTTTCCAAAATTTTTATCCCGTCCAAAAAATAGGATTTCGGAAGTTCTGCAAAATACTCATCCGTTTGAGCAATGACGTCCTCGTTGGAAGTGAACCGTCATCCGCCAAGCCATTTCTTCAGATTGGGGAAAAGAAAATAGTCACTCGGTGCCAAATCTGGTGAATAAGCGGGATGCTGCAACAATTCCATTCTCAATTTCACAATTTTGGCCATGGAAACAGCGCAGGTGTGCACACGCGCATTGTCCTGATGCAAGAGGATTTTTTTCTTCTTCAGATGGGGGCGTTTCTCTTTGATTTCCTCACTCAACCGTTGCAATAACGACGCGTAATACGCTCCTGTTATTGTTTTTCCTTTTTCCAAGTAGTCGATAAAAATGATGCCCTGCGAATTCCAAAAGACCGTGGACATCACCTTGCCGGCCGATGGCACAGTTTTTGCCTTCTTCGGAGACCGTTCACCCTTGAAAATCCACTGTGATGACTGTCTCTTCGTTTCTGGAGTGTAGTAGTGTATCCAGGTTTCGTCCACAGTGACATATCGACGAAGGAATTCGGCAGGATTGCGATGAAAGAGTGCCAACATAGCCTCAGAGTCCACTACACGATTGGGCTTATTCTCCTCTGAGAGCAAACGCGGCACCCATCTTGCCGAAATTTTTTTCACAGACAATTTTTCATGCAAAATTGAAGCGACTGTACCTTGTGATATGCCCGTGGCCTCAACTAATTCGCGCACTTTAATTCGCCGGTCGTTCAAAATCAGATCGTGGATTTTGTCGATGATTTCAGGAGTAGACACCTCAACTGGGCGTCCTGAACGATGTTCATCTTTTGTGGATGAACGGCCACGTTTAAATTCATTCACCCAATTGTAAACCGTCGCAAACACAGGTGCAGATGTGCCATGAACTGCATCCAACTCGGCTTTGATTTATTTCGGGCTTAAGCCTTTCAAATGGAGATGTTTGATGACAGCCCTAAACTCGCTTTTTTCCATTGTTATGCACAAATAAATGTCGTTAACTTTAATCGACGATAGAAATTGACCTACGCTATGGATCGAGCTGAAATTTTGACAGCTTTCCTGTCGATAATGGTACTTACAAAAAAAATCTTTACCAATACTACGAGCGCAATTGAACGACCCTCGTATATAGCGGCGAACTGTTCGTAGAATTGTACGATTTGAAAGCGAATTATTTGCAGGAGAAAATGGGGCAATGCAATTATTTTGTATGCTAAGCTTTCGACACCCAACAAAATTTCCCTCCAAAAAAAAATTCTTAAGGACTCTCTTCCGCAAGACTCTCTCTATCCAATTGTACGATGCCGCACGTACACGGTACTAGGCCTCTACACAAAAATTCTGTCCAAATGTTGTTGGCAATACATTCGTAAGAACGCATATACATGCAAAATAACAGAAACGGCGTAAATCAGTGGGGGCCAATTTTTAACTTCAGTTCGCTTAAAACCATTTTCATATTGATTTTTTAATATTGCGGATTTTATTATTTGATGGAATTAGTTTTGGAAAGTTGCTATAAAATACAGTATTTTATTTTAAAACATTATTTATTTATTTATTATATATTTTTATTTTATTTATTTTACTATATATTATTTATTAAAACATAATTATAAAGTGGACGACCATATAAAAATATAAATTGCAAGTTATTTGATTACATCAAAACAATTATAGAGAATGTGATATTATGTTGAAATTAAAACTACACCAAAACTTAGTAAAGATAAATTTTAATGGTAAAACAATCATTTGTAGATATTCAAAACTTTTTGTTTGAAATAAGTGAATTAAAATGAATTCAATAAATTTGCTTTTTGGAATTCAATAAATTTCCATAACGAAAACTAGATGTCAATGGGTGTCATGTCTATATAAAAAAATCTACACAAAAGTATGCAAGCGTTACGATTTCTCACCGCTTTTGCAATAATTTATGCACAATCACACAGTTATGTGCGATGCCAAATTAATATTTACACCGAACAAATCTGTGAAACTTTGAAAATAAGGCCAAGGCTACAATAAAAATTACTATTCCTAAGGTATTTAATACTCGTATCTAATAAGATAGTAACTTAGGCAAGCATAGTATACAAAGATTAAAAAAGTTTTTCTTGCATATTCAGGAAAAATTTAAGTCAATTTATTATTTCAAGGGTATAAATGTAGGATTCAAAATTATATATTTTATTAACAACCTTAAACTAACAAAAAGATATTTTCCAAATAATGTAGGATTCAAATTGTTTTTAAAATAATTGATTTAACACTACACGCGGGTTGAACTTGAGCGTACACGACGAGATTTTTCTTTCAAATGACGTTTGTTGCCCCTTCAAACAATATCGTAGAATGTTTCCCGCTTGCTTGGGTGTCGTCATTGTAGATTCCTACATAAATATTCCTTCCAGTTGTTTTTTTGGTGGATAGTAAACATAAAATAATAAATTTATTATATTTTCTTATATTTAAGACTGTTTCCATTATTTTAAAGAGACCTTATCAATTTCAAAACATCCCAAGACATATTGTAATTATACAATAGAAAGCGCATGAAATTTCCCCTTTAATAAGTACGTTCAAAAGGATAAGAATTAAGCCAATTAAAAATAATTATGGGAATATATAATTTGAATGTTGATTATTATACTAAAGTGTGAAATGCTTCGACAGCTCAACGAACATGTTTATGTACATATGTAAATTACGTACCTAGTCTAACTATCGTTCTCTCACACCTTTTTAGGTGGTACTAATTTACGCAATAAGATTAATTAAATACTGTTACTAGTTAAACCAACACGAAATTGAGTAGATAGAAACTTCATAAAGTTTCAACAATACTAACATTTATACTACGTTTTGTACAATTTGTTTTTTCCTCATATTCTGGGCTTTTTTATTACAATACTTTCTTCACTTATTAGAATCAATCTAGATAGTTTTTTTTTATATACATTTCGTAGGTATTGTATAGATTTCTACACATTTACATACATTCTAATTACGAATTCTTTATTTTTATAATAATCATAAAATTTATATGAATATTATTGTTTCATAAATAAATTTCGTTCATAAAAAGGATGCCAACAAAATTAATTAGATTTTGCTGAGTTTAAGTTTTTAAAAGACAAACATTCTCTTTGGGAGCATAAAATCATTCGTTTTGGGTGTAACTGCATTTATAACGCAATTCTTTAATAAGGCATATTCTATATTACTACTATTTATTAATATATGTTATATAATGAAATAATTCCCATCCCAAAATTAATTTCAATAATTATAGGAAAGCATTTATCGTCTACCATACCAATACAAATATTCTTTTCAAGAACATAAGATACGTGGTTCCACAGTCCAATTTTTTTAAGATAATGGTAATTATACCAATTACAGGCTAATTTTTAGAAACACTTGCATATGTACTTACTTTCTTCTCTATAATTTTAAGTTGAGAAAAATGCACCTGCATTCTTCACAAAGGAACAACAAAATCTTCAAATTCAAAATAATCGCCTTCTGAAAAATAAAATTACATAATTTTTTACATCATTAACTACTAGTACTGAAGATTATTCTGCAACTTTACTATTCTGATATTTGTGCAGGTTCTTTTTAAAGATAAGTGCAACTTAGTTAGTGTTCTGATCTACTTGTAAGTACGCATATAGTATTGAAGTTTAAAATATCAACTATTATTTGTAAGTTAATATAATCGGTTATGTTTTGCTTATAATTCATGTAAAAAATTTTTTTTTTTTCAAAATAGAGATTGTGGAAAAATGTTAGTAATCAAATAAAAAAGAAAATTTTAATGAAGATATTGTGTAGTTGAATGTCTAATAAATTAACGAATTTCGCCCGAATCAACGACTAATTGAATTCATTTACAATAAAATTTATTATTTATAAAAAAGGTTTCATTCGAAATTTTTAATATAACTACTATATCTTAAATTTCAACTATCAAACAACAATGCTGCCATAGTACTTTAACAAAGGAATTATTGAATAAGGATAATTAATATGTTTTCAAATAGACCGTGTGGCTATATTTGAAATGTCAACATATTTTATTACCGTCGGTTGTATTTAGTAAGATTTGAAATTTATTCATGAGAAAATACACGCCTTACCAACGCTTGGAAACTAAACAATGTTTTTATCAAAATAATCGTTCTTTTATTGCAACTTATCGTGCATTTATTTCCATTTATGGTCGTTATAACCGGCCTAATGTGCTCGCTATTCGTCAAACTGTGGAAAATTTTGAATGCAATCTTTCTTTACATAATATTCGCGTGCCAGTTAGATAAAGATTCGGTTGAAGAGCCGAGAATATTGCTGCCGTTTAAAGTAAATTTATCGATTTCAGCGCGCTCTCAATATTTGGGACTGTCTTCCACAACCACATGGCATATTTGACGGTTGCATTTGGGATTACAATCTTACGAAATACTTATCGCATAAGACATGAATCCAATTTGATCATCGCAAACACAGTGAATTTGCTGATTTTGCTCTGGAATAACTTGAAAATTATGCTGATTTTTTTAAAGGAAATCATTTTCATCTCTCCTCATTAGTGAATAAAGAAAATTGCCATTACTGGCTCTAGCCAATCTACAAATTATTCACAAAGAACCCTTACATTCTAAAAAAGTGACCGTTAGGCGTGATTTATGGTATGGTGGCAATGAGGAAGGAGTTGCCGTTACTGTCAATGGTGAGCGGTACATATCGATGATAATGAACTTTTTGTAACCTCAATTAGTATATAGTGATTTAACAAATATGTGGTTTCAACAAGACGGCACAGTTGTTGTGCCACACAACTGATGTCACAATCGATTTATTTCGGCAAAGAAATGCAAATATGCAATGACCTCCAAGAATTTGTAATTCAACATCTTTGGAGTTTTTCTTGTGGAGTTATTTGAATTCATTGGTGTATGTCAATAAAACAGCAATCATTTATACATTAAAATTAAATATTTAACGCCAAATATGTGAAATAAGGTCGGATTTATTGCCCCAGGTGGTTGAACCTATTCGGCTCTGTAAACGTAGCAGAGGCGGCCGCATTTGAATGATGTTATTTTCAGAATATAATTGAACCGATTATAGTCCAAAATAAAATAAAAAATTTTGCCTTACCACATTTATTTTTTGGTTTATTATACAATAAAAAATAATTAACATTTTTATTGATGAACCCTGTAAAATGACAAAAATTGAAAAATATCTAATTCGTTGATAGAACCGTTTGCAGTTGCCTTTCGCCATCGGAATTTTCTGCATTTCCATAAAATTGTGAAAGTTTTAAAAATTTCGCTGTCGGATTTTTGTATATTCTGATAACTTTGCAGTTGTCGTCAGAATTGTTTTTCTACCTTAAATTCGTTTAAAAATACTTATACGAGGTGTTTCGTACTTAAGTAATGACATGATCTGGTATCACTGAGAGTGATCTGGCATCAATAAGAATGATCTGGCATCACTAAAAGTGATCTGGCATCATTGAGAGTGATATGGCATCCTGAGAGTGATATCGCATTACTGAGAGTGATATGGCATCACGGAGAGTGATTTGGCATCACTGAGAGTGGTCTGGTATCACTGAGCGTGATCTAGCATTACTGAGAGTGATAAAATGCATCACTGAGAGTTATATCGCATTACTGAGAGTGATCTGGTATCACTGAGAGTGATCTGGCATCACTGGGAGTGATCTGGCATCACTGAGAGTGATCTGACATCACTAAGAGTTATCTGGCATCGCTGAGAGTGATCTGGCAGCACTGAGAGTGATATGGCATTACTGAGAGTGATCTGGCATTACTGTGGGCTTCCCCTCCACTGCGTATTCTCCATTTATGTTACTCTCTCCCAGACTTCCAGGACAATTTTCACCCTCGTCGAGTATAATAAAAGTAGCTGTGTTTATGGAATAGTGAAATATGGAGAAACGTTATGCCATAATATTTGATATATTATGGCATAACGTTTCGCCAGGATTACGAAAAGTTGTAACTAGTCAATGGGAAATATTCCTTATAAAGAGCACAAGTTTTTCGAGGGCATAGCCCATTTTTGCAGGCCCGGAAAACTGTGGAAGATAAACCTCGCCCATAAAGGCATTCAACTAATAAAAATATGGAACGGATGACGACTCTTGTGATGTCAGATTATCGATTAACATTGAGTTATGAATGGTAAAACAATTTAAAATTAGTAGTGAGTTAATTTTAAATTGTTTTACGATTCATAAGATTTTGACTTAAAATTTAGGCTTCAGAATGGTTTGTGCCAAGATGGTGCGAAAAACCCCTCGCGAATGAATATAAGGACAATCGTGGGATGTGTGCCTTGACCTTCTCGACAGAATCAAAAATTAACTAGATTTCTTTAATCGAGGGAGCCGCGGGGATGAATCGTGGATTTTCAAGAATGATTCGTAAAAAAAATTCAAATGGAACACTAATACTCTGACAAAGCTCTTTGGCTGAAGAAAGCTAAATCAGTAAATCCAAAGTCAAGTCTATGCTTATACGTAGCATAAAGTCAAGTCTATGCTTATACGAAAGAATTTTCACCTCCAAAATAAACTGCCAACCAAATTTTTTAGAAAGAAGTCCTTCAAATACTCAGAAAAAGGAATTGGTTTCCTAGTCTACCTATTCACCTAAATAGTTAATTTGATTATTTGTCGTTCTCCAAAATCAAAACAGAATTAAAAGGACGTCATCCTTTTAATATTCAAACGAGTGTAACCGAGGAGGTTAAGGCAATTCAAGTTGAAGGCTGCTCAATAGAACTAATGTGAAAGAGATAGCATTGATTTTTATAAATAAAATAAAATTGTAGCAATTTTCATTATAAATTAAAGATTCTAATTTAGTGAGTAAATGAATAAATCCAAAAAATTAAACGACGTTTATGCGTATTTTTTTTTAAATATAGAAAAATGCTATTGAACAATGAATTAAAGATACTTATTTATTCTTAATAATATAGTTTGCTATTATTTAAATATTATATTGAGTGTAATATTTTTCTGTTATTGTTTTTTTTCCCTCTCTTTAAGTTAAATAAAATTAAACATAGACTAACCCATGTTTTTTTTTAATGGGCCTGATCGAAACTTGATATTATATCCACATTTGCCAATGGCATTTAATGATATATATTGCGGCACCTTCCAAAAGTATCACAATTCTTCATTATTTACCTGTTGTAGGCTTGTGATTATTATTTTCTTTAAAGAAAAGATGCAAATACCAAATTTATAGTTTGTAATTAATTAGTGTTCGGGAATTTAGTGTTTTCGGTATTTAGTGAGTGTTGTCCCTAAAAAAGCCATAATTATAAAGTGTTATAAGAATTTTATAAATAAAGTACTTCTTTATTTATAAAACTCTTTGTTGATTTACGGTAGTTCTAAATACTTTTCTTATTTCTTATAGCAGAAAAGTATTTAGAACTACCGTAAATCAACAAAGTTAAGAGAGCACCTTATAAATTAAAAAAATAAAGTGCATAATATGTTAGGATATGGAAGACAGCATTGTGCAATTTTTTATATTATTTTAAATAATGAGAAATTCTTCCCATTAAATTCGAAATACTTTCACGGACAATCGAAAAAAAACTATTTTTTTAAGTTAAAAATAATATCGATGAAAGATTTGGAAAATATATTGACAGAAAAAAATCAATATACAAATTTATTGAATAATTCATGAATTTCTTGACCAATTCTAATTAACGTAAACCAATTGACCAATTCTCTATCTTGCAATTAGAAAAGCTTTATTCGATGTCAATTTTTCTAGTAAATTTTTGAATTCATAAAAAAATACCAAGTTTAAAAAAAGTGTAATATTTTCGATGTTTTCAAATAAGTATGATCAAATAATCGTCCAATCAAACGTCTACATTACATTATGTTTATGTTCTGACCAAACAAATTTCAGCTAATATGATATTCCATTGAAAGGAGAATATCATAATGTATATCTGATGTTTTCGGGAGCTAAAAACTTTTATTATATTCCACGAAATAGAAGCAATCATAAGACGTGTGAAAGAATAAGTGTGAGATTTATTGACTGATACAATAGTTGCAGAAAAGTATCTGATTTTCTCTTCAATTCAATTTACTAAAAGTCGAAGGTACACGTTTTCCAAACAGAAATACTTAATTTCTTGTGGTTTCTATTGTCACTATATGCTACCAATCAGTACTATTTGGTAATAATAAAAAAAAAGTCAAATGCACAAAACTCTTTTATTATGAAAAACACTCTATTCTCGTATGCGTTTCTAAACGTAGTTTGAAAAGTTTTCTTGCGTTCTCGTAAGATCTCTGAACATATAAATGAATTTCAAAACTTTCTCTGGGAATTCATTTGGATCCTCTTATTTTTGTTTTCGTTGCAAAGTAAGTAATACATTGCTCTCCAGTTGTGCAGAGAACCAATCACACGAAACTGTACTCATATAAGAAATCCCAGAAGTTTGTATTTGTGCGAAATTGTACTTTATCACTAATTATTAATTTCCGGGGTTGCATTTGATTTCGTATTAACAACTATTCTGTATAATAGAAACATTGTGTATAATATGTTTAAATAAAAAGTTATTGTACTTAAATTTAAACGTTTTATATGGATACCAGATGGTAAATCTTTTTCTATGCACGTTAATATGCATTGTCTGGTTTTATCAGTTTCGGTAATTACTAATTACCTATTTCACAATCGCTCAAAATATTGCTTGATTTCCTATCTCACGTATATGTAATACGCTGCTACTCGTATAATATATTAAATTAATTAATATAAATCCTAAGATCAATATTTTCGAATATTTCTTTTCTAAATAAATTCTGATGAAAGTGGATAATTTTTTCTTTATTTTTTATCTGCAACTACAAGCAGATTTACATAACATTTTAATTAACAATCTTGTGTATCATGAAGTGGGAGTAAACACCCATCGCCATTTCTCCAACTAACGGAAATTAGATTCCTCTCTGGAAAATCTCTAGGCCATTGTCTCTTAAGTCTCCAATGAGTGAGGCCGGGGAGGGCAGTACAGGACCATTCTATCACAAGTGGATTAACTTTTTGTATATTAAAAGTTTACTTTTTATTGTTAGTTTCGAGCGTTTGGCAAGTAGTCTAAGAAGTTGTAGGTAACGGCTAGTGGCTTCAACTCTTTTTAGTCTAGTATGTAGGTTCCATGTTAATCTCTTATCCCAAATAACGTACTTTACGTTAATCATGTTGCTATTAAGGTATAAATGAGTAGGTTTTCCTTGACAAAGTGTGAAAGTAAAGTTCCATTCGTATACCCTTACTCTCCATCTCTTAAACGAGGATTGAAGGTTGTGGATATGAAATTGTAAATTGTTGGAAGCTTTGTAAGGATTTGTATGGGTAGCAAGTATGGCCGTATCGTCATGGGTATAAATATTATATAAAATGGGACCAAGCATACTACATTGTTAGACTCCGGCTAGAATAGTCCTGGGAAATATTCTTTCCTTTCAAGAGAGGATGCAATGTGATCAACAATGCGATGGCATTGCTAGATAGTGAAGTGTTCAGATCAGAAGCCAAATTGGTGATCTGGAATAATTTTTTCATCAACTAGGACTGGATAGAGTCCTTTTAATATGAGTTTTTTGAAAATCTTAGCAAAGATTGGTGAGAGGCTAATAGGTCTATAGGAGAAAGGAGAATTAATGGGTTTATTTGATTTAGATACATTTTAATGATAGTAAATTTCCAGAGTGAAGGAAAACAGGTTGTGCCCAGGATACTATTAAAAATGTATGTAATTAAAACTAAAGCTTTTCGGAAAATTTGCTTCAGAATAGAAGCTGTTATTAGATCATAACTAAGAGCTTTTTTATTGGGAAGACGCAGAATAGTAGATTTAATTTCCGAGGGCTTAAAATTTTTGGGAGGAAAGTGGATAATTAAGCATATTTATTGGGGAACTTCTGCCTTAATATAAGAATTTATAAAAATTATTATTTACCGCTATAGAATTCTTATAGATACAATAGTTTTTTTTTATAAAATACCATTCTCAATTAAAGGATCTTATTAAATTACAGCAAGATATATATTGTCCGCGACAATTGAATAGTTTCACCTGGTTTTTTCTTGATACTTTTTTTCCTTCTGAATAAGTTGTTATTCTTCTAAACTTTTATTGATCTTTTAAAATATCATTAAATGTAGGTAAATTTTACTATTTTTCTTATCCGTTTCACGATTTATTAAAATTTTTACAAAATTTGCTTAGAAAAATGAAATACATTCAGATATACAGATATAGTCGAAATGATTTTTTTGGTAATTTATAATTTATTTTAAGAAATTAATACATTTTATAAGGTCTAGAATTATATAATATCCTTATATAATTAACTACTCTTGTGGTATGTATTGACGTACTTTCCTTTGTGGAAACATAAGTGATATGTACTTTTTATTATTATTTCTTTCGTCTGTACCAAAATGAATAGAAGAAGATGCGTTTTGACGTTCTTGCACTTTTCACTAAATCAGCCGTTTCGTTGAACGATATTGCTTCATCAATAATGGTGCGACAACCGGAGGGGTGGTCTGGGCTTGCTAAAACAAAAAACTCCAGACGTCCTGACCTAGCCCCGCGGTCTTCCAGTTTGACACTCCCAACATGTTAATTTTAGAGCCACTGTGTACTTTCCGGGTAGGATCTTCCTCATCCATAGAGAATAAATGTCCATCCTACCGCATCCTGTTGAGCTTTAATTTTATACACAAACGGGTAGTCGCGGTAGAGCTCCAGGATCTCGTTGTTAAATAGGCTCCACAATCGTCCATCCGCATGTAGAAGTTCAAAAATTCTTCATAAAATCCTCCTCTCAAACGTGGACAAGATTTCGCAATGGGTTTTTCTGAGAATCCAAGTTTCTGAAGAATAATTATAAATTGCCTTAAATTAAGGAACTGCCATAGAGAAAAGATCTGATCTGTTGCTGATTTCCTGAAATAAGGCCTCTCTGGTATGGGCCAATGATGTTTGGGCAAATGGGGCTATTCTGCCTAGTATCCTTTCTCATAATTGCTACACTTTTTAATATCTCATTTTTTAAGTATGGAACAGCTGATGACAGTTATCGTGCATTGATTCGCTATCCCATTCTTGGACAATTAAAAGATGAACCATTTGCTGCAGTATGTGATTCATCTCACTAGCGATCCCGTCTACACTGTACGAGTTGTCGTCAAGAAATTCAAAAAATGTTAATTTACTCCATACATTGATTTTTAATTTCATTTATTTATTATTTACTCATAAAGATTTTTTGTTCAAACTCAAAAATAACCGACCTTTTTGGATATAGAATAAAATACACATTATGTGTATATTATCTTTGAAAGTTATAATTTATTCAAAATAGGTTCCATTAGACTCGTGCAATAAAAACAGCTGTTTTCCTGTTGAATATTCAGGTCTAACACGACCAATTCTTTTCCACAAACGATCTAAAATGCCTAAGTATCGGGTTGATGCAAAAGTTATGACCGTTTTTTATATGCCCAAAAAAAACCCAACTTTATATTTAAATCATAGCACACTTTTTCTTTTTTTGAAATGGCTGTAACTTTCACATCTGTCATCCGATTTACATGAATTTACGTGCGTTTGAAAAAAGATTAATGTATCTTTTTCATCCTTTACAAAATTTTAAATAGATGGCGCTGCATGTGCCATCTATTTAAAATTTCTCCCATCTTTTCATCAATTTATTAATACCCATCTTTTCATCAATTTATTAATACCATTAGTATAAAATTCCGTGGATGAAGTAAGGGATGTTTTTACCTGCTCTATTGTATCAAATATTTTTTCATTTAAAAAATTTTGCAGTGATCGGAATAAATGAAAACCGGAAGGAGCAAGATATGAAGAATACGGTGGATGCTTGATAACATCCCAATTCAACTCATTTAGCTTGCGTTGGGACATCATAGCCACATGTGGTTGCGCGTTGTCGTGATGAAACACTACCCCTTTTCTGTTTACCAATTCTATCCTTTTGAAGGGCGATGTTCAATCTATCCTTTTGAAGGGCGATGTTCAATTTAGATAATTGCTGACAATATCATTCTGCTGTAATTGTCTGATTGCGTTCCAAGAGTTCAAAATACACACGATCCAATAAATTCGCAGCCGGCAATTGATGAGGTATCCAAACGTGGTACCGCGAAACCACCTCCATACGCTTCAAATGTCTTAATACGGTTGTTTGGTTGACTCCCATCATCGACGCGATCTCCCTGGTGGTAAGACGTGGATTGGCGTCAATTATGACTTTTAACTTGTCGTCATCACACTTCAATGGCCGCCCGGTACGTGGTTTATCAATTAGTGAAAAATCCCCAGATCGGAATTATATAAACCATCTTCGTACCTGTCGTACTTTAATGACATCTGCTCCATACACTTCGCAAATGTTTTTGGTTGCCACACTCGCGGTATTGTCTTTACGGAATTCATAAGCTAAACAATGACGTAAATGTAATTTATCGACGGACATTTTGAAAAAATACAAGGGCTCTTTACTGTAATCTGACCATACCAAAACTGAATAGAAAGTAGAGGGAAAGTATCCTTTATACAATGAAATCATTTAAAAGAAGATACTATTCATCATTTCTGAAGAAAAAATTGTTTACCTAGGATCATAAAATACGGTCATCACTTTTGCATCAACCCAATAGTATTCTCCATTAACAGTTCGACCTTCTGGAACAAATTCCTTGTGGACAATACCCTTCGAATCATAAAAAGTAATCAACATTGTCTTGATTCGAGACTTCAGAAAACGCAATTTTTTTGGTTTTTGCTCGCCTTTGGACTTCCATTCAGCAGATTGACGCTTAGTTTCAGGTCATATTTAAAGCACCATGACTCATCACCAGTTATGATCGAATCAAGAAAGTCTGGATCGTTTTCAGCAGTTTCAACAATGTCTTTGCAATGCTCCACACGAGCGATTCTTTGGTCTTCATTTAATTCATGTGGAACAAAACGCGCATAGACCTTTCTTTTACCCAAATCTTCAGTAAAAATTCTCCAAATAGTGTTTTTACTCGTATTTAATTTCTCAGCCAACATTCTCGTAGTAAAATTTGTATCGATACCAATGATTTTACGGACTTTTTCCACCAATTCAGCACGATTACTAGCTTCTGGACGACCTGGCTTTAGGTCGTCATTTAAATCCTCACGACCATTTTTAAATCGTGTAAACCACGTATAAACTTGAGTAATGACTCATACAATCATCATCATAAACTTTTTCCATAAATTCGTATGTCTCAGGAAATTTTTTTCAAGTTTAACACAAAATTTTATATTTGCTCTTTGTTCCATTTTTGTTTTGTAACATTAGCACACTTTTTCTTTTATTTAAATGGCTGAAACTTTCACATCTGTCATCCTATTTACATGAATTTAGGTACATTTGAAAGAGGATGAATGTATTTTTTTAATGCTTCAATAGATGGCGCTGCATGTTGTATGATTTAAATATTAAGTTCGGTTATTTTTTGGGAACACTGTGTATTTGAAAACATCTGCTAAAAAGAATAAGCTCATGTAGTCTAGCCAAAGAGGTTCACGAAATTATATTTTAATTTTTTTAATATAATATAACATAAAATACATAAAATTAAATTTGTGAAACGTTTAACAAATAAAAATAAGTAAAAGAAACATAAATTGGTATATAAAATATCATTATGCAGTTTAATTCAATATCAAATATTGCTAAACAAATTTACTAATACTATATTTTCATGACAATATCAGTCGCCCTATTGCTCCCTTACTATAGATAAGACAATTATCATCACCTTTCTAGTAATATGAATTTATTCATTATATAATCAAATATTAGTTTGCACAATTATAATTCTGATAAGCGCATTTGTACAATCAAAATCATTCGTATTATCGAAAAATTGTGTTTCATATCAAAACTTAGTCAGCACCATATGGTCAAATTGCATATGTTTAATAGTAATAGATGATTTTGCTAAAATATATCAAAAGATTGTTGAACTGATAGGATTTTATTGCAATATGGCAACTTTAAATATACTATAGTTAATAGAAAAAATAATAAATAATAATATATTTTAAATTTTTAGAAAAACATTTCAAATCTCTTTAACGGATTTTATGTTCGAGGACGAGAAATCATGCCAAACTTAGGGACACCAAATAGCTTGGTGACTGGCGATTTTGAAACACAGCAAAAAAAGATAAAGGTAAATCAATTAATTAAAAATTTCAAATAAAAATTAACTGACATATAATACGACAGTTATGGGTCTTGAACAAATGGAGAAGCAGCACATCGCCGATATCGACTACTGTGATTGATTGCGAATCGCGTGGCGAGGGCGATGGTAGCGAATTGGAAATTATTCTAGACAAAGCCAAGGAAATCGTTGTGCCCGCAGCCGAAGTCTGTCTACTTAGCGAGAGTCCCTTTAGAATATTACGGGTAAGTCATAAACTTTAGATGAACTAAAACATGTTGGTTGAGCTGATAGCCAGCCATCATTGAACCTGTACACGTATCCAAACAAAACCTTCAGGAGCACGTAAATGCTATATATTCAATCATGAATCATTACATCAGCAATATATACTTCTGAATATGAATACATCCCACTTGGGACCACTTTAACTCACTTAAAAAAAGACAAGGTCTATACATTCAGGTTGCATGTGGTGCAATTAATTAGACGATAGGTCAAGATTTTCTGAAGGATAGGAGATTCATGTACTTCTCCGAACATTCAAAAAAAATCAACTAAATACTTGATATCCTTAACGTTTTCACTTGTACGGAAGATACCATTTACTCATACCTTCTTAAATATTACTTACAATCGTACCAGTTATAGCAACTCGATATTAGTGCAGATTTTTATAGTTTTTTTTTTTAATATGTGCACAGATATCAAAGCCAACTAATCAGTTAAGTGCTTTGACAACCAATTGACATTGGTATATTTTATTAATCGATGATAACAATACAAATTGCTTTAGCCTACAATTTATGATATTATTTGTTGTAAAAATAAAATCGTTTAAAATCCTTCAGTAGCGGTAGAAGTAGTCCCGCCAAGAAGAAACCAAAATCTCTTCTCTTTTTTATAAGAGTACAGAAAATTTCAATTTTATTTGAAGGCAGATATATTGTTCCAGGATATTTCCGTCGAAAAGAGAATACAGAAAATATTGTAAAATGGAACAAACTTTCTGCCTTTACATAAAATTGTAATTAATAAATTTATTCGTGACTTTTAAAATTTATAGATATATTCAAATGCATTATAGATACGTGAACTTGCTCCAGTGCTTGCTTTCAGTATTTAATCATATATGGTTGGTAATATATATACAATTTTAAATTATGACACGCAAATAGACTTAAGAAAATTGGTTTTTCGACGACATCTCGATTTATGTAAGAAGTGACTTTCATCATAGAAATGAGCATATACCAGCTTATACATAATATCCCTCACTTTGGTTTCTATTATGTTTTTAATAGAAATTCACTCAGATCAACTACATGCAATTCTACTTTCGATTAAAATAACTATAAACTTTACAAGAGAACTACTTAAATTCTTATTTCCAAAGGACAAAATTTTAATATATTGAAAATGTTAAGGAATGGAAGTAAAATATTTTCTTGAAAAATTTTATGGATTAATATACTTAGAGAAGAAAAGTTCTAAAGATGGAAATATTTTCTCTAAAATAAAATGATCTCATTTGTTTGAGGCCGATGTACAGCAGTGCTGGGAAAAAGCTCCCTCCTTGTCTATGAAGTTGGGTCTTTTATATATGATTAATACACATACAGGATATTAATACAACAAAAATTATCCAAAATGTTAATAATTGTTCAGCGGATCTATATTAATACACACTGCAAGCCAAAACTTGATAAGAACATATTTTCTAGAAATACTTTATTAAAATCTTAATAAATCAAATACTTTTTTTTGATGTTTTAGATAATGTATGAAAATTAGATCAAGTTACTATTTCCTTAAACATTAAATAGAGAATTGGTAGTTGCCAATAACGTCTTTTTGTTGCTAGAACCAAGTAAGAAAGTAAAAGTATTTTATTTTCTTACCAAAAGGATTAATTTAATGGTTTTTGTTTTTTGTTCAATATTTATCTAAAGTTAAAACTATCAAGTTCTATTAAATTTCAATTTGCAAAGTATGGAAAGATAAGGAAATTATTATTAAAATTCTGTCTGCTATTGTAATTTTATTCAACGAAAGTTATTTGGAGCGTTACAATAGTAGACCGGAAGTAATCAGAGTTTACCAAGGTTGTAGTAGACCTAAAATTACTACTTTAATCCTAATCATAACATGATGTAACTCTCAGTCACTTATGCGAAACATAGTTTAAATGTGTTTATAGTTTACTCCAACAATCTACAATATATACGTGGTCTGTTCAAAGAGTATCGCGAATTTTGAATTTCCGCGGGTTACGTATATTCGATTTTCGAATTTTTTTGTGTCGTAATGCAGGTACTCATATCTCTTACTTATGCCGATAAGTTCGGCCATTTTGAATGTTCAGTTAATTTTTGACAGCTGCTTTGCTTGCACGTGTTTTGGCTTTGGACGTATTCCGAATGTTGACTGTGGCATATGGTGAAGCTATTTTTGACCGAAGCAACGTTTATCGGTGGTACAAAATGTTCTCAGAGGGCCGAGAAAATGTGAACGACGAAAAGCATGCCGGACGCCAAGTTTCGTCGAATATGAAGGTTTTGCTTACAATTTTCTTCGATTGCAGGGGCGTAGTGCATCATGAGTTCTTGCCACATGGTAGAACGGTCAATAAGGAATATTACCTGCAAGTTATGCGCAATTTTCGTGAAACAATCCGCTAGAAACGCCCGGATTTGTGGAAGAACAAAAATTGGCTTTTGCACCATGATAACGCCCCTGCTCACGCATCGTTGCTTGTGCGCGAATTTTTGACCAAAAACAACACACTAATAATGCCACAGCCACCGTATTCCCCAGATCTGGCCCCCTGTGACTTTTCCTTGTACCCGAAACTGAAGAGTCCCATGAAAGGATGACGCTACGCTACGATTGAGGAAATAAAGATGGCATCGAAGGAGGAGCTGAACTAGATCACAAAAAATGATTTATTGAACTGCTTCGAGGATTGGGAAAAACGTTGGCACAAGTGTATAATATCTGGTGAGGATTACTTCGATAGGGACAAAATAGATATTCATGAATAAATAAATAATTTTTGAAAAAACATAAAAATACTTTTTGAACAGACCTCGTATAGCCACAAAATATTGTACACAGGTTATTTATGTTTTGATTTCGAATTATATAAAAAAATATATTTAAAAGCTAAGAAAAAATGTATTTTTGTTGATGCAATTTTTGGCCTAACTCCAAATTTACAAATACTTATTTTTTTAGTGTTAACTTAAATATACAAAAAATTTTAGTTAAAAGAAACAAATGTGTCTCAGAGACAAATTTATACAATTAATTAAACGCTCTGTGGCATAGTCGTTAGCGTGATATCCTCTACCATTCAAAGGGCCATGGGTTCAAATCGCACTGAGCCTTAGTCCTGTGGGTATTCCTAAAATCCAATTTACTTTCTTTTCTAGTTCAATTTCCTTATCCCGTTCTCCTTTTCTTAACTAAAAATTCGGAAAAAATACATCCAAAAGCTTTCGGAATAAAAAACCAACAACGCGAAATGGACATAATGGCCGCTTCTCCTACTGCACGAAATCATGGCTTTGCATCAAACTGCACGAAAATAAGAAGAAGGATAGTTGCAGTGTACCGATAATCAATGATCTTAATATGATCTTAAAGCCGATAAAAAGGTACCAATGTTCCGAAAGGAATATTAAAATGGAAATAGTCAAAAGAATAGAGGATACTTATAGCACCCCAAATTCGGTGCAAACTAAATAAAAGCCGTACCCAATCTGTGACAAGTGCTACTCTATTTGAGCGAGTTGAGATAACGACTTTTATGGACCTTCGCTTTAAAATAACAAAAAACGATTAGATTGGGCATTATTTCATCAAAACTAAAATGTTAAGGACTTCACAAATGCACTCTTGCCAGATGAGTCAAAGCTCCAGATTGTTCTGTTTAAGAGAAGAATTTACGTGTACCGCAGTTGCCGGAACCTGTATTGCCAGCCGCAAAGCAAGCAGGTGGTTCGTTTATAAGCCCCAACTACTATCCAACGAGAACTAGTAACTAAAATCGTTGAAATATCGAAAATTGCAACCAGTAAAGAAACATCGTCGTATCAGTTTATTAATTATATTTTATTCTTAATTCAATTTTTAAGTTCACTTAACTTCACATATACATTTATCTTCGCTCTCTCATCGCACTTTGAAATTGTGTGCACTCCCATGAAATTGTGAAGATTTTAAATACAATCAAGAAAATGTCCGCTCCTCGGAATTGTGTTTAGGCTTACAGTTTGGTGTTGTTTCTCTGTGGATGGAATGTGAAACTAAACGCATATGGATAAATTTGTTATTGTTGCTTGTTAAACTAAAACGCATATGGATAGACATGTGCTAGGGGCAACTTCATAGCGCCACAACCCTGAGGCCTTTTGGCGACTTCATAGTACGTGTGGGAAGTTATCTGAGAGAGACTGGTCTGTGATTAGTAGTATAGAATATTAAGAATTTTGTTATATTTTGTGAAGCAGATTAGTATGTTGTAGAAGTTTAAATAGTGGACTAGGGAATGGAGTTGTTGGGTCGAGGAGCTCTATAATAGGAGGAATCCTGCTCGCAAAGTAATTCTTGGTTATGTGACATTCATGTAGAATATGGATGATAGTGAAATGGGTACCACAGGATTGGCATAAGGGACTATTGGTGTTGCCAAAAAGGAAGTTATGAGTAAGAGCAGTATGTCCAATCCGGATTCTGAGGAGCTTCCGCGCCCAGAATTCCGGTATGGATGTTGAATACACTGGTTTATTAGTGGTTGTCCAATGAGTCGACAAAAATGTGTCACTATTGGTCCTGTTATCGTGTCTGCGGATGTCTAATGGTGTTAGTTGCCATTCAGTTAGTAGGCGAGGCAGATTGGGAATGACTGTGATCACTGGTCGATGGAGTGCTTCTCCAGCCAACTTGTCAGCACTTCATTATCCACAACTCTCACATGCCCCGGTACCCATTGCAACTCGACACTCCTATTGCTAAGTAGGCTATGACGAATTGCGCTACGTACTGGGTCACTCGATGGGCCACAAATGGCTTGAAGGGCGGCAAGGCTGTCGCTAAAAAAAATAACGCTCTGTTGGCTGGGAATATCGGTCGCAATTTCAATTGCTGTTTTGATGGCCCACTACTCCCCGTAATATAGAGCTATTCTATAAGGGAAGATTCCACAACATAGTAAAAGTTCGACGACCGAAAAAGATGTATAATAGGTGTCAGCGGCGGCGTCAGTGAACAACAGTCGATGATCTTTTAATCCGTCCAACTATTGAAGGAAAAGTTTCCTATGTGTGGACGGACCAGTACTAGTCTTCTTAAACCTGTCAAGAGAAGCAATCACTTTCAACTTTGCTCCCAACCACGGTTTCCAATCTGCGTATGAAAGGGAAGTTTGGAAAACGAGGGGGAGGATGGAGGAGGGATATTAATAAGGATAGCGATGATGAATTCCTTTTTGAACTGTGGGAGATGATAATGTTTTTGATTAAAGTGTGGAGGGGGTAATTTGGAAGGCATAGGTTTTTGTAAATTAAATTTAGGCGAGCTTTTTGAAGATTTTTGGTTTTTGACCAGTTTCTATCAGTATGGATTCCACCGGAGATGTCCGATGTGCTCCACTGGCTAGTCTAATGCAACGATTTACCGCTACCTCGACTATCTTTTTCCCTGCTATTGTCACACTGACACATATAGTAAGGAAATAGAGTAAGGTTCCGTCCAAAAGTGCGTTGGTTACTCCAATTGCCTCACTTTGCTTTACCTTACTTTTGCTGCAAACTAAAATTTTAACCATTCGGAGAATGGTGTTAATTTTATCAACGGCATTGTTTATCTGGATTCCATTTTCCTCCACGGGCAATTAAGATACCCAGGATTTTCATGGAATCTTTTGGGTGGGGAGGGAGGGAGCTTAGTGACGAATCAGATACATTACCATTTTTTTCCCTGTAAACATGAAGGCAAGGTGGGTTTGATGTACTGATTACCGCACCGTTTATGCTGCTCCAAGTGTTGATGTTGCGGATAATGGTTGAAGGATAAAAGAAGGTGGGAAAGGGAGTAGAATCGTAGATAGAGGGGATCCTTGTGGGATGCCATTTTCTATTTTGCGTTTTGACGAAAAATGACCGTTGTTGAATGTTCTACCAATTAGGTAGGAACGTAGAAGTGCCAATGTTGCAGAGGCTACTCCCCACTCTGCCAGCTGTAACAGTACCCTGTGTAGGCAAATTCGGTCATACGCCTTTTCTAAGTCGAAAGAGATCAGTAAACCACAATGTCTACGTTTGTAGCAATTTTGTATTCAATATTAGAGTTCAAGTAGCATACTCAGAGTTCCCTTGCCTGACCTGTAGGCTTGTTATTGGGGATAAAAGAAACCTTCTCACTACCAGGTGTGGTTCCCTTGAAGGAATTCAACGAAAAGTTGATCTCCGCAAGCGTTACTGGCTGGTTCAAGATTAGAGTGGAGGCTGACGGTATAGGCGAGAGAATTTCCGTAAAGTATTGTTTCTCTCTATGGCATGAATCACTAAGGTGGTTGTTCGATGAAAAGGACGTTCAGGACTGTGCCAGTTCCTCAACGATAGCTGTCGATTCGGATATAACTGCATTGTCAGACTCAATAGATAGGATAATACCATTTTTTTGGCGACCAAGAATGCAGTTAATACCTCTGCATGCTCCTTTCGGTGAAGTTCGGGAATCAATTGAGGCGGTGAAGTTATTCCAAGCTGTTCGCTTGGTCTATTTTAGCGCTGTTTTGGCTCGAGCAGTCCTGAGTCTCAATTCGATGAAATTTGTCGTATTAGAAAAATGAGAGTAGTCTTTCCAGGCCATATTCCTTTCACGTCGTAATGTTACGATTTCGTAAGATTACCATTTATGTTGTTGTTTAGACATGCCAGCTGAAGAGGGAATTATCCCAGCAACTGCACGTCTTTTATCATGTTTCCTGCCTCAAGGTTGGGAGATTGGGCAACGGGTAGATCAGCAGAAGCTTTGAAAATCGTAGCTCTATAATTTTCCCAATTTGCGCACTCTTCTATGAACCATGACAGTGGTTTTTATTTTAACCCACAAGTATGGGCAAGTGGTCAAAAATGTGGAACGCTTCACGATTTTGCGTGTCATCCTTGCGCAGGGACCATGCTAATCTTCTCTGTATCGTTCCAATTTTAGTATATGTTCTGCCAAAGCAAGAACAGGATGGATTTTTTTTAAGTAATTTACATACTTCGGTTAAGTGGTGAAAGCTGGAAATTACACATAACTTTTCTACAAAATAAAAACAAGAAAATATTTTGAAAATTGTGACATGGTCACTTTTTTTATAGGAAAAAGTATGAGAGCATTTGTAGAGGAGGCAGAAGATTTGTAAAGGATAATTTTGCAATACTGGAATATTTTTTATTAATTACATTCTTGATTTGATAATAATAAAGATATAAATAATATTTTTGCTAAATTTAAGATCAAAACTTAAGTAAATTGAAAATAATTATATTTTTTTCACAAGATAAACGCAAACTTTGGCCTGCACAGTGTACATTTTATGTGTGCCATAGTAAATTCAGATTTAAAAAAAAAGTTTCGCATTCAATGGGATTTAATTTTTTGTAATCACATTTTGTTTTATTGGAATTTTTCTAACCAAAATAAAAAATCATAACTAAGAATTTTTAGTTAAGAAGTTACTATGAACTAAATTAATGAATTTTTAAAAATTTAAATACTGTGTTTAACAAAAACTATAAAGTAAGAAAATATAAACTATATTATAAGTTTGAGAAGTAAAGAAACAAAATAATATGAAGTTGACGATGAATATTAGTAGTTTTTTAAAAAACTATTTTGGATAAATTCAAAGAAAACTAAGCAATCCGATTGACTGAAAATAATCTTATCGTAGTGTGAGGAAGGACACTAACTCTCATGGGTTATAAATATTTACATCAGTGTCCTGTGTAAATTAATTAGTATTGTTAGATTTTTTTATTAAAAAGCATAGAATTTATGTGCAATTAATTGAAAATAAACTCTCGGCTATAAATGGAAAATTTCTGAAAAGGATAAAATTTGATTAAAAATAAAATCGAAGGTTTTAATTATAATATTTAAATTTATAGATTCTTGAAAAATATTACAAATTTCTATAGAGTTTGATAAATTTCCTAGAATTGAAAGAGAAAATTATTCGATTTACAATAAAAAAAATTTTTATCATCTTAACTTATTCAAACGGATAAGAAATCTCTGTGATAATGCTTAATTGACGGTGTTTAATTTATAAGTATATTTTCAAATTGTTGATCAATTTATCCTTTAAAAGAAATATTCTCTTTTTTTTTAAAGGGATGATAATGGAATTCATGTTTAACACATACAGCGGCACAGTAATTTTCGGATAAGTTTTTGTGGGAGCAAATTTGTTTGTCGTTTTTTTTTAAATTGGTTTTATTTCAATAAAATATTTTATTTTTTACCTATTATACAATAGTATTTTTTTTGAAATAATGCAAATAACTTCAAAGAAAAACTGATATTTTATTGTCTAAATTAAAAGGTTTGAGTTATACATCGAATGAGGTGTAATTTCCATTCGTCATAGCAATTGTAGAAGGATTCAACTGGCATCGCTTTTAGCTCCTTGGAGCCAAGATAACATCATTTATATTTACATAGGCTTCACAAGAGCAATAATAACAAAACAACACTAAAACTTAAATATTCTTTATTAAAACTATTTGAAACAAAAGAATAAGTACAACCAATTGAATGAAGTTTTTTTTATTAAATTTTAAATAAAATACAATTTTTTCATTTATAAGTTATTGATTGATTATATGGTAATTATTATATATGAAATATGATGTCGGTCACATGCCCGTCTCTGGCCGCGGCGCAAAGACGAGCCATTTTAAACAACGTTTTCGAAATATTTTCGCTCACTTCTGGTCTTACTTTAGTAATTTAGGTTCGAAGGTTGTCCTTAAGCATCGAGGTTGTAGTTGGTTTGTTAGTGAATACCTTCTCCTTCAAGTATCCCCATACGAAGAACTCGGGAGGGTTCGAATCAGGGGATCGTGGATTATTCAACCGGAAAAAATTTCTCTCAAAATTTGCATTGTAGCACGAGCTGTATATGATGTGGCACAGTCTTGTAGGAATCACATATTCTGTAGGCCTAATTAATTCAATTCGGGGAGGAGAAAGTTTTCCAACATGTCCCGATAGCGGTCACCAGCAATTGATACAGCATTGCCTCCAGCATCCTCAAAGAAATAGGGCCCAATGATTCCGCCGGCCTAGATGCTGCACCATACAGTTATTCTACAAGGGTATATCAATTGAGGGTTTTCAGTGCCCCAATAGCGGCTATTCTGCTTCTTAACAAATCCAGCCAAGTCGAAGTGTGCTTCATCGTTCATAATGATTTTTTGTTAAAAATGTTGGTCGTCTATACCGAGCTGTAAAACTCGAGCACTTCTTCATAAACTTTTACCTGCAGCTGTTATGTCAATTGAATTTTATACGAATAAAACACTAAAAAAAAGTCATGTAGTTTTCTTTACGTATTCATACAAAAAAAATTTATAACTTCAACACGTTTTTGCAATGTCAGATGCTCCATACTAAATTGTAACTTTAGGGCTGTTAGATACCAGTAGACAAAACTACAATGTAGTTATGAATATAACATTTTTACTAAGCAAAAATTTTATAGACCAATATTTTTGCTGACAAAATTTTTACTGACAATAATTTTACGGTAAAAAAATTTTAACTGATATAAAGTTTTAGTAAAAAAAATTTACCTTAAAAAAAATTTCAACTGGAAAAAATGTTTGCAGACCAAAATGGCTAGCTGACTAATTTTTGAAGACGAAAATTATTCTGACAAATATTTTGTAAAGTCAAAAACGTTGCCAACAATTTTAACTGACAACAATTTTACTAACAAGAATTTGAACCGAGAAAAATTTTTGCTAAAATACCGACGTAAATTTTATCAACCGATATTTTTGCTGACGAAAATTTTGCTAACAAACAATTTTTAACTGAGATAAATCCGACGTAAATTTTTTCACTGAAAAAAATTTTAACTGAAATGGGAAAAAATTTTACTAGACAAAACTTTTATCTGCGAAAAATTTTTTAGATAAAAATATTAATTGCAAAATATTTTTGGTGATTAAAATCATTTGTTTATAGAAATTTTTACTTTAGTGAAAAAATATTTTCCATCTTAAATTTTTACTGAAATTAACTAATTTGAATTTAAAGAAAATTCTTTAATGTTTACCAAGAATTAAACAGAAAAACATTTTTCTGAATATAAAATTAAACAGACAAAAACTTTGCTAAAAACAATTTAATTTGACAAATATTTTATCTTGTAAAATTTTTACTGTAATAAACTTTAACTAGTAAGAAATTTCCAGACAATAATTTTTTTTGGCAAAACTTTTCGTGACTAAATTTTTTACTGTCACATATTTTTGATGATACACGTTTTAACTGACAAACAGTTTTAGTAAAAAAATTTGATAGAAGAAAAAAAAAGGAAAAAAACTGTTTACTGACAAATGTCAGAAGAATAAAATTTTTACCGATAAAAGAAGCGCCTACTATAATGACAATACATTATTAAATAATGTGAACGTAACTTAAATCCAATACTATATTAATATTCAACAATTTGTAGGTTTCATTGAGCTGAGTATGTCTTCTACCACTTTTCGAGACACCAAAAAGACTTTATATTAATGAAAAACCAATGCCCTTGATAAGGAATGCGAGAGGACATCAGTGCTTCTCCACGATTTAAAAACTGAAAATCTCGCTATCATCGCTACTGAAAATCTCGCTGTCATCTATAACCGAGGTTTAAACTTGGTTTTCGCAGCTAGCAGGGACAAACAAGCATGCTACAGTTTTGCCAGAGCACTCTCAGTGATTCCAATATCATTACTTATCTGCACTGCTACGCAAAAAACTGATGCATTTCAATATAATTAAATCAAGGCATTAACAAAATTTTTATTCGACACATTTGTTTCTATTGCCATTTTTTCACTGTATACTTATGTATGAAATTTTATGAACCCCTATTTCCCTTTGTTACCCTCATGGAAACTGCAAATTTTGAATTTCCGCGGGTTACGTATATTCGATTTTCGATATGTGGAGTTATGTTAGTACTCATGTCTCTCACTTATGCCGACACGTTCGGCCATTTTGAATGTTCAGTTAATTTTTGACAGCTGCTTTGCCCATTTCAAAAAATGGATTATCAAAGAATCTGTTTCAGGAACAAGAAAAAGTTACAGGGGCTGGATCTGGGGAATACGGTGGCGTAAATTTGCGCACAAGCAACGATGCGTGAGCAGGGGCGTTATCATAGTGCAAAAGCCAATTTTTGTTCTTCCACAAATCCGGGCGTTTTTGGCGGATTACTTCACGCAACTTGCACATAACTTGCAGGTACTATTCCTTATTGACCGTTCTACCCTGTGGTAAGAACTTATGATGCACCACATCCCTGCAATCGAAGAAAACTGTAAGCAAAACCTTCACATTCAACCGAACTTGGTGCGCTTTTTTCGGTCTTGGCTCGTTTCCACGTCATAACCATAAACTTATGATTCGTCACCAGTTATGACCCTCTGGAGCAAATTTGGGTCGTCGCGGACAGAGTCCAACAGTTCCTTAGCAATCTTAATGCGATGCTGTTTTTGGTCGAAAGTGGGCAAAAATCGAAGACGTGCCAAAACACGTCCAAGCAAAGCAGCTTTCAAAAATTAACTGAACATTCAAAATGGCTAAACTTGTCGGCATAAGTCAGAGACATGAGTACCAACATAACACCACAAAAAATTGAAAGTCGAATATACGTAACCCGCGGAAATTCAAGTTCTCGTACATAATAAAATGTGTATATTAACATATTATAATAAAAAGAGGACTTGTTTGAGATCAGGCGACTTGGTTCACCACACATACTATAGGGCCAATTTATTACTATATTATTTTGAAGAATTTTTTTGGTTATCATTTCAAGTAATATTATTAACGAAATGTGAATTCTAATCGCCATTTCGTTATACAAAGTTCTAACCATTTTGGAACTAGAGTACGTTTGCTATTCAATATCGCCATACCAGAGGGCTATATAAAATAGGATCATGATTATACATATGCCTAGAGTTCGTATATAGTACCTACATTTTTTTCAAAAATAATGAAGTATTATCACTTACACGTATTTTATTGTTAATCTAATAAGTTGTAATTATTACCAACAAAATATTTCTACGCGTGAATCCCATTTTTTAAATTCTTGGTTCAAATCTGAATTCTCTAATTTCATAATTATTACTGGCAAACCCATAATACGTGGGCTACTATATATATTTCTGGCCTAATAATGAAAATGCGAATATTTATCAACGAAAAAGGTTTTATTGTTTTTCAAAATATTCTCCATCAAGATTTATACACTTTTGCATGCGCTCAAACCAATTTTCGAAGCACTTTTTCCACTCCGATTGAGACACCTCCAAAACATGGTTTTTGAATGCTTCAACAGCATCTTCTGGCGACGAAAATCGTTGACCACGCATTTTTTTCTTGATGTGTGGGAATAAAAAGAAGTCATTGGGTGCCAAGTCAGGGCTGTACGGAGGATGACCCATCAATTCGACGTTTTGTCCGGTCAAAAAGGCGCTGGTTTGAGCCGATGTGTGAGAGCTCGCATTGTCATGGTGCACAATGATTCGACTTCTCTTGTTCGTTTTTCGAATTTCTCCGAAGACTTCAGGCAAACAAATGGTGGTGTACCACTCAGAATTGACCGTCCTACGTTGCACAAGCGGAACAGTCGCCACATGACCAGTTTTGCCAAAGAAACAAGCGACCATTTGCTTCGAAGTGCTTCTTCCACGAACAACTTTCGTTGGATTTGACTCGTCTTGGAAGACCCACACGGTCGATTGCTGTTTTGTTTCGGGCTCATACGCATAGATCCATGATTCGTCACCTGTGACGATCTTATAAACGTCTTTTGAAGCACCGCGATCGTATTTTTTCAGCATTTCTTTACACCAATCCACACGAGCCTTTTTTTGAGCGATTGTCAAATTGTGCGGGATCCAACGAGAACAAACCTTTTTTACGGCCAGGTGTTCATGCAATATCGAATGTATGCTGGTGGGAGAAATGCCTAGGCATGCCTCTATCTCACGGTATGTCACATGACGGTCTTGCATTATCAGTTCACGTACGGCATCGATGTTTTCTGGAACAACGGCTGTTTTTGGACGACCTTCACGGAATTCGTCTTTGAGCGAGCGTCGGCCACGATTGAATTCGTTGTACCAGTTTTTCACAGTGCTATAGGATGGTGCTTCATAGCCATACAAAGATTTAAGTTCATCGATGCACTCTTGTCGTGATAATCCACGTCGAAAGTTGTGAAAAATGATCGCACGAAAATGTTCACGAGTTAATTCCATTTTTTTGCCAAATTGATTTTTTCAAGTCACTGTAAACAACACAAATGATAGTCGTACGTCAAAACGTTCTGAGTACGTTTATGCTAAAAAATGTCAAACTTTCCAATGGAAATGTCAGATCGCACCTGGCAACACTTAGTGTTGCCTAGGCCAGAAATATATATAGTAGCCTACGTAATCAGCCAAGTTTTAAGAAGTTTTCTTTGCAAATTAAATAGAAATATAAAATATTTGACCCCCGTTTGCATAAATTTTTAGTTTAAATTGATAATTTACTATAAATTTTTTTACATAATTTTCTTAGAAATATTACTTTGCAAACGTTTATAAAAATTTCTCTTATTTTAAGTTAATTCCAGAATTTCAATTTATTTCAAATATGTATAGTTGTGCAATATTTTTTTGATGATACTAATCAATTTTGCTATAAATTTGCTTTAATTTTCGGAACTTTACTTATAAATTATCAAAATTTCATAATCAAGAAACATTGACTAACTATATTTAAAGTACTTTATTAGCTACTATATCAATCGAATAGAGATACGAGTACATTAGATAATTACAAATACTCATACTAAGAGTATGTAATTCGATGAACTTTGATGTATACGAATGAATATAAGCAAACTTTAATCGAAAATAAGAAAAACGTTTAAGGATATCGTTACGATATTACTTTTTCTCGTAAAATAACTCTAATATCACCAATATAAGCATAGAAAATGCACTTATGCTAGTGTCATGTCCAAACATGCCACGAAGAAAAAGCTATAAAAAGGACATTGTTCGATTGAGAGCTTTCAGTTGACTTTCATACGCGTCCTGAATCATTCCTCAGAGTGACTATTATCGAATTTAACTACAATGTGATTATAATTTTTTTCAAAAAAAAATAACTTTAAACTTAATACCAAATAGAAATTTATTCAAACTTTATATACTATAAAAAAATTAATATAAATAAATAAAAAAATTTAAAAAAATCTTCACAATTAAAAAAAAAATATTCCGAATTTGTACAATTTTTAAATATTAAATAAAGTATGACTAATAATGAATGTGGTATTTTTTGTGCTTATATACGAGCATTAAATAATGTTTCAATGTGATTTGAATATGTAGAATAATTGTTCTTTTAAAACAAGCCATATTATAGTGAAAAATCATATGTAGAATTATATAAATAAATTATTATAAAATATAAGGGTAAAAATAATTTATTAAAATTTCTTTGTGGAAAGTTAATATTTTCGTTAATTGAATAAACTGCATATATAAAACAATTTTTTTTTAGCAAATTTATATCTGTTTTATTTATATATAAATTTTTAAAAGGGACATACAAAATTTAAGTAAATTTTTTGAACTAAATACTTAATTGGATTTTATTAAATTTAACTTACATATTTGGTACCGTTGAATTAAGTATGAAATAGTTTTTATTTAAAAATTGTATATTTCGAATTTTGTAAAAATTTATTTTGTCATTAAATAGCTTACATATTCTTTAGTTAAACTTAAACTTTAACTAATAAATTTATACGTTTTACACATACTATTTACTCGTATGTTAGCTTATTTGCATCTTATTACATTTAGCAAAACATCCCCTTTTAGAAATGTAGAAATCTATATAGAAATTTCACAGATGAATCGCGATATTACACATTTTTATTCAAAGAATTTTGTTATTATCAATGGTATTAACTCATTTGCATAGAGTACAAATATTGAGAGTAGGCAATTTTATTTATAAACTTTTATATATTCTGTACACTTATCTGGAATTTCAATAGTGCTAAGAGAATTTCTGAGAATAATTAAGATTAAAAATAATATATTACTATTACCAGAAATATTTCTTAAACTCTGAAAAATAACTTTTATATTTAAATTTGCTTTTTTTGTATTTCACTTTTGTGTATCAATACAAACATTTATAAAATTTTAATTTTGTACATAGGCTTTTTTTAAAATATAAACTCAGATTATAAGATGTGCTAATAGAATAATGAGCACATATATTGATTAAATATAAAGACTACAAAATTTCCTTATTGGATATTATCTTATATAGCAATAAATTTAAAAATAAATAAATCTATCATAATAAGAATATTTGTAATTTTAAAAAAATTTTATGTTAGAACATATCTGAAAAATATAATAATTTACTTGAAATTTTTCCAAACCTATTATTTAATTTAGCTTAAATCTGTATATGGCGTAATTAATATAAAAAAGGATATTATGTGAAAAAATATATAAAAAATATTGTGTTGAATATACAAAAAAAAAAATATTTTAATGCTCGAAGGTCCTCTGAATAGAGCGACTCCCTGAACAAAACCCTGTTTAAATATTTCATGAAAATATTTTATTTCTGAAGATTTCATACACTAATAATAGATTTTTTTAAAAATTCAATTCAGCCTTTGTTAATAATTTTTTAAAAATTCAATTCAGCCTTTTTAATGTAATTCAATGTCAATTTTTTTTTCTACAATGTTTTTTTGTTGTCAAAAATAAAATAATTCTAAAAAAAATTATGCTAAGTGGGCTAATTTTCTAAATAAAATCATAACTTTTAATATTATTTTCTATAAATTTATTTTACTGCATTAAACATAAATTAATTTTCAAAATTAAAGCTTTCTTGAAGAATTTGTCAATTTATTTTTATTTTATCAAAATTTTTTATTAAATTTATTTGATCGAAAATATAATTAAAACTAATAAAAATTATGATGCTTTTTTTTTGTTCATTAAAATATTTGAAATTAAATTTAGAAGAATAATCATAAGAAGAACTAATTACAATTGAAATGAAATTATTTATTTTATAAAATTTTTTACAATAAATGAGGACTATGAAAATTTCAATTTATAATCACTAATATTTTCTTTGTGAGTTTTGTATGTAAGGTTTCTATGACATGAGCCCAGGGCTACAAAGCAGTACCACGACTATGAAGCTATTTAGCGATCTTTAAGTTTGATTATTTTTTACTGATTATTTAAAGAAACATTTGAACTAAATTATAAGATCTTAAATACCGTGAAAACAAAGGTAACTTCTACGATAGTTATTGTATTTCACCTTTGTGTCTTAAAGTTCAAAATAAAACTACCCATTATAACCCAAATTCAAAAACAGAATATTTGATGCTTCTTCATTAGTTACCATAACACTTCTGAAGGGTAGTTGCTCGTTTGTAATATTAATTTTTAATAAGTCTATAAACAAAAAATAAACAAAAAGGGCAATACACAAGTATCTTCAAAATATCGCTCTCGAAATGCTTATATAAAAAGAATTTAATAAATGTGCTCATAAAATTATAATTTCTATAAAAAAAAATTATTTTATATTTTTACAAACAAAATGAACACTTTATGTAATTTACATTATTTTTATAAAAATATGAATCTTTAATGCACTCTGTATATCCTAAAACCGAAATAAATTTTTGATTATATTAAATTTTCATGTGCTAAATGAAGCATTTCTTTCCCCAAATACGAGATGCACGTACAAGTAAATAAACTAGTCAAATCCCTCCTGACAGCAGTTTACTATAAAAAATACTAACAAACAAGATTAATGTTTGAATATCTCAAAATATCAGTAGTGAAAATATACAAGTAAATTTATGTGATTTAGATGCAACAATATTCCCAAGTTATAAAATAGTAAACTTAAAATATTGTTCGTAGCAATAGATACACACATATATGATATATGTACATGTTTCATCCATACATTTACTATATTTTATTCCTTCCTATAATATAATTATGTTACTATAAATTTCATTGGAAAGAAATCTTTGCTTATATATACCGCAAAATAGACTAATTTCTCTAGTATTATATGGTACGACTTGTATCTTAAATTGATACTTTAATTTAAATAAAATCATTTAAATGTCGTATATCTTAGTTAATATTTACATTGAAGGAAAATATACCATTAAAAGTAAATTGAAAACTACGTCGATTGGGAAAAGCATAAAGGAATAAGGCCACTTTATTTTAAATTAAATCTTCTTTTTTTTTAAATTAACTATAAAGTTACGTCATATAAAATAAAATTATCCTTATGAATAGCCAACGAAAAATTTTATAATAAATATACAAGGATTTTATGATTAATAGTTAGCTTTGACAAGAAAAAAACATTGTTATATGTAAAATTTATGCATATAAAAAATACGACCTTTCCAACTCTAAAAAATATGCATTTGTTTGAGCCAAATCTTTTTTTAGCGAACCAGGTTTTCTCATTCCGAAGTAGAAAATAATTGCAGGGAACTAAATCCTATGAATGCCAAAGCAAATTCTATCTTAACTTATGGAATTTTGCCATGGCGATGACACTAATATGCACGCGTGCATTGTCTTGATAAAAGATAATTTTTTTCTGCCTCTAATGCGGTTGTTTTATCTTGATTTAATTATTTAACTGATTTATTAATGATGTCTAATAATGTTCTATTATCGTTTTTCCTATTCCAAGATATTCGATGAAGATTATATTGTAGCATGTTTATCCCAGAAAACAGTTCCGGATAACTTTTTCGGGCGATGCAACCGTTTTTTGCATGTTCACTGGTAGGAGTCCATTGTTGTGACCGAACTTTGGCTTCTGGTATGTTATAATGAATCAGTGTTTAATTAACAAACATGAATCGATGCAAACATTTATTTCGATTACGTTTAAAAATGTCCAAACACTCTATTGAACCTGGGGTCAGGTGTTAGTAAACACGGCATATATCTCGCCGATAGTTTTTTCATTCGCAAAAGTTCAATTGCCCACATATTTTTTCTTGATGTTTTTCATCCCAGCTATTTCATACACTTTTATTCGACAGTCTTTTAAAACTAAATCCTGGACCTAAATTAGACGTCTTGGGCGCTCAGCGTCACTTGTGCTCGTACGACCGCAACAAAATTCAGTAACCCACTTCTGAATAATTCTATTCGATGGTGAGGAGTCTCCATAACACATTCCAAGCATAGCTTTTGTTTCAAATATTGTTTTCTTTTTCTTAGAAAATCATTGTTTTATTAATACACAAAATTCACTCTTCTCCATATTCATAAAAAAACAAACCTTGTCTCCTTTTAATAGCTCTCAAAACTAAACTAATAACCCAATGCTATAAAGAAAATTGTATATGGTATCTTTTAAGAATGCCAGATGATAAAAAATATAGTTTCGCTGATATCAGCTATACCTTTGCATTAGTCAATGACTTATGATATTGTCCTCGTACATATTAGCCCACAGGTTAATAAAATAAATTCACGATGAGCAAAAAATATTTATTATTTGAAAAAGTAAATAATGTATTTTTAAAATTGTGTCCTTTTAGTACAGGACATAATTTTAAAAGTTTCTAAGAAAAAAACAATGCCCTTTATGGACATAATTTTAAAAACACATTATTTACTTTTTCAAATAATAAATATTTTTTGCTCATCGTGAATTTTAACTATAAGTTATTTTATTATATTAATATTAAAAAGATCAATATACTAATTTTATTTAAATAATAAAATATTATTTATAAAATAAATAATTTATTTTATAATAAATTAAAATTTATTTATTATAAATTTTTTATAGGCTACAATATTATTTCTTTATAAATTATGGTCCTGAATAATATTTTAGTCCACAACTAATCAATAACTAATATTTTAATATAGAAATAATATAAATATTTATATATTAATTAACCCAGTAGTGTCAGCCAGCTCTTGATCATTACATCCTATTTAGAAAGATAAGAGTATTGTCCTGGTGTATTTTCATATAAAAATCAAGCTTTTGACTGAGTTAAGCACTTGAGCTTACTCTGAATACTCAACAGAATCTTTCCTTTCACACAATTTCTAGACAAATAAATGATTTTGTTTTAACGGTTCACTCCGATTTTGGCTGCTGTCCCAAAAGGAAGTATACTTGACCGCATTCACTACAATATTTACACTGCAAATATTTTTATTCGTTTTTACAACTTCTTCGCTTCATGTGCAGACAATATGGCTAGCCCTGCATCCAGCAAAACATATCAACACATTTTTTAAATTTTTCAAATCTAAATTGATATACTCTAAACTTAATTCACCAAATAGAGAATTAAAGCTAACAAACATAAACTTTTCCACGTAACTTTTACTCTCCACAGCTAACCATCCCTTCCCATACTTCTTAATGGCTATGCCATACCACAAGATACTGAAGTTCGGTTCCTGCGAAATAAATTTTGCACAAGAAGTAAAATACTAGAACTAAGCAGGCAATATCACCAATTTCTTCGACTCCTGGACAATAGGCAGCAATATATTTTTATATAAATATTCATCTTAAATTTGTTCAATGGAACAAACTTCTTAACACCTATTACACCAGTTGACTGATAGACGAATAATTGACTCATTTCGAACATTTTGGTTCGACTTTTTAGAAGAGAAATGAAAATGTCTCAATTAACATACAGGCTCGATTTCTCAAACAATGTTCGCGCAGTGATTACATGCGAACTCGATCAAAAGTTCGTCCGGTCAGAATTTTTTCGAGCCACGATATTTTTCTTCATCTATTTGATATTTGTTTCATTTTCATCATATTGAATTCTGCGTTCTTTGCATTTTGCAAATCAATAGATTTAATAATCAAAAAAAAAAAATAATTACATTCGTGGCTCAAACAAATATTTTATAAAAACTAAAAGAAAATAATAAATACAATAGAAATAAAATATAGAAGATATGAGAATTCAAGAGAATGGACCAGCGAAAAAGGAGTGGCCTTCAGGTCAGCTTTATATTTTTCGGCGGCTGAGAGATGTCTTCGTTAATCGTTTCGACGATGATTTCTTCGACGAAATCTAACCAAATGTCTTCTAGACTGGGTAATTTAACGAAAAATATATTTTTCGACAACGTGTTTTCATCCAAGAACGCCCAGAAAACTGCACAAATTAAAAAACGAAATAAACAATTATTTCTTGCACGCACGTTCTACTTCACACAAAAACACAATGCAAAGTATCAAATTTTTTATACGAGGTATTCGTTAACTAGAATGATAGAGCATCTACAATTTGAGATAATTATAACATTCGAGCAAATCTTTAAAATGCTCGATCGAGGAGAAGGTGTTCGTTCAACATGCTTAAGTATATACACATATTACACCGCTTAAGCCAAAGAAATGGACTTTTTTTTTCTAAAAGACGAGCATTTTTTGAATGGTGTAATCGTAATATTAGATTTCCAATTCCCATCGAATTCAATCATTTATGTGAAAAATACTTTGTAAAATTGTCGATCCCCATTTTTATGTTGCCATTAGTATTATTTACATTGATCTAAAATCCCTAATGTTATTTATGTGACTCTGTCTTGTTATAAAAAAATCCATTTTCATCTTTCCAATCACACAAATGTCCCCTTCTTGAAGACCTATACTCTAATTATTTTTCTATAAAAACCCATCAACGCCTTATGCCTGGTATGCAGCTCGAGCGAAGATAAATTTTAACGCGATCTCCACTACTCTCTCATTTAGCGCAGCTAAACGAGAATGAAACACAAACGTCAAAATTTAGCTAGCATTTATCTTTGATTATTGTTCCGTGCATTTAATTGTAGCGAAAACCAAAGTGAAATCGCGTGGAGACTTGTCAATGGAGACTTTGTTTTCACTCTCGAGCTGCGTACTGCCCGGCGAAATCGTGAGCTAAATTTTTCGTTTTCGATTTAGCTAGCTAAAAATCGTATGAAAATTTATCTTAGCTCGAGCTGCATACCAGGCCTTAAACGTTATTGGCCCAGCGATTTGTTAAAATACTAAGTTAGTAACATATTTTCTTATGTATGTGAATATGATAACAGTAGAAACTTCGATGTATGTTTACTCCTCATAATCCTCTACATTAATTAATACTGTTATTTAAGGCTGTAAGTTACTACAATATTTTGTAATTGAAGATATCTGAAAAATTAATAAACCTATTATTTGAAAAAAAATCAAATAAATGATATCATAAAAGAAAAATTAAATTAAAATTTTAGTCCTTTCGAAGAATATCATTTCAAAATATTTATTGCAAAATATTACACAAATTTAATAGTTTTTTTAATTGTAAATTTAAATTTTGATTTCTAAGTGGACAATACAAAATAATTGTTTAAAAATTGTTTTTATGACTTTTACTCTCCAACGACTATTTCTTTTATATTACTCAAACTCATTAAGGGGATTTTTTTTTTTTTAAATTAATACTTTTATTTATGGATTTATAAGGAATGTTTGGAAGATTACGTATTTTTTTATGACTCTGAGACCATTTTGAAATCGTTGCAGTTTATATTCTTCGACTATTTAGAATAATAATTACGAGCAAATACATTAAATGTATTTAAAAAATATATCGACGGCAATATCCCTGTTTCTTTGATTCCACGTAGAAATTTCTAATTGATATAAGGTAATGATATATTCCCTTACTTCGTTATTGAGTTTTTGTTTAGTTTCCGCTGAGAAAATGCCGAAATTTTTTTCCAGTTTTGCAGAAAACTAAGAAACTTTTGAATAAAATTGTTTTTTTCATTATTGCTCGAGAAACGATTGACTATATTAGCAAAAATTTAGGAACGGTTGACTATATGTTCAAAAATTTTCAAGGATGGAGAGAGTGTTAATATTCACCCATATGCAAATAACATCCCCATTAAATAGAAGATTTCAGAAGGCCAAATATCTGTTAGAAAACTATTGTTTGTGCACTATTAATAAAAAGAACATCTACTGTGGGCAAATAAATACAAAAAAGTATTTTGTTTGCTCATCACCAGGAGAGAGAATATCGAACCAGTTTTTGGTGTCTTCTGTGGGACTTGGTGAAGTTAAAAATACAAATATCATTTTTGAATTTAGTAATAAATTCTTAATTTATTAAAACTTATTAAATTAGTATAAATTTAAATAAAACTGGCAAAATAAACTAAAAAGTAGTAATGAATTTCCATTTTGATCATCAATGGGTGGGTTAATACTTATGTCATAATAACAATAGAATTGGTTTATGTACTCTAATTTATATATTACATTCAAAGAATTATAGTAAAATAAAATTTCATTAATTCTTGTTTAGTCCTATATATAATCAAAATAATTACGCACGTATCAAAAAAGCTTAAAACGACACAACACATCATACATATTAGAATCTATTTGATATTGATTCTATTGAGAATTTCCATGAAAATCTTCTTGATATTGTTTAGGATTTTTTTTGCAATAATTATTAAAGTCATTCTGGATGAAATCTTAAATTAAATTAAATTAATAAATTTACACAATCTTCAAATCTTTTATTCACTTTAATATAAATTTATTCAATTTGAAATAATTCTCGTACTTAATTTTTAATTAAATTGAATTTATTATTTTATACTTAGGATTTCACTGTATTGGAACTTAAATATGAATTAATTTTGAACAATATAGCCAACTATACCATATATGCCGTACATCATTTTAATAATATTAAAAGGAATAATTGATATTAACGAATGGAAAAACGATCAGACAGTTTATAGACAAGAAAATTTCTATTATGAAAAACATACATATTAAAGAAGTAACAATCCTTCAATCGTTTTTTTAATTTATAAAAAATGTAATAATATGTATGTATTTATTATAAGTGTACATTTATCCAATCATCAGTGGAGTAGCTGGTATTTTTCTTTAAAAAAATTAGGTTTTTTATATAACGACTAATTTCAATCAAATAAAAAGTTTTGTCACTTTCGAATTTGCTCAATGAGTTCTAAAATATCACACGTTCCATTCCAACAAACCTCTTCTACGAGCAATTTATTTTCATACATACTCCTCGGCATTTTTCAATGCTTTGACGGTTGGCTTATTTGAATGTCCTTCTTTAGAAGGTTTGTGTAATATGGGGTCTACCAATTCGATTGTTTAATTAATTTTGTATGAAAATTCCGGCATTCTTGTAGACACTTTACCAATATTGGGCAAATGTCCAGCATGACTACGTTTACAGTTATCGTTGCAAATTTTTTTTAACCAAATAAATAGGATCGGATCAACTCCGTACGAAGAAAATAATCTCCATAATTTTTTGTTTCCACCCAATGTGGTAAAGTTTTGTTTTTATGCTAGAATGGATGAAGGATAGGGAGAGGGGTAATTTGACCATTTAACGATATAACATTAATTTTTGTGTATTTATCCTTTGTTTGTATTGGTGGGTGCATTTCAATTTACATGATCAGATTTAAAATTTCGTCGATCTCTATTATTAATATAATTTGAAATTTAAATTGATCTAATTTTGAATCCCGAGCTAATTGGCATGTAATGTACTTCCCAACCCATTTTCACAAAAAACTCTACAATATTTATAAGGTTTTTTAATATTTTTTAAAAATGTATAATATAATTAAAAAAAAAGATTTATATTTACCTTCTAACGAGTTCCTTAATAATACTTGTCCTATTTTTATTACCACACTAAATTGATAGCTTCGCAATACTAAAATTCTCCGGAACACAAAAATAATTTGCCTATAGTTAATTCTATTGCATTTTATTGTTGCTTAATCGAATAGATAGATTTATGCAAAAATTTAAAATGAATTGCATTTACGACATTTGGCTCTATTTTATTAATCATTACTGCATACGAAAGGCATTCAGCAAGTACTTAGCCTCACCGCCCGATGGAACTGCTGTCACAAAAAAAATTTACCATTGTGCAGTACATTCTTTAAGTAGCCTATTGTCAAAGTTTCAGTCAATTTCCTTTATTAGTTTTGTTTTGAGAGCCTTTGAAAGCGAGCGTGTCGGTCGGTTGGACAAAAATGGAAAAAGAACAATATCGTTCGGTGATTAGATTCTTGTTTTTCGAAGGGAAAATGCGCAGCGAAATCAAAGATCGCTTGGATGCTGTGTACAGTGACTCTTCTCCTTCGATGGCGACCGTCAAGAATTGGTTCAACGAGTTTGTTCGTGACCGCACGTCGGCTTTTGATGAGCCACGCCAAAATGCCCCAAAAACGGCTGCTACGGAGGAAAACGTTAAAAAAAAGTCCACGATCTCGTGTTGGCAGACCGTCGATTGAAGGTTCACGAGATAGCTGAGACTGTGGGCATCGCAGTAGGAACGGTGCATCATATTCTACACGAAAAAGTGGGCATGAGAAAGCTGTCGGCGCGATGGGTACCGCGTTTGCTCACACCGGAAAACAAGCGCAACCGTGAGACCACATCGGCGACGTGTTTGGCGCTGTTTCAGCGTAATCCAGCGGAGTTCTTGCGTCGTTTCGTGACTGTCGACGAAACATGGATTCACTGGTACACACCAGAGACCAAGGAACAGTCGAAACAGTGGACTTCACCCGGCGAACGTGCTCCGAAGAAGGCGAAGACTGTTCGATCGGCCGGAAAGGTGATGGCCACCGTTTTCTGGGATTCACAAGGTGTGATCCACATCGATTACCTCGAGAAGGGTAAAACAATCACGGGGCGCTACTATGCTGACTTATTGGGCCGATTTGACGTCGAATTGAAGAAAAAGCGGCCCCGCTTTGCGAAGAAAAAAGTGCTGTTCCACCACGACAACGCGCCGGCTCACACCTCCGCCGTCGCCATGGCCAAATTGGTCGAATTGCGCTACGAATTGCTGCCCCATCCACCGTACTCTCCAGATTTGGCCCCCTGTGACTACTTTTTGTTTCAAAACCTGAAAAAATCACTCGCCGGCAATAGATTTGGGTCGAATGAGGAGGTCATCGTCGCCACGGAGGCCTATTTTGCTTCCCTCCAGAAAATGTATTTTATGGACGGGTTAAAAAAGTTAGAGTATCGCTGGGCCAAGTATATCGAGCTTGAAGGAGATTATGTGGAAAAATAAATTGCCACCTTTCCAAAATTTTCGTTTTTCTTTTGTAGGCTAAGTACTTGTTGAATGACCCTCGTAAAAGTGGTGCTATTTATTTCGTCTAAATCTTTCTAGTTATACCCAGCCATAGAATGGGTTCAGTTTTTTTTTATTTAACACAGATTATAATATAATCAAATTTAATTAGTTCGAACTGAATTAATTCATATTAAACAATTTTCTCTGTTTTAATTACAATATGTTACATACAATTTTCATATTAGAAATTTCTGTCAAATCAATTAACAATAAAAGTAATTGATTTAATATTTGTTGATTTAATTAAAGAATTAGCTTTTGGTACGTATCCTTATTTTTTAGTATTTGTTGAAGGCTAGAGGGTAGGTTTGGTGTTTGAGTAGACTAAAAATCGTAATAATTCGATTTAATGGCTGTAAATTAGGAAAATGGATATCAAAAATCGTATATGAAAATAATTTTACTAAGAAATTTTCTACTATTTCAATTAAAATTATAATTTAATCAGTGTTGAAAGAACTGCTCTTTAAACTTAACGTATGCATTTTTTAATGATAAATAATATTTTCGGTTATTTTTTTAATTTAGATGTAGACACAGTGTATAAAGTATAATTTTGACTTAATTTATTTAACAAGGAAAATATTCGAATAGAATTGTATGTTTTTATATGTAATATACGAGTACAGATCTTTGACAACAAATCGAATTGGATCATATCGATTTGGAATAAGTTTGACATAATTTGTAGTTTATTTCTACATTTTTTTTAAGTATATTTGTATGAATTTTGTAAATATGCTTACATTTATAAAAATACAATATTTCTTCCTATGTTTGTTAGAAGTGCGGATCACTAAATTGATGTGATTGCTTTTACAATAACTCTATCTACGAAGCACTATGTATTAATTTTATAGGTTTTTTTTATAAATTTATATATAATGGTTTATAAAATTTTAGTAATATTTTATTACATTAAATATCGTACGCGCTTCTCAATACATCGTAATTCAATCGTTCAACAATACCGCTTAGCAATCAATCAGCAATAGCGGTGGGTGCGTGCAACTACCCGCATCCGACAACTACTCGTAATATCAACGTCAACGTATTCCCACGCGCTTATTATTGGGCACGCACAAATAGTTTACGATTATTAATCTTTCCGTGTGTGAAAACACGCAACAATTCCTATGCTATGATTTGAAGGACAAAATCAATTGATGCAAATAGTTTGATTTTTCTATTTTAAAACAAAATTACACTATATCGAAGGGTTATTTTTAAAGAAACTGAATTTACTATTTTTATTATAACAAAAATTGTTAGTATTTATTGTCTTCTTTTTTTTGTCTATTTGAAAATAAATTTTTTAAAGCAAATACTTTCGTATTTATTTTAGTAAATCTATTTATAACTTACTATAATATCATAAAAGTTAAATAGTAAAAATTACATTTTTTTTTAAATTATTAAAACTGACTTTAAAATTTAGTAGATCACCTAATTTTTTTTATGTAAATTAATTATTTATCTTATTTGCCCTTTTTTTGCAAATTCAAATTTATTTTATGAGAAGATTAACAATAATTTATTTTATTGAAAGAAATTTTATTTTTTAGCAAAAATATTAAATTTTCAAATTAAAACAAACTATTAAATTTGTGCAATATTTTGAAATAAATATTTTGAAATGAAATTCTTCGAAAGGACTAAAATTTTAATTTAATTTATTAAATAAGTATCATCAAAGAAGCAGTCGTTGGAGATTAAAAGTCATATGAATAATTTTTAACCAATTATTTTGTATTTTTCACTTAGAAATTAAAATTTAGAGATGAGAAATACAAATTTTTAGATTATTAAATGTCTGAATACTATATTAATATACAAAACATCTAAATAGTACTCGTATATAAAGCGATTGCTTTTGAGGTACCAAAAGAAATTTTCGTGTAGGTTTTAAGATAAAAATCTATTTAAGGTCAACAGAAATTTTCGGGTAATTGATGTTAAATAACTAATATACAAAAAAACTTATTATAGTACAAATATCCAAAATTAATTTTTTTATTTTCGTAAAAAAGTGTTTTACACATTCAATAATAATAATCTGTAAAAATTTATGTACTCACATGCAATTCCTCCAACGTTATGGAATACACGTATACACGGTGGTAATTTTTGAATCAATTTTTCTTTGATAATAATTATAGGGAAAAGGGGGATAAAACATATTTAAGAAATAACAAAAACCTAAAATTAAAAACTAATTCATTCTTCTTTAAATTTAATTAGTGAATTTTATGCAAAGATTTAAAAAAAATTATTAAACATTTTCGCACAAAAAAAACCAAATTTTATGAACTGATGTATATTACGAGTATACAAAGCATAAAATAGTGTGTATAAAAAAATAAAATAATTGAAAATTTCAAATAATTACTTTTAAAATAAAATGGCTAAACTTCAAACAAGAAAATCTTTTCGGTTTTTTATTGGAGGATGTGCTGAAAGAGCTGGAGTTGCCGTTACGGCACCATTAAAAATACCAACACATTGGTCCAGAGTACTACGATTAGGACCAACACAAAAAATTAGTGTTGAAGAAGTTTTCCAGGTAATTATTACAGGTTAAATTTCCCTAAGGATCTTTGGAAAATAACATTTTGAAGCTTATTTATATATTGAAATTCAGGTTCGGGTATATATTTTCATATCAATCCCGGATTAACACTGTTTCACTTACAAAGTTTCAACGTTACGAGAAATTTTAAATATTTGTTTGCGACGATTTTGCGACCATTTCCCTTTAGAACTTAAAGCGGGAACATATTTATTTAAGCAATATTATTCCCAACTAATCTTATATTTATATTGAATTGAAATATTTTTATATGAAGTTCGTATATATTGTCGAGCAAATAATATAAGATATATTCGCATACTTATTCGTTAATAAAATTACATGAAAATTGAGGAACTAATGACTGCTGTGATAAATTAGAATATTAAATATCTCCAGGATGATTTTAATAGTAATTTACGTAAAATTAGCTAGTGGCAAATAAAATTATATTAAATTATTCCTAATACATTTTACCTTTTAATGTGAATTATATTTCCATGTTGTAGAAACAATCTTATACAAAATTTTCCGGATAAGTCCATTTTCATAACGATCTACCAATTAACCATAAATTACTATACATATTTAGTTTTCATGATTAAAACTATTAGATTTTAGAATTTCTCATTAAAATTGTCCTTATAGAATTTGTTTTAAACTAAATCATCCTTTCGTCAAATTTTAGTGATTATGAATATTGTTTGATTAAATTAAAAAAATAAAAGTCATGATAAAGCTTCAAACTATATATTTTTATAAATTATTTGTCTTTTTATTCAAAAAATATGGTAATATTCTTTAAGCAATATTTACCGCCCTCCATGAAAAATTTTCGATATCATTTTTTTAGTTGAAGAAAAAATTGGGCTTAGATATATTTATTATACAATAAATGGTTACAAAAATTACTGAACTTCCTCGAAGTGTACATAAATTATATCTTCATCAATACTCTTAAGACATACATATGTTCATTGAATTTATTAAATATTAAACAATAATTATATATTATTACCCACAACTTCTTGTTTTTCCTAAAAACATTTCTTACTTATGTGTAGCTCTAATAAGATGAATATTTTTTTACATAATCTCAACCAATATATTATCAGAATAAGCAAAATATTTACTAACTAATTTTATTTAATTTAAGTTAAATAATATAAATTATTCTATCTTAGGCAGCAGAGGCTGGAAATTTAGATGAATTTAATCGACTCTTCCGAAGTGACAGTACCAGACTATCGGTCCGTGATGGTAAAGGACGAACAGCTGCACATCAAGCTGCATCAAGAAATCGTGTGAACATATTACAATTTATACGTGATCAGCAAGGAAGTAAATATGAATTTTATTTATTTTACTTTCAATATTATATTAGTTAATAACAGAAAAATAAATATGTATTTTTATAACATTGATTCTTATTATTTAATTAATATTTAATAAAAACCGATAGATTTGAACGCTCAAGACGCAGCAGGAAATACACCATTGCATGCAGCTGTTGAAAATGATGCTTTGGAGGCATTAGATTATCTACTGTCAGTGTATGTATAAAATTTGCATATATTTCATAAAATAACTGATCTCTTAAATGTAAACATATATATTTTTATTAGCCTACTTGGACAAATGTCCTTTTTTAAATCCAAACCATTTTTTTCAGAGTTCCTTAGACTTATTAGTTGATCTAAATTTTGAATAAAACTATCGGCGTTCCAAATTTAGATTTTTATTTTGAATAAACACTTTTATTTATGATGCGATGGAATTTGATTTGTCAATGTAGAGTTTTCAATTAAGGGCCCTCAAATAAATAAAAAGATTTGTATGTAAGCTATAGCAGATTGAACAACATTTAATACTATTACTATTTAAAAATAAATTGACTCTTCCATATAAATCGGCCTGAATCTCACCGATGGTTTGAATGATATTATTGTCCAGCTCGGAAAGTATTGTCGGTTTATTGGCATAGAACTTTGGTTAAATGTAGGTCTTTAGAAAAAAGTCTAAGGACGTTAAATTGTACGATTCTGACGGCCAGCTGACATCAGCATATCTTGAAATAATACGACGTGGAAACTTCATCGGCAATAAGTCCCTTGTTATGACAAATAGCACCGTTCTGTTAATATTCGACGATACGGACTTTAGGACCAGATATTATCCAAGTTCGTATCGTCCAATTGAGGCAAGAAAAATCCGTTATCATCGTTTGGGACCTCTTATCATTGACAGTTACCAATGCACCAGCCTCATTTCTAAAGTAGTATGGCATGGCCTTAGATTATAGAAGAACTGGATAGACATCTACACAAAAATTGTGCCCGATTTTTTTTGGCAAACATTGGTAGAACGCACACACATGCAAAATAACAGAGACGGCGTAAATCAGTAGGGGCCAATTTTAAACTTCAGTAAGCGATTGAAGCGGTTTGTTTACAGCCATTTTGATATTTGATGCGTAAATAATTAGATTTTTTAATATTTCGGGTTTTCTTGTTTGATGGAATTAGTTTTGGAAATTTGCAATAAAACACGGTATTCTATTTTAAAATATATTTTATTTATTTATTATATATTTTCATTTTATTTATTTCACTATAAATTATTTATTAAAACAGAATTATACAGTGGAAGAGCATATAAAAATATATATTGCAAGTTATTTGATTATATTAAAACAATTCTGTGAACAAATAAAAATCCATTCCAAAAATGCAAAATGAATTAAATGAGAGAATGTGATATTATGTTGAAATTAAAACCACACCACAACTTGGTAAACATAAATTTTAATGTTAAAACAATCATTTGTAAATATTGAATGCTTAATTATAATATAAATGTGTATTTGTGAATTGAAATGGTAATTTAAAAAGGAAAGGAGCATTTAAGTTAAATTAAAAAAGAAAGCATTAATTAAAAAGAACATTACATCAAATTCTTTATAATATAGAAGTTAATCGTGTACAATATTAAATAAATGCTTTAAAAATAAATTAAAAAATGAAAAACTAATAACTAATATTCTAAAAAAAATTGAAAACAATATTATATTTACTAAATGCGTTACAAAATGGTCTAATAGAGCAAGCGAAAGCACAATTTGCAAACAAATTTATATAAATAATAAGCCTGCCGAATGAACTTTATTTAAAATGGAAAACATATTAAAACTACAAATGGAAAACAGACTGAAAAATTCGTTCCCTCAAATTTTCTTACTTTACGTACGCCGGCACTGAACTATTTTCTGGTAAACATTGAACTATCAACATCACATTTGTTTACATTTATTCAATGACGAACTCTCCACTTTTTTACCACTTTTTGGACAAAATCAATCATTGGAAGACATATAGACACATCACAAACTAAATTTTTGTTATTTTCTGCAGTAAAAGTGGAGATATCAACTTACCGAAAGATAGAAATTCCGGCTTTCCCATTCCGTTGAATTAGCCGCAACCCTTTGCAAAACACTTCATTTTCTAAAATAAAAACTTGCTATTAAATGTTATCAATAATAATAATATTTATTGTATATAAATACTTACTTTTTCGTAAATACTTCAATAAAGATAAAAACCAAACTTTCACTTGCACTTTCCAAAAAGTGTCAATATAACAACTTTAAAAAGAATAAAAGTATGCAAGCATTTCGGTATGCGACCACTTTCATGGAGAATGGCGTATTTTAAAACTCTACGAAAGTCTACAAAATTGAGGGGCTTTATATTTGATTGGTATTTACGAAATGAATAATAAACCTAAAATTCAAATCCATTTCATTTCGAAAGATTGTACAAAAAATAAAAATTGCCTACCGTTGTGTTTAAATTGTATTTTTGTTTCCAATAAGTGAATTAAAATGAATATAAATTATACTTTTGCAATTCACTAAATTTCTATTACGAAAACTAGATGTGAGTGGGTGTCATGTCTACATAAAAAAATCCACACAAATGTACACGTATGCAAGCTTAATGATTTCTCGCCGCTTCTGCAATAATTAAGCATATAATAAGAAAATTGCGTATGCATATATAGGGTGGTCCATCTAGCGGTTCCATTTTGAACTACTATTTATTTGAAGTACTAGAGTGTTAAATGTCAACACAAATTGACAGATTTTTAGTTAAAAGTCAGAATATTACGAAATGGTCAACCATACGCTTGAAGAAAACTGGGAAATAATGAGAACTTACTTCCAAAGTGGTGAGTCTTCAACCCAAGCTGTGAGAAATTTTTAAAAAAATGAGTAAAGATCGAATGCCATCACGTCAATTTGTGGACAAATTCGTGAACCGAGTTCGCGAAACTGGTTTGTTGGTTGCCAAAGCAACTCGTTCCCGCTCTAAGACAGTGCGTACGACCGAGAATATTGCCGCCGTTGCTGAAAATGTCAGTGATCATCCATCAATATCAACTCGTCACCGTTCTCAGAAATTGAACATTTCTCGCACTTCTCTGTTGAGAATTTTGCACAAAGACCTCGGTATGAAAGCTTACAAAGTTCAATTAGTCCAACAGCTAAAGCCGCATGACCATCCGATGAGTTTTCGATTTGCCCAATGGGCTCAAGATCAATAGGCCGAAGATCAGCATTTTTACCGAAAAGTCATTTTTTCGGAAGAGGCCCATTTCCACCTCGGTGAGTATGTCAATGAGTCACGGTTTGGTGCGGATTTTGGAGTGGAGGCATCCGTTACGATCAATGGTGAGCGCTATCGTGGCATGCTCATCGAATTTTTGTTTCCAAAAGTTGAAGAGAATGGCATGGGCGACATTTGGTTACAACAGGACGGGGCCACTTGCCACACAGCCAACGTAACAATCCAACTTTTGGGCACTGCTTTCGAAAACCGAATAATCAGCCGAAATTCTGATGTCAATTGGCCAATTCGGAGCTGTGATTTGAACCCATTGGATTATTTTCTGTGGGGAGGCGTTAAGGATAAATGTTACGCAAGCCATCCAAAGACAATTGAGGCCTTGAAACATGAAATCAAAGTTGCCACTGAAGAGATACAGGCCCGGACAATCGAAAATGTACTGAAAAATTGGGTCGAGCGAATGGGGTACTGTAACGCCAGCCGTGCCATTCATTTAAATGATGTTGTGTTTCATTCGTAAATTTCAAGGTTCAATCTTTTTAATAAAACCGGAAATTTGTAAAAACATACACTAGTTTTTTTTATTTACTTTTTAAAATGTAACTTCTAAAAGGTCCACCCTGTACGAAAATCTGATGTACGGGCTTATCCAGATATTCTTTAATCTAAGGGCATGACGGTGTCGCCCGACCAAAAGTCACAACAGACAATAAGTAATTTTCTTATGTATAGTGTGGCTTTCGATCGGGCGGAACTGCCAGGCCATACTGCTATATTTTATTATATTGTGTATGAAATTATATTTATTATATCCCAGCAGAACATAAACGTATACGTGAAGAATGACAACGCTGTCATTTAAACGTGATAGTAACAGGCTGTCCAAGATTGAAGGTTGCTTGTTATTTATATTTTTCTAAAACAAAAAAAATATCACCCAACCGGGTGGTATCAACCGAAATTAGAAGAATATAAATTTAATAATTAAAATTAGTTAGACTACCCTAATTTCTAGTACCCAGAAATTACGGGAGTATAACTAATATTATATTAGGTTGTCGGGAAAGTCATAACAGGCGGCGTTTGTTCAATTTTGGAGTGATAGAATTATTTGCATCTTTATTATTGTTGATAATTTAACCTTTGTTTTTAAAATAAAATTTATATCTTTCGTTTACTTTTTCGTAAAGTTTGTGAAAAGTTGTGTAAAGTTAACGGTGATAATACTCTGCAAGAGCGTTAGTACCAATGATAGTTCACACAATTCCATACTGGTGATTTTGATCTCAACGACAGTCCTTGGTCAGGAAGGATTACCGAGATTGATGACGGAAAAATATAGAAATTAATTGAATAAAACTATCGTTACACGAAACGGGAAACTACAGAAACCATCGTTGCACGACACGAGAGACTACAGTAAGCTCAAAATATAAGCAATCTGGAATAACGAAGTTTATCTGACGGTGTGCATAACACCGTCAGATATGCTTATTAAACGTTAGGAAAATTATCCTTTTTTGAAGCGATTGAATAATGGTGTTGAGAAGTAGATTGCTTACTACATTGTATTGCGCAAATGGCCTTGGTCTCGGCATGCTGATCCGCATCAAACAACATGGAAAACGGACATTCATCAGAGAAAGGTTATACTCGCAGTGTGTTAGGATTTTGAAGGTGTTGTATTTTTTGAGCTTCTACCAAGGAACCAAATAATCAATTCAAAAGTGTATTATCGACAATTACAAAGTTTGAACGAATCCATCATCCAGAAACGTCCAGAGCTCGTAAATCGTAAAGGAGTTGTCTTCCATCACGACAACGCAAGACCACACATAAATTCGATCACCCGTTAAAAAATATTCGAGCATAAAAAGGATATATTGCCACACCCAACATCCTAGCCTAACCTTGAACCGTGACACTTCCACTTGTTTCGGTCTCTTCAAAATGACATTCAATTCACATTAGGCTGTAAATCAGTACCTTGTTCTGTTTTGGGTTATATAAATAAGGAATTATGAAGCTTGCTGAAAGATGGCGAAAGGTTATCGAGCCAAATATGTAATATATCATTGATAGATCTTTGTTCTTTATATAAATAAATATACCTTCATGACTTTTCTAACAACCCAATAATTTACAATCTTGTGCATTATAAAGTGAGAGTAAACACCCATCGGCATTTCTCCAAGTAATGGAAGTTAGATTCCTTTAGAAAATCTCTAGGCCATTGCCTCTTAAGTCTCCGATGAGTGTTTCCGGAGAGGGCAGTACAGAACAATTCCCTCACAAATGGATTATGATGATAGCATAAACAGGAGTGAAATTTCTGATAGCGGGAAATGCACAGGTCCTGAACAAAGGGAACATTTAGGTGACACATTTAGATGTATTACATTGTCATGAACATAAAAAGGGTCATCAAAAATTTTACGGAGGCTATTCAATTGTAAGACCTGAACGCGATAGGAATTGGAACGTTTCGTTGATTCCTAAAGTTCAATTCCATATGTCCAAATAGGTTTTTTAAGGGTAAGGAGAACATGATAATGATCAAAGTTTAAATCGGGAAGAGTATCAATACTAGAATTTATGGTAATTGAAGGAGTGTTAATGAAGTAATCGAGGATATCAGGTCGTTTTGAACTAGAAGTTGGCAAGTATGTTGGATTTGGAGGGGAAGTAATTTGATATGATGTATGAGATAAACCTTCCTGAAGAATCTTTCCTCGAGTCTTAGCAACGTGACAACCCCATTGAGGGTGTTTAGCATTGTAATCACCATCCGCAAGGAACGAGGCTCCAAGTGAGTGTAAGAAGGATAAAAAGTCGGAACCAGTTATGGTTTTGTTGGGAGGATAATATACGGATGCTACATTAAGATTAAATAAGGAAGTATCAATAGTAACAACTGTGGATTGCAGGGATTTGGAGGAGAAATTGAAGCGAATATTATGTTTAATGGATTTTCTTACAAAGATAGCTGTTCCACCATGCGCCGTATTGTCAGGGTGATCAGTTCTGTATGTTTCGTAGTCTCGCAACGTAAAGTATGACGTGGATGTAAAATGCGTCTCAGTTAATAGAGCAATAATAATGCGTCTGTCATGTGGAAGAATGTTCAGTTCTTGTCGATGGGGGTTCAATCCATTTGCGTTTCATAAAACGATGGAGAGGGAATTTTCGGTGCACGACGACATTTATTTTTGAACAGTGACACAATGGACATCAAAGCATTTACAAGTGGTGTTAGTATTTTGTTTAATTGCTCTGTAAGTGTATGTTGAAGAGTTTCTTGTTTTTTTTTGTTGCTGTTCAATATTAGAGACTCCTGCCGCGACCGCAGCAAATGATATAGCGTGTTGGACTGATTGACTATTTATAATAGTTGGTTGGTTGTTTTTGTTGTTGTTTGGGTTGATTTTCTCCTTCAGCTTTTTATAAGTAGAGCAACCCTTGTAGTTCGCGGGATGGCTACCGTCACAGAGAACGTATTTGGCTGGGGTAGTTTTATTTCTTTTCCATTTCTTGATAAGATTCTCGCCTGCACATTTGACGCATTTAATGCACATTTGACGCATTTATAGAGTGTGTCGACAATAAGTCTTCGTACAATATTTAAACTTTTTATATTCCACTAGCTCTTTACATACGTTCATTATACAATTATCCTGACACGTTGAAAAAATGTTCATTCTACTATCAATATTCTATAAAATCATTCTTGAACATACACATATACGAATAATAAACGAATCACACAGAAAATAGTCCTAACCGATATAAGATTTCGATATGGCACCGTTCTGTTGAAACCAGTTTTACAGTAAACCCTAAGCACCCAATTCAAATCTATCTATTTCCCTTTTAACAGTCCTTTCGGAATCTGGGTAACTTTTTTTTAAATTTTCTAATTGCCTTTGTATCGATTTTAAGTATTCAATTTAGATACTCGTATTAAAAAAATTTCAATCATTGTCAGTAATAGTAACAATAACTAAGGGCAGTTCAATAAGTCCTTAGAAAAAGAAGGAAAAAAACTGTTTTATAAAAAAAAAATTTTTATTTTTCAACATAATTTTCTTTTTGCTCTATACACTTTTCCAACCGTTTTTCCAAAATTTTTATCCCGTCCAAAAAATAGGATTTCGGAAGTTCTGCAAAATACTCATCCGTTTGAGCAATGACGTCCTCGTTGGAAGTGAACCGTCATCCGCCAAGCCATTTCTTCAGATTGGGGAAAAGAAAATAGTCACTCGGGGCCAAATCTGGTGAATAAGCGGGATGCTGCAACAATTCCATTCTCAATTCCACAATTTTGGCCATGGAAACAGCGCAGGTGTGCACACGCGCATTGTCCTGATGCAAGAGGATTTTTTTCTTCTTCAGATGGGGGCGTTTCTCTTTGATTTCCTCGCTCAACCGTTGCAATAACGACGCGTAATACGCTCCTGTTATTGTTTTTCCATTTCGACGAAGAAATTCGGCAGGATTGCGATGAAAGAGTGCCAACATATCCTCAGAGTCCATAACACGATTGCGCTTATTCTCCTCTGAGAGCAAACGCGGCACCCATCTTGCCGAAATTTTTTTCACAGACAATTTTTCATGCAAAATTGAAGCGACTGTACCTTGTGATATGCCCGTGGCCTCAACTAATTCGCGCACTTTAATTCGCCGATCGTTCAAAATCAGATCGTGGATTTTGTCGATGATTTCAGGAGTAGACACCTCAACTGGGCGTCCTGAACGATGTTTATCTTTTGTGGATGAACGGCCACGTTTAAATTCATTCACCCAATTGTAAACCATCGCAAACACAGGTGCAGATGTGCCATGAACTGCATCCAACTCGGCTTTGATTTCTTTCGGGCTTAAGCCTTTCAAATGGAGATGTTTGATGACAGCCCTAAACTCGCTTTTTTCCATTGTTATGCACAAATAAATGTCGTTAACTTTAATCGACGATAGAAATTGACCTACGCTATGGATCAAGCTGAAATTTTGACAGCTTTCCTGTCGATTTTAAGCTGAAATTTTGACAGTAAAGATGCTACTTACAAAAAAAAATCTTTACCGACACTACGAGCGCAATTTCTTAGATTTTCTAAGGACTTATTGAACGACCCTCTACATTCTAAAAAGTAGAGTTAAATGACCACATTGCACTGAATTTACCCAAACCTGACTATATTTTTTATTGACATTATCATACAAAAAAAATGCTTTTCGTCACGGGATGAATGCTCTTGTGGAATACGACCTCCCTTGTGTCAGGTGTACAGGCATAAATGCAAACTTTTATGTATAGCTGATCCACCACAATGCATTTGGACTATTTTCAAGTTTCTGAGAACTCTTTCGCATTAATGATAATGGATATTCGCCTAAGCTTTCTCTTATTGCATGTTTATTTTCGGACATTGCCGCAATATACGTGGTCCAGACTTCGGCCTATTTGCGATAGTAGTTCTTTCTTCGATCTTATATCGTAAATAAACGGTCCTATCCTAAAATTTTCTTATTATTATTCTAACAAACCATTTATTTTGATTATAATAAATTTGCTTATTTTACACTTAACAAATGTTACAAATATTTAACATTTTATTTTAATACTATAGACCAGTTATAACAGGAACATTAAATGAGAAGAAACAGGCACCCGTTCATCTGGCAACTGAATCGAATAAAGTTAAAGCTTTACAAGTGATGGGCAGACACAAAAATGTCATTGATATACAACAGGGTGGAGAACATGGACGCACTGCACTACATTTGGCCGCGATATACGATCACGAGGAATGTGCACGGATTTTGGTAAGCAATACTTTCATAAATAATTTTTTTTTAAATTTAAATGTGTTAAAATATTCATAATACTATCGAATGTGTAGATGAGCACAATTTATAGTCATTAAATTTCTGATAAAAATGATGACAGTTTTTAAAAATAATTAATTTATGTAAATAAGAAAACAATTGTATTAAACTTTTATATATTTTGTAAGAATACTGAAGCTAGCTGCTCCAGCTACTATGTTGAGATAATTTTCTGGACGCTTATTCTAGAATATACATATACACATGTGTACTGAGCAGCATTTGATGGAACAAAAATCAACACAAGAATATGAATAATATGATAGATTTATTATAATCGCATTGCCTGATTATGATATTGCACATTAAAAAAACTCTTTCAAGAAACCCTTAAAAAATTTATTTCTTCTTAATGTATTGCTAGCCAAGTTTCGTTTTTATTTTTACCTTTTTTAAATTTATAAATAATTAATCAATAAATAATATACCATAAATAAAAATTTTAATTGAATAAACTAAAAGTTGTTGATTATGTATGAATAATTGTCGTACTAACTGTGGTATGCACATAAAGGCCTTTATATAAAGGCCGTTATGCTCTTTGATGTGAATATTCCTAGGGATAATTCGTTGGTACGCGATTGGTATCTCAAACCCTAAGGAGCTATAGCCTAATATTTTTATTTTTGTTTGAGTCTCATCAAAAATGAAAGAGTGTAAGATGATCCGATTTTTGTAACACACTCATATCTGTTGCACTTAACCAATTTTCAACCCATAATCTACTTGAAAAGAAAAGAAGAGCTTTAGCTTCTTTTCTTTTCAAGTGGATAATGGGTTGAAAATTGTTTAAGTCCAAGAGGAATGAGTGCGGTACAAAAATCAGATCATCCATAAAGCGAAGGAGCAACTGGCATTGTGGGATTAATCGGGATGTTTTCCTCAAATATGTCACTGTGGTCTTCGCTCTAAACATTGCAAAATTATATGTGATAATGCTGGATTCCTTTATTTGGAGATACAAAATCTATTAATTACCACCAAGGGGAAGGATAGGTAGTAAAGGAATAGGAAGGTAAAAAATTTAGCAAAGGCAGATGGAAATTTGTATGAAATGGTAAATAAAAAAATTTAATTACAATTATTTTTAGAACTGTAAAGAAAATATAATTTTATAAGAAAAATCCGCACAGGTCATTGCTATGACTTAGTGTCGATGCCACCATGCTCGATCTAGTCCTGTAAGGATCGAGAACATGGAAGCTATTGAGCAGGAGTATTGTTTTAATGCGATTTCGTCCTTGGTCAATAAATAAAGAAAGTTTCTGAAGTACCCCCAAAAATAAAACAATACACATAATGGAAATCGGGGGTTATGGTTCTAACCTGTACCATTTATTTCTGACCATTTCCGAAACTTTTAGTTATAGAAATATAAAATTCATGTCGTTTAATTGCTAATTATATTTCTATTTTTATGAAAATAAACCAGAATAAAATAAATACAAAAATATTTGTGGGCATCTTTTTTTAAATTCCTGTAAATTTTTATTTCTTAGCTTCCTGACATCCGTGATTACTTTATTATTTCTCCTCTAAGAACTTTTTGGGGGTACTTCAGAAACTTTCTCCTCTAAAACCTATTAAATGTAATAATATTTAGTATCCAGATTCTAATCCTATTCTTAAAGAAACACACTCTAAATACATAAATGGAAAAGTTGACCGACACAGTTTCAGACGACTACTGGACAACCAGCATATTTAATTAAAACACAGTTTGAAAATGGAATAAGTAATAGATGTCATAGTGTATAACCTAACTGCTTAGATATTAACTCATATACCTCTATAAAAGATCTTGTACAAAACTATTATTACAATCAATAGTTACTTAGGGACATACGATAAGAATCCTCATTGAGCTAAAACGAAGGACTAGAGCCTTATGGCAACGTAAAAGAATAAATAAATAATAGATCTATTTGGTTAGGTGACAAAGCCTTACTTTCACACAAAAAAACTAACTATTTAATTGAATTCGGCTTAAAATCCAATAAAGAAAAAACTGGGCTTATTGAGAAATTCTTAGCTAAAGTTAAATGTACTCTACATGATAATATCGAAGATAAAGCACTTTCGGTCATGATAGAATGTGAGCTGATCAACCGACTTCTATGGATTTCCTTCTAAGCATTTCAACTTATTCAAGTTCAAAAATATATTCCTACCAACTAAAAAAGTGATAATTTTTTATATCATTAATGCTGTCATTTTAAAGCAAATATTTAAAAAATTAGAATTTTTAAAACGCATCTATAACAGCATTTTCCGTTTACCACTTTTTCTATTTTTTTAAAAAAAATTTGTGAATTAAAATTGATTCCAAAGTCAAATAAACCCTACTACGCAAAAAACTCTACCAGATACTCCAGTTTAATCATATTATTCCTAATTATCAGTTGAGTTTCAGATCTGATCATTCCATCATACAGAAATGTCATCGAGTTGTCGATTTCATTGCATCCTCCTTTGAGAGAAATAAATTTTGCTTATGCGAGTTTCTCCATATAACACACGCATTTGACTGGATTGCTCGAAAAGCTCAAAATCGTTATCCTCATACTTATTACCATATTATAAAGTCCTATTTATTATAACATCACTTTCAAGTTATAGACAATTTTTAATATTCCACTTTATCCCGAATTAGTGCCTGCATCTTTCAAGGTAATATTATTACTCCCATCTTTAAAAACCACATCCTTATTCTCGAAAATTAGTTTACCAAGTAGAGGGTGGAAATCAATGAGTAGAAAAACCCTCATGATATATTCACTCGCCACCCTGAATAAATTTCCTCTTCATATCCTTGAAGGCAGCACACAATTCCAGAAAATAAAAAAGTACAAAATTTATGACTACATTTAGGTAAACGACTCACTTGGAACCCCGCACACAGAACTAAAAACACTTAAACTAAACAGACGTTCCTGTTATTAGTTAGATTACTAGACAGTTAGAGCTAAACTATCAGTAAATAATATATTCTTAATATATAGGGTTTTCCAATAAGAGTAATATGATTTCTAAGTGACGTTTCCGCTATTTTTAATAAGTCATGATCTGTCTTTTTTTCATTATTTTCAGTAATGTTTACAATTTTATCATGGAGAGATATACGCAAGAACAACGTTTACGAATTATTCAATTTTATTATCAAAATAATCGTTCTCCAATTTAAGAAAATCATCTTCTCCGATGAGGCTCACTTTCATCTGAGTGCTGCGGTAAATAAACAAAACTGTCGATTCTGGTGCGAAGAAAATCCACAAATTATTCATGAACACCCATTACATTCACCTAAGTTGACAGTTTGGTGTGGTTTTTGGTCTGGTGGAATAATCGGTCCGTACTTCTTTCGAAACGAAGCTAGTAACACCTTTACTGTCAATAGAGAGCGGTATAGATCGATGATAACTAACTTTTTATGGCCGAAATTGGAAGAAGTTGATCTTGATAATATCTAGTTCCAACAAGACGGGGCTACGTGCCACACAGCACGTGCAACAACAGAATTATTGCGAGAAAAGTTTGGAGATTCGATTATTTCAAGAAATTGTGACACTGAATGGCCTCCAAGAAGTTCTGATTTAACACCATTAGACTTTTTTTGTGGGGTTATTTAAAATCATTGGTCTTTAGCAATAAACCAGACTCTCTTCAAGCTTTAGAAGTCAATATTGAGCGTGCTATTCATGACATACGACTTGATTTAGTGGAAAAAGTGCTCGAAAATTGGGTTCATCGAATTCGTTCCTGCAAAAGAAGTCGTGGAGGCCATTTGAATGATGTTTTATTCAGAACTTAATTGCATCGATTGTACTTCACATTAAATAAAAAACATTAGAATTTCCTTAACAATTAGTGTGTTTTATTTTAAAGAAATCATATAACTCCTTTTGGAAAACCCTATATAACACAGTAGTAAAACCCATTTGAACTTACGGACTTAAAGGATAGGTTTCCACAAAGCCTTTCAATTCCTATCGAATATAATCACACCAATGCAAAATCCTTCGTAAAATTTTCAATAACTCTTTTCATATCCTTACCTAATATCCTAATTTTTAAAAACAATTATTTTCTGCTTCATCTAACTTAAGATTTTTGCTTAATTGGGTACCGACTGATACTAATCTTGAATGAATTTTAATTTGGTATTACGGATTTCGAGCATCAGTCGGTCAAATTAGCTGACGCAATTTGATCATTTAAATAAAATTATTTTCTGCCTACCAAATTGAGCAATTTCATCACTTGTCGTTTCAAAATAAATCTCTCCAAACAAAATTGAAGTATACGGCGTCCTTTTACTTTTATCTTCTAGTTATAATAATAGAATTATCTTCGATATTCCATCTTAAGTACTTTATAATATCTTCAATGCATTAATATAGTTCAAAGAACTTTCAGTTTGACTAGATTGAAAGTTCTTTGAACCATACCCTTTGTGAGGGTATCTATCAATAAATTTTGTATGTAATTTATGTTGTTATAAGCAAGGTGCTTGGAGCACGCATAAAGTGATATTAAAAACAAAACTAAGATTTCTTTGATATATAGATTTGTATTGTAAAATATTTTTCATCGGTGAAATATTTTTTTTATTAATTTATTTTTGTAAGTGAATATTAGATACATAGAGTAGAGACTTTTAAATTTTTAAAATAAAAAATTTTTGCTTGCATAAATATGAAATAATTAGCAAAAACAGCTTAAGTGAAGCCCAACAACTATTTGATACTTTAGTGAATGAGTAAAATAAAATAATATTAATCGTATATGTATAAATATAATTTGTAAGATTTGATAAAAAAAAACCATTTTAAAAAAATTCTATAATTGGTAATATTTTTGGCACCAACATCAATCAGAAAAATTACAAAATGAAAGACGATTTTCTTATAGAGAATTAATATTTTATTCAATTAAATATTATGCAGTCTTGTCCAATACCCTTTACCATCTTTCTAGCATTAGCATGATTCCACTCTCATAAAATGTTTGTTCTTTGCTGGCAAAAAACTGATCCAAGTGATTTTTAACCTCCTCATTTGAATTAAACGTTTTACCGTCTAAAAAATTTTGTAGAGACCGGAAGAAAATATAAGTGGAAGGTGCTAGGTCTGGAGAGTATGGTGGATATGGGGCAGTATATCCCATTCAAGCTCTAAATGCTTTTGCCGAGTGGTCAAACTTGTATGTGGTTTCGCATTATCCTGTTGGAACACTATACCTTTCCAATTTACCAATTCTGGCCTTTTTTCTTTAAATAAATCATTCAATTTATCCAACTGATGACAGTACACTTCAAAATTGATCGTTGTGTTGCTCAGTAGAAGCTCAAAATAAACGATTCCTTTGAAATCTCACCAAACAGGTAGCATAACCTTTTTTTGATGAATATGGCTTTCGAAGTACTTTGATTCGGTTCATCTTTTCTAATCCAGGAACTTTTGCACTTAACATTGTTGTAGACAACCTATTTTTCGTCCCCAGTGATGATAAAAATGGATAATTTTCTTGACGTTTGAAAAATAAATTACAAACGTCAATGCGACGGCACAATTTTTTTTCCGTAAGAAGATGAGAAACCCATATGTCGAGCTTTGAGATTAAACCTAGCCGTTTCAAATGATCATGAACGATCGAATTCGATAAATTTAATCTCTCAGCGAATCTCAGGAGTTGTTATTCGCCAGTTTTCAGCAATTAATGCCTTTATTGTGTCTTCATCAGCTTCAACTGGCCTTTCAGAACGTGGTGCATCTTCGAGATCAAAATTACCGGATCGAAATTTTGCAAACCAGTTTTGGCACTGGCGCTCACTTAACACATCTTCTCCATACACATCGGATAATTTTTTTCTTGCTTGAACAGCATTTTCATCTCTTATATAGTAAAAAAGTAAAATAAGCCGAAAATTCTGTTTTTTACTTTCCATATTTGAAAGGGTATCAACCAAAAACTTAATATTTTCACAAGCAAGCCTTACTATGTCAGCTGTCAAAATACATATGAGTATGCAGCTTAAGTATGAAGTTGGTTGTGAAAAAATACAATTAAGTCCTCTGTTGGGAAAAAACTTACTTTCCGGACAAACCAATAATTTAATTATAAAAACTTTCTAAAACGTAAATAAATATAAGTATTTTCAGTAAATATTCCAAATTATAATAAGAAATCGTCGTATTTTTCAATAAAAATATATTTTTCATAAAACCAATTCTGAAATTTACTACTTATATACTTGTGATTAATTTATAGAAGTGTAATAAAAAAAGTACTTTTATTTATGAAAAATTGTTTTTTAAATATAATTTTTAGGTAAATGTTATAAATTAAACTGAATAATTTTTAAAAAAATTAATGAAATTTATTAATGATCATAAATTAGATTACATTGAATAAATTTCCATCCTTCAACAGTCTCATTAATATTTGTAGATATAAGAAAATGTACAATGCTGTTGAAAGCATTACTTAAAACATGCATGCATACATACACTATGTACATAAATGACATAATAAATCGTTTTTTTATAATTCTCCCCATTTATCACCAAATCATCAACTCATACCTCATGGTTATACCTAACATAATTAATTGGAGCATTGTAAAAATATAAATAGTTAATATGAGAAATAAAGAGAAAAAATTCCTATTTATTATCCTTTTGGTGATTAAAAAAAAATGAGTAACCATTTCAATTATCATAATAGAATATGTTCTATTTAGATATTCGTGGGTTAAATTTTATGAATTTATACTTATATGAGCGTAAAAATATTCATCAAATATTCAATTTCAGATAACTGAATTTGATGCATGCCCTCGTAAGCCTTGTAATAATGGCTATTATCCAATTCACGAAGCTGCAAAAAATGCTAGTTCAAAAACTATGGAAGTATTTTTCCAAGTAAGTAATTACTTATTCTATGGTTATAAAAATATTTTAAATATTATTGCATAAATAAATTAGCATTATTTCATTCATAATAATTTTTAAAAAAAAACATTATTTAAAAAAAAAAAATTTAAACAGCAAATAAACCAACAGAAAAAATATAAGGCATTATCTTACAAAATGTAAAATTGTAAAATAATGCTTTTAAATAATTATTATTGCATATAAATTTTTGTGACAAAAAAAGGCTTCTTCCATAATATTTCCTGTGATAAATTAAAAAGAGTATCTAATTATTGAATTGTAATGGAAAAATCGAAAAAATTTACTTTAACTTCATATTTTTCCTCTCTCTTTAATTCAACTTGAAGAGAAATCTCTGTAAATCTTTTTAAGGTCCTTACAACTGGAAATCGAAAAGGATTTGAGGGCGTTTCAATTTTGCAAATTCAGTTCAAATTATATTAAATAAAAATAACTCTTTTGATTTCAGATAGTAAAGATTAGCAACTACAAAAAAAAAAATAATAATAAAAAATCAAACGACATTGATGACCACTTTAAATAAAGAAAATGAAAAGAAATGTCCTTTCCTCAAGTATTTAGAAAAGAGAACAATTACGAAAGTTATTAATGATTTAAACGAAAAGTGGTAAAGCAATATAATGAAAATCTTAATTGTGTTGATATATTTAAAAATTTCTTATTAAAGTACATATACGTGTAAAAGCAAACGAAAGAAAAAGGAAGAAAACAAAATTCATACTGAAGTGTACAAATTTTCTTATATCGTTCATTAATTAGCATTTATCAAACTTTTATCGATAATATTTTAGTGGGGAGAATCCCGGGGATGTACAAGAGAAGAGATGATCTCGTTTTACGATTCAGAAGGAAATGTACCATTACACTCAGCCATACATGGGGGTGACATTAAAGCAGTCGAACTTTGTCTCAAGTCAGGTGCAAAAATATCAACACAACAATATGACCTTTCAACTCCAGTTCATCTTGCATGTGCACAGGTAAATAATTTCATAAACGGCTACTAATAATGTCAATTTTATTCTATTCTTTAAGTGATTCCTTGCATAAATAACTTTTTTATGCTCATTTTCTCTTTAGTTTATAAAAAAATTTTTAACGTACTTTTACATTGTTAATATTGTCAGAATAATAATCAGGGATTGTTATATTACAATAATATTTTACGGAGGTGGATTGAAAAAAAGTTCAAAAGTAAGCTAAGCTGCCATTTATGGTTGTCTATTTAAAATACATTTCGAATATTAAAGAAATATTGTAACTTTATTTGGCACAGTTTTGAAAAGTTGTGCATATTTTTAACATAGGAGACGGTGAATATTTTTTTTTATATATAAAAGATTTATTAATGTACGTGTACCTTATTCTTTTGCCAGTTTAATTTGAAATCAGAAAGTTTAGAATCTTATTAACTTCATTACTATTTTTTTTTTTTGCAAAATTTGTGTTTTTAAATAGAAATTAAATCTGACCAAACATTCAATTATTTTTAACTGATATTGTAATTATCTAAAATATTTGCTTACGGTTGTGATAAAATTATTTTTATATATTTCTTAATCAGTTCAAATAGATCTTGATGGCATAAAAAGAGTTTAATAGTTGAAAAATAAAGTTAAAAATCATCAAAATAATATAACAAAGAATGCAAGTATACTAAAAACAATTTTTTAATTACCCCTACTAATCTTCGAACCTCTTCAAATGTTATTACAGTCACTGAGTTATTCAATGAAACTTTCAAATTAGGCTACATTATATTGTTAGGAATTTAAAATTTCCATTCTTTTTAAATAATATTTTTAAAGTAGTAAAAATGACCTGAAAGGTTTAAGAGAAAACTAAAGAAATTCTTAATACGGTTTTGTTTTTTCTAAATACGAGGTATGTTCAAAAAGTATCGCGAATTTTGAATTTCCGCGGGTTACGTATATTCGATTTTCAATTTTTTGTGGCGTTATGTTGGTACTCATATTTCTCACTTATGCCAATAAGTTCGGCCATTTTGAATGTTCAGTTATTTTTAGATATCTGCTTTGCTTGCAAGTGTTTTGGCACATCTTCGATTTGGTGAAGCTGCCTTGGATCGAAGCAACGTTTATCGGTGGTACAAAATGTTCTCAGAAGGCCAAGAATATGTGAACGACGAAAAGCTTGCCGGACGCCCGAGCACGTCAATAACAGACGAAAACATTGATGAAGTAAAGAAAATAGTATTTGCCAATCGTCGAATCACCGTTAGAGATATCATGCCATTCGATTTTTACCAATGGTTTGATCGTGAGACGGGTCGTCGCAAAACTCGTACCAAAAATGCTCAATTTCGACCAAAAACAGCATCGCATTAACATTGCTAAGGAGCTGTTGGACTCTGTCCTCGAAGACCCAAATTTGCTCAAGAGGGTCATAACTGGTGACGAATCATGGGTTTATGGTTATGATGTGGAAACCAAAGCTCAATCAACCCAATGGAAGCTGCCGCACGAGCCAAGACCGAAACAAGCGCGCCAAGTTCGGTCGAATGGAAAGGTTTTGCTTACAGTTTTCTTCGATTGCAGGGGCGTTGTGCATCATGAGTTCATGCCACAGGATAGAACGGTCAATAAGGAATATTACCTGCAAATTATGCGCAACTTGCGTAAAGCAATCCGCCAGAAACACCCGGATTTGTGGAAGAACAAAAATAGGATTTTCCACCATGATAACGCCCCTTCTCACGCATTATTACTTGTGCGCGAATTTTTGGCCAAAAACAACAGATTAATAATGCCGCAGCCACCGTATTCTCCAGATCTGGCCCCCTGTGACTTTTTCTTGAAAAGCCCCACCCTACGCTACGATTAAGGCGATAAAGACGGCATCGAAGGAGGCGCTGAATAAAATCACCAAATAATGAATTTTTAAGTTCTTCGAGGATTGGAAAAAACGTTGGCACAAGTGTATAATATCTGGTGGGGATTACTTTGAAGGGGACAAAATAGATATTCATAAATAAATAAAAAAAATTTGAAAAACACAAAATTCGCGATACTTTTCATACAGACCTCGTCTACATATATTCAGTGTCATGAAAAATCGTCATATTTTGTATATAAATAGTGTGAACCCCCTCCCTCATAATTTCAGGTTAATACAAACTTTATGATTTTTATATAGTCTCTGGTAAAAAACTAGCATTAAAATTTTATGTCATTTATGGAGAATCAAAATAGATGCACCTAAACGGGTATATAGATAAAAATTAATTACATCAGTTTCTTTATAGTCTAAATTTGTAAATAGTTTATTTTATAAAACTACTACAAAATGATGACTACTAATTAATATATTAGTGTCTATAAAATATACATAAATATAATTAGGTAAAATTACTTCAAAAATTTTAATTTAAACTATTTTCTCTTACGTATTGGATAAAATATGATATTATATTTTTAATTGGTTTTGTTCTCTTATTCTAATAATAATAATAATAAAAATTTATATTTTAAAAAAATTCTCAGGGTGCAATAGATATTGTTAAGTTAATGTTTAGATTACAACCAATGGAGAAGAAAATTTGTCTTGGTTGCACTGATGTTCAGAAAATGACACCTTTACACTGTGCATCAATGTTCGATCATCCGGAAATAGTTGAATTTCTGGTACGCGAAGGTGCCGATATTAATGCTTTGGATAAAGAGCATAGATCTCCATTATTGTTAGCTGCATCCCGAGGATGTTGGAAAACAGTACATACACTAATTCGTTTGGGAGCTAATATAAGCAGCAAAGACGTGAATCATCGTAATGTTCTGCATTTGGTTATAATGAATGGGGGTAGGTTGGAAGAGTTCGCAGAAGAAGTATCAAAAGCTCCTTCAAAAACACATCTAATACAATTGTTAAATGAAAAAGATAATACCGGATGTTCTCCATTACATTACGCAAGTCGTGAAGGACACATCCGGTCACTTGAAAATCTAATTCGATTGGGAGCTTGTATTAATTTGAAAAATAACAACAACGAGAGCCCGTTACATTTTGCAGCACGTTATGGACGTTTCAATACAGTTCGTCAACTTTTGGATTCGGAAAAAGGTTCATTTATAATAAATGAAAGCGACGGAGAAGGCTTAACACCCTTACACATCGCCTCACAGCAAGGTCATACTAGAGTCGTTCAATTATTGCTTAATCGAGGAGCACTCCTTCATCGAGACCATAATGGTAGAAACCCTCTTCATTTGGCGGCTATGTCCGGTTATACACAAACTATTGAATTGTTGCATTCTGTACATTCGCATCTACTCGATCAGGCAGATAAAGATGGGGTAAGTAGAATATGATCAGAAATAATTTGTGCAATTACTAAAAATATTCTATAGAATACAGCATTACATCTTGCCACAATGGAAAATAAACCGAACGCAATTGCAACTCTACTATCGATGGGATGTAAATTGGAATATAATCACATGGATATGAGTGCAATCGATTATGCAATTTATTACAAATATCCAGAAGCAGCATTGGCAATGGTTACACACGAGGAGAGAGCTGAAGAAGTGATGGCTCTTAAATCTGACAAACATCCTTGCGTTACATTGGCTCTAATTGCTTCTATGCCGCGAGTTTTTGAAGCTGTTCAAGATAAATGCATAACAAAGGCAAATTGTAAAAAGGATTCAAAGAGCTTTTACGTAAGTACAAAACATCAATTAAAAGAATGGTATTCTCTTCTTAATGGATATTCTTATAAAATACACTATTACTGATTTATGAATTTGATTTTACTTAATTTTTATGATACAATGAACAATGCCTACCAGATAAAGTATTCGTTTTCATGTTTACAATGTCCCACGATTTATGCTCATATGGATGGCAGAACTGGAGAAGCGCTCCTTATATCTGAACCAATTCCATTACCAGCTCTAAACGTAAGACATCATCCCGAATGAGAAATATATACGCTTCGCCATCCTTCTTTTATTATTAATGATTTTATTTATATTCTATGGAAATTCGTTTTTTGATTAAATTATAAGAAATTGCTTAAAATTTGCATGAATAGCTTTTATTAATTTCATTTTTTTTTTACTTATATTGTATTTGATTTTAGATTTTATTTTTACACATATTTGTATTTTTCTTAAATTTTTAATATTTGCATATATAATTTAAAAATGTTAATAGATGCAGATAAAATACTGGAAGCATTTAAAAATATTTTTTCATTTATTTTTTTTTAAATAGAGTTTTAATATTAAATAAATGTAGAGAATTTTTAAAGGTTCTATTATTAAAAATGATTTTATAAATAGATATTTAGTTAATTTTTTTTTGTGTTTTTGATAAATAATAATGATATTTTTATAGTTTTAATTTGGTATTTTTTGATAATTGTATTGAATTTTTATGTTATGTTATGAATGTACGAGTATATAAGTATAATTTAGTTTTTTTTATTATTATTTAAAACTAAGCATACTAAGAAAAACTCTGTGTCTAAAGTTATCTTTCGGTCGATCCAACAGCTTGAATTTCTTAAATAGAAATAAATATTGACCAGATTGAGGATACATATGTAACTGGTGATATCCTAGTCAATTTTTCTACAATAATTTTTCTATTCCAATAAATACTATGGCGATAAATTCTATTTATTTCTAACATGGGAATTGTAGAAATCTAACCATTAATAACATTTTTTCAAATCATATAATACTATTAATATATTAGAAATATATATTGCAGTTAATATGTAAAAAAAAATTCAGATACTTTAAAAAAAACTTCTCTTACGCCGCCATTTTCTTACACTATCGAAATTCTTTTAAAAAATTACTATGATTACAAATAAAAATGAAAATGTTCATTCATATTATTACTTTTTTTTAAATTTTTTCATCTTGTAGATAAAATATTCTTTTGCACCATTTCAATGCTCGAAAAAACAAATTGAAAAAACTCGTGAGAAATTGAATGATCCAAAATGGCTACCGCAACCACTCGGTGTTGTAAATGTGAGTTTTATTATTTATTTATGGTTTTTGTATTAGTCTTTTGATAGTTTTAAAAATTGCTATAAAAAGAAATTTGATATTGTTCTCTTTTTTTTTAATTTTTGTAAAATGTGATAAATAATTATTAAAATGTTTATGAAACTATTTAATATTTTAAAGATTGCTTATAAAAAATTCTCTTTTTTATTGCATACCTTTTGGAGTCACTGTTTTTCTTTAGTTTATTTATATTATCTGTACCAGTTTATAATTTGCCTGAGGTGACGGCATAAAAACCGCATAAATGTTATAATTATGTCCCCTTATAAATGCATTTAAATATTAAGTTAATTTCAATTATCAATTGTTCTAACTCTTTCATTTAATTTTTTTTTTTTGCATTTGGATAATTGAATTTAAATATTTTAAGATATGATTAAAAAAATATATTTTTTGCATGCGTTTAAAAAAAATCGTATTATAATGTTTCTTATTTTTTATTTTTGAATTAAATAAAATAATTTGTACATAGAAATAATTAAAAATAATATAATAAATTACAATACATTATTTGTTTGTTGCATGGGTTAAGGTTATTCTTATTATTAAAGCTTTAAAATGTTATTTATGGTAACTTCTAAAAATTAAATTTAAAAACCACATAATTTATTATTTACTTTTCTAGACAATGGTTAGTCATGGACGTGTTGAACTCTTAGCTCATCCGTTAAGTCAAAAATATTTACAAATGAAATGGAATTCGTATGGAAAATATTTTCATTTAGCAAATCTATTATTCTATTCAGTATTTCTAATATTTGTTACACTGTTCTCATCAGTAATGATGCCAAAAATACCATGTCGACAAAACAGCTTATTCAACGCAACAAAATGCAATGAAAGGTAATATATTCAATTGTATAAAATATATTTCTATTAATAGCTTTTATGAAATTTATGCAATTAAAATATTGGATGAATTTCAATTTTTTTTTTAATATCGAAATTATATTGTATTTAAAAAGTTTTGATTAACATAGAAAGTAATTTATTATTTTATTGTAGTCTTGCTATTTATATTCAGAATAAACTATTAAGTACAAAATATAAATTTATTTGCAATATAAATTTTATATCAACATACGTGTACATCAATACGGATTACATAATTAAATAAAATATTTCACAATATCAGTCGTAAGCCCAACACTTCCCTAAATTAAACTATTAATTTTTAATTATAAATGTTATAACGATCAATGAACTTTACAAATACACTGCTTCTATGTAGATATTATTTTATTGCGGTTTTTTTATTTGAACTATGTAATTACTTGGTATAATATATAAAAAATAATTATTTTCTTTCTATAACCAAAATTATCTTTTCATAACTTAATATGAAAATTTCTAATCGAAGTCACAGACCCACGCTTAAATATCGGATTATAACGCAAAAGACCTGTAAATATATTGAATAATAAGAAACGATTTATAAAAAAAAAAAAAAAAAAAACTGTATTGGTATATACATTTTTACTATTTAACTTTATTTTATAAAAAAATAAAAAAATCATCAATTCAATTCTAAATGTTTTTTAAAACGCGATTGTATCATTTTTGTATATATTTCATTTTTAACCTTAAATAGAATTTTCAATTAATTATATACAGAGCTATTATTAAAATGCAGCGTATATTTACCGGTAAAACTAAGGATACCATTTTAAATTTAATGAAAACTTTACAAGTTAACAAATACGCAACGCTTGTCGTTTTTGCAACTCGACATTCCACGGACTTTGTATGAAGAAGCGCGCGAAAATGCACAATTGCATACTTACAAGTATCATTATTGACAAAGAATGTGATTGATGAATGACCGAAATTGTATTGATTTTTCCTTTAAAAAAAATTGTGCATGAGTATGTATTTGCTAGTTCTGTATTACAAAGAATGTAATTCTCCCATTTCTAGCAATGAGACAAAGAAATACATTTATTCGGAACTCTACAATAAAAATGAAGTGTTTTTAGCTAAAGAGTGCATTTCTATATTCTATAAAGAATATAGAAATGAACTCGTGCCTCCAGCAAGAAATGCCGCTACTGGTTGCCTGCCGAAATATTGGATTGAATGAAATTGTTCATTTATTAGCCTTATTTCTTTAAGTCAATCATTCAATTTGTCCAACTGATGACAGTACACTTCAGAATTGATCGTTGTGTTTCTCGGTAGAACCTCAAAATAAACGATTCCTTTGAAATCCCACCAAACAGATAGCATAACCTTTTTTTGATTTATATGGGCTTTCGAAGTGCTTTAAGCCGGTTCATATTTTCTACTCCAGGATCTTTTGCGCTTCAGATTGTTGTAGACAACCCATTTCTCGTCCCAAGTGATGATGCGCTTCAAAAATGGATCATTTTCTTAACGTTTGAGAAACAAATCACAAACGTCAATGCGACGGCAAAATTTTTTTTCCGTAAGAAGATGAGGAACCCATATGTCGAGCTTTGAGATTAAACCTAGCGGTTTCAAATGATCATGAACGATCGAATTCGATAAATTTAATCTCTCAGCAATCTCACGAGTTGTTATTCGCCAGTTTGCATCAATTAATGCCTTTATTGTGTCTTCATCAAAATTGTCGGATCGAAATTATGCAAACCAGTTTTGGCACTCTCTAAATACATCTTTTCCATACACATCGGATAATTTTTTTTCTTGCTTGAACAGCATTTTTATCTTTTCTATAGTAAAAAGGTAAAATATGCCGAAAATTCTGTTTTCCACTTTCCATATTTAAAAGGGTATCAACCAAAAACTACTATGCAGAATCAATAGAATTGTTTAACAAGCAAGCCTTGCTGTCAGCTGTCAAAATACATATGATTATACGGCTAAGTGTGAAGTTGGTTGTGAAAAAATACAATTAAGTCGTCTGTTAAGAAAAACGATCTTAATAGATTGAAATCAAAAAATAGAAATTGGTAAGCAATTAATGACAATGCATTGATTAAAAGTTCATTATAATATAAAAGATGTATCACTGATTACATAAGCAATTCCCTGGAATTTAGAAGTATCACTGATTGCATTTTTTTATAATGTTTTGATATTTTGCGCATAAGGAAAATGCTAGAAGGGATAAAGGGAGAGATGTTGGTAAACTTTTCTCTTAAATAGCTGTTTACTGTAATAATTAAGAAAACGCGAGTAAGGCATGTCATTCCACATTCGGTAATAGAGAATAAGAAAATCTCTATACTCCATAGTACATCAGAAAAAGAGATTCGTGGTACATTAATGTGCATTTTTGGCAAAACTAAAATATTTTTTTTGTATACATATATTCGTTAGATCAGATGAAGCAATAGAACATAATATAGAGTATGTGGTCATTACAATGGACGTTGTCAATAACACACATACCAATAATGAAAAGTGTATCTGTTTCTACTCATTTAGAGAAAGGGATATCTCTGAGAAAGGATATATCTCTGGGTCTCCACAGTATTAAATTCCACTCTGTTATTTGGTCCCCATAGTAATTTACTGTCTATATCGGAATTTTATGAGTTTAACATATGTTGCCGGTCTGTTTTCACGATATACGTTGCCGGTCTGTCATCAGCAAAACAGTAAATTGGATTAACAGTTACAGATAAGAGATCATTTATTTAAATAAGAAAAAGAGTTGGAGATAAAACATAACCTTGGGGAACACCAGCACTTATTTGGTAGACTGCAGAAATAACTTGTATTCAACGGTCTAAAAGGTAGCTGCTAATCTATTTAAATAGTCCATCTTCTATATCATATATAACATAATATGCATGTATTTTCAACAAAGAGCTTGCTGTCAAACTCTGTCAAATGCCTTGGAAATATTAATTACCGTACATACCCCAGAAAAATGGAGAGTATAGTTTAATTACTACGGTAACCATATTGACAGTCACAGAGAATCTTCATTAGATGGTTTATCAATGTTTTCATGACCTTAGAAAGAAGGGCTCCGTAATTAAAAATTAAAGAGTAATATCCTTTTTGGGGGACTAGTTGAAAAAAGGATAAGACTAGGTGGAAAAGCTTACGCAATGGTTTTGCCATAATCAAAGAACACCTCTTCAGAACTATTGGGGATATACCATCTGGACCAGCGCATTTGTGTATATCAGGATCCTTAAGTAGTCTTCCTATTGTAGGAGTATTAAATCAATTTGCCCCATAGAAAATTGAACGCACTCCAATAGAGGCAATGGCAAGGTGTAATCTAGAAAAGAGGAAGATGCAGAGACATGATGAGGTAGATACTTGAATGATAAAGGATATGGTACTAGTAGTTCTTACATCCTAGAAGTTACTGAAGAATCGATAATATTGTACAATGACTTACTGAGACACAATTATGTCCCAAAACATTAATCTGACGCAAACATTTTATAAAAATCAATTTTTTTAATTATGATCAATTTTTATCAATTGAAATGGAAAAGTGACTTTTTTTAGAGTTTTTATATATGAAAATTTTAAATTCATAATACAGTTTATTTAAACTATTTTTTAAAAATACATAATTTTTTTCTTAAAAAAAATTGATGAACATCACAATTTGAGAGATGCTTATATACGTACATAGTTAAGCATTATTTGATTGCTTTTAAATGATTTTTTACCATTTTTTTTAAATATATTTTGAAACTAGTCATGGAGCAACTCAACTAGAAGTAGAGACAATACCGTGCATGACAAGAACTACAGGATTTTTTGTAACTGGCATAGCTATTACTGTGTATATTGTGCTAAATTCATTTCGGGAAGCGGTACAAGCCTATCAACAGAAGTGGCATTATATCCTCGAAGCGGTTAACATTTTATCTTGGGTGTTACATTTGGCAGCGCTCATAATGGTATCCCCAGTGCTGTTAGGTGAATGTGTCGTAGGTGAGATTCACTATACCGCTGCATCGATAACTGTCTTTTTGTCCTGGTTTAAACTACTTTTATTTCTACAACGATTCGATCAGGTTTGTATTTTTAGATTTTCCTTATTTTGACAATTTTTATTACTATCATTTTGTTTTTTTTTTTTAAATTTTAGGTTGGCATATACGTGGTCATGTTTCTAGAAATATTACAAACATTAATTAAAGTATTGCTTGTCTTCTCAATACTGATAATCGCATTTGGTTTGGCATTCTTCATATTATTATCAAAAGTAAGTACTTTTCAATGTGCATACAAAAATAAATGCTTACTTTTCTTCTCATTCTTTTAATTTTTATTTAAAAACAATATGAAATAATTTAGATTACCAGCACTCATGCAAATTCGAACTACAATTCATTTGCAAGTATTCCGATGTCTCTACTGCGAACATTTTCAATGATGCTTGGTGAACTTGATTTTGTCGGAACTTATGTGAATCCATTCTATAGGAACGAGCTATTATTAGCTTTACCATCATTTGCTATTCTAAGTAAGTATGGTGAAAAGTAATTATTTCAAATATTAATGGTTATAGAAAAACGAGAAAATTGATATTCGTTTTTATTTTAAAGAGTCAAATTGTATCTCTTAGGAAGAGTCTTAAAAATTGTAAAATCAATTTTAGAAAGTATTTTTTGATTATCGAAAAATCAAAATCTGAAAATTATTTCTTTTTAACATGAACAATATTGTTTTTCTGAAGATGTTTTTGTAGAAACTCGCCAGCACAAAATCTATTCAATTTCTTTCATGACCTACAAATTTTTTTATTTTGTATATTATTCTTTGACAATTATAACAAAATCTATTCATACCTATCCTAGTAATTAATACCATATAATCATCGAATAATATTATGAAAAATGGCGCTATTTGTATTTGAATTAGCGGACATATTGTCTCGTGACTGAAACACTAGCACTAAGTATTTAGCACATTTACTTAACATTTAATTTGTATCTACACTCCTCTTTAAAAAAAGCCGGTAAAATCTACTCTTTTATTTTAAAAAAGCCAGTAATGAATTAATGCCATTTGAATTTGAATTGGCGGACATATTGAAACTGTTCCAGGAATCATCGGCAATGTTTATACTCAACATTTCATTCTTATCTATTCATAATTAGCTTAATTTTTTTTAAATCTTCAACTTAACATGATAAGTATTTTGCATATTTATAGTCAAAATATTATTCATAACTATCACAGGCTTTAAAAAAACCACCAAAATCCTCTTATGAACATAAATATCCAAAGGTACGATCTCATTGAAGCTATTTGAATAGCAATTGGCGGTAAACGTGTATGTATTGCCTCATGAATTAGGGACTATCCATAGGGTTTTTGCACTACTAATTTACTGCTATTTCAAACTTCCCAAAATTTTCAAATCAACGGTGTTAGATTATTTGGCTAACAAATAAAGACATCCCATTGTTAACAAATTGCCTCCAGGATTTTATTACCGAATCCTAGCTTTTATGTTTTTTACTCCTTGTTTAAAACATATTTTTCTTCCAATCGCATATGCATAAAATTTAAAAAAAATTATATTTAAACTCTAATAAATACACAAACAAAAGGCAAAACTATTTTTTTTCCACCGAGGCCTTACCATTTGCATCCGAATTAATCTCGCCTACCAAATTTTACCATAATATTTTAAAAAACACCCCAATCTGAATATGTTATTTTCGCATAATAAAACGACTGAAATTGTTATTCTGGGCGATTTTAATGTGCGCTAGTCTGGTTGGCTTTGGCCCGACGCTGGAATGTATATTGGCATCTTTATTGAATCGAATAACGAATTAGTGATATTGACAATCATAACGCCAACACCTTGGACTAATGTCTTACGCCCGACCCTGGTAAATATACGAGGGTCGTTCAATAAGTCCTTAGAAAAAGATGGAAAAAAAAACTGTTTTTAAAAATTAAAAAAAAATTATTTTTCAACATAATTTTCTTTTAGCTCTATACACTTTTCCAACCGTTTTTCCAAAATTTTTATCCCGTCCAAAAAATAGGATTTCGGAAGTTCTGCAAAATACTCATCCGTTTGAGCAATGACGTCCTCGTTGGAAGTGAACCGTCGTCCGCCAAGCCATTTCTTCAGATTGGGGAAAAGAAAATAGTCACTCGGGGCCAAATCTGGTGAATAAGCAGGATGCTGCAACAATTCCATTCTCAATTCTACAATTTTGGCCATGGAAACAGCGCAGGTGTGCACACGCGCATTGTCCTGATGCAAGAGGATTTTTTTCTTCTTCAGATGGGGGCGTTTCTCTTTGATTTCCTCGCTCAACCGTTGCAATAACGATGCGTAATACGCTCCTGCTATTGTTTTTCCTTTTTCCAAGTAGTCGATAAAAATGATGCCCCGCGAATCCCAAAAGACCGTGGCCATCACCTTGCCGGCCCATGGCACAGTTTTTGCCTTCTTCGGAGCCCGTTCACCCTTGAAAATCTACTGTGATGACTATCTCTTCGTTTCTGGAGTGTAGTAGTGTATCCAGGCTTCGTCCACAGTGACATATCGACGAAGGAATTCGGCAGGATTGCGATGAAAGAGTGCCAACATAGCCTCAGAGTCCACTGCACCCAATTGTAAACCGTCGCAAACACAGGTGCAGATGTGCTATGAACTGCATCCAACTCGGCTTTGATTTCTTTCGGGCTTAAGCCTTTCAAATGGAGATGTTTGATGACAGCCCTAAACTCGCTTTTTTCCATTGTTATGCACAAATAAATGTCGTTAACTTTAATCGACGATAGAAATTAACCTACGCTATGGATCGAGCTGAAAAAAAACATCCTTCCTGTCGATAATGCTACTTACAAAAAAAAACATCTTTACCGACACTACGAGCGTAATTTCTTGGATTTTCTAAGGACTCATTGAACGACCCTCGTACCATTGACATACTGTCGCCTCTAGGTTCGTTAGACCACTGTATTATAGCAGCTATATGCTCGTACCAAAATCACACAGTAAAAAATAGGGCTCCTAAGATACCAATATTATTCTGCTCAGTATGAAACAGTTCATTTATCATAAAATGAAGATTATCTGACAAAAAGAGAAAGCACGATTTGTCTCGAACCGTTGGAAACAATTTATTCTTTCAGTCTTATAGGACCAACTTGTCTGAAGAAAACCGGATGAAGTTTAAACATGAAAACCTAACGCAAAATATATTACAGTGCTGCAGAGATAGTACCCAATTTTGGTTGTTTGTTCAAAGAATTAAAAATTCCGCTCTCTCACAATAAAATTCCAGTTATCTATCAGCTTATTAGACACTGTACTAGAAAACGTTAAATTTTCAATAGGGTCAATAAGTGTTCGCTCTCGAACAGTAGGAAGAAAACTTAGGGATCTTGATATGCACGAATCATAGTTCTGAAGAGGTGTTCTTTCATACTGGCAATTCCATTTATTCTTTTCTTCTAGAATTTTGCTGAATAGATGGAAAACCGCATTCGTTCAACCAGTCCCCAAAAAAGTCGAGTCTTCATTTATCTGCAACTACAGACACATTGGACTAACGTCCCTTATTCCTCGAGTCATGGAAACCCTGATAAACCATCAGTTTATGAACTATATCGAATCAAGGAACCTTTTCACTAACCATCAATATGAGGTTTCCGTTTCCGTAGCAATGCATTCGCTTAATTATTATCATTTCAAAGGCATTTGGCAGAGCTTGACATCAAGCACTTTTGTCGTTGTTTTGAATGTCTACAAGTTACTTCTAATCTGATCCACGGTTTCGCTGTCTCAGTTTTCCATATTCATCTCCCAATTCCACGTCCTTACTCTTCGATCGATGAAATAAATCACTACGTATGTTAAACTCATGAAATTCTTATATAGACGGTATATTACTATGGGACTAAAAAAAAAAGAATGAAATTTAATAGTTCCAAAACACAGATCTAAAGCGGATCCGAAGTCTCCAACCATTGAATTAACAATTAGTATTGCGTTGTTCGGAAAGTAATTTCGTTTCATTTTACTGTTGGAACACTATACCTTTCCTATTGACCAATTCTGAATTTTTTTTCTGAAAGTGAATTATTCAATTTGCCCAACTGATGACAGTACACTTCAGAATTTATCGTTGTGTTGCTCGGTAGAACCTTGAAATAAACGATTCCTTTGAAATCCCACCAAACAGATAGCATAACCTTTTTTGATGAATATTGGCTTTCGAAGTGCTTTGAGCCGATTTATAGTTTCTACTCCAGGCTTAACATTGTTGTAGACAATCCATTTCTCGTCTCCAGTGATGATACGCTTCAAAAATTGATCATTTTCTTGGTGTTTGAGAAGCATATCACAAACGTCAATACGACGGCACAAAATTTTTCTCCGTAAGAAGTTGAGGAACCCATTTGTCGAGCTCTGAGATTAAACCTAACCGTTTCAAATGATTATGAACGGTCGAATTCGATTAATTTAATCTCTCAGCAATCTCACGAGTTGTTATTCACCGGTTTGCATCAATTAATGCCTTTATTGTGTCTTCATCAGCTTCAACTGGCCTTCCAGAACGTGCTGTATCATCGAGATCAAAACTGCCGGATCGAAATTTTGCAGTTTTGGCACTAGCGCTCACTTAACGCATCTTCTTCATACACGTCGGATAATTTTTTTCTTGCATGAACAGCATTTTTATGTTTTCTATAGTAAAAAAGTAAAATATGCCGCAAATGCTGTTTTTCACTTTCAATATTTAAAAGGGTATCAACCAAAAACTACTGTGCAGAATCAATCGAATTTTTTCACATGCAATCCTTGCTATGTCAGCTGTCAAAATACATACGTATGATTATGCGGCTTAAGTGTGAAGTTTGTTGTGAAAAAATACAATTAACTCCTCTGTTGGGAAAAACTAAATTCCGAACAACTCAATACTTGACCAATAATACTCGTAATATATCATTTATTTTTATAAGTTAGATATAATAATTCCCTTTTTGCTCTTAATAAAAATTTTGTTCAAGCTAAATTTCCAAAATAAGAATTAAAATCATCTTGAAATGTTGGCTTAAAATATTAAATTACTTAAGATCACCAGTTTTCAATAGTTCTAAATATATATAATCTATAATCATAATTCTAGAAAGTAATTTTGTTTTATTGAATTAAAAAGTTAAAATTCAATTTTTGTGGTAAAAATTGGAGTATATAAAATTTAATTAAAATGCATGTAATGTATTCAATTTGAATACTTGGCGGGGAAAAAATGCTAAACATAATTTTATTGTAAAAATAACATGGCTGATACAGAAATGTTTTAGGATGAAAATGTCCCTTTAAATAATATTTAAAATAAAATAAAACCAATAAAATGTGTTTTATTATTGTTGAAAGGTCTTTTTATGATCCTGATGCCAATTCTTCTGATGAATCTACTCATCGGTTTGGCTGTTGGTGATATTGAATCGGTTCGTCGAAATGCCCAACTGAAACGATTAGCAATGCAGGTAAAACTTTCTGAAAAGGTTATCTTAAACATTTATATTGATGGATGATGGAATTTGAAATTTTCAGGTAGTTTTACATACCGAACTGGAACGTAAACTCCCACAAATGTGGCTCGAAAAAGTTGATAAACGTGAACTAATCGAATATCCGAACGATACCAAATGTAAACTGGGTTTTCTGGACTCTGTCCTTAGGAAATGGTTTTACAATCCATTTAGCGAAGATAGTATGCTAACTGAATATAAATGCAAATTACATTTTAATGATGCTATATTTTAATGATTCATATTTCTTTAGATGGAATAGAAATGGTTCTCGATTCAAATGACGATTACTTAACAACTGAAATGGGAAAACAAAAGCGAAAATTACGTGAGATCAATCGAATGCTAGAACAGCAGCATCAGCTTCTACGTTTGTTGATACAAAAAATGGAGATAAAAACTGAAGCAGATGATGTTGACGAGGGTGTATCCCCTTCCGATTTACGACCCTTAACAGCAAATAGTTGTGGATCACGCTGGACATCACCTCGGATTCAAAAGAAACTCCGAACAGCAATTAGTTTTAGTAAAAGTTCAAATTAATTTTTTCTTATTTTACTAAAATCTTCGATTATCTAATTTTGTTGTTAAAATTTTATTTTTTTATACTAATATTTATAAAGTTATTAATATTGATTATCAATTTTTTATTTTGAAAATATTTTTTAATGTTAAAATAAAGAAAACTATATCTTCTTATAAAGTAAACAAACCCAAAAACATTATCAATGTATTAATTATTATAATTACCAATTATCGAAATGTTTTCGTTCTTGTTTATGTGTAAAGAAGAATTAAGACTTCTATAAAATATAAAAAAAATGAATGGACTTATTGGAATGTCTGTAAAATGAAAAAAAATTAATAAACATATACTTTCAATGTTGGATTAAACATAATCATCTTTTCTTATGTATATTTAGTTAATAAAAGATTGAACATATATCCTCTCATCCACCCATTTGAGACAATTCAAATAAATATTAAAATTATATAAAAGATAAAGTGGATACTTTACTGCTCGTGAAATCCTTAGTTTATTAAGAATACGTGGGCTACTATATATATTTCTGGCCTAATAATGAAAATGCGAATATTTATCAACGAAAAAGGTTTTATTGTTTTTCAAAATATTCTCCATCAAGATTTATACACTTTTGCATGCGCTCAAACCAATTTTCGAAGCACTTTTTCCACTCCGATTGAGACACCTCCAAAACATGGTTTTTGAATGCTTCAACAGCATCTTCTGGCGACGAAAATCGTTGACCACGCATTTTTTTCTTGATGTGTGGGAATAAAAAGAAGTCATTGGGTGCCAAGTCAGGGCTGTACGGAGGATGACCCATCAATTCGACGTTTTGTCCGGTCAAAAAGGCGCTGGTTTGAGCCGATGTGTGAGAGCTCGCATTGTCATGGTGCACAATGATTCGACTTCTCTTGTTCGTTTTTCGAATTTCTCCGAAGACTTCAGGCAAACAAATGGTGGTGTACCACTCAGAATTGACCGTCCTACGTTGCACAAGCGGAACAGTCGCCACATGACCAGTTTTGCCAAAGAAACAAGCGACCATTTGCTTCGAAGTGCTTCTTCCACGAACAACTTTCGTTGGATTTGACTCGTCTTGGAAGACCCACACGGTCGATTGCTGTTTTGTTTCGGGCTCATACGCATAGATCCATGATTCGTCACCTGTGACGATCTTATAAACGTCTTTTGAAGCACCGCGATTGTATTTTTTCAGCATTTCTTTACACCAATCCACACGAGCCTTTGTTTGAGCGATTGTCAAATTGTGCGGGATCCAACGAGAACAAACCTTTTTTACGGCCAGGTGTTCATGCAATATCGAATGTATGCTGGTGGGAGAAATGCCTAGGCATGCCTCTATCTCACGGTATGTCACATGACGGTCTTGCATTATCAGTTCACGTACGGCATCGATGTTTTCTGGAACAACGGCTGTTTTTGGACGACCTTCACGGAATTCGTCTTTGAGCGAGCGTCGGCCACGATTGAATTCGTTGTACCAGTTTTTCACAGTGCTATAGGATGGTGCTTCATAGCCATACAAAGATTTAAGTTCATCGATGCACTCTTGTCGTGATAATCCACGTCGAAAGTTGTGAAAAATGATCGCACGAAAATGTTCACGAGTTAATTCCATTTTTTTGCCAAATTGATTTTTTCAAGTCACTGTAAACAACACAAATGATAGTCGTACGTCAAAACGTTCTGAGTACGTTTATGCTAAAAAATGTCAAACTTTCCAATGGAAATGTCAGATCGCACCTGGCAACACTTAGTGTTGCCTAGGCCAGAAATATATATAGTAGCCTACGTACGTTTGCATATTTACTTTGTTTGCACTATTATTATCCATGAATTTATTATCTATATAATTTTATTAATTAAAAATTATTTATTTTGAAACTAATTTTCTTAAAATCAATTAATTTTTTTTAATCTATTGTACAATAGCAAATATCAAAATACTTGCGTTATGAAACCAAAATTCATATTGTACCTGTTAATTTCCCAACAAAATGATGACTAAATGCATGATCGTAAATAAAATAAATTTAAATTAGAATATTTGTCAATTGCTTTTAAATTGGGGAAATTAAAATAATTTCGCAAATATTTATTAATAAATAAAGTAATTTATAATTTGGAAGCAACTGAAATATTGTTAAATTACTTTTATAGATTTAGAATATTATATCTACTCTCCAATAGAGGGACAAATAAAATTTGGCAACATACTTGTTAGAACTAATATTCGATTTTCGAACAAGCTAATAATCTGTTTCGTCGGAACGATCGACTCATTGTTCTGTGGTGAGTCAAACCAAACTGTGGTGTTAAAATTCGTCATTGTCACATTTGCAGCGGCCATTGATTTTACTTTAAAAGTTACTTTTTATTAGTAAAAATATAATAAAATACACTTAACGTGTTATTTAGAAGTGATTATTTAATAAAAACGAAGTTTTCTGTCTACGGTAAGTGGAAATAGGTTTTGTTTAAATAATATTCAAAGTTGCAATGCGATTTGGATTTTTTTTTCATGTGCTTGCAAAAAATCTTATTCAAATAATTGTGAGTCATTGATATGTGGAATTAGTCGATTATATGAAAAATGTAATTTTGGCATTAATAAATTTTGTTAAGAATGCAAAAATCCATTGCTTAAAAAGAGTAGTTGAAAAATTACTAGTTTGTTAGGGCGCCATATTGGCATAGTGACGTATTCTAGTCTCGAGAAGAATTCACATTATTTCTTATCTTTTATTTCTTCTAATTGTGCGTATTTAATAAATTTAGTTTTGTGTTTTGTTTTCTTTACATTGCTTTTATGCACAGATTCATAACTTCCGATAAAATTTTTTAATGTTGATTTATATATAAAGATGGTAATTGATTAAGAGTGACCGAGAAAAAAAATAATTCAGAGGGAAAAAGACGCCATGTCGAGAAAAAAAACCGGCAGAAGCAAAGATGGCTTCCAATTGCACATTTTTTTTTTTTTTTTTTAAGCGTTTCGACTAGAAGCACAAAAGTTCTCCGAACATTCACGCATACAAGTGCCTTTTTTTTATAGCGGTAGATTGTTTTGTTGGTATTATAAGATTTGTGAAGTTGAACGAATCGTATAGCGTCTGTAGAGAAAGGCATTGACTTGACGCGTTTGATTAATAAGTGCGTTGAGGTTCGCAAAGAGAAGAACAAAACTAATATAATCGGAATATGGGAATTATTTATCATAATATTTTTAGTTTAAATATTGAATAGAAAAACAGTTGTAATTGTAGTTTAATCTTTATTTAACCATATTTTATGATTTTTTTTGCAGTATTGATTTTCAAAGGCAAGAGGGAAAAGCAAAAGAAGAAATAAAATGTCTTACAGAAGTGGAAATCGTCGTAATTTCTCTGGTGGTAATTATGGAGGTGGTGGTAATATGGGTCGTAGCATGAACCCATGGGAAGGACAGAACTCGGGGAGCGGCAATTACGGTAATATGCGCAACCAAGGAGGTGGTGGCGGCCAAGGGGGTATGAATGCTGAAGCACTGAATCTGGCCAACAGCCTCATTAACAATTTATTAAGAAATCAAACTCCACCATCCTTGCTCGATTTGCCTCGTGGTGCTGGTGGTGGTATAGGTATTCGTGGACCACGACAGCAGGTATGCAAAATCGTCATTTTTACTATTTAAATTTATTGATAGTTTGATTTTTTTTTTCAATTCTAATTCATAAAAAATTGCCATACAAACAAAACGATTGTAAACAATACACCAGTGTGTAATTTATTTACTTGGAAGAAAAGAGAAAATATTTTTTTATAATTTTCGTGCATTTATTTAATAGTGTCGTACGTATTCTAATCGAACGTTGTCTGCTTACCTTTGATTAAAGAGATAATTTTACAATAAGAACAACTTTCCTCTTGCTGTCTGTCATATGAGTTTATAAATAACGTGCTCCGATTGTGTACAACATTTACATTAAAGATGTTTTCATTTCGGAATGATAAAAATACATAGAAACTAGTTAAATGGGTTTCAGTGTCGATCTTGAACTCAATCATAACTTTTTTTTTAAATTTATTAAAAAAAAAGTTAATTTTAAATTTAGAGGAGGGAGAATAAATAATTATTCCTGTTTGTTCATTAATTAAAAAGCAAAATGAAATTATAGAAAGGCTGCTGATTATGGTTTACAGGATTTTTTTTTAATTATATCATGTTATGGGTAAATTTCGCAATAATATCAAGTTTATTTTTAATGTTGATTACAAAAGTTTCCGTTAGATAAAAATAAAGATTTTGACAGATACCAATTAGACAAAATCCATTCATTGCCTATGCATGCCATCTATTGGGCATTGTCAATACACCCAAATTAATTTAATATTTTCGTTCAACAAATTATTTTGGATGTAAATAGAAAAAATATTTTTAATTTGATTTTTTCCCAATAATATGATATCTACGGATTTATAAAACTTTAAATAAATGATGATTATCCAGATTTCCACATTTCCTATCATTTCCATTAGCGTCAATCATTCTACCAAAAATTTTTTTTTAAATTTATGTTTGGCATTTTGGAAATATGATTTATGGAGGAGGTTTCTATATATTTTTTATTGGTTTATTATCAATTACCTTTTGTAAAATTAACGATTTAATCAGATTAAATGATATACGTCGTAAGTCAAACTACAATTGGAAATTCTACAAAATCCTTTATAATCATTTTTTATTGAGATTTTACCAAATCGATTTAAATTAAACTAGCATGTATGATTCCAAAGAAAAAAAATATAATTCGTATGCCATCGTTAATGCATGGTTTTTTTTCTATTGTGCCACAAGATTCCACCTAGTCAGATGAGATTAAATGGAAAAAAATTCACCTCACCCCCTATCTTCATCACCCCACCCCCTATCTTCTCTACCACATACAAAAAATAAAATAATGTTAATTTGTACTGTGATTTTAATTTGTTAGTTTTTCTTTAATCGAACAAAGCAGGCAAGGCTACCGAATCAATTATGATCAGAACAGACGTAATTTGATTTTGGTTATTTACCTGTCGATCGGATATGTACATACTATCGAAATTATGCAACGAGAAATGTTTGTTATCAGAGTTAATAGATATTCAAAGATAATTTGTTTAGGGAAATTAGAAGGAAACTAATTAGTGGGGTTAGAGTTGGTTGTTTTTATTTTAACATGCGATAGCTGGGTGGACAGAGCAGGGGTAAGGTTATGTTTTTAGGAGTATAAAGTTTAGCATATTGTCAATAACAACAGAAGTGACGGGGTTGGGTAATATAAACACAATCGTTTTCATCAGGTTTAGTATGGGCGGGGGGCAGTTAAAGCTTTTTTTTTTAAGACTGCTTATTAAGATTTTTTTTTTTAATTGTTCGTGAACAACATTGCGTGTGTTTTATTTTATAATTAAAAAAGAGAATCGATTATATATTATAGATATAAAAGAATAAAAACTTTATTTTTTTTTATTTGCAACAAAAACAACAAAAAGAAATTCTCAAAACTTATTTATAACAATAGTTTAAAATTAAAACAATTTGTTTTTATTAGAATAAAATAAATAATAATAATAACACAGGTCTTGTTTTGGTCGTTGCATTTAAACAATTTATAATAGCAGAGACACGATTATTATATCTTCCAATTTTGATTGCATTTTGCATTATGGTGATTATTGTCAAAATAAATGCATTTCATGGAGGATTGTTTTCGTTGTCTGTCTGTCTGCCTTTTTTTGTACAATGCACCAAACTTAGCCACCTGTTGTTTGAATTTTATATTAAATTTATTTAATATAAATTTAAAAAAAATTTATATAATTTACTTTAAAAGAAATTTTTAACTAAATGAAATTATTTTTCAATTTTTTTCTGAACTGTTCTACTACTGCCGCCTACAACACGATATATACTCTTAATGAATATATGTTGTATGCTCTTCGATTTAATAATGTTCTCAAATAACCAAATCAAATCACAAAACACATGTGTGTGCGCCCTACCACGATTTGCCCGTTTTGTATGGAAATTACGCCAATAAATGCATATAATAAAAATAATTATGATGATGCTATGATGCACACACACACAAACAACCACAAAATTTAAATATTAAATCATATCAAATAATATGCGTATATGTGCTTTGTGTGTTATATATATTTATTGATTTTTTTTTTGAACGCCGAACGCAAAATAAACAATTAATGCCATTTTGCTTATCGTACTTTTCAAATTTACGATTCAAAATTGGTAATATATAAAAAAACGACTAAATAAAAATATTACAAACTATTTATTATACACGCCGCCTATGTGTTCTGACCCGGTGTGCGCGTATTATTTTTTATATTTTTTTCTGTGATAAATTATAAAATCAATCGAAACATGGTAACTTTTTCCGTATATAATTTCAATTGTGCGCGCGTGGCTATTTACTACTATAATTCACGGGCATTGCGATATGTAATGAAAATAAATTTGTTATCGTCTCTTTACAATTTATTTTAAAAATATTCATAAATTTTTTGTGCAACGGTGTTAAATGGAATAATCAAAATGAAAATTTGAATAATTTTATGATTATATTATGAATTTAAATTTGGTCATACGTTAAAATAAAATTGAAATTTAACTGACCTGACTGATTGATTGGTGGGTCGATTGAACTAAACTAAACACCATATACTATACTATATATGAATGTGTTTATTTGCTGCATATGCAATGCGTGCATCTACAAACAAATATGCCTATTCGCATATTTAAATGGTTTCATTTACATTTGTGCAAATACAATCAAAACGATACGAAACAAAATAATTAATAACCATTATTATAAAAATAAAAATGAATATAAATAAATAATGATACTACTTTGGCTGAAATCGACACATTTATATATGTGTGTGTGTGCGTCTATTTATACGTATGTATATCTGTAACCAATATAATTGTAACAATTTGAAAAAAAAACGCATATTACATACATAAATATATATGTTATATAAAAATGTGCAAAATTGCTAAAATGTTATCAAAAACATTAAAACAATCAATAAATTGTTTTTGCAATGCGCTCGCTCGCTCTATCTACTGCTACTACACTGCTACTGCAACTATTTAATTGTGTGCATATATGCACATACAAAACAGTTGGGCAATCGACTTGGTGGCGGTGGTGGTAATCGTAATAATAATCGTCGTGGGCAAGGAGGTGGTTTCGCTCGTGGTCAAAAAAGCGGTACAAATACAAATAATAAGCAAGGTGGCGGTGTTCGTAAACAGAATGCCTTTGATCGTGCCAAGAAACTTCTGGCTAAAAATTCCAATAAAAACAAAAAGGATTCAACTTCTGGCGATAAAAATGATAAAAAGAAAACTGAGAGGTAAGACGCATCAAAAACATTTCTCTTTTTTTATTCAAAAATAAAACCAAATAAATATAATAATAATAAAAAGAAAAAAAAAACTCAATTCAATAGTTATTATGAAATATAATAAATCAAAACTACTATTATTATTATAACTACTACACTACTACTACTATTACTACTATATACTACTATTATTATGATTATTACTTACTACTCATTTCTATATATTTATATAAATATATACATATATTTATATATTAATGGACATACATACATACTTATTATGTTTTTGCACATGTGCACATGTATGTACAAATATGTATGTATATTCCTATGGAGTAGTATAGTATTATGTATAAATAAAAAAAAAGGAAATGAACACATTTTCCAACGTTTATAATTTTTTTATTTGCTTTGTTTACTTTCGTCTAAAAAATATATTTTCTATAAAAAAAAAATTTGATATTTAAAAGAGAGAAAGAAGGGAGATTGTGTGATAGCTAGAGATATAGAGAAGGAGAGTGCAGATTTTAGTATGTTTTTGTAATGAGAAGTTCGTTATTATAATTTATGTTCATAATTTTTTATTGTTTTAATTCTGTATTTCGAAATTATTATTATTTAAACATTTTCCGTTTTTCTTTAAACTTATTTTGATTTATTTTAAGACATACAATATATATATATATATATATTTTTAAATTTTCCATTATTATTTTATTTTTTTGTTTTAATGATGTATGATGTACCTTACATAATATAAGAAATAATTTAAGTTGCATTTTTTTTTAATTGAAAAAAGTGATACGAAATTTAAAAGAGAAAAAGAGAGAAAGAAGAGGGAGTGTGCGTGTGTTGTACGATTAAAAAAGAAATGAAGGAAGTAAGAAGTACGAAGCTGTTTTATATCAAATTTACTAAGTTTATTTTTTTATGATGTTGGTAAATTTTTGGTAAAAATATTTCTCTTCACATATATATAGGATAAGAGACAACAATGGAGGAAGAGTGTTTTATTATATATATATATATTTTAAAAAAATTTTTTTGCCTTATATTACGAAAATGAATCGAACAAATAATAATTTGGTATTATATAACATCAAATATTAGGAATTTTAAATGATTGATAATGGTTTTTTTTTTATTAGTAATGGAAGATTGTGCCGAGATCTACTCGCCTAGTAGTAGTAAGTAGTATCTGAACAGAGATCAAAATTATCAACTTGAATGTAAATCAATCAGAAAAGAGAGGAATGGTGTGCTATTGGGTTGGCAACTAAGTGATTGCGAAATAAGAAGAAAAATTCAAAATTTTTACTTAAAACTATAACTTATTCAATTAGGTATTGTCCATTTTTGGCGATGCCCTTTGCCATCTTTCAGGCAGTGTCATAATTCCATGTTCGTAAAACTTATTACTTTTGCTAGCAAAAAACTGAATTAAATGTGATTTTACATCATTAGTGTCATTAAAAATTTTACCATTTAAGGAGTTCTGCATGGAACGAAATAAATGGTAATCTGAAGCGCTAGGCCCCTTTTCCTGAACTGCATTGCTCAGTTTGACGAGTTGTTGAACGTATTAATCTTTTGGTTTCTTGGTAAAAGTTCAAAGTGCAGAACTCCTTTATAATCCAACCAAACTGACAGCATAATATTCTTTTGGTGCATCTCAGCTTTTGATGTCGTCTGAGGTGGTTCATCTCGCATCGCCAGTTATTGGTCGTTTCAGAAGCGAATTGCAGATGTTAATGCGTTGCTTCAAATGAATTTCCTTAAGCTGGTAAGGAATCCATAAATCGAGTTTCTTAACATGTTTTAATTTTTTTTCAATGCATGTATGCGATACATTGAGCTTCTCTGCAATCTCACGTGCTGTGCTATGACGATCTGAATCGATAATGGCCTTGATATTGGTCTCATCAATTTTAGTGCAAAATTACCAGAACGAAATTTAGCAAACCAATTTTGACGCTGCCTTTCTTTCAAGGCCTTATTCCCATATACGTCACATAACTTCTTGTGTACCTGCGATGCCTTCTTGCCTTTTCAAAAATAATACAATAAAATATGCCTAAAATGCACGTCTTGCCCTTCCATTTTTAAATTTGGATGAAAACAAAACTAAATAGCTAAACGATACAATTTTTTACTAAATTAAAGGCGGACGTCCAAACAGCAAGAAAACAATATAGGTTAGGTGCTTTGAACACGTTGACATAACAAAAGAATGAGCTAATACCATCTATTGACGAAATCCGCAATCACTTGTAGTTGCCAACCCAACATTTGGCTTAAAGATTTTGACTTTCCCGATGCTAGTCGACTTTGCAAATGTGACATAGTCTGTTTCGGTATCCGTAGATATACCGGGCGGTGTCATTATGCTCTATATGATGTAAAATGCCCTGCTTCTGCACACTACCATCCAACTTAACACTATCCTCGACTGATTCGACTATTCGATCTTTTCCACATTCCTTGTATTGTGATTCAGCAGAGTGAACTTCGTTGCGCTCCGAATTTTGTTGAACCACAATGCATTATTGAATTTAAGTATTTATTAAATTATTTTCAATACCGATTTTGACATAGGGGCACTCTTTGGCCCAATAATAACATCTTTGGCCAATAATGGAAAATTATGCATTGCCATGAATTTCTTAAGCAAGTATATTAAATTGAAGGAAGGATTATTACTCAAAACCGGTAACTTATAAGAAATTTTTCTTCTGTATGATTGCAATCATTCTGGATTTGTATGATTTCATCATTACTTTCCAATCCATAACAACCAAAAAATATTCGATTCTAGTATCTCTAATAAGAACGATCCAAATTAAAATTTGTTCTGGTTAGGTCACTCCAAATTAGCATAATATGCCTTCCATTAGAGAAGTTAACACCCCTCGGTGTCTCGAACTTTTTTTTTTGTTACAGATAGTAAGACATTATTTTTTTTGTGTTTACCGGAAGACACCACTTCGCCAATTTTCGAACGCACTCTATAATTTCCTCAAAGCTAGCTGCCTACAACCATGCCACGGCAAGATTAAGGTTTTTCTGACTACGGTCTTAACTAACTACTCCTGATGAACTTCGCGTTCCATTGTTATTTGCAATTTTTAATAGGATCCTATACTGAGCGCTGTCTTCTTAAAACTAATTTCATCACCACCAAATAGCTTCAAGCTTGTTGTTCATGGAACATACCTCAGAGACTTTACATATCAATAAACTTAAGGCATATTGGAATACCTGCATTTGTAATAAAATTTCTTCAAAATATCTGTTTTTGAAAGGAAGGATATTTCATGTTAGATAACAAAAATTTTATGCCATTAAACTAATAATCCAAACTCAGTAACTATATTTATTCGATTCAGCTTTGTAATTTTTTTTTATCTTTTTATTTTTATTGTTTTTATTGTTATTATATATATTATAATTTGTATTTTATAAATTTCACTAATATGGGAAGTATTTTAAAAAATGTTTAATTTAATTTTTCTTTATTATATTATTAAAAAAATATATATTTTTTATGCAATATAAATTTTCTAATTGTTTATGATTATATTTTCTTTTCTAATTCATCTTATCAACACACAATCCAATATTACAATAAAATTTATGGAATGCAGCGTTAAAGAGTCAATTTATGCCAATGTACCAAATGATATGTTCTACTGTCACTTGTGTAAGAAGCACATGTGGGACTCGAGTTCATTCGAGAATCATATTAAGGGACGTACTCATATGATGATGCGTGAGGGTATTGAAGAGAGCTACCGTCTAAAAGCAAATATGATTCGTCAAGAGGCCAAGATCGCAGAACAATTGAAGCTGATCGAATTGGACCGATTGAAGCGTATTGGCAAATCTAAGGCCGGACATCCACGTGAATATTGTACTATGTGCGATCTAAACTTCCACGGACATTTATCGGCGCATAGAAAGTCAGAAGGGCATTTAGCGTTAAAGAAGTTCTTACATCCAAAATGTATTGAATGTGCTAAGGAATTCCCGACTCGCATCGAGTTCGATACCCATCTTCTGATGCCAGATCACTTAATAAAAGCAGCCGAACGCAATACGAAAGTAGGAGAAAGGAAAAAGAACACTTTGAATATATTAACTGAAGAAGATGAATTGAAAGACGTTAAGCAGTTAACTAAGAAAACGAAGGCCGAAATCAAGAAAGGAGGCGAAGATGGTGCTGCTGCTAATGAAGAGAAAAAAGAGAATGGTGATGCTGGTGAGGATGAGAAGAAGGATGATACGAAAATGGAGGAAGATAAAGATGGTGGTGAAGGAGCCGAAGAAGATGGCAAAGATGAAGAGGATGTTAACCAGAGCGTAGTCGAAGACCCTGAAAATTGTATTATAGATTACAATGAAGGTGACGAAATTCCTACCGATGTTGAAAACAAAATACCCAAATATAATTGCCAACGACCAGTTGGTGCGGGCTCGATCTCGAAATTGGAATGTTACGAATGCAATTTGTGTGGGAAATTTTTCGATACAGAGAAAACAGCCGAGATTCATACGCGCACGGTCTTCCATCATCGTCAATTCATTCGTTTTATTAATGAAAAATCCAGCGATACTAAGATTGCACAGAAGCGTGCCGCTGCAGCTTTGGAAGAAAACGAGCGCAAGAAGAGACGCCTTGAAGAGTCGACCGCCGAAAGCAAAGATGGTGAAAAGAATGCCACAGAGGAGGGTGGTGAAGAGAATGGTCAAAAGGAAGGTGAACTTTATGATCCTTCGGAGGCAACCGGCGATGATGATGCCGAAATGAATGAGGCAGGTGATGAAGATGAGGAAATAAAGGAGGAGGACGAAGAGATTAACGAGGAAGAGGAACAAGAATCTGATGCGAACGTTGCAAACGGTGTTGCCAAAGCTGAAAATGCAGAAGACGTCGTCGAAGGAGACGCAGACCCAATGGAAACTGAAGAAGAGAAGAAGCCAGAACCGGTGGAGGTTGAAACGAAACCAGCACCGCAGACACCAAAAGCCGCTACCCCCACTACCCCTACCACAGCAACAACACCCCAACAGAAAGCCACGGCAAATCAACCACAAGCAAAGGCAACACCAGCTCGTGCAGCAAATAGCCAAACAGCTACTAGAGGTACACCACGTGCTCGAGGTCGTGGTCGCTACAATCGTTACTAACAGGTTTTTTTTTACAATTAAGATTAAAACGAACACACTAATGCGTCCGTCGTTATAAATCATTAACGACTTCCATCATTTTTAATCATTGCGTACCGTTACCCCTTCCCCCCTATCCTTTATATTCCTAAGAAGCAAAAAAATCATACAAATAATAATATATGTATGAATAAATGTTTAATTAAAAGGACACGAAAAAAAACAATAGACGAATACACATGAACAATAATACTTCTGCGTGTATTGAAAGAGTACAATTTGAAATATATTTAAATCCGTTAAAAATAATTTTAAAAAAATGTATTATTAAAAACAAAACAAAACAAAATACAGAAAATGTATTAATAATTAAGAAAAAGAAATAAAATTATAGATTTAAGGAAAAATAAGAGAAAAATAATAAACATGGTTTAATGTGAATGTTTCGATTACGGATAAAGAAAAAGTAATAGTATGCAATTTTATTTTAATTATAATTCTATATGACGAAAATATTTTTGTTTAATTTCCGTACAGCGATTTTATATTCGATGATATTCTGCCGCTGTACAAGTTTTTTTTCTTTTAAAATTAGGCTACTGTATTTTTTACGATAGTAAACATTTTGGTTTAATGATGTGTTTTATTTCTTTTACAAATAGATATTGTGTAGTAAAAAAAAATCTTGTCTATATTTGTTTGTTTTTTTAAAGTCTTGGAACAACTTAATTAAAGCTAAAAACAGCAGTCCTTTGTAATTATAATTAACCTGTATAAAAATGGCGTCATCATAAACATGAATGAGTTACGAGGGTCTTTTTAAAAAAGAAATTTTATTTTTCAACACTCCTTTTAGCTCTAATTCCAACAGTTTTTCCAAAATTTTTATCCCGTCCAAAAAATAGGATTTCGGAAGTTCTTGCAAAATACTCATCCGTTTGAGCAATGACGTCCTCGTTGGAAGTGAACCGTCGTCCGCAAAGCCATTTCTTCAGATTGGGGAAAAGAAAATAGTCACTCCGGGCCAAATCTGGTGAATAAGGGGGACAATTCCATTCTCAATTCCACAATTTTGGCCACGGAAACAGTGCAGGTGTGCACACGCGCATTGTCCTGATGCAAGAGGATTTTTTTCTTCTTCAGATGGGGGCGTTTTCCTTGATTTCCTCGCTCAACTATTGCAATAACGACGCGTAATACGCTCCTGTTATTGTTTTTCCCTTTTCCAAGTAGTCGATAAAAATGAGGCACAGTTTTTGCCTTCTTCGGAGCCCGTTCACCCTTGAAAATCCACTGTGATGACTGTCTCTTCGTTTCTGGAGTGTAGTAGTGTATCCAGGTTTCGTCCACAGTGACATATCGACGAAGGAATTCGGCAGGATTGCGATGAAAGAGTGCCAACATAGCCACGGAGTCCACTACACGATTGCGCTTATTCTCCTCTGAGAGCAAACGCGGCACCCATCTTGCCGAAATTTTTTTCACAGACAATTTTTCATGCAAAATTGAAGCGACTGTACCTTGTGATATGCCCGTGGCCTCAACTAATTCGCCAAACGTTCAAAATCAGATCGTGGATTTTGTCGATGATTTCAGGAGTAGACACCTCAACTGGGCGTTTTGAACGATGTTCATATTTTGTGGATGAACGGCCACGTTTAAATTCATTCACCCAATTGTAAACCGTCGCAAACACAGGTGCAGATGTGCCATGAACTGCATCCAACTCGGCTTTGATTTCTTTCGGGCTTAAGCCTTTCAAATGGAGATGTTTGATGACAGCCCTAAACTCGCTTTTTTCCATTGTTATGCACAAATAAATGTCGTTAACTTTAATCGACGATAGAAATTGACCTACGCTATGGATCGAGCTGACATTATCCTGTCGATAATGCTACTTACAAAAAAAAATCTTTACCGACACTACGAGCCCAATTTCTCCATTTTCCAAGGACTTATTGAACGACCCTCGTATTTATTACTATGTTCGTGTGTGAAATTTGAATGCCACATCGATTACTGGCATGGCATGAGCGCACATGTGCTGTGGTCTGAATTACAGCTCGGATCATTGGATTCGAATTTCAAACGCATTTTTATGTAAATTATTACTATTACGCCGATTAGTCCAATTTCTTTTTCTCTGATTTTAAAATTACTATAATTTATTCCTTTCTTGGACATCGAATCACTTTCATAGAGCTGGTATAGATTTAATTGACCTGAAACTCAACTAGTCTGGTTTAAGCGGTGAAATACCACTTACAAAAAAAATCAACACTTTAAATTCTAACTTATTCGTAAAAAATATTACATCTATTAAAATCTCTTATAAATAATATCTGTTTAGCTACGGGTTCGAGATTTTCTTAAGAATATTGTCTATCAGAATATACTATAGAGGGATGGAAGATATTGTGAAAACATTTAAATGGGGGGAAGAGAGAAAAGTTGCTTTAAAAGGTTATTTGCAGCGTGTAAGTGAGAAATGAGCAGATTGGTTGCAGCTCTTAATTGATGTAGTCTAAATGCTTTGAAAAGTATTCCGCGAATTACAATTCAGTTTCTATTATAGCAGTAATATGGTTACCAGCTGACGAGTACACGCTACTTTTTTGACGCACGCTTTATTTAAATTTTTTTGAGTCCTGCAAGGATAATTTCTGGACTACGCCGACGACATATTCCTCATGTCCCACACCTTCAACGGCATTCAGGAGAAACTGAATGCTCTGGCCTCCAACGCCGAAAAAATTGGGATGAGAATCAACATCAAGAAGACCAAATTGATGCGTGTCGGCGCCACCTGCGAGAGACCCTTGATGCTACACAGTACCCATAGCACTCAAACTTCGAATATTCAACTCAAACGTCAAGCCAGTCCTGCTGTACGGCTGCGAAACATGGAAAGTAACAGACAGCACGACCCGTAAGCCTCAGGCATTTGTGAACAGATGCTTGAGGCGTATAAGCAAGATCTTCTGGCCGAACTGGATAACGAACGATGAGCTGCTTCTTCTCACGAAGCAAATACCCCTGCTAGATAACATCAGGAAATGGAGTTGGATTGGCCACACCTTGCGAAAACCACCTACGGACATAGCAAGGATGGCACTAGATTGGAACCCACAGGGCAATCGCAGCAGAGGACGTCCAAGGACCACTTGGAGAAGATCAGTCGAGCGCGAACACCAACAGACTGGCAAATCATGGTCGGAAGTGAAGGGGCTGGCTCAAGACAGAAGCAGATGGAGAGAGTTCACAGTCTCTAGTGCCGCTATATGCTCCATAGGAGTGACTGTGTTCTCATGTCTATGTGTAACATAGAAATGAAAAACCTGTCAAATAAAAATAAAAAAGGATAATTTGCTGTTACGCTGAGGATTAGTGATCTTGGCAGTGATAATTTGAATCAAATCAATATATGGATACAAATGCCCAATTTCAAAATTGCACGTTTTTCCTTTTCCATCTTGGATTGTGATAGTGAAGTAGTAAATTGAATATATAAAACTGAAATTAAGTACATCCAATAAATAAGATGTTAATGATAGTGGATTTATTATGGCCTGCTTCACACTGCTTGGTTTCTTTTTGCTACAGTATTGTCTACGGTACTAGAAATTACGTCACTGCTTGTTTTAAAGTTAGATTTCAGAATTAGAAGCTGGCTCTACTGTTCGTGCTTGTTTTGCTGTTTGTTTTAACAATAACTAATGAGAAAACTTTTAGAAATGCTTATAATATCTGCACTTAACCGTTTTACTGCTGAGCTTTTTTTCACATATGCGAAAATTGCGGAAGAATTTTAGACAAAAAATAATCTTTCAATAAGTGTGCACAAAATTGTGTACATTTTCATCAAATGTAGAGGGATTTTCGTAATTCTTTCGGTTGTGTGTAGGGAACATATCAAACTACTCAATAAAAGATAATTTTAACTATCTTACAAAAGAAAAAAACGAATATAAAAAAAATTATATGCAAAAATATTTTCCCACACAAACTCCACTCCATATACTTCCTTCTTACGCCGCGCACAAATTAGTAAAGATCGTGTTATTCCTTTACCTCCTTTATTACTGCAAACGGTACAGCGTCGAAGCGTCGTCCCTGGTAACTTTTCCAAACCAAAGCTTTGCTTTGATATTGATGGTGTCTCCGAGACGCTTTTTTTATCCACCCACTCTTTCTCAATATTCTCGATGATTTCTGAAATAAACTGTAGTCTAGTCATTCTTTTTTCATTTACGTTGTTTGAGTATAAAATATATGAATTTAATATCATTCTTCCAAATATATTGAATGTGACTTTTTTTCAAAATTTTATTGTTCTCCGTTCATCCAAATATACGTAAAACATTTTATCTGATTCGTCTACTCCACCCATAAATTTATTATAATTGTGAATGATGCTTGGTCTTGTCTTATCTATTTCAAATGATCCTTTTATTTTCTTTGTGGTTACATTACTTGTATTTCCATTTGTTGAAATAAGTGAAATGGGGAGCTTTTTGGATTTTTTATCCCTAAATGAACATAGTAATACATATTTGGTTTTGAAATATTTAGGTAAACCAACATCGGCTGCTTTTGCTTCCTTAGGAATGTTTTTTTCGATTTCTTCTTATTGTGCGTGTAATATATGTACATTTTTCCAATAATGCTCTAGCAAGCTTCAAACTTGTATAAAAGTTGTCTGTGAATAAGTGGTAACCCCATATTGAGTATTTTTTCTACAACTATGTGACCAAGTCCATGTTCTTTTAATTCATTTTAAGCTTGCTACTTTGTAGCAATAAAATCCTAGGCAATAATTAGTGAATGGAGTCACACAACATAACAGTTCGGCTGAATAGTTTATAAGGTTGACGTCTAGATGGCGCCTCTTGCAAAAATCTACTTAATTATCACAAAAATTTGACAGCAATCGGTCGATTGGTTCGTGAGATCTTAGATTAAAGAACTGGATAGGCCTCTACACAAAAATTCTGTCGGAATTTTGTGGCAATACATTCGTAGAACGCACACACATGCAATACAACAGAAATGGCGTAAATCATTGGGGGCCAAATTAAAAGTTCAGTATGCGATTGAAGCGGTTCGTTTAAAACCATTTTTCATATGTGATATCATTTATTCGTAAAGAAGCAGATTTTTTAATATTGCGGGTCTTATTGTTTGATGGAATTAGTTTTGTAAATATGCAATAAAACACAGTATTTTTTTAAAAATATTTATTTATTATGTATTTTCATTTTATTTATTTCACTGTATATTATTTATTCTTGGGAATACCGGATGCTGCTGCCACAATCCACTTTTCCAGCAACCATTTATTTTGTGGGAACCTGTAAAGTTAACATATAAATATACGATCGTAACATTTACTTTTACAATTAAGAATTAATAGAAATTCACGTATTTTTTGCACTATTAAAAAATTCGGTCCCTTAAACTTTCTTACACACACTTTATATACACCGGCACTGTACTATTTTATGGTAAACATTGAACTGTCAACATTGGATTTGTTTACATTTATTCAATGCCGAACTTTTCACTTTTTGACTACTTTTTCAATAAAATAAATCACTAAAAGGCATTTAGGCACATCACAAATAAAGTATTTCTTATTTTATTTAGCAAAAATAAACATGTCAACTTACCGAAAGAAAGAAATTCCCGGTTTCCTCATTTCTTCGTATGAGAAGCATTTATTAACGAAACACTTCTTTTCTGGTATAAAAAATTCGTATTAAGTTTTATTAATAATATAACTATTTATAAAAATATTTACTTTTTCGTAAATACTTCAAAATAAATTAACATTACACTTTAAACTTCACTTTCCTTTCTCACACAATAACAACTTCACAAATGACAAAGCTATCCCTTAAGTCTCCCCTTTCATGGATAATTAAAGTTTTCAAACTCTCCGCAAGTCTACAATACTGAGGCGCTTTATATTTGAATGATATTTACGAAATGAATGAAAACCTAAAATAGAATTCCATTTCATATCAAAAGTTTGTACAAAAAAATAAAAATTGCCAATTGTTGTGTTTAAATTGTATTTTTGTTTCCAATAACTGAATTAAAATGAATATAAATTATGGTTTTGCGATTCAATAAATTTGTATTACGACAACTAGATGGCAGTGGGTGTCATGTCTACATCAAAAAATCTAAACAAAGCTGTGCCAAGCGGCGAGAAATGGCAACAACGGGATAGCAAAACCAGGCATTCCGACACAAAATATAGATCAGAATCTGATGATGATGTAGAGTCTATAAAGTCAAATAAGTAAATATAACAAAAATATGACACTTCAACATAACCAATGAACCCGCTAAGCCATCTATTGCCAGGTAGAAAACTACAATCCCCTTACCCTAAGGGGAGAAGTGCAACTACTCGCGCGAAATACTTATCTGTATGAGCAAGAGTAGCTGCGAGTGGCTAGACGTACTTGTGAGTAGCAAAATTTTCCCAATGGAATACAGCTATTGAAAAAAAATGGATAAAGACGAATTTCGTGTATTGATAAAGCATTGCTTTTTGATGAAAAAAAATATAGTGGAAACCAAAGCATGGTTTGACAAACGTTATGCGGACTCTGCTCCAGCTATTTCAACTGTGAAATATTGGTTTCGTCAATTTCGAACTGGTCGTACGAGCACAGTTGATGCAGAACGCAGTGGACGCCCAAAAGAGGTGGTTACGGCAGAAAACATCAAAAAAATCCACAAAATAAATTTAAATGACCGTAAAGTGAAGTTGAGCGATATAGCTGAGACTCTGAAGATATCGAAAGAGCGTGTTGGACATATCCTGAAAGAAACATTTTCACGCGACATCGTATGAGGGAAATAAACAATTTTTACTGATAAAAAATACAAAATTTAATGTTATTTTCACCGCGATATACTTTTTAAAAGTTTGTTTATGATTATTATTGTAGAATTAAAAATTATTTGCGTGCGCGCACCGCGACACGTCTACACATGTCGATATCTAAAATCAAACTGAGCAATATTCGATGTCGCGGCGGTACGCAGTTTTCGCGCAGTAATATAGCGTCGATATATCGACGGCCCGTAGTAAAACGGTTAAGATTATTTTTACACATTTTGCGGCGGAATATTTTATTTAAAAAACTCCGTTGCTGGTCGGGTCGTAATAAGCACGATTGACTCAATCTAAGATAAATGTTAAATTCTTGTCAAAATCAAGCGTCATAAACAAGAATTTAAAACAAGCGTCACGTGCAGAGGGCATACTGGCAAAAAAACACTCATTTTCTTACAGTCTTATATTGAATATGGTCGACAATCAAAAATTCCCCATAATATTGCTTATCCCAATTCTATAATCTATAATTTAAGATATCCGTACATGTACAAGTAATTTTATTTGTCCATATTTATTCTAGGCGACAATAAAACCAATAACCTCCATATTTGTATGTCTGTAAACGTATCACTAATTCCGACATTTAGTTTTCGCAATAGAAATTTTCCGAATCCTAAAACGTATTTATATATATTTTAACTCACTTATTTCAAAGGTTTTTAATTTAAACATAACGACAGTACAACATTATATTTTTGGAACATTTTTTCCATGAAATGGAAGCACACCGAACACTGAATATTTAAGTTTTGTTTACAATTTTATTTTTGACAGATATCGATATCGCCTAGTTGAATTTTAAGTTTATTTTTATTTAAATTGGTTAAAAGCAATTTATTGCGTAAAATAATTAAATGTTTTATTAGAATCGAAAATCTGTAATTTTGTTAGTTTTTACGAATGTATTTTAGATATATGGAGAGAATTTTTGTGTTCTATTATTTAAGTTGCTTTTATATGGATTTGAAAGCGGCAATATTTTAAGGTAATTTTTATTGTAATGAAAACGAATACGCCATATACCCCATGCTTACCCTACTACTACCATTTATTGAGGGTTATGTGCATTGTAAAATTTATTTAATAAATTAATAAAATACTTTTCTGAATGAAATAAATTTTATAAATAATTTCAACTTATGTTCGATGCGATTTTAGTAGAAATTATTTGGAATACTTTTATTTAAAAAAAGAGCTCAATCGTTCAAATTGGATCGAGCTGTAAATCCATCTTAAATTTATAGTAAATGATCTGCTATCTTAAGTCAAAATATAAGTTTCCTTATTTTATTATAATTAAATTGGAGTTTAGATAGCGTAGGTTTCTTCGGAGTGTTAGTTTTTTTTTGTAATATTGCTTTGGTTTCTTTAAAACGTATTTGTATTTATACGAAAATTTTACATGGTGCTTCGCCAACACTAGAGAAGGAAGGGAAACACTCCTAAATGCAGATTATTTCTTTAAAATATACCGAAAATTAATGAAATTTTCAATTATTTTGTAGGCTTTCGTGATTAAAAAGTGTTTCTTTTCTATGAGAGTATACAACATTATTTTCTATAGGCGCCTATCAAGAGTGTTAAATGAGCGTTACTGCTTCATTCATACATCATATATAAATATGAACTTGGTGTGCAAAAGCAACAATAAACTGCTCGAAAAATAAGCTGGGCTGCTGGAATAGGTTGTTCAGATTTTCAGATGTATAAATAAACGTTATCAGCTGTCTTCCATGGGGAAAATTTGGCTACTCACAAGTACTTGGGAGTAGATGCCCAATGGAACCCAAAATTTACTGACAGAAATAAAATATAGCCTCAAAATAGTCAACAACAATACTGAGTTTATTCAGCTTGTCAACGTGAAGTGAAGTGAACGTGTTTCGTATAACCTTTGAATTTGATAAATATTACATAATGGGTTACTCTGAAATATTTCTTCCCTTTCGCTTTTTATACCTACGTGAAATGGAGGAAATATTTCAGAGTGACCCAGAAATATCATCACCACATTCAGTGTCTGTGGGAGTAGAAACTTTTCCAACACTATCACCTATTTTAGTGCAAAACCATTCATCTGAACCGTCATCATCAAATGTGTCTGACCACAAGCTGAAACAAAAACCAAGGAAAAAGATAAGAACAAGCGTAAAAATGAATGTATGACAATGTTATAAATTAAAAGCAAATATTACGCAGATAAATTATAAATAAAAAATAAAGAACCAATTTTTAGAAGAATATATCACCAAAAAAAATATGGTAGGGCTGAAACTCGTTCTACTTTTAAATATATTAAATAACTTAAATTAAGATATTTTATATATGTGATAAATTGATTATTTTTATTTTTGTTAGCCAAGAAGGCATTTATTTACAATTGAGAATGTTATAATAAATATGAAGTTACACAAATACATTAATTAAGTTTAAATTAATTTAACAATCCATTATTATCCATATTTTCAAACATTTGCTGCCTCGCACGTGCATCACTGTTGCTGTCAGTTCCTTCAGATTCTGCGTAATTCTGTATGTTGTTGACTTCATTATTTAAATATTCTTTGTCACAGAAATCATTTTCAGCAATACATATATTAAGGGGCCCATCCACAGGCCCACTTGGTTGGCCAACCACGCCACACGCGTTCCAACTTTTTTCAAACCATTCAAGTGTTTTTAGCTGTGATAAATTCCTTTCACTGGACAAAGGGGGTACAGACACACTGTTTAAAGTTAGCTGATTCAATTGTCCTATTAATAATATTTCATCAATCGCCTTCTTTGCATAAAGCTGTTGGATTTCCGACAATTTCCGAAAAGAAACTGCCCAAGATTTTGCATGAACATCAGCCTCGTCGTTCTTTTTTTTCTTTTCATTTTCTATCTTTTCGAAATAGTCCAGTGCTCTTTGCAACAATTCTTCTTCTCTTGTTGGTTTTTGTTGTGATATTTCCAAATAAAATGAAATTTTTATTCAATAAAATATTTGGTAATATTTTTAAACGTATTATTTACTTCAATTTCGTCCATTTTTGTATCAGCACCGAAATCCATACTTGAAGTTCCAAGTCTTGGCATTTCGTCATCTTTTAAAAAACTTAATAAATGGAAATACCACAAGGACGGGATATAAACATCACCTGCACCAGCTGCAGATTTTTCACTTTTGGCTATTTTTTTAGTTCTCGTCGATAACATGTCCTTAATTTATTTATTTTATTTTTTATTGTATTAACAGTCGCGGCACTATCTATTTTTTTTATATATTTCCAACAATTTAACCATAGATTGTTTTCTTTTGTTCTTATTTCTATAAACACTGCTTTTGACTTTCCACAACTCTGGGGAATTTTCAAACTCCTCAAAAAATTCTCTTTAAACTTCATTATTAACAACAGCCCTAATTATTTGTTTTCTATTTAAAATAGATTCAGTAAATTCGAATAACACTTGTTTACTTGCCAAATGCGAAATCAGAATTGAAATATGTACTAACATTCAACACTGCGATATGATGTAAACACATTCAAAACTGCGAAGTGATGTAAGCGGGCCCATACACAGGCCAACTTGGTGTAAAAATATTCTATTGTTTTTTATAACAATCTGAAATAAATAATAAAATCAAAATGAAATCAGAAATTGAGCATTTTCTTCTGAAGTAAGAGATATAACACATATTCGAATTATTTAGCTAAAAAATAATAATGTATTCAAAACTTTCCATATAATAGAACAATACTCATTTCTGCTTGGTAATTACTTTTTGTTTTCCGTTCATACTTCAAATGTTTTAAATTAAATAACAGTTAATATATATTAGAACATTTTTATTTATTAGAAATAATATAGAAAAATATTAAAGAAATAATATAGAAAAATATAAAATAAAAATAATTTTTATATATATAAAATAGAAAAATATTTATTATCATTCTAAAATTTACAATTGTGGATCGTAGCAATAGAAAAAACAGTGGATTTTAATTTGTATTAGGCCTATTTTTTATTTAACTATTGCCCGATTGAGGTCGCTGCCGCACAAACTGTGTAGACATTGCAATATTCTAGCCGGGCAGTTTGCAGAAAACGAAGCGGAACGGAACAATTTGTGGTTTTTCGTCTGGATAGCTGCACGCCATTTTAATCATCAAGCTCGCAGGATTTTTTTCAAGAGGAAGATTCACAATATTTAACATTGTAAGTATGATTAATATCTTAAATAAATTTTTTCGTGTTTTATTAGAAAATTACATACTATTTATTTGAAAAAAGCCGATAAACAATATAATGCGGCGTCAATGATTTAATAATAAGCGGCTCTTTTTTTTTATTTAATGACTAATCACGAATATTGTGTTATTAAATTAGATTTTGATAAAATATTTATTATAACTTATGGATGAGTATTTCATAGTTCCGTAAAATGTGATGAATAGTTATAGGCCAACATGTGACGTTGAGATAGCATAACTGCGGAGAATTTTCGTAGTGTGAAATGAAAAACAAATCGTTCAAATATTTAAGAATTAAATATGATTTTGCTGTAAATATGAAGTATTTTTTTTTTTGGTTTATTTTTGTTAGAATCTTTGTTTAAATTAATTACGACTCATTTCAATTTACAGGCATAAAAATTACATTTAGTTAAATAATTGTAATAATCTTAATACTTGTGGAATAAAAAAGCGATAAAATCTATCCACTTAATAATATTTTAAGATATTCATGACACGTTTTACTCGTGGCCATTGCACTAGGCGCCGGCGTTTTAGTTAATGAAGTTTCTCAATTCTAAACAAAATATTTTTGTAAAAAGGAAAATTTATCATAAAAGCAATATTCTAAATATACTTTAATGAACAATATAAATAAATAATTTCGAATAAATCAAAGTGAACATGTTTTTAAAATAACTTTAAAGTAAGATAAATAAAAATTTTTTAATTAATTTTAGGAAAATGTCATATCGTAATGGTAATCGTCGAAATTTTTCCGGGGGTAATTATGGAGGCTCTATGGGCCGAAATATGAGTCCCTGGGACAATCAGAATTCATCAGGAGGCAATTTCGGTGCATTAAGAAATCATGGGAATGGTGGAATGAATGCTGATGCTCTGACTTTAGCTAATAATTTGCTAAACAATTTGCTAAGAAATCAAAATCCGCCATCTTTATTAGATTTGCCGAGAGGTGGAAGTAATAGTGGTGGTATTGCCGGAAATCGTGGATTACGACAGGTATATAATTCTAAATATTATATAAAAAGTTTTTTAAAAAAATAATTGCTAGTTAATTATTTATGAACGTTTCTACAATAACTCAACAATGTATACTACGGGTACGATTGTTTTTCTTTCCTTTTAGAAGCTATTTTGTTAATGGTAGATAAAGCTGAAAAATATTGTACTTGAGGGGACAACATTAAATTTATACGAAGACGCAGACCTATTCTAATGAAATGAGGTTTTAAACGTAAACAATTTTTATTATAATAAACTACATCAGATGAATATCGCTTTGAAAATTTTTTTATAGAATATTTTCAGATATTCTGTAGTATATTTATTTATTATTACTGAAAATATTTAAATTTACCCAAAAAAAAATTAAATTTGATATATTCAAGTCTCTTTTTGAAACACATCATTCTATTTACAAATATAAACATTTGTGCGTTGGATGAATATTTATATTTCTACTCTTTTGTAATTTTGATCAATAATGATTTTTATTCGAAAACATTTCGAAAACAATAATTTCTTTTATAATCAAATGTAAAGATTTGCAATTCACGTTTTAGTATTGAAATTGTGCATATATAAATTAACTGACAGTAATAGTCTGTCTGAATAGGATTCTTCAAATGTTAATAAACTTTTTTTTTCCATCGAATAAACACATCTTATTTTCTAGATAGTTCTTTATTTCCTCAATAAGAGTAAACCTATTTTTTTCGATATTACAAAAAAATAATTATAAATTAATTAAAGTACTTAAAGATAAGTTTTCGTTTTATGAGAGCGAATAAATCTACCCTACTTTGCTAATTTGCTATTGCATCTGAAATTAAATTAATATCCGGCGTAATGCCTATATAAGAAAAATTATTATGCAATTAGAATTACTGCGTTAAAAGGGGACTAATACAACTTTATATGTCAGGATTAAAGGTGACGAAATATATATATGACATTATAATAACGAACATGGTTACAAATTTACGTGCATTTATTTTATTTTTTCTATAACAAAGAAATCTGTCTTCTTGAAAATTCACTTCTTAAGATTATTAAAATTATGTAGCAAAGAACGAAAGAGTGTCAGAATACATACTCATATATTTCATGAGTCCGTGTATTATTAATTTTTGCAAAAATGCAAAAGTAAGAATTTAAAAAAAAAAAAAAACTACAGTAATCATATTTGTTTTTAACTAAATGAAATTTTAAATTTTTTTCTCTCTATTGCTCTACTACTGCCGCCTGCCACAATGTCAAATCTATAATTGTGCTCCTCGAAATATCTTTCCACACAAAACTAACCAAATATCGTGCCAAATATAATTACACACGCAACTGATTGCCCACGATACTTCTATATAATATATTATGTCCGAATATGTATATTTTAATAAATACATAATGTCATTGCCACTATAAATGCCTACATTGTCATTGTCAATATTTAACGCATTAAAAAACATAAATAAAAAAATATTTCTTTTATTGAAAAATATTCATCTTTAAAAACAAAATAAAATGTATATCAATTATGAAAAAAAAATAATTATTCTAAATGTGCTGAATTAATCACACTTTCAAACGAAAAAAATTAATAACTGAATATTTACCGATGATTCTTCAATGGGTAAAAATACAAATATTATTTTGATTTATATTATAATCGTATTTATGTTACAATATTTAATTGAACAACGACAAATAATCATAATACAATAAAAAAAAATATTATAAACTAATAAAAATAAATAATATTATATATTTTCAATGTACATAAAAACAAAACAACAATTTAAATGAAATAAACAATTATGATACTCTATTATATTATGGTAAAATATGGAATATTTCTTTCCAAATACAAAATAATATATAATTTCATATATGCCATATGTGCAAAAATGTGAAAATGAAAAAAAAATGCAATGTAAGGCTACTAGTGGCAATAATAATCGGTCAGGTAATAACCGAAATAATCGTCGTGGGCAAGGAGGTGGTTTCATACGCGGTACTAAGAACGTCTCCAATGCTAAACAAGGTGGCGGTGTTCGTAAACAGAATGCCTTTGATCGTGCCAAGAAACTTCTGGCCAAGAATTCCAATAAAAACCAAAAGGATACAACTTCTGATGATAATAATGAGAAATTAACCAATGAGAGGTAAGACTCAACTAAAGTTTCTCTTTAAAAAAAAACATTCTAACTACAAATGAATTTTCAATAAACAAATACTTATGCATATATATGTTATTTATATATAAATAGTTATATATGTTATATTTATATATATATAAATAGGCCTATAATTTTATTTATAAAATTTCATTCTGGAAAAAAATATTTTTTTTTTCATACATTATTCATATATATAGAAATATTTAAATTCACAATAAACAAATAATTTTGATGAATAAAAGATGATGCCAGAGTAATTACAGAGAATCAATGCAAGGACTACTTCTATAATGGAAAAATAAATCGATTCCTCACAATTATAACATTAAAAACTTGTTAATATTTTAATAATTTTCTTTTCCCCTTTAAAAAAAAAGAACTTTTTTAGAACTTCCATATCCTATGTTTGTTGATTTATTTGTTTATTTTTTTATTATTTTATCTTATATTATATATAATTTAAGTAAGAATTTTATAATGTAATAATAGTAGTAAATTTTTGGTAGCGAATAATAATATTATTAGGGTAAGACATACATATTTGGAGTGGAATTTATTTTTCAGCAAAAAAATGAGAAAAAAATGTTTGGCCAATATTTCTATATCTGTGTGGAGAAAAAATTTAGTTTTTATGTAGCAGAAAAAAGAAAAATTAATCTTCATGCACACATATTAAATAAAATAAGTTTGTTTATAATTTTTTTCTTTATAAGTTTTATGAAATATGAATTGAATGAACATTTTTTATTGTAATATTTTCTATATTCTTTTTTATCGTTTTTTTCTTGTTCATTTTTAATATAATTAGCGCTAAAGAGGAATCGGTCTATGCCGATGTACCAAATGATATGTTCTACTGTCATTTGTGCAAGAAGCACATGTGGGATTCGAATTCATTTGAGAATCACATCAAAGGTCGTACTCATATGATGATGCGTGAAGGTATTGAGGAAAGTTATCGTCTAAAGGCGAACATGATTCGTCAAGAGGCAAAACTTGCTGAGCAATTGAAATTAATTGAATTAGATCGCTTGAAGCGTATAGGCAAATCTAAGGCTAGACATCCACGTGAATATTGCACTATGTGCGATCTAAATTTCCATGGACACTTATCTGCTCATAGAAAATCGGAGGGTCATTTAGCTCTAAAGAAGTTCTTACATCCAACATGTATTGAATGCGATCAAGAATTTGCCACACGTATTGAGTACGACACTCATCTTTTGACGCCCTGTCATTTGAAAGAGGCAGCTGAACATCATACGAAAGTTGGCGAAAAATTAAAAAATAACTTGACTATTTTGAAAGAAGAAGACGAACTTAAAGATATTAAGAAGCCAAGTAAGAAGAAGAAGGAAGTAGAAGTTAAAAAGGAAACTGAAGGTGATGAGGAAGATACTGGTGAAGAGAAAAAAGAGAATGGTGAAACGGTTGAAGAGGAGAAAAAAGAAGGTGATGATGTTGATGCAACAGCAGAAAATGCTGAAACAAAAGAAGAGGATGACGATGAGGAACTTGAATTGATCGAAGATCCGGAAGATTGCATTTTGGATTATCATAGTAATGATGAAATTCCGATTGATGTTGAAACGAAGATTCCGAAATATAATTGGCAGCGTGCAGTCGGTTGTAGTCTTATTAGAAAGCTCGATTGTTTCGAATGTTTACTTTGCGGAAAATTTTTTGATTCCGAAAATACTGCAGAAGTCCATACGCGTACGATGAACCATCATCGACAGTTTATCAAATTCATTAATGACAAATCTTCCGATACGCGAATTGCACAGAAGCGAGCTGCAGCCGCACTTGAAAATACCGAACGTAAAAAGAGGAAACTTGAAGAATCTGAGACCAGCATCACTGATGAAAATAAAGCTGATGGAGGAGACGAAAATAATGAGGAAACTGATGCAAAACCAGAAGTTACAGGTGATGAGTCGGAACTTTATGATCCATCAGAAGCAACTGGGGAAGACGATGCTGAAGCGAATGATAATATTGACGAGGAGGAGCAGACTAACGATCAAGTCGAAGTTAAGCAGGAAGACAAGAGCGATGATGTGAATGGTGACCAAGCAACTAAAGAAAATTCAGCAAAAAAAGTAGAGGAGACAGTCGTCGAACAAGAGATTCAAAAAGAATCAAAGAGTGAAGTTAATGATGATAAATCAGTGGATCAAAACACTACCTCTACTGTTGTAGAGCAGAAGAAAACCAATGAAACAAGTCCAATGCCGAAAGTAACAACGCCGGTTCAGCAGAAAAATTCACCACAAAATCAAGCCGCACAGCGTAATACGCCCTATCGTGCCGGTAATCAAGCTAAGGGTACCCCTCGTGGAAGAGGCCGCGGTCGTTACAATCGCTATTAAAAAAAGTACATTCAAATAATAAATAATAAATGCTTTTATATAAGCATTATATATACTTAATATTCGTTATTTCCATTATTGAAAACATATTTTACTTTTAAAAATAAATTTGACATAAATTTTAAGACTTACTTATTTAGCGACCCGTATTGAATTTTATCTTAAAGGAAGATTATATAAGATAATCTTAAATAAACTAAGGTTATATATATTATAAAATAAAAATGAAGTAAGATGTGCGAGTGTTTTTTATTCCTTTTTCCTTTTATTTATTGTTTTTCTTTTTTGGTTAGAACATTTAAAATGTTTGTGTAAATTTAGTTATTAATTTTCAGAGTACATTGTCAGTTATATTAGGTAAGTAAATTATTTTAAAATGATTGGATTTGCCTATTTTCCTAATGGCATTGAGAAGTTAATTGCCCTACGTTTTAAAAAGGCGAATTTTCGTTTGATATCGATAAAAGTTTTTTTTTTTACTATGCTATTTTTTTTAACTACTTATAACAATGTAATCAAAGTTCAATTTTTAAATAGCCGTAATTTAGGTGGGTAAAAAACTGACGAATAAATAATTTTGTTCTTATATGAATGAAGATATTACAAGTCCCTTATATAAATTCATAGATATTTGTCTTGTAAAGATTAATATGGTAAAACAACTCTGTAAAAAAGGTTTCTTATACCTTTATCTAAACTATTTTAAGAGAATAAAATATGCATCTTTTATAAATTACAGATAATAGTAATTAAAATCGTGAATTTTCCCATAGTTTAAGGACAATGACAATTTTATTATTCAGATTCGAAATTTGATGATACCGAATTATTCATGATATCTTTATAAAAAAGATTTTAAAATAGTTATGAGCCTATTTCGAAATAGAACACATTTATTCGAATAAACAAATAAATACATGCGAAAATGTTGAGAGCTGGCATCACTGCATCAGCGGTATGCTCATGCCGGCTGTCGAGAGTTTTTGTTTTATCGATCTGGGTTGTTTTGTATGAAGTTGAATCTTTCGCCGCTAGCCATTTGTTATGTATTAAGTACTTTAAATCCGCGGTACGTTTTTTTCGCATAACCCAAGTCAATTTGTTCATTTATTCTATTTTAATGTTGTGAATGTTTTTTGATATTGACACAATCAATTGGTATTTGATAACTTTGGGAGTTAATTAGTATTTGCGAATTGTCATCAAATCGATCCCTTGAAAGTGACGCGTGCTGCAAGGAGACGCCATTTTACGTCTGAGCGAAATAAAATAGCAAAAAAGAAAAAAAACGTCAAGCTCGTTTCTTATCTCCAATAAATTATACTCAAAAAGGTAAATAATAAAAATTTCACTCGGTTCTGTTTACTTGGATATAATAATATTCAGTCCATTTGAGCCGGCATTCAACATTTACGATACACCGATCTGGATTGTTCAATGTATTGGAAATCGCAATTGCAAGGTTTCTTTATCCACTTTGAAATTGAATTCTGTTTTATTGTTTTAAAATATAATTTATGTTTATATATGTATTGTTGAATAAGAGTTTTTATTAGATTTTAATATATATTTTAGGTCAGCGTCAAAATTCGGCAATAATGTCTCATCGGCGAGATAATCGAAATAGTCTATTCGACTACAATCCGTGGGAAAATCAAAGTCACGGTAATTCGGGTAATTATGGTCTCCTTGGTAATCAGGGTGTTGGTGCGGATGCTTTGAATCTGGCTAACAACATAATTAACAATTTGCTTCGTAATCAGAATCCACCGTCATTGTTAGACTTATCAAATTCAATGAGAGGAGGTGGTGGATTTTACGGGGACTATGGTCCATATGAGGTACATTATTTCTTTGATATAAAAATGATTTAACCTAGAATCTATTGGAATAAAAAAATATGTATTCATGGAAAATACTCGTCGGCAACTATTACAAATGAATCTTATTAATTATATACATTTCGCAGATGCATATTTTCTATTTTATTAAATCTACAATTAAAACAATGTATAGTGAAATATTGTTTTTAAAACGAAATTATACAATTTTGAACCATTTTAATAGTTAACAAGTTAAATAATTGTTTGTATTTTCTGGATAGGCAAAATAATCGAATGTGCGTTTTACAATTTATTTGTATCGATAATATTGTGACTGTTAAATTAGACTTGTCTACATAAATCGTAACTTGTATTGATGAAATTTAAAAACCTAACAAATTTACTATCAACAACTACGTATATGAGAGCATTCCTATTTTTTTGTTTTTCGTATATTAAACATATTAAACAATTATAGAATTGGTTTGAGTACAAACATGCTTTCTTCAGATATTTTAGCTTATAAAATCAATAGAGTTCAAATTGAAGTGATAAAAACTAAAATATTCCTCCATCGAAGTCGCTAGTAGAGAACTTGTTGAAAAATTCTATCCCGTTTCTTGAATGTAAAAGACAATACTCTTTATATCTAATTAAATAGCAAGATTTCAATTATTTGTACCAAAGATGAAATTAATTATTTCAAGGAAAGTTCAATTAAAACTCGACAGCTGAGTTAAACTAAACAACGTTATTTATGTTACTTTATCATCACATGATGTTTTGGTAAATAATAATTTCAATAAGACAATAATTGCAAATTATTTATTTTCATAACATTCTTTAGTAAAACAGATAATATTAATATCTATTCAGAATTATTTATTTAAATACTTTTATTTATTATTGATCATAAAGATAGTATGCCCATTTCTTTTTAAATTTATATAAAGATAAGGAGAATAATAAGCGTAAAACTTGAACTATCCCATAGTCAAATATGAGTTATAAACATGTTGACTTTATAAAATATAAGAATAAGATTTTTATAAATAAAAACGATGATGAAATATTATTTCTGCCTAGACTAGGTTTCTTGATTTGAAGTTTCGTTAAATTAAGTTGCATTTCAATTACTAATTTCTATATATAATTTAAATAATTAGATTAAAATGACTTCAATGATTATTTAAAATCATTTTATTAATTTTATGTATATATATATATATAATTTAAATAACATAACTAATTATATATGTGAAAACTGTTCTAATATATACGATATCGTATGACTTGGGTAGCTGCATAGACAAGGATTATTTTTTAAAAATATGTATTATAATATTTTATTTATTTTTATTATTTAAGATTGTGTTTTCATGCATATAATACTAAATATAATGTAAAAATCAACAATTTTAAGATGGACAATCGAGGAAATAATCGAAATCGTCGGGGGCACAACTATGTCCGCAATGATATACCAAAGGCAAAGAATCAAGGTGGTGGCCAAAAACCTAATAATAAAACCGCTTCTAAAAGAAATCGGAAAGATTCTAATTCCGATGAAAATATCGAAAAGTCACCCAAAGACAGGTAATTATAAGGACATATAGTTTTATGCTGAAAAGTTTGTTTTGCTTGTGCAGTTATTATTTTCCTAATGTTTTATTGGATACTATTTTTCTAAGTTATTTTTATTTTGATGTATTTGTTTATGTAAAGTTTTTATTTAATAAACAAATAAATTAGATAGATTTTCGTTATAAGTTGTATGTTTTTCATAAATCAAATTTATATAATTAATTTGTTCATTAGTGAATTATTATTGTCATTGTTCTTTGTTATTATTAAATTAAATTTTACTTGTTTATGGTTGCGTAAATTTGTATAATTTCGAGAAAAAAACTTGCCAAATCTTAAAATGAACAAGTGCGATCTTGTTAAAATAGCGTAACAAAAAAATGTATAGAGCTTTTTATTGAATAGTTTACTCTGTGATAATTGCCACATAAAATATGAAATGTTCTAATAGCCAATTGATAGTTCAATATATTTTTGATCATTTAATTAAAGTATCTGAAATTTGTTTTAGAAATTTTCTGTTTTATAATCAACTCCAATATTACTTTTTCAAGAATATTTTGCGCTACATATTTATATGTTATAAAAATATATTCGTTTGGACACTATATATTTATAATGTTTTCCTTCATATATGATTATATATCGTTACAAAATTAAGTTCCTCACAAGTTCGCAAGGATTTCATTCAAAGATTGGGCAAAATTTTTTTTTCCGTATTTCTTGTAAACTATTAAAGCCAAACTATTGTTAACAAGCGAGCGAAAAGTATTTGACTTTGACCTAACATAAGATAGATACTAATGAAGTCTTTTCAGATGTAAAGGAACTACTCATTACCTTTAATTTATATCTTTTGTCAATGCATGATTTAAAATTATATTATAGATGCTTTTTAAAAAAAAATTTCATTAATCCTACATTAATTATGCTCTAATTAACTATGTCTCTTTTAACATATTTTTATTGCATTTAAAAAAATTTGTCTATTTTAATATTAACAAAATTTGTATTTTTATTTAGCCTCGGAAGAATTCATTTGCCTAGCTCCTGGTATTTTTTGTTATTTATGAATTCGTTTGCGTTTTATTTTTATCGTTATTAATCGAAGCTTTTGGTTTGCTGGTATCGTAAATTAGAATAGAAACTAATATATTTATTATCTGCAAATGTTTATAAAGCAAAATGATTGAAAATAAAATTGAATAATTTCATAAAATGTGCATATAATTTTTCAATAGCACGCGCGAATCAATTTACGCTGGTGTTCCGAATAAAATGTTTTATTGTCATTTGTGCAAAAAGCATATGTGGGATGCAATGTCATTTGAAAATCATATAAAGGGCAGAGCCCATATGATGATGCGTGATGGAATTGAAGAGAGTTATCGTTTAAAGGCAAATATGCTTCGCCAAGAAGCAAAATTGGAGGAACAATTGAAACTAATCGAGTTTGATCGATTGAAACGAATGGGCAAAGCAAAAGGAACTCCGCAGCGTGATTATTGCACAATGTGTGATCTTGATTTTCATGGCCATTTATCGGCTCATCGAAAAACTGAAAGCCATTTAATTTTGAAGAATTTTTTACATCCAAAGTGTACACTATGCGATGAGGAATTTGCAAACAGAATTGACATGGATACGCATTTATTGAAGCCGGAACATTTGAAGAATGCTGCTAAACGTGATGATAACATTATAGAAAAATGGAAACAGAGCGTACAGATTCTTACTGAGGAAGATGAATTGAAGGATATTAAATATCCAAATAAGAAAAGTGATAATGACAAGAAAAAGAAAACATCCAAAGAAATCATTAAAAAAACCGATGACTCAAAAGCTGGTGATTCAAAGTCTGTCACCGGTGATGAAAATGAAGATAGCGAAGAGATAGCCGATAAAGATAAAGAAGCAAATGGCGAACATCATAAGTCGGATGGTGATGATGCACCAGTTGCAGATGCCGTTGATTGTATTACTGATTACAAGCAAGGAGATGAAATACCTATCGATATTGAAAGTCGGCTGCCAAAGTACAATCACGAGCGCTCAGTTGGAATGAGCCTTATACATAAACTAGACTGTTTTGAATGTATTCTTTGTGGGAAATTTTTTGATACTGAAAAAACATGTGAAATACATTCTCGCACTGTTAATCATCATCAGCAGTTTATCAAGTTTATAAATGATAAGTCAACGGATACTAAAATTACACAAAAAAGGGCGGCAGCTGCATTAGAAGAGAGTGAGAAGAAAAAGAGGAAGTTGGAAAAAGTAGCAGAAAAATCGAATGAAAATGAGGGTGAATGTAAAGGAGAAAATGAAGAGGAAGAGAATGCTGAAGAAGAAGATGACGTGGACAACGAAAATGACAATGAGGACGAAGAAGAAGAAGAAGAAGAGTACGATGAAAATGAAGAGAACGGTGAAGATGTCGAAGGTAAGGATGACGAGGAAAAACAGGTGGTAGAAAATTCTGATAACAATAATGAAACCGATGCCGAAGAAAATGAGAGTGCCAATACCTCAGACCATAGTCCGGCCAAAGCTGTTGATGAGAAAATAAAAAAGGAGGCTACAAATCCTGAAGATAATAAAAGAGACGATAGTTCAGAATCGCAAACTAAAAATGAACCAGTTTCACCAGAAAAAACTCAAGAAAATAAAACAACAACACAGAAACGAACTTCAACGGTGCAGCGCAATATTCGTTCGCGCACTCGCAACAATTAGAACACATATAACGCATCTTCAAATCGAGACAAACAACAATTCATTCAATGTTAGCATTTTCTGATGATCATAAAATAAAGATGCACTTACTCTTAACAATTTACATACATTTTCATGTTTTTATATCACTATATTAATACATACTATTATTGTATAGCAGAAGTAAAAGTGGATAACATTTCCACTGATAATACTTTTAATCTATTGTGCTCTTTCAAGAAGAAAATTTAAAAATATTAAATAAATAAATAAAAATTAAAGTTCAATCGATTCGAAGAAATCAATTCAATGTAAATCAAGTCAGTGTCGAATCGCATCACAAAACAATATTTACCACTTAACCATCAGATGATCCAATCTTTTTTTTAATTTTATTTCTGTGACTTATCGACTGAAATGAAATGCATTGTATACGTTTTTTTTATATTTTTTTTTTATTCTACTTAACTTCCTCCCAGTATATAATAACATAATACCAAAAAAAAACCAACAACAAAACGATAACAAAAATACCAAAAAAAAAATGTACTTTTTACCTTCTTATTAATGTGGACTGCTCTTAAAAAATAAAATATGTTAAAATAAAAAAGTGGTTTTCTTGTCAACTCTTGTTTTATACTAAATTATTACTAATATATATAATTACTAATATACTTTAATAAGCAGAAAATTTTGTATATGACACATAGTCAAATTGCTTTTAATTATGTAATTTGAATTTATAAGAATTAAAATTAATTTTTTTTAATTTGTTTCATTATTATTTATATCAAAAATTACATGCAAATTTTAAATAGAGTTTGTATAATTTGTATGTTAAATCTCCATTGAAAAAAAATAATGCCGATTAATTGTCTAAAAAGTATGCACACAACAAATAAATGAAATAATGTTTTTTAACAGCGCTGTAAATCTTCGTGACAAAGTTGGCGTTTTCTGTAAAAGTATTGGGTGTAAGGGAAAGTTCTGTCGTTTTTTCTAAAGAAAAAACTAATTTTTTTTTTTACTTTTTATTCAAAAATTAATCCAAAATATAATTTCATTTATTAGTTACAACTGTCTGTCAGCGTTCTGGCAGCTTATCCAACCCCCTGGAAAAGAAGTCCTCGTTTTTGGATGCAAATTAGTCTTCCACTGCCATTTGGATACCCTCAATTTTTTATATTCCATAAAGAAAGTTTGCAGCGACCTGAACATGATAGTCAGATGGTGCAATATCTGGAGAATGTGCTGGCTGAGGTAGCACAACTCTGCAATTTTTTGTACGGTTTTTCTTGTCACGTGCGGTCTAGCGTTGTCATGGTGAAGAATTACACCCTTTCTGTTGGCTAAATATAGACGTTTACCTTGAATTTCTTTATTCAAAACATCAAGTTGCGAATAGTAACGATCAGTATCGACCGTATAATTTCCTTTCAGCAACTCATAATGAACAACACCCCTCCGATCCTACCAATAACACAACATAACGTTCTTTGGATGTGGTCAGTGGTGTCTCCGCTTTGTAAACGTATCCCCTATTTCTTACCACATGTTTATAAACTATCCACTTTACATCACCAGTCACCAAGCGGTCCAAAAACGGTTCCCTTTATTGAAATTCGATCGATTAAATTTTTTTCGCTTAATTCGTAACGCACCCAAACAGAGAGTTTGGACACAAAACCAAGCCTTTTAATGTGTTCTAAAATAGAAGTCTGATGAATTCCAAGCTGGAAGGCCGTTTCTGTGGAATTTAACATAGTATTTGTCTTGATCAAACTGCGTAGCACTTCGTCATAGACATCTGATGGCGTTCCTGATCTGGGTTCATCTTTCAAAGAAAAATCACCCGAACGAAATTTCGCAAACCATCTCTGGCATGTTCGAGCTGTTACTGCGTTTTCTCCAAACACGCCACACAAGTTTTTTTTCGCCTCCATCGAGTTGTTCCATATTTGGAACTCATACAACATAATGTGCACTTAAGTGCACTTTTTCTTCACACATGTTGACTGTTCTACAAGTTTAAAAAAACTGACAAAAATACGAAAAAATGTGTATACACGTATGTGTAAACCATCAATCATACAGAAATCTAAGGGCTTAAATTGATTTCAGTCGAATCAAAATTCTCGCTAAGAATCCACAACGCATACAAGTGCAAGTATTCAAAAACGACAGAACTTTCCCTTACACCCAATATATGATTTTCTCACATTTTATTATTATGTGTATAAAATTTTTCTTAAATTTTTATCAATGGGCGAATATTGTTGAACTCCGCCGATTTTTTAGGAACGTGATTCAATATAAAAATTCGGACACCTCAAATTATGCATTTTTACTACGATAAATAGTATTTTTACAAATTGTTCAAACTTAATATCCATCTTAGAGTTTATTGTTTTGTCAAAGTCCAGGAATGGGGCATATTTAATCTATGAGCTAGTAATTTTCCAAAGTATCCTGACTATCAAAGCAACAAACATGAGAATACTTCAATATATATGCTGAGATATAAATTTTACGACTGACTAATACCTTCGTTTATAATAAGATCTGTTAGTTGTAGTTTTAATTCTATTTTAGATAAGATAATTTGACTATTTTAAAACTACTCTATCAGCACTCCAAGGGAGGATAATTTCTTAATACTATCTCTAGAACTATGATTTAGTTTCTGTAATACCAAGTCGTCATGGAATCATGATTTAATTTCTCTAAACTTCCGTGTCTCATTCTAATTTATTGGGGAAGTTTTTGTATATAATAAATGTTATACAATTTAATTTCAGTAATTAGTTTCAGCATTTTATTTTGATTTTCTTGCGTAAATGGTTTTGAATAGGTTATTGATTCTAAGATAAATTTACAAATTCATATTGGCAAAAAAAAAAAACAATATTTAAAGATTTTTTGTATTAATCTAAGATCAACTTTTTGTTGTTGAGTTATTTCATTAAAACACTACAAATTGATAATATTCTTTAATATTTTATCGGTTAAGTAATATTTTCAATTTTTATTCAAATAATATGAAATTTATAATTTATATAAAATATAACATTATTGATTATGGCAAATTTGAAGTTCTCTAAATTTCATAACCCAAGAATTCTTTCAAATCGGCAATATGTCGGTCGTTATTACCATCAATAGAAACGAAATGAGCAACGAAACCATCCCCATTGAAATTCGGTGATTGTACATACACTATTGTTAGTGTATTACGTTCGCTTACAAATAAGCCTGGGTGTTTATCCTGTAAGGAAATGGAAAAAAGAGATTTACATTGTGGGAATAATAACAAATCAATATATTTTATAGTCACATATGAACAGTATTGCTGCTTTATTGATTCTTTGCTTCCTTTACTAGCTTCAATTATTTCGACGCGAGAAGAGTTACAAGGTAGTTCAGTACCAATGTTGAACCCTAATAAAAATAATAATTTAAGCAATTATGTAATAAGATGTGCGATCTGTAATTATTGAACATGTATTTACTTCTAAATGCCAAAGCGATTTGCTTGTTTTGAGGTACAGAAATATCCCAACGGCAATTGAATGTTTCATTAGTTTTGCTGGATGGATAGTTTGGACTGGAGAAGAAGCCAAGCGTATCGTATATTTGTCCGCCACAGTTGTATGCACTATCGGTTGCCAGATATGTCATTTGGATCGAAGTAACGGGCGTATTGAAGTTAAATGCAATTTTTAGACTATTTGTTTTTGTAGCAATATTCTCGTGACTACCTCTCATACCGCATATTTCCTTAATCAATCTACTATTATTGTTGTCATAAATCTACAGTGAGACGAATAAGAGAATTTTTTAAGTAATTTTCTGTTATCAAAAAACCAAAATTACTAATCATACTCGAATGAAATTTTTTGTGCAATCACTTCTATGAAATAATATATCACTAAAAAATAGTGTCAAAGTATAATTTTCAGGGCTTGTTATAAACAGATCACAATTGACAACTATAGGCAGTCGTCTATTCATATAACGTCCATATGTATTGGTATAATTTCTACAACCTGAAAATTAAAAAAAAAAATAGTTTTCATTAATCTTATTATCATTTTTGAATGTATTTTTTTTTATTTTGTTCAAAAACCTTCTGTGTTAGTTATTTCCAGTTTAAATCCAGACTTTTCATTTATTTTATCCGACAGAAATTTAATAGATATTCTTTTAAATGATGTAAAATATGTTGTTGGGGTGTTATTTCCGCAGAAAGTATGTCTGCCAGCGGTCGATGAAAAAGATTTCGAATAGCGTCGCTTATTTATATATTCAGATAACTCTAAAATTTGAAAATGTGTTTCCTTGGATAAAATAATGTACAATTAAATAAAAATTTAATAAATTAGTTCAATTATTTGTAGAGATTAACATACTCCATCATCGATTATTTCCAAATAATCGTTACATTTGTCATCATCATCTGGTTCTTGTAAATCGAATTTTTCGAAATGGATTGTCATCAGTTTATCGCTTTCAATATTCCATGTACAGATTGTATTAGGAGGATAAGATGTTTGTCCAGGTGATATTACAAGTAAAGACTATTAATTGTTAAAAAAAATCTATTTGTATTTAATTCGAAAACAAATTAAGTCCATGCAATAAAATGTTAAGTACAAAATTGTTTCCAGGAAAAAAGAGTCTGAAAAAATTAAAATGTTGATTTTTTGAATGGTAAAAATATATTGGTATGAATCCAACCAAAGAACTATCGAATGTGTAAGAGCTCCTCGGAGGGCAGCACAAGAAAATACCGACTATATAAGAAGAAGGGATTCGGTTTCTATATTAACCTTAAGAAATCTGCTGTCGGAAGATATCGCTTGTTGGAGGGTTAAGGGGAGCACGCTCTAACTGAGACGTTTCATTTGTGGACTGATACTCCAAATACAGAAGCTGAAAAAATGAATTTGCCATTATCAACCTAAACGCTAAAAACCAAATAGGACATTTCCGTTGATGTTGATTATTGGGCTTGAGGTTAATTCCCCCATTCTGTAAAAACAACTCTAATTAAAAATCAGCATTTGTGGAAAGCACGGCAACTGATATAGATCCAGAGCTGCTCAGCAATTAGCCGATATTTGTCAGAGTACCAGGTTGACATATAGCATTCCAAAAGATATGATTTTGGTATTTTGGAGAAGAGAAACTTTAATATATATTACAGCTCCCATCCAAGACGGCACGTGCTCGGAACAGGCTTATTAGTCAGCCAAAAGATGAAGATGCAAATACAATAACATCAGCCTCATCAATGTTCATGCCCCTACGGAGAGTCTGTTTTTTTTTCTAAACACAAAAAGCATGCATATGAAGATTTTGACAGCAACGTTGACAGCCCGTATTCAGGCGATACGTCGGTACCCAAATTTTGCATGAATGTACCAATAATAACGGATTGCGAACCATCCAAGACCATCTGAATATCTCCAAACGGGACCACGTCCAACCAAATTAACCACGTGTTAATTGATCGTCGGCATTTCTCGAAACCTAGAAAATGTTAGAACTTTTACGGGCGCCAACGTCGACTAGATGCAAGCCCAAATACCATTTTCGACGACAAAAGTGACCTGCAAAAAGGAACGTACTCATGCATAGTACGAACATGTGCTGGATGCAGTAATTATAAACCAAAATAAAGATACATGCCCTGGAGCTGAAATAGATATTGAAATAACCTGGGAAGACCTAAAGGGCACTATCATTGGAACGACCGAAAAAGTACTACGCCCCAGTCGCAAACAGAGTCGGATTGGCTGGTTTGACGATGAATGCAAGCGAGCAAAATAACAAAAGAATGCTGCATATCGAACCATGCTCTATTCTCAGAGAATACTGTCACGTATAGAGAATTGTCGTGAATTGCGAAGAGAAGAGAAGAGGATTCACAGACAAAAGCAAAACAAATGGGAAAATGAACAGGTCTTAAAACGAATAATACAGGCAGCGACCACACCCGGCGCGAAAGTTTGAAGGACGATCCTTCTGTTGGCAATACTGACAGTCGACACTTTTCCTGGTAACACTGCTCTACTTTTATAACATGTTATAGTAAAAAAAGGCCACGCCATCTTACTTGTATTAATGTCGTCTTAATCTTTAAATATATTAATTTACTTTAAATTGTTGAGTTGTTTTCATTTAAAATACAAAAGGTTATGGGCCCAGGATTAAACTAATATACTGTGTAGCTCATAAATTATTCGAAAAAATGGCTCAGAATAATTTTCGTATTGAATCTTTAAACAAGGAAAACTACGACACATGGTGTATCCACGCTCAGGCCGTGTTAATCAAGAATGGACTCTGTGGATATGTCAGTGGAGAAATAGAAAAACCTGAAGTTAAAGCAAACGTAAAATAATGGGAAACCGACGATTCATATGCAAGGTCGGATTTATTTTTACTAATATCTTCTAGTGAAATACGTCAAGTAAGAAATTGTAAAACTTCAAAGGAAGTCTGGGATACCTTAAAGTGAAGGCCCTGCTCGAAAGGCCACACTTCTCAAACGTCTTGTTTTGTACAGAATGACAACGGACGAGGACGTAAGAGATCATTTAAATAATTTGATGGATACTGTGGATAAACTGGAGGAGTTGAAATAAATGATGATTTATTGACAATAATAATGTTATGTAGTCTTCCACCTACGTTTGAAAACTTTCGAGTAGCGATAGTTTCGCTATTTTGATGTGACTTTTACAAAAGCAAAGCATTCATTAAAAATTATGAGGGTGACACTATCATCATGGCAAATAAAATTAATGGGCTATATTATGTTATTGAAAATGATAACCCTGAGGATTCAAATTTAACAAATTTTGAGTCAAATTCTGAAAAACAATCTAAAATGAAATTATGGCATAGAAAATTAGGCCACATCAACATGCAGACTTTAAAATATGCGCATCAAACAAAATCAATGGTGGGCCTAAACTTTAATCCCAATGAATCTTTTTCAGATTGTGAAATATGCATAAAAGGCAAAATGTCTAAATCAACATTTAAATCCAGCCAAGGAGAAATTGTCCATTCAGACGTAGTCGGACCGATGCGAACTTCATCAAATGCAGGGTGCCGCTACTTTGTAACTTTCATTGAAGAAAAAAGCCGATATACTAAGATATATTTTCTAAAAAAGAAAAATGAAGTCCTAAACTTTTTTAAACAATTTAAAGAAGAAGCTGAAAACCTAACTGGAAAAAACATTAAATATCTCCAAAGTAATAATTGAAATCGGAGAATATACAAGTAAAGAATTTTACAAAATATTTAATTGAAAATAGAATTCAAAGGAGACTGTCAGCTCCATACACTCCTCAACAGAACGGATTGGCTGAGAGGAAGAATCGGACTATTTTGGACAAAGCCAGGTGCCTAATGTTGGAGGGAAACCTAACTCACTCTTTTTGGGCTGAGGCTGTATTTTGTTCTAATTATATCATAATAATTTTCCCTCCATTTCATGCTTATTCAACGACGAGATCCTGGAGCGTTACCGCGACCACCCGATTGTGAATAAAATAAGTTAAATATGCTGAGGTGGACTGGTCATTTTAATTAGTATGGATGAGGAATTTGATAGTCGTTGGGGCATCCTGTAATTTCTGGAAATACCTTTCCTTTACAATAAAGATAGTAGCAGAAATTAGAGAAAATTTTGTGTATTCTCTAGTTGTAAATTTACATGAATTTACAACATGTCCAATACATACCTTAATGATCATAATTGTAAAAAGGCAATTCTTATGTTAATAAAAATGCCGCAATAAAAATGTTATAGTCTGTGTAAAAAATTAATAATATGAATACTCACAGAATTGGTTTGTAAATGATGATCTAATATGCCACAAGGAGATTGTAATAGAGATGCTGTTATATGGAATCCGTTGTTTTGATAATTTGGATAATTAATTAGTTTTAAATGAAGTCCTGCTATTCCAGAAATAATATTATCAGGTTTTGAAGTTCCACATAAATTTCCTAGTAAATCACCAACAGCATTTATACCTTCTCTTATTTGTAAATAATTGCACAAGCATTTATTTTTATTATCAGAATTAATGGTTGTATTTGTACTAGAGCAATCGATCATATTAAATTGATTAAATTCCAGTTTTACGATAAATCCAACCGGTACAGAGATCCGATAATTACAATCTAATTTTTCATCATGTTGTAATTCATTATAAATCAAATTATGAGTTGGTTTAGCTGCTGTTAAGTTGACAAATATATCACAATTTTTAATTATCTCGATTGCAGCTGAAAATCCTTTCATTTCGACAGTAGCATCGGTGAAAGCTTCAATTTTTGCAATATTCGAATTAATTCGAATAGGTGCTATGGCACCAGTTAAATTTCCACAAAGAGTTACTCCAGCTGGATTCAAATTGCTGTTTGGTGAAGAAATTCGAATGTAATCGTCTCTGCATAATTCTGTATACTCAAATTCCAAAAAGTTAAAAGATATTTGAATAATATTTCCTTCAGGAGCGTTTATATTCCAAGTGCATGTCATATGAGCCGGATGGTTATTAGAGTCGGTTTTTGGTGTTTCAATAATGCTTGATTGTGTAATTGTGCCTTCACAATTATCTATTTGATAAGTTAGTGAAAATCCTTTCCTCGTAGAAAATTGATCTGTTCGAAAAGTGAAACTAATAAATTCTAAAGCGCGAATTTCACGTTTAACATATGCGCCACAATATGAACCCATTTGTTCCTCAATTCCATCGTGTGAATTGTTTTTATATATGGTTAAATTATCTTTTACGCAGCCGGTTGAAACTTCCAAATCGAATTCAGTGATATTAATATATATCCAAGAGTTTTTAGGTGACCGAAGTGTGTATGTGCAATTTAAATTATTATTATAGTTTGAAGGATAATGTGGACTTACAAGAACTTCTTTTTTATCTGTAACTTTCAATGTATTACCGCACATCTCGCTGGGAATAATTGTAAATCCATCACCTACTATGTTGTCATCGGTTCGGAAGATAACTTTTATATGGGCGCTGGAAGTATTAAAAATACCAGGTTTCTCTCTGCCACAAAATCGACCGAGACTTTTCCATTCTGTTTCAAATGTTTTTACTTCAACGTAGTCTTTTGTACAATTGGCACTTTCTTCGATAAAGAATCTATCTACAAATTCTAAATTGAGATGATAACCATTTGAGCTTTTTATATCCCATGTGCAGAAGGTATTATTCTTATAAAAGTAATTGTCTATCGAAATTGCTGAAAGTGGACTATCTATTTGGCCACCACAATCACTTAAATGTTTGATTTGTATATCAAAAGATGAATCTGGCGCTGTTGAATCTGCATGATAGGTAATGAACGCATTCTGCCTCATTGTGTGATTGTATTCATTAGTTCCGCAAAAGTGTTGTAAACGTGGGGAGTCCGGTCCATCTCCATTATACAATAGCATGTACTGCTCATTACAGTTCGAAACAAATCTTGTTTTTATGAAAACTTTAAAATATTGTGAACTCTTCAAATGCCATGCACAGTCTAAACTTCCATAACTAAAGGCAAAATTTGGTTTCAATATTGTCATATCATGTAGAATATTTAAAATGCCACCGCATGAATGTCTTTTAAAGTTCATATCGTATGTTAAGTTGCCAGTTAGATCGGTTCGGTATATATCTACGACGGTATTTCTATATGGTAAAGCTACGATTGTTCGGGAAGAGTTACCACACACATCCTGAATATTATATTGATCATTTTTGAATATCATCCACGGATAATCACAATAATATTCAGAGTTTTTATCAGGAATATTAAACATATTTCTAATATCGAATGCTAAAGTTTCAGTCCCGCTAAGTGAAAAACTATGAGAGCAGTAAAAGTTCTTATTGTCTGCAGGTAAAATAATACTGCCACTAGCCGCAGATGCATCAATGGCACATGGTGACTCCTCGGTAGAAGAGAACAACATATTGAATGCAACTATTTTAGCCTCATCATCTTGTGTAAATTCAAGGTACATTGTATTGTCAGATGAATAAACGTACGTCTGGTCACGATTGTAGATAGAAGCAAGTGTACATTGTTTTGAACTGTCAGCGTATATATTTATTGGTTCATCTACTATTCCTCGTGTATTCGTAATTAGTACGAGAATTCTCAATTTTATCCGACGACCTTTAGGTACGGTAATGCTCCACTTGCAGAACTTTCGTCCAATTGGCATCCGTGGATAAGTTGGTGAGGAAAGCGTTCCTGATGGAGCAACTATATTTTTTCCACATTCTTTAAAATCTTTAAATTGGATCTTAAAACCACTGTATCGGTCTGTTTTATTATATGTTACGAATTCTAATAGAACTTGATTACTGTGTGATATCAAGCTTTTTAAAATGTTATTGTTATTAAGTTTTGCTATCAGGACATTTTGAATTCGTTGAGAGGATGAATAAACAGTTTGGTACACATTTATGTGATCTGAATTTGATGCATTATTTCTTAATGGCAATTCAATATGATCTAATGTTAAATTGATTCCATGATTTTCTCTCACATATATGTAATAATAGCAAACAGTATTACTGGGATATCGCCCAACGGCAGGATATCCTTTCGATGTAACAACACCAGAACTTCCGTGATAGGCGCCGCCGCATTTTGCAATTGATGCTATTGCTTTAAAGCCAGTTCCAGGAATAGGAATATTTGTAAAGTATCGTAAATAGAGTCCGTTTCCTGTTGTTTGATTATAATAAGGATTTCGACATGTCTTTGTTAATAAATAAGAAAGTCGAGTTGCACCATCACGAATTTCAATAAACTCATCCTGGCAATCATTTCTCTTCGATAAATCAAATCGTTCAGCAAATGTCAAATTAATCGATTCGCCCAATGGTGCTATAATAATCCATGTACATTCCGTATAAGAGTCTGGTATATTTGGATAATTGGGAGTGGTTATAGTATAACTGGGATTATCATTTGTAAGGGTTATCGTATTATGACAATCGATGCTGGTTTCGACAAATCTTAGAGTAAAATTGTAGGGTTTTATATTGAATTGTCGAAACTTAACAAAGGCTCTGTTGGATGAGGTAAGGGGAATTTCTATTGAATTATTAGTGCCACAATAATTTCCTGATCCTAATATTGGCGATTCTTCGTCAGGACCATTTCGAATTTGGACAAAGTGTGTACATTTTCCATTAAATTCATATAAGTTCATAATATCGAACGTGAATTTTATTTTTCGTCCTGGACGAACGCGTACTGACCATATACAATTACCACTACTAAATCCATATGTATCTTGACCTTTAATTATACCAGAGGATGTAGTAATATTACTTCCACAATCTTCAAATACACTAATAACGAAACCTTTAAACGTAATGGATGCATCAGTCTTAAAAACTATTTTCATATACGGTTCACCATGATAATATTTCAGTGATTCTACGTCGTCTTCTTCGCAAATTTTTTTTACTAATTCCCAATTAATCAAATCCTTACTGATTGAAATGCTTATGAAATCATGGCAGATTTTCGAAAATTCCAGCTGAATGTCTGATACTTCAATAAAAATATGAGTATACAATTGACTTGTTTTTAAGATCCATTCACAGTTTAGATTATTTGTATAATAATTTGGATAATTTGGTGATGTAAAATTTATTTTTGTATTTATTTGTGAGATTATTGTTCCTCCGCAAGTATCATTTGCATTTGGATTGTCCGTTATGTTAGAAATTTTTGGCACAGCATTCCACACAATTGTAAATCGTTCCAATGTTTTAAGATTACCACTAATGTATATATAATTCGTATTAGAAGTAATTTCGGCAATTTCATTACTTATTTCAATTTCCAAAGCAGTCTCATCAAATCCATCATATATCTATAAAATAGAAAATAACGAAATATTAATATTCAAAACAATTTGTTATTAACTAATTTATTTAAAAAAAAAATGAAGATTTATTTCTGTCCAACCCTTATTCCGCCAAAATATCTTTCAAATTGTAGTAGAATAAGATTCCCTCGTTCAACATTGATACGCCAAAAATAATTAATATCTTCTCGTTGCATTCCTTCTAATGGTGGATTTGTGATTATGCCGCTGGTTCCACTGTTCTCATTCGCTTCAGCTATTTTTTATTTTTTTTTGAAAATTGATTAGAAACACTATAAATTTATTGCAGTTTTCACGTTACCGTATTTATATTCAGCTATGAAACCCTGCGCAACATTAGCATTATCACTGCGGAATATCACCCACAACCGCTCAAAACTTGTTGCTTGCGGTGGCAATTCCTTGCCGCAATATACTCCAATCAGTCTGCCGCCTCTATTTCGTTCGCGAATTTCAACAAAGTCATCGTGGCAATTTTCTGTGACCGCAACATCAAAGGATTCAAATTGGATCTGAATTGTGTTGCCAGGTCTAGCGACAATTTCCCATACACACTCAGCATTAACTGGATATGAATTTGGATACATTGGAGAAGCAAATTTGCCATGGAAAGCTGTTAGTGTGCCGCCACATGCATTTTCATAAGTCGAATAGAAAGCATTGAAATGTCCTTGCTTAGCTCGAATTGTTAAAGCATTTCCATTACTAGTGATTGCTGGAGGAGTCTGCTCACAAAACTCTAGCTTCAATGGAGCATTTATATTTGGACCATCATACACCTTTACCAATTATAATACCAATCAAATTTTAATCATTATTATTTTCACTACAAAATCACTTACCATAATTTTGCTGCTTATATCGCAATTAAAATTATTTTGAGTTTCATTCATATGGCATCCGCATTGTAGGTGAGTAAAAGTGAGTGTAATATGAGATACTAAAAATATATTATATTATATTTTAATGTTTCTTTTATTTTCTTTCATAGTTGTAAGATAAAAATTAAAAAAATAAAATTGCGTATTTTCGATAATAAAATTAGCACTACAGAAATTATCTTTTATAGTTACATATCATGGTTGTTGCAGTTAATATTATTACTCATAAAAACGTTAAATATTATCTGGAATGCAATTGCATATGATATAAATTTTAATTAATTATTGAAAAAATCAAATCTGATGAAAAAATCAGTTTAAGATAAAAGGCGAGGTACGTGTTGCGTTAATTGGAACGATAATGCTGGCTAGAGATCTTCGAAAATGTTCAGATTCAAACTCAAACAATTCATCGCAAAATTAGAATATTTAGATTTATTTACGACAAGTCTAGAGAGGGAATTTTCAGCTAGAATGTTTTCTAGAAATATCCTTCGTTACTGAAAACTTGTGAAAGTTTTTATTAGAGAATTTTGGATAATTTAGTAAAGGTGGTTCTACTTAAAGTGTATGAAAGAAATTTTTAATATTTTTGCCTTATAAACTGTTCATTCTTGGTCTTTTTCGATCACACAGAAATGTTCAATAAGTTTTTTTTTACAGCGTAGTTAGAGAATTTAAAAAAAAATACTTTCGCACTTTGACGGTAACTCTGTAGAATCCTTTCTTTTTCCTATTACCTTACAATTACATCTTATCTGTCAGAACGTAACTTCAAGATTTATGAAAACCGGGCCAGTATCCTTGGTTCTATTCTTTATAATATTTACACTGCCGATATCTCTACCATAAACAATGTCCTTATGGCCATATATGTTGATGATACAATAATTTTAACTGCAGATAAATTTCCTAATCTTGCAATCGAAATTTTACAACATGACGTCATAAAACTACCATATACAACTCCTCTACAAATAGGATATTCAAGATGAATGAGGGAAAAGTTTACATGCCACTTTTATCCTGCACCTTGAAGACATATCCCACTACTGCTTAACGATGGTATAATACCGGAAAAAACTTAAGTCTGCAACTTCGGATTAGACATTGAAAATGACGGATTGTTGACTATAACTCCAGTCCTTATGGTCAACAATACTTCGTAAAAGTGTCAACGCTCCTTTCTATATTCGTAATAATGTGATCTGCCATGATTTAAATGTACTTTTTGTCCATGACGTCTTCGTAGAGTGCTACAATAAATCACATACCCGTTTATTTGAACATTTTAACCATTTTGTAAATCAACCCTTGCCAGAGTCACCCATCGTCAGCTGAAGCGAAATTATTGGAGAAATTTTTTTGGAGTAAAGTATAACAGGACTCGACAAGTAGAGAACCGCCGATAAGTCTCTCATACAATATTTCTTATGTTCTTGTTACTTTTGAGAACGGAAAAAAAATTTCGTATTCTTAAAATACAGAATTAATTAAAAAGTAAGTATTGATCACATTCCGCTTATGTATTACTTTTCTACGTTATAGATTCTGAAATTATCCATTTTTTTTTGGTAAGAAATGGAATTTTTTTTAAAAATATACTTGGGAGCTTTTTGAAGTTTTACAAATACTCTTTACGTGTTTTATTATACAAATCATACCTGAATCTGGTGCTATTAATGTCCAAATACAGTCATTTGTGTCGAAATGTTTTGTGAATTGCCCAACATCATATACGTTAATTATTTTGCCACAATTCTAATTAATTGAAATAATAAATTTTGTTATTTTCTTGAGCTTTTTTGTTGTTGCAATTATTAAACTATGCAACATGACTTACCCTTTGATAAGTTAACGATAATTTTACACCTTTAGAATCTTCACCAGCTGAAAATATAATAAGCATTTGATGTGTAATTGATGATAATTTTTTGACTGCAGGTAAACTATTGTTGCAATATTGCATAAGAAGTGCATTTGGATTGCTTGTGTTGCCTTCGTAAATATTAAGATAATTAACATTGCATCCCTTATTCGTTTCAATAAAGTAATCATTAAAAAATAAATCTAACGCATGATGTTCATCGGTTTCAATTAACCATTCACAGTAAATGTGCGTTGTATATTTTTCAGGATAGTTGGGAGAATAAATATTGCCTCTTGGTAGTTTCAATTGTCCACCGCATACTAAAATACGAAATATAATTGAAATATAATTAGTATTTCAATTTTAAAATATTCTGTGAACGTACAATTCTCCTGTGTACTGTATGAAGCAGAAAATAGTTTTTTTGCTCGTATAATGTCTGTGTGAAAACGTATATACATTGAATATCCAGATGATTGTACAGTGTAATTGTTGTCCTTTATTGTTTCACAAATTTCCGCTATTACATTTGAGGAATTTCTACCATTTGCAATCTATCAGGATATGAAGAAAGAATTTATCATCAATAAGATATACGATATTGTTATAGTTTGTTTTCGGGAGTCCATGAACGTTACATTCTGGGAGTTTGATGGAGAAGTGAGGGTAAAAAAATTGGGAATTTTAATAACGTCAAGTTTAATAGGAGTATGACGACCATACTCAGAGAACATCTTGATTTGCGAGGAATTAATCATTTCTGAGGAGATTGGGGGGGAGTACGAAGTTTAGTGTAAAGTGGTGCTCTCAGACGCATCATAATAAGAAAAAATCATGCCGAAACATTTAGGGGAAAAGGAGATAGCCAAAATTATTAACTTCTCCATGTAAGAGGAAAAGAGAGAAAAAATATCCTAGAAAATTAATGAGATATAAATAACAAAAAAGATTTTTCGAAAGAAAAAGGAACAAAAACCATTAAAATAGAAGGGGAAAGCGAACGGGAAATAACGGAAAAGATATCAAAATTGGAAAGGCACAAAAAAAATTTAAAGGGTTGAAGAAGGTGGAGCTGACTATCAACTAAGATGAGAGAGCACTAGACGGTATTCAGAAAACCACCCAAGAGGTACTCCAAAAATAGTTGGCCGAAGATTGAATTGGTTTTCTTTAAGAAATCTCGTGATAAGATAATGCTCCTTCATGTAGGTGATATCGAAAGTACTGAAAATATCAATTTTAACTTAAAAACAAAGAAATAACTTACGATTAATCCATTAGATTCGCAATCCTTGCGTGATGAATCCAAACGTAAGTCTTCAATTGTCAGCCGAATACTATATCCAATTACGGCTTGAATTATCCATTCACAGTCTACATTTATTGCATCCTCATTGGGATAATTTAGAGATCCAATTTTTCCAGATGGTCTCATGATTATCTCACCGCAAGTATCGATTTTATATTCCAGTCGGAATCCAGTCCCTTCTATAGAATAATCTGTTTTAAATTTAAGCATAAGAACATTTCCAACTGATGTATAATCTGAAGGCTTTTCAGCACAATGCTTCGTGCGACTGTACGTTTGATTATCTCTTATATCAAAAATCTCAAGAAAATCCAAGGTACAGGGCTCTTCGCTATCCTCCCTGAATTCTAATTCGAAATGGGAAACGGCCATTGAAATTTTTCTTCCAGACTTAGCAATAATTTTCCATTCACATGATATATCATTTGGATATTTATCTGGAAAATTTGGTGATTCAATAACACCGTAGGGGAGGTGTATTTCTCGATAACAATTAGTGGAGTACTCTAATTTGAAGCCTGCATTCTGGATACGACGTGAACGAGACGCAAAAATGACCAACACTTCATTTCCGCTTGATTCAATTGGTGCTATATTTGCTGAATTTAAATCGGATGTATTATTGCATAGAAGAGTTATTTTCTTATTTGTATGAGTTGGACCATCGTATATGTATAAGAATTCTTCAGAACAATCTGATCCTGTTGCAAATTGAATGTTCATGAGTATAGATGATCCAGCGTTAACTCTAATGTGCCATTCGCACTGTGCAACATCGTTGAATAATTGAGGATAGAAAGGCGATAAAATTGCACCTTTATTTAAATTAACAATTCCACCACATCCATCAGAGATATGATTCCATTCAATATCAAATCCCTTGTAGGTTGTTGTTAGATCTGATCTGAATTGTAAATACATATGATTTCCAAGTGAAGTTAGCTGAAGAGGAATTTCCGTTCCGCAATATTTTCCAATAACTGGCGAATCATCTGATAATCCATTTCTGAAAAAAAAATACATAAAAATTGTTTATGTGTTGTTTAGTCTGTTAGTCTAAATTGGTCTTTTAGGAACCTTATTTCAAGATAATCGAACACGCAAGGCGTCTCCAATTCGAAAGATTTTACTTTCAATCTTATTTTTCGACCAAGTGGAGCGGTTAGAATCCATACACATGTCATTTCTGAAAAGTAATTATCTGGCCATCCAGGCGAATGAATAACACCGAAAGATGATGTATAGTTGCCTCCGCATACTATGATAAAACATATTTATACTATTTTACTCTATATCATGGATATTTTTATATAATATACTTATTGTCTCGTTTATAAACGCATAGCGCATATTGAATCCTTTTATCGAATTCTCCGACATTGAACTGAAGACTACAATTATTTTGTTAGCTTGATGAGTAATTGTTGGTGGCACATTATTACCACAATATCTGCAAAAATATTCCAATAATTATTATTATCCGATTTACATGAATAATGATCCAACCTGTATTTGGTTTCGTGTGCCCCATAGAAGGTGGTAATATCTAAATAATCGTTTTGACAATAAGGCGATGACGGTAAATCAAAAGCTGTAAATTGTGTGACTATCGATTTATTTTGAGGTGCTGTTATTATCCACGTACAGTTGCGCCCATATAAGAAGCTATTTTCTTCATTTCTTAGAGGTGGTGATATTTCTCCAGATGAACTTTTTAGTACTCCCCCACAGCCAATATTCAGAAAAGTGTAGTTGGCGATAAATCCTTTGAATTCGTCAGTATTATCCGATTGGAAATGTAAATTCAGGTGATTCATAGTGGATGTAATGGTGAAAGGACTCTTGTGTCCACAGTATTTTCCAATCAGTAAATTTTCATCTTCAATTCCATTGTATATCTAAAAAAAAATTATAATATTATTAAATATCATCGAAGATTTGTGATTTTAATTAAAGGTACTTTTAGATAATCATACGGACAGGAGTCGCCATCTTCAAATTCAAAATCAAGTATATCGAGTCTAATTACATAATTCGGTGGTGCCTCAATTGAATATTTGCACGTATATGAGGGTATGTATTTGTTTGGATAAAGTGGTGAAGAAATTTCTTCTCCAGGTGTCGTATATATTCCTCCGCAGACTTAAAACAAAATAGGAAAAAATAATGTATTAATTATAATATTGCACAATTTATTTGTTACCAATATTATAATTCAATCTAAATCCCCGTGCTCTAATACTGCCATCGGTAGTGAAACGCACTAAAAGCTCATTTGAATCTGAAGTGAAATTATCTGGTATTGTATATCCACATAATTTTCTATCTAGAAACTCTTCATTATTTCTTTTCTCAAAAATCTAAAATATATTATAATAAAAATATTAAAAACTCCAGAGTATAGACAGTTTTACAAAATAACTTTTTAAATTACCTCAACAAAATCTGCATCGCAATAGTAAGTATGTTCGATGTCAAATTTTGAAAATGATAATGAAATCTTATACGAAAATGGTATTTTGATTTCATAATCGCAGACAATATTGTTTGGATATTGTCCATCAATCAGTGGTGAGCCAAATTCACCGGTATATGAAGTATATACTCCTCCGCAACCGGGGAGTCCCGGTATTACATTGTAATGTATTTGGAAGGATGAGTCAAAGTTGAATTCATCCGTTCGAAAACGTATTGTTATCTCATGAGATGGTGTCACATACGGTTCGGGTAATGTTGAATTGCAGTACTTGTTTAACAGAGTGGTGTCTTCATATATCTAAAATAATCCCAAATATGATTATCAGTCTTTTTTTCTTTTCATAACTGCAGAAGTTTTTGGAATCTTACCGCTAAGTATTCTGCATCACAAGTTTGATGTACTCCCATTGTTAAAGAATAGAAAACAAGACGTAATCGAGTTGATGGTGGCGCATTAATTTGCCATTCACAAATACGACTTGGTGGTGCTTTGCCAGGTAATCCCGGTGATGATATGAGCCCAAATCCGTTAGATTTAGTGTCTATTTCACCTCCGCAAAGCGGAGTAATACTGTTCCAAGTCAATTCGAATCCGTCAAATTGACTAGAATTATCGGATCGGAACCACAAATAAAGTTGGTTATGTGTTGATATAATATTACCTCCTTTTGGTAATTCATGGCCACAGAAGCGGCCAATCAAAGTATGCTGAGAGGATCGGCCATCGTGAATTTGAAGCCAATCATAGCTGCAGTCTCTAGATGGTTCAAGTGCGAAATTCGTGAAAGTCACATTCAGCACTTTATCGTTATCAGTTCTGATAACCCATGCACATCGTTTATTATTTTGGTAAGTTTCATTGCCAGGATATTTTAATACGCCAGAGTTCGCCACCAAAACTCCACCACAACCCGTTCCTCTACGTCCACAGAAACGACCGTAAAATTGGTTAGCACATCGACATCGAAAAGCAAAACGATTCAAACTGATACACGTTCCTCCATTTTGACATGGCGAAGATCTGCAAGAATCAGGAGCCGGTGTGCAGAGTGGAGGATCAAACCCAGGTAAACAAGAACAAACCCTTTCCGATCCAATCAAAGTACAGTTTTGATTTTGCTATTCCAATACAATAAAAACGCCAAACAGTACATTTAATAATTACGATAAGCAAAACTGAGCATCTGAAGTTACCGTATTTATTGGCATACAACCATTTGGACCGTATCCGCTTCCAGTTGTGTTGACTGTACACGTGCACACTACGCGATTTGATCTTTCGGAGCAAGTTGCTAATGGGTGGCATATACTTTGAGTTGCGCACCGACTAATTTCATAACGCGTACATGTTTTACCATCTCCAGTCCAACCTGGTGGGCAACTATCGCATTGATATGATCCCTATTTATATGCCACATTATTTCTATATACGTATTTTATATAATATTGCAATAATTACTTCCGTATTTATACACAAAACAGTTGGTGCTAAACTGCATCCGCCATTATCGACTCGGCATTCGTCGATGTCAGTGCATGAAATTCCATTTCCAGTATATCCCTGCGGGCAAGGGCCACAAGTAAAAGATCCTGGCGTATTAATACAGTCAGACACACATGGTGTTCTTGATGCAATACATTCGTCAATATCTATTATACAAGAGGGTGATGTGCCATTGGTAGTCCATCCCTGTTCACAAATGCATGTGTATCCAGCATCATTGTTGGCTTCAACGCACGTTCCATGGACGCACGTCTCCGAATTTGGTGTACTAGCGCAGTCAATTTTTCTGAGTGTACAATGAACACCTACCCAACCAGAAGAACATTCGCACCTAAAAGCAAAATGTTTTCTTTTTACAAAATAATATTACTAAATCGAAATATTTTGTTATAAAGAACTGTAGCGTACTGAGTACACTACGAAGTGTCGAAGCAATATCTTCCGTCATTATTGTTGGTTTTTTTTGTCAACTTTCAAAATATCTATCAAAACGCACATACTATAATTTTTTTTGCAGCTGCCAAGTACCATGTATATAAAGTAGTACAATTTAAGTCATGGAGTCGTTAACAATAGAACAACGCATTTTAATCATCCAAACTTACCACGAAAACGGCCATTTTGTAAAAATGACATTCCACCGATGTGAATTGGCCACCAAGATCTTGCGATTTGACACAATTTTTTTTACAAAATAATATTACTAAATCGAAATATTTTGTTATAAAGAAGTGTAGCGTAGTGAGTACGTTATATAAATTTAGTAGATAAATTAATTATATTTAAGTAGGCTAAAGTATGTCTACATACACATATGATATAAAAATAATTTCTGAAATGGAAATTCTTCTGTGGTACAACAAGACAGCACATTCGGTTCGATAATAGTTTTTATTGAAAACTATTGCCGAGACAAATAGGCTATGTTGTCACTGTGTAGAATAATTTAGATTTTAGTATGAAACTCATAAATAGCTAGTAAAAACAAGGTATCTCTTTTTTACCTTTGGGTAATATTGAATTACTGAATACTTTAATGAAATATGAATTGGAGATGGATAATATTGAATTGTTTTAACCTGTATCCGCCTGCTGTGTTAATGCATCTCGCATTATTTTGGCATCCCAATTCAGTACCAGCCAAGTATGTGCATTCGTCCACATCAACATCACAAGCTTTACCCTTGAAATTGAAAATAAATAATTATTATTATTTACAATTCCAAGATGTTCGTATAAATTAACAAACTTTCCAATTTTTCGGGCATATGCAATAGAAATTATCATATAAATCCAAACAGGTACCACCATTCTTACAGGGTGCACTTCGACAGTCATCATTTCTAGTCTTATTTTCCATAGCTGCCACTTGGGATGCTATTCGGGCAACAGTTCGTTTCATGCGATCTACTTGCAGATATTTTCTGCGCTGTGTTCGGGTTCTAAAAAAGTGTACAAAAAATGTTCACATTATATAATCCATAATCTAGTTGAAAAAGTACGTACGCATTTTCTAATGAATTTATTTTTCCAGAAATTCCCTTTATTGAACTCATTTCCGTAAGTAAACTGTTAACAGTATCTTCTAAAGTAGTCTGCTCGTGCGTTTTGAGGAAAGATATTCTATTTTCGGCCTTCATAATTGCATCCATCACTTCAATGTTATTAACTTTGATGGAAGAACGCCCACTTGTCCGAAACGTGATGTTCCGATCCTTTGCCGTCTCAAATATAAGCGTTCCATTTTCATTTAGGATTTTAGGTCTTTAAAGATAAATTGTTATGCTTTTGACAATGAGTCTTAGGGAATTCTTTTAAAACATCACTTACTGAGAATCGTAATTATCACAATTTATCAAACAAATAATATTCAATAAAAGTCCAAAAATTTCTAGACGATATATTGTAATCATCTTTATATTATTGGCATTTTCTTCTGTTTTAAAAAAAAATCACTTTTGCCTCGTTAAAATTAAGTAATTTAGCTTTTTTAGAATCCAGAGTAAGTACTTGACGAAAACTGAAAAAGAACTAAACTGATCGAGTACAGAAAATAATAATCTGAATTTTCTAGTGGGCGTATAAGGTGATAATATCAATCGTGAGTGAGAGGCGAGCTTTGATTATTTAGAAATTTTTTGGAAGTAGATAATTTAATTTAGTGTATTCATTTTTATAATAGTAACAATAATATGAATGATAAATTGATAATTTGTATGGGTGAAGATAGTTCTTTGCCAGATTTTAAAAAAATTGTTAACAGATTAAATGGGGAAAACTCATTGAAAATAATACGTTTTGGATTCAATTTTGTTAAATGATAGAATGAGAGCATCTTTGATATAAATGCTTATGCGACATACTTATATTAGGTTCATTATCTTAACAACATTTTACAGAAACTAAAAAACAAATACCCGACAAAAAAACTGCTATGCCTTTTCTAAAAAATATTTAATGCCAGTTGAAAATTAATTTTATTAGAAAAAAGTAATGAGATTGTGTTAAAACATTTCTTTTCTAGGGCTGTTCTATTAATTGTTTTTTTTTTTTCAAATTATTGAGACAATAATATGAAAAGTGAAGGTTGCCGTGTGTACTGCATTTGTACAAGAAATAAGTGATGATTTTTATATCCAGTATCGATCAAGATGGAGTCTGTCATAAGATAATCAATTACTGGCTAGTTTTAATGGTTAATCAGTAAATAGGCTGAACTAATAATTTTCACTGATATTCCTACATTTCTAATGAGGAAGTACCATAATTATAAGAAGAGTGAATGAAATCCAAAAAATATCGATTAGCATTGAATCTGATGAAGTCTTGGGAAGGCTTAGAAACAGAGTTCTTCTTATCAGATCGACTTGGATGCTCCACCATGACAACACACCCTGTCACATGGCTATCTCAATCAACGAGTTTTTGTCGGAAAGAGTGAATTCTGTGGTTCTCCAGCCGTGTAATGTTTTTTGTTCCTCAAGATCACAAAATATTTAAAAGGATGTCTGTCACTTCCGTATTATCGATACATCCAAAGAAGTATTAGCTAGTAGGTATTTAGCTTTCAAAAGTTATAAATGTTCATATATTTGATATACAAAAAATTGCCTAAATTAAAAATTATCGATTGATGACTTGCTGTATTATTTCTGAACATTTAAATTTAGGAATAATACAATTTCAGTCAATTTCTTAGGCTTCGTGTGTTATGTTTTTAAAAGGTCATTTCTTTCTTTCTTTTTCTTACAAAATGTATATTTTTTGTGATTTGAAGTAATTTGAATTTTTTTTTAATATGGCAAGTTAAGCTGTTTCCAAATAAAAGACTAACTTTTAAAATAGTACATAATACATTTAATAATATTTAATTTATTTCTTTTCATTTCCATTTTATGTACAATAAGAATTTTGTTTTCAAAATTTTGTTAATTTGAATTTTTTGACTTGAAACTTTCGTATTTCTAATCAATTTTTACGTGTCCGACATTCTTATTTTTATATAATAATTTTTAATTTATTTTATAAATAGATTATCATAGACTCATTAAATACAATCTATATATGTTATTTACACAAAAAATAATTTTATATATATTTCTTTATTTTCCCCGTAATTACAATCTATTTTTATGTATAATAAAATAAATTTACATACTTATTAGACTAGTTTTATAATCACAATTAATGAATACATATAACTTTTTGTATATGCAATTAAAAAAAAAAAGTTAATATTAAGTTAATTTTTGGTTTTTTAAGTAATTGATAAGAATTAATTTTAAATATTTTTTTTGTTGCTTCTAATTAAATTTTGTTTTAAATATGATGAAAAATCGAATAAAAAAAAGTTTGCAATGGAATGAATAAGCTTTTGTAAATCTAGTAAATTCGTATTTCGCATTTATTATTCCTTAATTATGTGCTTTTTGGTATTTTATATATAAAATATTTATGTATATACAATGTTTATTAACATATTTTTTTATGATATCCTTTTTTTTGTTTCAATATAAACATTTCATGTTTTAATAAGTAGATTACTTTGGCTTGCATTTTTTGCATAGTTTATTTAATGTGTTATAAAATTTGGCACTATTCCATTATTATTCTTCAGAAATATTTTATATTTAATTTATAATAAAGAAAATTTTGCTTTATTAAGTTTGTTCCAAAATTAATGTTTTGTTATTAATATTCGCATGAGTAGATGAAATTTCATAGAAATTGGAGCAGTATTAGTTTTCTTAGAAGATAGAGCTTTTGAACTGAAATTGTTTCATGTTATGGGAAAATATCACCAAACTATGTACATAATCGTGAATACGTAATTATAAGTTCTTAAAAGTGTCTGTTTCTGAAAATGTTACAATAGGGATATTTGCACGGGACGCATACTTCCATTAGTTAGTACTTAATTATTGTATGTTAAATAGTATTTTTATTGAACCTAATTAATTATATATTCGTTTCTAGAAGTATCTTAATTGACAGTATCCTTTATAGTTACAAACTATAGTACCACAAATTTACAATTATTATTATTATTTACAAGTCGTAATCTTTGGAATATGAATGTTATCTATAAAAGCAGCTCCAATTTAATCTCGTTAAGTTTTAAACAATTGATCACTAATAATAGTGTTTCCTTTCTAAATATTCAGTTTTAAAATAATTGCTTAAATATAAATAATATATTTTCAATAAAATATTATGAAAAATGTGCCATTTGAGTTGTAATTCCATGAAAATGAGCAAAAACTCAATAGGAAATTAGTACTTTCTGATATAAGCGATACATGTAACTGATACAAATAATATGTTAAGTAAAATAAAATGAATGAAAATATTTTCATTGTTCCGAACTGAAATATGAATTTTGCATTAGGTATAATTTATCAATTGGATTAATAACTCCGGAATTAAGATTTAAAGCATCATGTGAATTGTTTGGTCCATGAGATGATTGTAGCTCTAGATTTTGCAGTGACATAGTATCAGAAGTTGCCTCGTCTAGGTGATCAAAATTACTTCCATCTAATGAAATATCCGAACTACAGAAACTGTCATTCGAATTAGCTGGATAGTCTAAAAGTTAAATAAATCAAATTAAATTAGGTAACAAATTTGGCATTTATAGAAAGAGAAACAAGATCTTTTCTTACCGTCTGGAGAATATGGCAGATTTGGATTTAGTGGTTGGCTTGAGTTAAATGAACCATCCAGTCCTAAATATCCATGTTCGCTATTAGGTGATTCCTGTTTTATTCCCTTTTCGTCTTTGTCTTTATCCGAATTTTTATCGCCATCTTGTTTGGCTTTTCGCTGAATCTTCTTCATTTTGGCTCTCTGATTTTGGAACCATACTTGTACTACTCGAACGGAGAGGCCGGTATCTTTTGCCAGTGCTTCGCGAACTTTTCGACACGGTTTCGGTGAAAGCTCAAACGATGCTTTAAATTGACGTCTTTGTGCAGATGTCAGTATTGTTCGTGGTCGTTTAGGTCCTCGTCGGCCATCACGAGGTCTAATCGGATCATCTAACATTAAATCATCTTCACAATGTTGTGACAGATATAATTCCTTTTCAAAATCATGTCTACAAAATAGCTGACCACTTCGCATAAGAAACTGTTCACCTTTCTGAAGAGGTTGACAGCAAACACAGCATATGAAACACGATAAATGAAATATGTAGTGTTGTGCTCTCATCACCATGTCGTGCGGAAGTATTCTATTACAACATCGTGTACACTTTATACCAAATATTCTATCAAAAAGATAAAAAAAACAAATTCTTTATTAGTTTAATTTTTGTAAATATATTTTTGTTAATAGTAAAGATTTTAATTTTTTATTATTAATTTTCCGTTTGTTTCTAAGTTCTATGTTTTTTTTTTAATTACTACTTTTCTGTTGCTTTCTGTAAATATATTTTTTAATACTTTAAATATTTCTCTATTGTTGTAGGTACTGGATTTGTATAGGAAATGCAAAACGACTTTTTTATATCTAGTACCGATCAAGCTGGAGTCTACCAAAGATAATCACTAGTTAGTCTCAATGGTTAACTACTAAATTGGCTCACCTAATACCTTTTACTAGAAGTCCAATCGTACAAATACAAGTGTGTTAGAAATGTAATGAGACTGGCATCATTGCAAGCGATCTGGCAACTCTGCGGTCTTCCCACAAAGTTTATATGCGGGAACACGCTTCAATGTTACCTGATAAGTACGCCATCCAAAAAAGCATAATAAGTAAAGTTGTATTATTGTACACGTAATGTATTCAGGAGAAATGGAACAACGAAATTTGAAGCAACGATGTTCCATTAAATTTTGTTGAGCTTTGTGAATCCACACAAATTTTTTGCGACAATATAAGGCGTTGGAGCAGCAGTGGAAGACGAACCTCGCTCAGAAAGGTCTTCAACATCAAAAACTGATGAATATGTGAAACAAGTAAGTGCTCTTCTGAGGTTAGATCATCGATTCACATTGAAGCTGTTGAATTGTCCTTAAATAGCTCAGAAAAATGGTTCCTCGTGTCGAAAAATAGGATTACCGTTGTTCAACTTAGTTCAGTGGATCTAACTTTTTTTGTTATATTATATCAAAAACCACTTGAAAGGAAATCATCTTGGCACTATCGACAATATCCAAAGGGGTATTATCAAGGAGCTGAAGGTGATTGCATTTGAAACCTTCCAGCAGGGTTACAATATCATCCGCCATGTATAGACAGAACCATCTGTTGGTTTCTTTGTTAACTTTCAAAATATCTGTCAAAACGCACATACTATAATTTTTTTTTACAGCTACCAAATATATATAAAGTAGTATAATATTAGTCATGGAGTTGCTTACAATAGAACAACGTATTTTTGTTAAAATGACATTTCATCGATGTGAATTGGCCACCAAGATCTTGCGATTTGACACAGTTGGACTTTTTGTTTGTTTGCTATCATTTCAAGTAACATTAGTACTGAAATATTAATTCTAAGCGCCATGACACTAAAGACCATTTGGCGACAAAGGATGACGGGATAGGCAAATTAGAGAAGAAAGGAAAGAAAAGTGGTTTTTGCGCTTCGTTGGACTTTTTTATTTGAAGCTAATTGACAGTCAAAATAATGCCAATCATCCAAGAACAATTCAATACCTATGGAATAATATTCGACAAGAAATTGAGGCCAGGCTGTTAATCCAGTTTTATTATGAATAATATTGTTTTTTATTCAAAATTCAATAAAAAATTGCTATGTTTGCTTACGATATATGTGTTTTATTACAGTTTAAAAAAAACAGATGGCCTCAATATGTTACCAAGAGAACTAGATAAAAGGGGATAACTTGGCCACACTGCGTATGCATAGGAATTGATAATTTAAATGTTTAAGAATTTAAAGTTGTTAAAATTTTTTATATATTTCCAATTTATATTTTCTCCTTTACTCATATTTATATACTCTCATTTAAATTATTTTTTTAATAATATATTTTATTTTTGAGCATTTTTTAAGAATTTTCTCTTTTTTAATTTTCCCATATTCCAACGCATTGATCCAATATTCCTTCGTATAACTAAACCTATTTTTTACAATAATTTCCCTATTGATATGTTTGAAACTTGGATATACATATTCATCTACATAATGCACATATATATGTATTTGTACATATCAGTATAACTGTATATATCTACATTGGTAGATTATACGCTTAGTGAAGAATATATATCCTTTTGTAAAATTCGTAGGAAGAGAAAAAATCTCACTTTTCTAAAAGGAGCTTTCATAAATATAAAGTCGCCGAATGTACATAAATACATACATACAAACAAATACTAATACAAAAATGTAGAGAAGAACGAATATTTTGTCTGTATTTAAACTTCTTTCAATATTTAACGAGGACAATGTTTGTGTATAAGAAAAAAAAAAATCATTTTTCGCGTTCTATTTAAGAGCATTTTTATTCTTTTGACTAACTTATTTTTCTCAGCTTTTGAGATTTTTCTTTATATTTTGTATGTTGGCCTGCATCCCTTCAAGATAAACGCAAGCAGTAGTATATGTCTATAACAATGTATAAGAAAAGGATAAAAACGTATCCACTACCATCCAAAGAAAATAAAAAAACAGCTCATTTTAAGACGTTTTTATTCAAAATTGAACGTACTCCGTTTTATTTTTCGACTCCCATTGAAATGATTTTATTGCTTTACGTGACTTTGTTAGAGATAAGGACGTTTCCGTACGCGATGGTGTAACATATTCCCGATTAAACAATTTAAAATATTTGGTATATACAATATACAATGATATTTATATATATTTTTTTTACTATGACCGAGGTATTGTTTTTATTTGATTTTCCATTAATAAAGAAATTTTATAATTATTACTATTTAATAATCTTATAAGAGAAAGTTAAATCAGTTTCCTATAGAGAATCTATCAGGACGCTGATATAAGTAAAAAAAATATGTTACATATTTTTTAGTTTAAAAAAAAAATATTTATGTGATTTTATACTCAAATATAAATTCTGAAGTGGCACGACAACTGAAGTTATGTGTATTTGGTATTATTTAAAAATCGCTCTCTCTTTATGTACGAGGTGTGACCGAAAATTAACTGACATCAATCTGACAGCACTACGGACCCCTCAGTACAAGTTTCAACGTCGTCCGGCTACTACGCCACCCTATAAAGTGTGATAGGTGAAGTTATGTTTTTGTAGGGCATTACAAAAAATGGAATAACTAAATTTGCCAACAAATTTTCCGTTTAGTTTGGTAAATCTATAAATTTAACTTACCAAAAGTTGGGATGAACCTTTGCGAAATATTTCTTATCAATAGCTTAAGTTTTTGGTAGCATTAAGATATTTCGAAGAGCCAAGAAGAACGAATCTCACTCAGGGAGATCTCCAACATCGAAAACTGATAAAAATGTAGAACAAGTGAGGGCTCTTGTGAGGTCAGACCATCCATCAATATTAGTGCTCCTTGAAAATGCCCCTGTCGTACGGTGATCTATACCAAATGCGTTTTTTTTCCGGAAAATAGAAATCCTGTGGTTTCCCAGCCCCTATATTCATCCGATCATAGTCCGTATGACATTTTTTTGTTACCTAAGATCAAAATCCACTTGAAAGCATATCGATAACATTCAAATAAGTATAATCAAGGAGCTAAGGGGGATTCCAGTTGAAGTCGATTGAGATTCGAACTCAAGACGTGGTAAAAGCCAACCCTATTTTACTATTGTAGAATTAGTTTATTTTGTTGAAAACTTTTTAGTATTAAATCGAACAAATTCATATACGTTTTAAGGTTTTTACAAAGTAAATAATTATCACTAAGAATGATTTCTTATGTACATAATTAGGTCTCTTACTTAATCTGACACAAAAAAAAACAATTATAGTTTTTATCACTTTTTTTATATGCGATTTTTTCTAATTTTTGAAATTATGCTTCAAAGTCACCGCATTATGTAAAGATTATCGGTACCACGCTGCTGACTTATGGTTTTTCGTTATATCATTTTGAATAAGCAAAAAGTAATATGGTATCACCCATTTAGGAAAAAACTTGAAAAAAATAATTAATAGACCTTTGTACTAATGCTTAATATTATCAATTGATAGTAAAATACTGATTAAAAAGCCGCATATATAATTGAAAATCAAAGTTCAATTTCTACGTATGTATTTGATTAGAACTCAATCTATGCAGTCCAGTTATTCCAAAAGCAAAAACTTCAATATTTAATAGAAAAAGTGGTAACAAATCGGAGGGATTCGCGTTTTGTCCGAGAAGCGTGATAAATTAAGTAATTAAATTCTAAAATAAATTGAAAAAATTCAAGTTTCCCTATTTTATTTACTAATTTTAAATTTTAAAAGAGACTTTTTCCAAGGTGGTAGACCTAATTTTTCTATATATTTGTTTAGAGCCCAAAACGAGTTTCTTTTAATATCTAGGTAATTTGATTCATTCAAGCGTATCTAATTTAGTAGATACTTGTTAGATTAGAGTACAGATATTGCTGCTATAATAAAATACCTGTTCAAAGTATAAGAATTAATACATCTAATTTAAGTCCTTTTTTCCAAATTTCTAGTTTTTTATGATTACGAAAAGTATTTTGTTTTGATATTTGTTCTTTTGGTATTGTAGAATTAATAGTGTTTTCGTGTTTTATTACTGAATTTTGATGGGGTCTTTTTTGTTTCTTGTCATGATGCCTACTTATTTTTAAATTTTGACGGTAATTTTATTTGAGGACATTATTGTTAAATTGTTGTATTAAAGAGTACATTATCTTACTACAATATATTATTGAAAAATAATATAATATAAAATTAGGATTCATTTCGAATTTTAAAAAGTCAGCTATGCCATTTCAAAGTTACTAAACATATGTGTTATTTTAAGTAAAATTTGTTTAGTTTAAAGTTTGCCATTTTATAATAAAGATAGTTCATCCTTTAAACAATGTATTAAAATTATAAAAGTTTTTAAAAAAGTGGTAATTATTCTGTCTTCAGCGATATTATTTATATTTCTCGCTCGGTGTATACATAAATAAGCACAATTGCCATATATGAGGCTATAAAGATCTAAAAATGACTGAGAAAAAGCCATTGTATCCGTGAAAAATTAATGCGTGGTGTGCATTATAGTCTCAAGATGTCACAGATCGATACTGTCAATTCTGAAGATTATAATCTGGACCATTCGTGGTTTTAAGATTATGGCTCCAAATACACACTACGACAACTTTTGGCTTTGTTGCGGGAAAAGCTACCAAGGCGCTTAATTTTAAGATTTGGTAATGTGAATTAGCCTCCAAGATCGTGCGATTTGACGCTGTTGGAGTTTTTTTTGTAGGGTGTCGCAAAATACACAACACGACAAACTTTGGCGTTGTTGCAGGAAAAGCTGCCAGTGCGTATAATTTCAAGTTTTGATAATGTCAAAACTATTGGAGTTTTTTTTATATGATGTCGCAAAATACACAATATGACAACCATTGGATTTATTGAGGGAAAAGTTACCAGGGCGCGTAATTTTAAGATTTGATAATGTCAATTAGCCTCCAAGATCGTTTGATTTGGCGCTATTGGAGTTTTTTTATAGAATGTCGCAAAATACACAATACGACAACTTTTGGCTTTATTGCGGGAAAAGTTACAAGGGCGCGTAATGTCAAGATTTGATAATGTTAATTAGCCTTCAAGATCGTCTGATTTGACGCTATTGGATTCTTTCATGTAGAGTGTCGCAAAATACACAATACGACAACCTTTGGCTTTATTGCCGGAAAAGCTACCAGGGCGCATAATTTCAAGATTTGGTAATGTGAATTAGCTTCCAAGATCGTGAGATTTGACGCTGTTAGAGTTCACCGGAAAAGCTACCAGGGTGCATAATATCAAGATTTGGTAATGTGAATTTCGTGTAGGGTGTCGAAAAATATCGTATTTACGCAAACAATTATATTTAAAAATCAACCAAAATGACTCGGTCCAAGAGAAATTTCATTCAAATGTGGATTTTAAATGATTTATTTAATTTTTGGATAACCATTTATGTTTGAACGCAAAAACGATTTTGCTTCGTAGACAAGGACTTATCATGAGTGTTAGTCAATTTATTTTCAAAGGTCGATACGTTAAGTTATTGAGCTTGCGGCATAGATATTTTAGAAAATAATATTAAGTCTCAATACTAGTGCCTAAATAATTTTAATCATTTTAAAGGCTACGTGGATTATCTAAGAAAAAAGGTTTACTAGAAAATCTAAAGAAAAAACTATCACATAAGGATCCTAAAATAAAATTATTCTCGATCCTCGGACACGACATTAAAAAATCAACATAAGTCAAGAAATGGTCGAATTACAGCGCGGAATCTGCGAAAAAATCATCAAAAATTACATCAAGAGAATCGAGTCTCGTTAATCTTTTAACTTTATTTACCAAAGTACAAATTGAATAACGTTTTATAAACTTGCGATGAAGCTCTTAGACGAAATCATCATATGACCGCATTTCTATGTATCGAAATACCCAACAGAAATCGAACCAAGGCCTTATTAAACAATTTTGTTCATTTACAATTTTTAAGAGCTGCACGACAAATAAGTTTAAATATTCTTCTCAGTTTTGCAATAAGTTGTTCGCTGGGGCTCATAACTCAAAAAAAAATTTCATATATTCTTTAAGTTCATTGTTTTGTTCATTTAAAACAATCAATTAAATAATTATATATTAATGTATTAGTGCAAACGTAAATAATTTGAAATTTATTATTAGATAAAAACTTAAACAATTCTCTAAATTTGCTTAAGAATCTTTCTTAAGGATGTTAATAATAATAAAAAAAAATTACAACAATAAATAAAAACATTGCGAGTATTTCATTCTGAATATAACAACCTTCAACTTTATAGTAATTCTAGGGCTTATTTTGAAGTGTGTCGATATCACCTGGAAATACCAAATTGATAAATGTCCGTGTTTATTAACAAATTATGCTTAACGTTGGCACGTACAATAAATATATATCATTACTATCGTTCTATCTGGGGAGTGTCTTTAACATAAAATTTTCGGCACGATAAAGAAAATATTTTGCCAGAATTTTTATTTATATTATTTTTTTCGCTTAATTATTTAGAATTCACTAAACATTCAATTATATTAAGAAAAAAAAGACTATAGAAAATAATGTCTGTGAAAAGTTTGTCAATTTTTAGAAAACATTCATGATATCTGAAGCATAATTTTAATGCAAAAAAATGTGCTTAAGGAAATGGTTATTTTCATTCTTATATACTCAAAACTTAATTTGTTCTACCAAATTGTAACAATAAAATGTTATACTTTTCTATTAATAAATAGTTTTTAATAAGAGATTTGGGAAGTTTTGTAAAACTTTGCGTTTGTTTTATAATAAGAGATATGGGGCCGCTTACTAGTACAATATGACCCTTGGTATATGACAAAAGCTTTTCACATATATATAATACCTATTATTATTGGATGGGCACAAAATAAAATCAAAATTTTCTAATCAAATTATATTAATCAATGAACTATTCTGTTTGAAGAAAGTCAATTGTTGATTTATTGATAAATTTTGTATACTTATACGGAATATATTTTCGGGGGTACTCACCTATCATAATCCGCTTTGCAATATAATTTTGTATTTCTAACATAGCACGTATGACTCAGCTGAATGCCACAATAACAGCAGGAAAGGCAATGTTCATGCCAACTGGCGTCGGCGACCTTCATCAGGTATCGATCGTGTATTTTTTGTCCGCATCCTTCACAAATTTCATAGTTTTTCTCACATTTTATTGTACCAACTTCTGGAAAGATTGAGACACGAATGCCTTTATTCAGATAAATTTCGATTAGTTTCATATTTACTATTTTATAATTTTTCATATATTTTTCAATTATTTTTTTATTATAAAATTAATTTTCTTTTATGTACGCAAGATTTATAATATAAAAAATTAAGTCTATAGTAACATTTCTGAAACAAGTAAATGGATTTCAAAGCACTTATGGAAGTTGAATTAACAATTAGTAACATTTCGATACATAATGTATGGACCTAAAAACGTAATTATGAATAAAATACTTCCAAAAAAAATCGTAATGATACTGTCTGATTTTCAATTTATCAATCTAATTAACCATCCGTTTAATAAGAAGGCTTAACGTACGATTAGGCGATTACCAGATTTTAGTAACGTTTGAAGATTTTTGATGTAAAATCGGTCAAAAAAGTGCGGCGGTAATATAATATGGTAATTTTTATATATCTAAAAACACTGCCAAAAAAAACCATTTACAGACCATTTGATGGCATTGTCTGGCAATATTTACAGGCGACATCTGACAACCGTGTGATGGCACACTTTGGGACTATTGTCAAAATATTTGTAGGCATTTGCACATAGTCAGATGGTGAAATTTATAAAATTTTCCAACATCAAAATAATCTGACCATAGTTTTGACAGTTTAGTGAGGGAAGCATTAAAATTTTAGCAACACAGAAATTTTTATTCCAGGATATTATTGTCACAAAAAATTAACATGGTCTATTTCACAATTTCACTACAAAAATGAAAGACTGAAGTGTCAGCAATTTTTTTTTCAAGTTATGACAATCATGTATCAGAAAAGCTTTTACTTTCAGATTAGATTATTGTTAGAATATTTAAGGGCTAAAAATATTTGATGAAGTCTGGCAATTGTGTTCAAACATTGCCAGATTCTGATAATTTTCTAATCATATCTTAAGTGACACTGGAATACGTCTGCGTTACTATGCGACTGTCTTAAATTCGTAGATTTGCCATGGCACTATTTGAGAGAAGAGCGAGAATGGTGCGTGAATGAGTGTGTGAATGACACGCAGGGTGGTTACAACCGGGTGAAAGAGCAAGGTCGATTCCGGTTGTACTTTCGGGTCTCAATGAGCGGAGTACAAACCGAAGTACTCTTAAAACAAAAATTCGTACCACGGGAATCGGGGTGCCCCTTGGTGTTGGAACACACTTTGCCCGATATTGGTGAGGCGCTTAGGCAGCAACGTGGTGGCTGTGGTTAATACCCATGTCGCGGGTACGGTCTCCGGATCGCAGGTGTGAGGTAACTGGCAATATCCATTTTGCAATTATCTCGGTCACTGTCACTGCTTATGACAGTAGAAGTTTAGATAGTCCTCGCCACCAGCAGGTGGAGTAGTCAGCTTGTAACTGATTACTAACTGTTAACTGACAGTAATGCTGGTGCGTTGATTGAGCGTAACTCAATTCCTATAGTCGTATGCGACTCGTGGTTTAAGGTTTTTGACAACTAGATCGCGTTATAAAACAAAACTCGTATATAACTGTCTTAAATTCGTATCAAGAAAGTAAAATAAATTGCTATATGTTAGTTGTCGTGGCGCTTACAAATTTATATTCAACCATTAAAAAAAATAACATTTTAAAACCGGCAAATTTACTCTAACGTATGTACATACAAATATCGGATTATTCATAACGTAATTTTGGAAATATAGTCCTGTCATTTGACAGCTGTCAAATATATTTGTTATTGAAGACAATATTTTATTATAAATCCTTTTTCTACTAAAAATAAATGCGTTAAAATTTTACAAAATTGGTGATTTTGCCATATCCACATTTTTGTTGCTTTCTTTCAAAATTTTCTTTAGTGATAAGCTCATTATTAATCAATATAATAAGTCAATAAGCCAAACTGCCATATATAAGCTTTTAAAAATCTACAAATAACTATGGAAAAGCCATTGTATCTTGCGAAAAAAGATTGTCTGGTGCGAATTTTAGTGTGGAAGTGTTATTGGATTCTATTTTTTTTTTTTGAAAATGCAGAAGGAGAGTTTGTTACTGTTAGTTCTGAGCGCTATGGCCATACGATAACCGATATTTTTTGGCCTGAACTTGAAGATTTTAATCTGGACCGTATGTGCTTTCAACGAAACGGCGTCACGAGTCACAGAAGACTACAAATTTTGGATTTAGTTTTGAAGATGCGAAGCTTCGAGACTTGATTATGTCAGTTGGTTGTCAAGATCATGTGATTTGTTACCGTGAGACTTTTTTTTTATAGAAAACTAGACAAAAAAATATATTTACGCAGATTATCTTCCAATTGGAGAGCATTTAAAGACAACGTTCATCAAATAATGGCCTAATTACAACATGAAATGTGCGAAACAGTCGTAAAAATTACTTTAAAAGGATCGAATGTACAGTTGTATTAACTAATTAAAAACATTGAATTTTATGTGTGTTTTATTTAACTTTACTGTCCGAACCACAAATTGGGTAGCCCTTTAGTTACCTTCGTTTACAAAATTGTCTAATAATTGGTGCATTAGTCACAGTGGACAAAACCAATTATTTTATTGCAAAAGTGATAATAAGAACTTGTTTGCATTCGATCAATAAACAAATTATTTTTATTGAAGCATTATTTGGAGGCTGATGAGTACCATAATACCAAACTACCTCTTAAGGCGATATTTTACACATAATTAAGGAATTTTATATATTAATAAAATGAAACTCAAAATAATTAAATTATTATATTCTCTCAAAGGACATAACAAAAAAGTTTGATTATAATCAAACTTAATTGCATATTAAAATTGAAACAATGTACTTAATTGTATTTATAAAAAAAATGAAAGAAATAACCAATAATAAAGAGTCGCCTTTGAATTATTTTCTAATTAAAAAATAAACAATTAAGTAAAATTGTATTATAAGCAAAAATAAATTTAATGAAATTTGATTATCTTCGAAAAAAAAAATGCGGAGCATACACATAAGTATGACTGTGTGCCACAACATCGAATGCAAATGACGTCAAGGTCGTGGGGCACTTCCTAATAGCTGTCTTCCATTGGAAAAGTACTTGTGAGTAGATGCCCAATGGAACGAAAAATTTACTGAAGTAAAATATAACCTCAAAATAGTCAACAACAATACTGAGTTTATTCAGCCTGTCAACGTGAAGTGAAGTGAACGTGTTTCGTACAACCTTTGAATTTGATAAATTCACTTCAACATAATCAACGAACCCGCTAAACCATCTATTTTCATTCTGGAAACTAAAATCCCCCTACCGTTAATTGTATGCGTAACTACTCATGCAATCTACTCATTTGTATGAGCAAGAGTAGCTGCGAGTAGCTAGAAGACCTTGTGATTAGCAAAATTTTCCCAATGAAGACAGCTAATATGGCCACTGGTATATGGATTAGAAGTATTTGCTATAACATAATGCAAAACAATCATCAATGCTATTATATGATACAATATATGTATGTTACAATATATTAAATGTTAAATTGGTTAATAAAAAGTATAATTCCCACAAGTCCATATTAATTTATCTATAATTATTTCAATTGGAGTAATTTAGATAATTTTTAAATAATCACTTAAGTTCTGATAAAGAAGATTATTGATGCTATGGATAATTACACAGCTCAAGGATTAAAATGATATTTGCAACTATAAGCAAGGAACAAAATTACACATTATTTTGGTAATCAAAAACGAATCTTAGGCTTTTTAAAACTTCTGATACACTTTTTTCTAAAGTTACTATTACACAAAACGTTATAGTTTGACCAATTCTTTAGCATTTTCGGTAAAGTGGAGGGTATACTACAGTTTAAAGCATACGATAGGAAGACTTTAACTAATATTAAGGATATCTTAAATAAGAATGGAAGGACTTTGAAACGTATAAATGATTCATCTTTTAACTTAAGATAAAAATTTTTTCGTCGATAATTAAATGATTCATCAATAAGCGTGATGAGATTTCGAAAGTAATTGAAACAATAACATTCTATACTACAATATTAATGATTTGTTTATTTTTATTTGAATAAGTAATCGATATTATTTATTATGGATAAAATAATTCCAGTTAAATGATTATGCTTATACACTGGATTTTCAAATGCTGTTTAGGAAATAAGGTGTAATTTTGCTGAAAGTATGACTGCTATAGTTTTTTGTGACCTCAGATATATCTGCGGAAAATATTCCAGCAGTGTTAAATTAAAGAAGCGGAAAATTTACTATAACTCGAAATTATTGAATTGTTATGTACCAATAAGTTAATAGTTGCGGTAACAGATACAAGATGCCGCATTTCGGTTCTTTATATATTATAAATAGCCACGCCATAGTTACATAGTATTAAATACATAAATTCAAATTTAATCTAAATTGCATAAATATATTGTAGTTAAATATTCTATAAAAGCTTTAAGGGCTATATAACTTATGGATTTAAATTTTCAATTTGAGCCGCACTTAGCTCAACGAAGAAGAGGCGCAAGTAATTCTGATGGCCGCATTTTCTCATCTCTGGTCTATAGCAAATACCATTGACCATAACATACGCTTCGGGTTCTCTTCGAAATAAAGAAATTAGTTCTAATGAAGTCTTTTCAATAGATTAAATCCAAATTTATGCAAGGTGGTCTTCGAGATAAGACTCAATTTTTGAGATACAAAAGTCGCGTTCTCAACAGAAGTCATAGTGGCTTAATTTCTTGAACTTTTTCTATCTTTAATCTATTAAGAATTTGGCAAACAAATGGTCTCGATTAGCGTTTATTTCGATTGTAAAATCTTTGAATGCACTTCAAGTTTAAATAACTGATATCGAATTTCGATAATAAATCATCTTTATCCATGAAAATAAAATACCTAAATAAAATACTTCAACTACTTGCCATCGTGGTAGAATGAAATTTCCATAGCCTTGGCGTCAGTAGCTAAATCTATAAGTCTTAGTATAAAAAAAAGTACCAAACCAAACATTAGATTTTCTTTACTTTTTTTAAACTAAGATATCAAACAGGTATATTCGTCTATACCAAACAGGGTCTAAATGTCACTATAGATACTTATAACTTCGACGTCGTTTAGAGGTATGTTAATCAAGGGTCTGTAAAAGGGCTCCCGGCAATAAATCGGTGTGAAAATATAACAATTATAAAGCCTTATTTAGCAAGAGCAAAATATTTTGTTCCAAAATAATACTACGGGTAATCAAGGTGCAGGTTTCTTCAACTTTGATGAAGATGAACTTGATATCTTTTGTATGGTCCTGCCTGTGTATATGCAAACCGTGAAATTAAAAAATAAACGATTACCCTCTATCGGGAAGCTGATGGTGTCTGGAAGATAAATTTATATTTATCCTTTGAACAAATATCAGCTTCCTGATAGAGTATATATATATATATGATTCTCCAGAAACAGAGTTGGTCAACTTACAAGGGCTAGACCGGTCTTGAGGTGTAAAGTTTGCTCCGAGAAGGACATAAATAGACTTGGCGTCAGAAATTTCACTGAAAATCCAAAAGTTTGACATATGTTATTAATGGCATTTGCGCATGTGACAACAATTTTGTTGTTTTATTCATAATACTGTGATACATCTTAATTTTTTATGTTCATACCAAGAAGTTTGCCGCCCATTCATATATTTTTTAATCGTTTTCGTTTCATTTATTGTACAGTATGTTTATTATCTGTTACAGGGATAAAATTTAGTCTATTTATATGCATTTGGGAGTCATAAATGTATGGATTATAATGAGAATATCACCGGTGTTATCTTAATAGTACGAAAAGTACTACGGTCCCTTTGAAATTATTTTATGATAACATTAAATAGATAAAATTCGAAACCTATACTAAATATGGTAAAAGCTTATCTATAATTTTTGATTATTGTGATATGATAAAATAATTGATTTATAAATTGTTTACGTTATATCCGTTTATCAAAGTTTGTAAATATTGTGCACATTAAACCACTTGATGGTAGCACAAAAACTCAATATCGAATCAATATTTGCATATTTTGTCATACACATATGTATATGAATAGTATATAAATGCTTATGTATAATAGATTCGAGAATGGATTTTATATTAAAAATGAATAAATTTTGTTATTAAGCAAATAAAATAAATTTTTTGTTAGCATAATAATTATAGTTTTTCTAGGATTTAGTCTACGAAATCTGTTCAAAAAGTATCAAACATTATTTATTTATTCATGAATATCTATTTTGTCCCCTTCAAAGTAATCCTCAACAGATATTATACACTTGTGCCAACGTTTTTTCCAATCCTCGAAGCACTTCAAAAAATCATTTTTTGTGATCTTGTTCAGCTCCTCCTTCGATTCCGTCTTCATCTCCTCAATCGTAGCGTAGCGTCGTCCTTTCATGGGGCTCTTCAGTTTCCGGAACAAGAAAAAGTCACAAGGGGCCAGATCTGGGGAAAACGGTAGCTGCGGCATTATGAGTGTGTTGTTTTTGGCCAAAAAATCATGCACAAGCAACGATGTGTGAGCAGTGGCGTTATCATGGTGCAAAAGCCAATTTTTGTTCTTTCACAAATCCGGGCGTTTCTGGGGGATTGTTTGGCGCAACTTGCGTATAACTTACAGGTAATATTCCTTATTAACCGTTCTACCCTGTGACAAGAACTCATGATGTACCACGCCCCTGCAATCGAAGAAAACTGTAAGCAAAACCTTCATATTTGACCGAACTTGGCGCGCTTTTTTCGGTCTTGGCTCGTGCGGCAGCTTCCATTGGGATGATTGAGCTCTGATTTCCACGTCATAACCCATGATTCGTCACCAGTTATGACCCTCTGGAAATTCAAAATTCGCGATGACAAGACCTCGTATATGGGTTCTGATTATTTTCTTTTAGATTGTGATTGTACTATTAATAATCACAAGCTTTGTGCTTGTAACTGAGCTTTATTTACTAAACTATTGTATATACAATATTCCAGAATATAAAAGTACATACTTTCAGACATTTTGTTCCTAAGACTTGTGAAATTTCTTTTTATGTCCGGGTTTTGAGTGATTTTAATACTCTACAATTACGTTTTTGCAATCTGAATGTCTACTATTTAAATAATAAGTACAATATATAAAATAATTTATTTTCTTTTGATGTTTTTAAACGATGTATTTTTCTTATCGTTATATAAATTAACGATTTATTACCATTTTTAATCCTTAAAAAAAATTATAGGTTTTAATTTAAACTATTCACAACCCTTAATTTTACTCTATTGCTTCTAAAGTTGATGTAAGTTTTGATTTATTTCTGAGTTTCGAAAAATATCCTTCTATTAAAAATAAATAAATAATTATAATGTCATCTAAATGGACTCAATATAAATATTCATCAGTTAAAAACACAATGGCAATCATAAGTCATCACCGGTAGAGCGCAATCTCTCTGTCTTCGGTTGGATCACGACGCACCGGTAACATTTTGCGCGAAACATCTCCACTCTACTGGTTATTTCGAATATTTGATTAATAGTAAAAGTAACTAATTACTTAGACTACCTATTCAAATTGTATACTAATAGTAAAGAAGCTAATATTTTATAGATAAGATAAGGAGTTTTTCAAAATGAGTTATATGTTTTGAAGTGGACCGTGTGGTCATATATGGCATGAGAAAGTCTTCTGTTACGAGTATTATCAATTAGTACATTCAGTAAGGTTTGCAATTTATTCATGCAAGTATACACGCCTCAACAACACTTGAAAATTATCTAAATTGTTTATCAAAATAATCGTTTTCTTATTTTTTAATCGAAATAATCGTTCCAAGAAATCATCCCATTAGATTGGGGCCATTTTTATCTCTCTGGATCTGTGAATAAACAAAATTATCATTACTGGGTTAAAGTCAATCACAAATCATTCACGAAGAACCTAATATTCTAAAAAGAAATAAGGATCGTTTGGTTTGGTCCTTATATTGTCAAAAGGAGTAAGAATTTACCGTTACTGGCAATGGTGAGCGGCACAGATCGATAATAGCAATTTTTTGTGGTCTGAATTCAAAGGTACTGGTTAAACGAATTCGTGGTTTTAACAAAAAGGGCGCTACGTGCCACACAGCCTATGCTACAATCGATTTATTGCGGGAAAAGTTTGGCGAGTCGCTAAGTTCAAAAAATGTATATGTGTAATGATCTCTAAGAAGTAGTGATTTAACGCCTGCTTCTTATGGAATTATTTGAAGTATAAGTTGTTTATGCATTAAAATTGAATAGTGAACGCCAAGTACGTGAAATAATACAGGATTTTTTGCAGAAGTGAGTCGAATATTGGAATGATCGTATTCAGTTCTGTAAACGGAACAGAGGCGGCCATTCTAATGATGTTATTTTCAGAACATAATTGCATCGCTTATACTTCAAAATAAAATAATAAGTTTTGGTCTGCTACATTTTTTTTGTTTTATTTGAAAAAAAAAACAAACTTATTACTCTTATTGAAAAACCCTATACTACAACTTATCTAGACCTTCAGAGTCGACTTTTGCGTTTCAATCTAGTTTTCTTATTTCAGTCAAACATAAACTGATGAGATACTAATTGGTATCATATTTACACACACTGTAATAGAAAAGTCATAAACCAAGCATAATAATACAGTGTCAGTAATATTATTGAGGGCTCTTCCTTATCGCTCATGTGAAGTATTAGAAATTCTTTTTGTATAGATATACCACATAATATGACTGTTCGTGGAAGCTTAGGTTACTCTGAAAATTGAAACAATTTCTTCCCTCCACTTACTACCTGTAAATACAATCATACCTCTTACAACGTTATTTTCAAGTTTCTTGAATATTCCCCATTATATCCTATATTTGCCGGTATTCCTCAGGTAATATCCTTATTCCTATCCTGTATAATAACATAGTTCTGATATCTCTTCCTGTCCTAATGCCCTTGCTGCAACTTTCGGAGACGATACAGACTTATTAACAAGCCACGAAAATATTTTATAAAAGTATATTCTCGAACCCTAAAGTTGGGTTATGGGAACCCATACTTGAGTATAATTACTCAATAAAAGCAAATGCGATACTTAGGACTATACCGGGACAAACGATAGACGTGTAACCCACATCCAAGACCCAAACGACTTGAAGTGAACAGACGATAGATACAACTACATAGACTGTTGAGCTCACTTTCAAAGCTTACAACTGACAGCAAATTACTTATATATAAGACTACTGAAACCTATTTGGACCTATGGATTAAAACTCTGGGGTTTTTTCATAATATATTCGTAAACTAATTGTTACTCGTTATAAAAAGTTTTATGCTTATTTACCATATCATCCCACATTGTTATAAGAAAATTATCCTCAGTGACCCTTCCAAGTTTCATCGCCTGAGACGGCAATGGTCACGAGGCTAATTAAGCTAATCTGAATAATGTACACTATATTCGGTTATGAATGAATAATGTTATTTTTAAAACCTAATTACAAGTAAATTTTTCATGGAAATTATTTAAAAAAATTTATGCATTCGAAAAAATATATAATAATAATTTTCGAAAAGTACATGTACTAGAGAGCCTTTCTATATATGTTGCATAATATCAGCTGCCTTATTTTAAAAGTTCTGTATATAATGGTGTCTTTGGAATAAAAGGAAAGTAGCCTACATGTGCGCGATCAGCCACTCCTCATGTTACTCTATTTGTCAATCTTGAAGAGTAAAAGTGTCAAATTTATAATGGAATGGCAGACGATAAATTAACGTTTCCAAGTGACAATGTTACATTTAAATTATTAATAGCCCTGATTTTCTTCAATAATTCTAATGAGAGACGAATGTTTATGTTAATAAGCAAAATAGTTAGTTGTTGGTCTTTTTGCTAATCATGTGGTTTCAACAGCACAATGTCACATCCAGCAAAATAATACAATTACTCAAGGTTGTATATCTATGTGTAGAAACCCTATCTACGTTTATAATCATATAGGAGTCCAGTGTATAGTAATAAAGTTTTTTTTTAAATATTTTTTGTTATTTAATTGAAACCATTAAATTGAGAAATATTTGACAAATACTGTTTGTTCGCCAAATTGACGCATTATATAACCCCTGGCACATGTTTTAAGGACTTTTCAATTTTTTTTTTTTGCGCAAATTAAATATATAATCTTATTTTCTTACTAGCCTCTGCCCTTATATAAATCGTAGTCCTTATGATAAATTAGATAAAATAATTTACGGTAAGCTTAACGATTTATTTGAATTAAGTATTTTTATAGATTTTTTTTCACATAGAAACACAACAAAATAGTTTTCTATTAGAAAAAGTTGATTTAGAATCTAAAAGATAACTTATTGACTCTTTAATAAATGAAATGTTTTATTGAAAACTTTTTTGGTAGTATAATAGTTTCCTTTCAGGTGCATTTGTTGTTTTGTTTTCTGAGTTGTCAGTGTGAGAAGGTTGACGTTTATCCTGTCGATTTTATGTGTTCTCGTGATGTTATTAGTCTTCTGTTTAGTTTTTGCTGATCACGTTAATATTTAGTTCGATTGAGATTTTGTGCTTTATAATTAGAACTTGTATTAATATTTTCGATTCAAAAACTTTCAATATGATTTAGCAAAAAAAACTGAATTTATTCTGTGGTAGTTAATTTTTAATTTTATTTATTATAATTTTGTATATACCCATTAATTCTCCTTCCTCCTATAGACCTATCAGCCTCTTATCAATTCTTGGTAAGATATTTGAAAAACTCCTATTAAAAGGACTCTACCCCCAGTCCTAGTTAATGAAAAAATTATTCCTGATCACTAATTTGGCTTCCGATCTGAACACTCTACTATTCCTCTTGAGAGGAAAGAGTAATGTCCAGAAGTATTTTTAGATATCTCCCAAGCTTTTTATTGTGTATGGTATCATGGAGTCTTCTGGAAACTCAAGAGATTTCTTCCTTCAACATATTACCTTATCATAAATTCATATCTCTTCCAACGTCATTTCCAAGTTGCAATTAACTCAGAATCCTCGGAAATGTATCTTATTCTAGCCGCAGTCCCACAAGACAGTATCCTTGGTCCCATTTTATATATTGTAATATTTATACCCATCACATCCCATCTGATTCTATTGTAATAATATTATTACTTCTTATGCAGACGATTCGACCATACTTGCTACCCATACAAATCCTGACATAGTTTCCAGCAACGTAGTCTGCTTAGACTACTTGACAAACGCTCGAAACTAACAATCAAAAGCAAACTTCTAATCTAAAATACAATTATAAAACCTATTTGGACATATGGAATTGAATTTTAGGGATCAACGAAAAGTTCCAATTCCTATCGCGTCCAGTCCTTCTCATCCAAAATCCCCCATAAAATTATTGATACCCCCTTTTATGCAATACATCGTGATCTAAAATGTTCCCTTTGTTCAGGACTTGTGCATTTACCGCCATCAAAAATTTCACTCCCATTTATCCTATCATTATAATTCACTTGTGACAGAATTGTCCTGTACTCCCCTCCCCGGAAACACTCATTGGACACTTAAGAGACAATAGCCTAGAGATTTTCTAGAGGAATCTACAATAACTTCCATTAGTTGGAGAAATGCCGATGGGTGTTTACTCCCACCTTTTGATGCATAATATTGTAAATTAAAATATTATGTAAATCTGCTTGTTACAATAAAATTTTAGTTGCGGATAAAATAAAAAAAAATAAAAAAAACTTTATATACGAGATCTGTTCAAAAAGTATCGCGAATTTTGAATTTCCGCGGGTTAAGTTAATTCGATTTTCGATTTTTTTGTGACATTATGTTGGTACTCATATCTCTCACTTATTCCGATAAGTTCGGAAATTTTGAATGTTCAGTTAATTTTTGACAGCTGCTTGGTTTGCACGTGTTTTGGCTCGTCTTCGATTTTTGCTCAATTTCGACCAAGAACAGCATCGCATTAACATTAATAAGGAGCTGTTGGACTCTGTCCGCGACGACCCAAATTTGCTCCAGAGGGTCATAACTGGTGACGAATCATGACTTTATGGTCAATAAGAAATATTACCTGCAAGTTATGCGCAAGTTGCGCGAAGTAATCAGCTAGAAACGCCCGGATTTGTGGAAGAACAAAAATTGGCTTTTGCTCCAGATCTGGCTCCCTGTGACTTTTTCTTGTTCCGGAAACTGAAGAGCCCCATTAAAGGACGGCGCTACGCTACGATTGAGAAGATAAAGACGGCATCGAAGGAGGAGCTGAACAAGATGACAAAAAAATGATTTTTTGAAGTGCTTCGAGGATTGTAAAAAACGTTGGCATAAGTGTATAATATCTGGTGGGGATTATTTTGAAGGGGACAAAATAGATATTCATGAACAAATAAATAATTTTTGAAAAAAACACAAAATTCGCGATCATTTTTTAACAGACTTCGTATTGTGTATGATGAATTTTTAACCTTAGTAGACCATTTATGCAAAAAAAATTTGGGCTGAATTAGTTTTAAATTTACTAAGAGCTTATGTGTTTCTTGTATTTTGGCTCCATTTTTTATTGCTATTTCAAGATTTTTTATTATGACAAGAAAATTAAAATTTTTTTATAATAATTTCGTATGAAAAATATGTATACATAGAACGTTTGAATGAATATGTTCATTTTCGCCCCCTACCCCAAAAAAAATATAAAAGAAATACTTGAATAAATAGTATCAATGAAATCGTATACTCTTATTTCGTTTACATAATATCGTAGTATCTATATATTGAATATAACGAACTATTTATTGATATAAAAAATTCGATGAATATAGCAGTAGTATATGCATTCATTGCGGTCAATATATAACTTCCATACTATCGGAATCCATCCGGATTAAACCAGGGTATGAATTGTATGAGAATGCAATAATTTTTGGAAAAGTTTCCATTCGAAATGAATTTCCATTGCGGAATCGATTTTTTGTTAACGCTCTCCTACAAATGTTTATGATAGCGAATTTTTAATGTATGATATTTGTATCCAAAGTATTTTAATACTGTTGCTATTGTTGTTGTTTTTTTATTTGTTCATTCTATGAAAAAAAAATGATGGTTTTTGTCGTTCAGCAATTGACGTACAGATTGATGAACTGTACCAAACCGAAACATTCCGTTTACATAGTTTTGGTAAAGTTATGCTTTGCTTTTTATTTATTTTAAACTTCTATTAAATAGTACTACACACGTTATTTGGGATGATTAAACTTAATATGAGAACATGAATTAATGTGCCTTTTCCAACCGGCTACCTAGTTTTTTTTTTTTTGAATAAAAAGTAAATCATTTTATATAAAGATGTCTGAATTCTTGATTTCATTAAATAAATTTGAAAATAAATATTGATAGAAGTTCTTTAGTTTTGTATATTTTTTTATATCATTGAAGAATGATTAAGTGGATTAAGTCAGTTTTTTTTTTGGAAAATTATCTATAAATGAAAGATATATTGAAAGATTATTTATTAAAAAATAATATTTATTAGTTTTATGGCATCTATGTTTTATATTTATAGTATTCTCAACAAAAAAAAGTTATATTTTATGTTGATGTGTATACATTTATATTATAGTTGCGTAAGGTTTTGTTTAAGTATAGAAATTCATCAGAAATATAAGATCCGAATAAATTTATAGTATAAATAGTCATAGTTACTTGTACTATAAAACTCTAGTTTTATTCTTACACTTATAATAAATGCGAATGTTTTGTCAAAATAATATCCATTTAAGTGTGTTAATGATAGATTGTGCACATACGAATAGTAGTAACGTTTTGAAAACTTTAAAGAAATAATGTATATTTAACTTGTTATGGGCTTAAATTTAAATAAAATTCATACAAAGTGCTAACGAATTCTATCGAAATGATAAACTGCTTTTTGTTTGAAACTTTATTTTGTACAAGTACTTGTATCTTTTGTTGAAAGAAATTGATGATGGTATTAGTTTCGAGAGTATTATGTGGAATACAAAATTTGGTTCAGCAGGATTGGTTTTGGTTAACAATTTGTTCCTTTTTTATTATCTAATCTCCTTTTTTACATTAGCTCTTTTGATTTAATAGGTTTAGAGCTAAGTACAAAAGTTCTCTATGAAATATGGTTTCTTTTTCATATTATTTAAACTATAATCCGACGGATATATTCAAATGCTATTAATTTAAGATATATGTAAGTATCAAAATCATCTTCGTATATAATAATAATAATAACTAAATTTATTATAATTGCTAAACTTTTTTTTTTATTTGAATACGAAATTTGAGATCTAGAAAATACAATAAGAACGAAAGTTTTTAACCACGTTTATCAAAACATATCAACAATTTGCTAAGAAACATTCTTTGATTTTTTTTTGCAATTCTTGGCATACCTTTATTTTGTCCCGTTTTACACTATATATATGATCCTTCGTTAAACTTTATCAATTGAATAAATATTAGTAAATACACATATTCGTATAGAAAATGTTGTTGTATATTTAGTTTATTGTCAGATATGTGCATGTACAAGAAAAACATTGACGTATATACACATGCTCAGAATATCTCAAGGAGAAGAGATATTTTTCATATTATTTATATTTTTGTATTGAATATTATATTGTTAAGTGTCCCTATTCTAATTGCTGCTATATTTAAATTTATTTCCAATAGTAAAATATAATACAATAAATGGGAATTTTCTTCTTAAAATCAATCGAAATATTCTAATTAAATTCCATAAAAACTAAAAACAGAACAACTATATTTTCTTGAAATTACAAGACCAAATCTAGTGTGTTATTAGAAAAGAATTTGAGTGTGTTTATATTTACCAGTTCGACCACTACAGTCCATTGGCTTTGATATTGTTCCATTAAGTTGTCCACCCTGCATTAGTCCACTGTTCATGCTAGTGGGGACGGGATAAAATTCCAGCATGGCGAATTTAATGCTCTCTATTGTCTTCCACCCCCCCGTTTTGTTACGTTATCAGGCAGTAAGTTTTGTAGAGGAAACTGAGCAGAGCACGTGGTATTTGTTTCTTGCTTGTAATGTACATACAACGACGAATGTACACCACTAATGACTAATCAGTTAATATAGACCACAAACTAACTAAGATTATTTGAATTTGAATTTTTTTTTCTAAAATTATAAGATTTTTTTCTTCTTAAATTTGAAATTTTTCCCTTGTAATTGTGATAGGTTCGAATAGAATTTATTAAATTTAGTTGCACAAAAATTTTTCATATCATTTCACTTAAAATTGTACCACCCCATTTTTATTGCACCACAAACGTTATTTATCCAAATGAATAGTATTTAAACGATCTTCATTTTAAAGTTAACTCGTTCTTTATTCAATAATACAACACTAAAAAATAATTATTATGTATTTTGTTTTTAATCTTAAAATTAAGATTATTATTTAGTTTACATTAAATAAATCAACTTGAATCGAATTAAACTTTACTGACACTTTTTGTTATTAGAGATGAAATTTTTGTGTTCCGCAAGACATTTTTGAAATAGGACGAAATAATTCGGATTTTTATGCCCTGAACGAGTTCCAAGCGAGCGTCCGATAACCGCCAGTGTCGGATTGCATATGATTGAACGGGGCATGCATATCAAATGGCGAAGGGCTAGTCAGAAGATTCAGATGTTGAACACCGATGCGGCGATGGTGTGGTGGTGGGTAATATGAATTGAACGTTGGTCGGTGCGATTTCACCGCAAATGCATGGAAGTTGGTGTGCTCAGCGAACTGTTTGTTTACGAACAACGAAGGGTGGAACGTGCACGGATGAATAGAATAGCGTATGTCATTCGAGGGGATGCTGTCTACTATGGCTCATTCCTGTTCTCGGCGAGTGAACGAATTAAACGAATCAACGGTTTGCAATGCGCCTGTCCCTGGCGATTATAACGCAGTTACAGAAGCAGTGAAGCGAGACGAACACATTCGTTCAGAAGCTCCTCCTTCTGAATTCCGATTGGTCGTGATTCCCCTATTCGAAGGAATACTCCATTTGCAATTTGAGAGAGAATCGACGATTCGGTCATGTGTACTTCATTTTGCCTCGCTGCACTTGCGAAATACGACCGTTGCTCCGCGCCAGAGAGTCAAATCGTGAACTTCAGGGTGGGGGTTGGTAATACTGTGTTTGTAACGCATTTCACCATATTATATACCTATGTGTGTATTATATTATATAGTTCTCAATTTCGGCTTTGTTTGCTTTCGCCTTGGGCTAGGAGGACATATGAAAATGGGTGGGAGACAAGCGCATCCCTTATTGAACTGTTCGCCACACTATCATCACTTCCTTCGACCGGAATCTTTGCTCTGTCCCTCATTTTGTTTTCAGTTCTAGTTCTTGGGGATTATTGACTTAAGTAGCGGACAGATGTGAACTTTATTGGAGTGTGTTCATGTGTGTGTATAGTAGCGATATGCTTTTTGTCTTTTATGGATTTTTTTTTCTACTATTCGTTTGTTGAAGAACGATTTAAGGTTAGATCTGGTTTGAATACGCAAACAGAAATTGATATTTTCTCTTTTGTTTCAAACAACCTTTTATCATTTCCATACGTATGCGTGTTTAGTTGGTCAATTTTTTTTTTTTTTGATATTTTCCAAATATCTTTTTTTTTCAAACCAAATTGTTTGATATTTTCTATACCATATATTATGAATTGCTTTCGGAACAACTCTTTAAGCAAATTGTATAATTAAAGTAGAAATTTCTTAACCATTAAACACAATTTTCAAGCCAATATTTATTATCTTTGAAATATTCTTCTAATATTTAAAAAATCCAATAAAATTTAATGCAATTTTTTTTTGGAAAATAAGAATAAAAATACGGCGCTCGAAACCGGTAGAAAGTTTCAATTGTGGAATAAAATTAAATATTAAAAAGAAACCTCACTGTTGATGGATAATATTTTCAATATTTCGGATACAATATAAAGTGTGTCCATTAGCAATCAATTAAAAATATTATGCATTCAACTATATCAGAATTCCGATTATAATTTTAGTTTAAAACTAATTTTAGTTCCCATCCAAATTACTTCTTGCCACTCTCTTTGAGAAAGGAAAATTTCCGACAGTTAGCAATTTTAACAACGTTTAAATGGTTAAAATAGAATTGTTTAAGCTATTCAAGAAATTCTTCTATCTTTCAGACAATTCAAAAAATATTTTTTAATATTAGCAAAAATTTATTTCAAAGTGCACTTTGTCAATAATAGGCAAATGAAGTTTTATAAAATATCTGCAAGGCCCCCAAAAAGTCTCGAAAATAGCTATGATACTAGTTCCTCACAATGATAATTTCGGATTTTATTATCTACAAATAGTGAAATAATAATTATGTATTTAATAGTAGCTACTTTTACAATATAGTAGATCCTTTTTATGAAATTTAGTATTTTTTTTCGATTGATTCAAATATATTTTGTATATAATGTAAGCCATGTTGGGCAGTTATGAGAGTATAAATTTTAAAATCTTTGGTGTTCTAATTGAATTTGAGTGTTCTTATAATGTGTTTAATTTGGATTTTTTCTAAATTTAATACTTTAACATGACAAAGAGACTATTTTTGAATTTCAATTTTATTTTATTTTTATATATAATTTTTTTGCATATTTAGAATAGTACCCTTCACAAAAAAGTGTAATCGAGGAAACTTCAATTGGAATCACCCTCAGCTCCTTGGTTACATTGCTTTCGATATTGTTGACAGTACCAAGATGACGTCCCCTTACAAGTGATTTTTTCTATCTTCGAGAACGAAAAAAATTGCACGGCTTGAATTCAAGTGAATAGAGGATTGATGGAGATGGCCGTGTTAGTGGTGTTTTTGGCACCATCTTGGCACATTAATTTTCTATACCCAAACTTTTAGTTAAAAGCGGATCAAATGTAAATGATTCAAATTTAACTTACACAGCGTTAATCGACGATAATAAGACCCGTAACTTCTTTCCTTCCAAAGCGGGATATATATTCCATAATTTCTCGGCCCACAAAAAAAATTATGGTACCTAAAATTTGTACTCTTGATACTGTTGAGAAATGTTCCCCATAGGCTCTTAAGTTATGTTCCCCAAAGTCAAAATTGCAGATTCACCAAACTTAACGCAAAATCTAATGTGTGGAAATATTTTTAAGCAATAATAAAATCAACAATCACAATCTTGAAACCATTTTTTATGCTATAATTTCCAATAAAAAAAAATGATGTTGAGTATATGTAAATTTTTAAAAATTTCTTATATTTTGTGATTAATAGTGGTTAGAACCCAGCTAATAGAATGAGCGCTACTGTTTTCTTTCAGTTAGTTATTGTTGCTTAAAAAAATAAAAAAATTTAGTTCTTATTTTAATTGCATTTTAGATGTATTATCCTTATAATAATGTTTAATAACAAAGAGTTATTTGTGAGAAGAAAGCAAATATAGAAACTCTTTTGAATTTTGAACTTATGTTTAACAATATTTTAAAGATCATTTTTGAAATTTTTTTGTTGCTGGTAAAAATATTTAGGTAAACTACAATACAACAAAAATGTTCATTTTCAAGAGACTAATACAATTCAACAAAGAATGAACTGCTGAAGTGATCTTATTGCATAATATTTTGATTACACATCAACTAACAATCATAATAGTATTATGGTGAGGGGATAAATTTTAAGGATCTATTAGCCAACCATCATAGGGATGAGCACAAAGAGTATCCCATTGATATTAAAAAAAAGGGTACAGTTCACGCTCAAATGATATCACAAGTTTTATATGTTTTGTAGCTCGAGTGTACTTTCACTTTAGATGGAAAAATATAATACAAAAAAATGCATACGAGTTCCTTACAGTTAAATTTTTAAGTTGACAAATATACGTTGCCTGTTATTGGAATTTATTCTGAATCAATTGATATTATTCTACACTAATTTGATATTAGTAGAGTATGTTTATGTAACCGAAATTTTTTGTAAAGATTCTTGTAAAGAGTTTCCCTAAACTTTGATTTACAAAATATGAAACAATTTCTATTTACGATTTGTCGCCAAAATTTCCTAGGTTATGTTATCAGTTTCTAGAAACATTTATATAATATTATCAGTATTTTTTTTATTATAATTCTTGTAAACCAGAACTAGAAAATTCTCCTTTTGCCTCTGTTCGGCTTTCTGATAAAAATTAATGACATATATAAGATCATGTAATTTGGCCAAGTAAGCTTTTAGTTTTTTCCCCAATCTACCTTTATATTAAAAATATTTTCTTTGAAAATTAAAAAAAATGCTGTAATTTTCTGAAAATTTTTTTGGCTATTCAAAAATGAATTGAAAAATTGCCATAAGAAAACTATATTATTTTCTAAGTGGTAGATTTCTCAATTTAACGCTTATACAAGTAATTATCCTTAACAACCAATAAAAAGATATTGTCAGTTGAAATTATCTTTTCCAACTCTTAAAGACTTAAGAATATGTTTAATATGTAAGCATGATGAAAAAAGGTAATACTGTAAAAACTCTTCAGAAACGAAAGAATCATTTTTCTCATACAATATAATATTCGCTTGGAAGCTTTTATACACTCTTAGTTATAAAGCTCAGTAGATGGATCTTTTCATTTGCAAATAAGAAATGAGAAACTGTTAAAAGCAAAGCCGACATCTTAGCGGGTGTTGCAAACAGAATTGTGAATATGGAAGGATAATGTTAGAGAGAAATATATGTCGTCATTTTATCGAAATCCTTTTGGTAAGCACAAGTTAATCCGTCTTTAGAAAATGGAGTAAAAAGCCCTTGGAGTGGGTGGACAGACATGGAAAAAAATGAAATAAAATTAAAAAGAGAAAGACGATGGAGATGTATAAAAAAAACAGAAGGAAGATATCTATTGGCTCTGTGTTTTAGTATATCCGGAATGATCGGAGCATATTACACCCCTGTTGCAGTCATAGAATGTGTAACATAGAGTTCGGCGTTTACGACTCCCCTCTGGGCTAAAATTGTGCACCCTAATAAACCTGTTTATAAACGGCGGCTTAGATTTTCGTACTACACCATGCTAAGCTGTAACCTGCTGAGATGGATGGGTGTTCACTTCCTGACATCCTAAGCCTCAGTAGTTTGGGATTATGTCGAGGTTAATATCACATCACATTCAGCTATTATGACGCTTTTCGTATATATATGCGCACTCTTTGACCTCTGGGAGAAAAAATTTAATTTGAATTTTTGCTCTTCGCTATATGCTATTCTCCATAATTTTGTTTTATATTCTACAACAAAAAAAACTGACAAAAATGAAAACTATGCAGTTTAATAACATCCTTAGAGATATGAATTGATAGAGTAGACTGTTTTAAATGTAAAATGGGAAAAATCATTAACCATTTATAAATATTTATAAAATTAGATGGATTTTTCTGAAAAAAATTTCACTCTGGTGCTCTTAGAAGACTTTTAATTATATCTGACTGACTGTCCTCTGGTAAATATCATCGAATTCGAATACAGCTTAGGGCATCCTGTTACCAAATTGACTTTAGTATAAATCATAAACAAACAATATTAATGATTTAAAGAATTTGTAATGCGTAATAAGAACTTTTAATATCGATAACACACGTTAAAATATTCAAATAAATATAAGTTTTATTATTAATATTATATGCTCCTATTTAAGAGTTTAAACAAATATTAAATTTTAGTAAATACGATAATTTCATAAATAAAGAAGAAAACAAAAGTAAATACCAAAATTTCATTCCTACAATTAAAAAGGATTTATCCTTATGATATGTTGAGTGGGTATTGTGCAAGTATACTTAAAGGCAAACCTGAAGTAACTATTATCGAATATCCGAAGGCAACATTTGCACGAATATTGGTTTTATAGATAGCAAGAAGCTAAATGAAATAGAATCGGTTAGAATTTTTTTTTTTAAGACAGCGAAAGAAAAATTCAAGGATAGTAAAAATCTGCGAATCGAATGTTAACCGCACCCGCTGCGCTAAATTTTTGTGCGGACACTTGAGCACAGCTGCCTGTACAAAAATATAATTCCGAAGTGGATTCTTCTGTTTTCGTCCTTAAAGGGCAAATCTGGATTCACTGTCCTCAACAAAGCGGAGCTATCATCCACAATGTACAAATGTTATAGAAAACTGTGCAATATACCTACCTCCCTACCATACTATTTTTGGTAAATGCAATCTAATCTATAAAAAAAGGGAATCCTCATCAACAAATAAAGGAACCAGACATTGGCATTCTTTCACTAGAGTCGGGTCATATTGTAGTATAGGGTTAAAAATAAAATTTTCCAATACAAAAATAAAACGATGAGAATTTCACTGTTGAACCGATACGATGTCCATAACTAGAGCAGATTTGTCTCGAGTCATTATAAGTTGTGGATTGGTGAAGGTTTAATGATGGTGGTGATGTTGATGGTATAGTTGCATATTTACCGCTTCTGATTCGGGAGTCTTTCCCAGTTTCAGCACTCCATGTGGCTTCGTATACGAATAACAAAGCTTGTGTCCTTTCTGTACTGTACTGTGTTTTGTGTTTTGCTATCTTTTTGACTTTCGAGTGGTAGCAACTCATGATCTGAGTTAAAAGGGCTAATTTTAAGTAACCCTTGTGCGGTGATAAAGGATTTACGTCGCCATAAACTAATTTCGCAGATGTTTCAAATAAAACAAAAAAAAATAGGTGCAATTCTTACTTATATTTCTAATATTGTCATTTCTAAATACTCTCTCAGTTTAAAGATGAAATTTTTTTTTAAAATCTAAATTAATTAAATTATTAAAATCGGGAATTATAGAAATTAAAATAATTTTTTTTTACCAAAATACCAAATAGGAACTATAATTTGTTCCTATATATGATACTAATAAACATAAAAGTTCATTTATCTACCTTTATTATTATCAGGCGTGAGCATACCTAAAATTGGGGTTATTTTATAGCATGGAATTTGTTATTGTATCTAATTAATTAAAGTGATTCTAAGGATCTAAATAATTTTAACGGTTTTGAGTATAACTGAGTTTTCTTTTTATTTTTAACCTTATTGGATTTTGGGTAACCACATAAAACAAATTGTTTTTTTTTACTGTACCAGGGGTATCAGCTTAAATCCGCTGTTTGGTCATAGATGGCGTGAGTGAGCGTATTAAGCTACCATGGAATAATCATTGAATATTGTCAGCAATTTCGTACAACAACATACATTTTTCCTTTGGTAATCATATCTAGTTTTGTGCCAGAAAAAGTGCATATGCGGGAAGCTCTGCTTTTCTGCTTCAATCGGCTGCCGAATCGCATCGAATGCTTATGGAGGCCTATAGTGATAGTGCTTTATCGGAAACAACGTGCCGAGATTGGTTTCGTCGGTTCAAAGACGGCAATTTTGACTTGTGGGACAAGAAGCGTGAAAATCGGCCTAGGAAGGTTGAGGACCATCAATTGCAGGCTCTTTTGGATGAAGATGATACCCAATTGCAAAAAATGGTCGCGAGCAATTGGGTATTACTCAACCATCCATTTCCATGCGTCTGCGTGCCATGAGAAAGATTGAAAAGATCGGAAAAGAAAGTCATTCTTGCATCGGATTGTGATAGGCGATGAAAAGTAGATACATTTCGAGAATCCACAAGAAATCGTGGGTTGATCCCGGCCAACCATCAACATCTTCCCCAAAACCAAATCGCTTCGGACGGAAGACTATACTGTGCGTTTGTTGGGATCAGCAGGGTATTGTCTACTATGAGATGTTGAAACCTGGTGAGACTATCAATGTCCACCGCTACTACCAACAACTGATCAAATTGCACCATGCTCTGCGTGAAAAAACGACGAATTGTCAACAAAGACATGACAAGCTGGTATTCCTACACGACAACGTACCATCGCACACGTCAAAAATGGTCCAAAACTACTTGGAGACACTCAACTGGGAGGTGCTAGCCCACCCCGCCTATTCACAAGACCTGGCCCCTTCCGACTACTATCTGTTTTCGTCGATGGGGCACGCGCTCGCTGAGCAGCACTTCGATTCTTACGAAGACGTCCGAAAATGGCTTGATGAGTGGTTTGCCTCGAAAGAGAAGGAATTTGTTTGCCGTGGTTGCCCGAGAGATGGAAAAACGTGTAGCTAGCAAGGGCAAGTACTTTGAATAAATTTATTTTTTGCTTTCTATGAAAAAAAACATGCTTTCTATGAAAAAAAAACACGGAATTAAGCTTATACACCTGGTATTAACAAACATAAATCTAATCTAAAAGGGTATGAAATTATATATTCGATTGTATCTTTTCCTGTTTAAATTAGTTTTGTATATATTATTATTAAAAATTAATATTTTATTGCCATTTTTTTTTACATCGAAAAGAAAAGTGCTTTGAATTTTTGCAATATGTTTTAAATAATTAAATGTTACGTGTACATTTGAGTAGTTTGAACAGTTGGAATTGATTCCATCTTTATTGAAAAGTAAAATCCTTTGAAGTAAATCTTATTGTCTACAGATCAATAACATCTAACAATAAATGCAGAACACGGCATCCACTATTACAATTGTCTCGAAGCTATTGACTTTATCTGAAAACATTAAAGATAGAAAGATTTTTCCTTTTGGCATCAAATATTCTTAGATTATGCTCCATGAGAGACATACACAAAATTTGGTAATATTGAATTTGATTTGACTTTTTGCCTAATATTTGGCTCAGCCTTTTCTATGTATCAGTCGTATGTACTTAGTCTCCTTTTACAAATCTTCAAACGAAATCGAATTGAATATTTATAAGGCATCCATCCATCCAACCGATGAGTACCGAGTATTTTGTCAACGGTATGGAAATAAATTAAAGCATTTGTTGTCATTGCCTTATCCGATTCCCTATTATGTTTGCCAATTGAGAAAAAAAAATCAAAAAATTACAAAAAAAAACACTTTATTCGACACCAAATAATAAAAGGAAGACCCGTTCAATAATAGAAACGAAAAAGAGTAGAATAAGAAATATTAAAAAGTTTCTGATTTAATTAAACAGCGAAACCGATACTACTTTATATTATATTTGAAATCAGATTCTAAGGAGTCAAAATCAAAAAATTATCAAGAATATTCAAATCAAGAATGTTCATTGAATAAGATCGAGCAGACGCCTTCCATTTTATTTCACTTGTTTTTATTATTAGTTTTTTCCCCTCTTTCTTTTATTTTTTTTTTGGATTTTCTCTTAATTAAAGGGAACAATATGAAAAAATGCCCCAAAATAAACTAAGTCAAAGAATATCGAATGAAGAAAATGAAAATAGAAAATGCTTTTGCCGGATTTCAATTAGGGCATCTAATTGACCATTTGGAACCCGGACTGTTTCCACCTCGTTCCAATTAAATAGCTCGACAAATATAAACTTTGTCGAATCTTTAATATTTGTGCTTCTCGATTCACCCATTCACCAATACTAAATAACACGTTAGCATTCAAATGTTCTAACTTAGTTATGGTCAAAGCCCTAACTGAACATTCCCAAAAGAAAAACATTCAATAAGGAGAAATGAGTGCGGCTCCGAATGACATCCTTGATTGCCCATCGACCTTCATTTCTTGTCGAATTTATGACATGCTGTTTGCTATTTACTCCAGTTCCAGTCATGGCTTTGATATTAGTCTTTATGCAGTGCATGTTTCGGTTCCATTGGATTCATTGATACGATCCCAAAAAGAAAGGAAAAAAACCAATAGATTTCCACTCTTCAGAGGAAAGAAAATATTTCAACTGCAATGAGAGTTAAGAAAAATCCAGGGGGTAGGAAATAAATGTGTACATTTGTCTATAGAAGTTTAGTAAAACATGGTTCGATATTAGTATGGGAAGCTAATTTAACCAGGCGAACAAAATAGAATAAAAATTCTGATTATTCTTATATTGTAGTTCTGGCTTATTTTGTAGTAATAACTAAAGTCTAATAAAGCCTATATTTAGTACACAATTAGCAATGGGTAAGTACTTTCTATATTGGCAATTGTTTATTCAATACTACCTACATTGGAAAAAATTAGAAAATTTTAATTTGGAAAAAGTCTGAATATAGCTACAAAATTCTATATGAAAACTTTTAGTTAATATAACAAATGATCAAATCTGATTAAAAAATTATATAGTCAGGAGGGAGCAGTAGTTTAATATTCTGAAAATAACGAACATTTCCAAAATTGTAATTGACTATGAAAAATACCAAAATGAGTAAATATTTTTCGAGAAAAACTAAGTTCCAGTTAATTTTGGATTGTTTTGTTAAAATGTTATTTGGCATAGAAAGGAAACGTCGAAATTTTTCTATTTACTATGTCATAATTACTATCTGAACAATTCAATACTGACATCTTAAAATAATTTTTTTTTATCCGTTGATATTCTAAACTTTTTAAATTATTTATGTTTGCATTGTTAAAATGTTTGAATTAGTAAAAAAAAAATTATTTGTAAAAAGCTATTCACTTGTCAATAAAAATGTAAAAAAATCGGTATAGATACTTATCTATATAAGGATAAATAGAAGCGGTTAACGCGGCGGCAGGAAGGATCCAAAGAAATATGTTGCGTACATAGAATATTTTAGCCAGAAAAATGTCCATTTCGTACAAAATAATATCTAGGATAATTAAAGATAGTGTTCGATCTGGAGGATTTCATAGAAATTACTGAACGCAACAGATTGAATACTTATTTCCGAAAAAATCACCAAATCTAAAGATCCACTTCACTGACACGTAAATTATGGATGGAAAAATCTTTATAGTTAAAAAAAAATTAAACATCAAAATGACTGAAAGAGGTAGGGAAATTTTATACCTACTATTCCAAAGATGACTTCAAAAATATTTTGAAAATACAAACAGAATGACTCTTAACTTCCGCGATAGTTTAGTGACGCATATTATTGGTTTGTTCCGAAAGTAATTTCGTTTTTGCCAACAAAGGACTTAATTGTATTTTTTCACAACCAACTACATACTTAAGTTGCATAATTTTTGAGTATTGATTTTGACAGTTGACATAGCAAGGCTTGCTTGTGAAAAAATTCGATTGATTCTGCACAGTAGTATTTGGTTGATACACTTTTAAATATGGAATGTGAAAAACAGCATTTTCGGCATATTTTACTTCTTTACTATAGAAAAGCTAAAATTGCTGTGCAGGCAAGAAAAAAATTATCCAAAATTGGTTTACAAAATTTTGATCCGGCAATTTTGATGTTGAAGAAGACGTTCTGGAAGGCCAGTTGAAGCTGATGAAGATACAATAAAGGCATTAATTGATGAAAACCGACAAATAACAACTTGTGAGATCGCTGAGAGATTCAATTTATTGAATACGATCGTTCATGATCATTTGAAACGATTAGGTTTAATTTTAGAGGTCGACATATGGGTTCCTCATCTTCTTACGGAGAAAAATTTTGTGTCGTCGCATTGACATTTGTGATTTGCTTCTCAAACGCCAAGAAAAGGAGCCATTTTTGAAGCGTATCATCACTGCGGACGAGGAGTAGGGTGTCTACAACAATGTTAAGCGCAAAAGATCCTGGAGTAGAAAAGATGAACCGGCTCAAAGCACTTCGAAAGCCAATATTCATCTGAAGTGTACTGTCATCAGTTAGACAAATTGAATGATTCACTTAAAGAAAAAAGGCCAGAATTGGTCAATAGGAAAGGTATAGTGTTCCAACAGGATAATGCGAAACCACATACAAGTCTGACCACTCGAAAAAAGGTTTTAGAGCTTGGATGGGATATACTGCCATACCCACCGTACTCTCCAGATCTAGCACCTTCCGATTATTATTTGTTCCGGTCTCTAAAAAAAAATTTCAGACGGTAAAACGTTTAATTCAAATGAGGAGGTCAAAAATCACTTGGATCAATTTTTTGCCAGCAAAACTAAAACATTTATCATGCTACTGCCAGAAAGATGGCAAAGGATATTGGATCAGACTGGACAATATTTAATTGAATATAATATTAATTTACTATTAAAAAAACGCCTTTCATTTTTATACAAAAAAACAAAATTACTTTCCGGACAATTCAATACATAACTGTGCAACTTAACCCCATTTTTCTTGGCCACTTAATGACGTTGCAAAAGACTGGACATCTCGAAACCCAGATCTTAGTCCTTTAAGCAATAATCTATGGAATATTTAAAAAAAAGACTGTTCTCAGGTCTACGAAATATTGAGTTTCTCAAAAACTATTTGATAAGAACAGCAACCTCTACACCACAGAATGGCTGCGTATAAGTAAATTTTTAATATTCAATAAGTGAATTACATTAAATATAGCAACCATAAATTATTTTTCTATTTCCTTTTTATTTATTTATTAACTTATATTTATATATGAGTAAATGGATATTTATATTGGTGAAAAATTTGTAAGTTTTAAAACATATCCGAAATTTTGTTCAGTTGTGAAGGGCTTTCTAATAAGTATCAGGTATCCTTGAATAGTTCTTCTCTCTTTTAATTGAAATTTGCACATTATTTAAATTACTGCCTGGACGTGTTTTTTTTTTGATAGCGTGAATACGAAATGTCTAATTTTGCATCTTTTTTCTCCTATAATAGTTTTTCTATCTTATTGATTATACGGTCTTCGGCAAATCGTAGCTTGTTTGCAAACATCAATGATTTGGCATTATCCCACAAAAATTAATCGAGCAACGTTAAATCATATGATCTCGGAGAATATGACATGTCCCGATTCTGGAAATTAAAAGCCGATTGAATTAATATTTCAATAATTCGATTGTTTCTCTGTTAAGCTCAAATTACACCGTACGTCCAATGCACGATTTAAAGGGAGAATTTCTTTTTTTTTTTGCTATAAAATTTTATATTTTATTTTAATTTTTAGTGCAATATTAATTCTAACATTAATATTTCATATTCCACTGGCACTGTCATTTTATTAAACTTATTTATAAATTTATACGGGAACGAATTTTTGGTATAAACTCCTAGTTTTGCTATTTTTTTTTAATTTCCATTAGATAACCTTCACTTTGCATAAATCAAAATAGTCTTAAATAATAAAGTCATAATATAAATAAAAGATACACGTATCTTATATAAAACAAATACGCATGAATGAATATGCATGCGCAGAGTAAATATTCAAACTGTCAATTGTCAAAATAAACGATGCGAAAATGACGAGTTCGCGCAATGAGCAACGTGAACAAACGTCATATGGAATATATGCACGGTCGCGCACACTAAAATCATATATATATATATTCGCAAAATTCCTCGTTCCCCATGCTTGTCACGAGCAAAAAACGTTTAATTGCGCGATTTTTGTATGTAACAATTTTTTTGTGTGAATGTAATGCGTGATTTTCTCTTGTACCATTTGCAGGGGAAAATCGCGCATTACACGCACAGTGTAATCTAAGCTTTAATAGTACAAGTGGTGCCGTTTTGTCCAAACCAGATGTCAGTCAGATCCATCCCTTCGAATAAACGATCAGAGTATATTCCGAATTATCAATTGGTAAGAATCACAGTTTGCGGTTTTGGCAGCACCAGCACCATTCTTAAGCATAATGACTCATTATGCTCTGAGCAAAAAGTAGACATTTTGTGCTCAGAGCACGTACCAAACAAAAATACAATATGGGTGCAATCGGCCATCAAATATATCTTTTCCCTATTGGAAAATAGTTGATATGTTTTTATATTTTGATATTTATCAGAAAGCTTCTCTATAGCAAAGTATTTTTTTTATAAATTATTGACCATTTTTTATATCAAATTGTTAATCTATGGCATCACACAAAAAATTACATTTAAAATGTCATTTGTTCGATGACCGTAATACCGATTTTCAAAAAAAATGCACGTAAAAACAATCTAATTCTTTTAATCTATGAGTTTATACAAATATCGAAAAGGGAACATTCACAACTCAAATAATTTAATATTTGCGATGGATAAAAATTCGCTACGAAGCCACATACACATAGATAAAAAATGCCAAAAATAATTTGGTTTTTTTTTCTCCATTCTCCATTTTTTTCTCTCCATATTTTTAATAATCTGAAATTTTATAAATTTCAAACAAATTTTTTATAATTAATTTCGTTTTGTGTAGGAAATTTTTATAACTTAGCTTAACAGTATTTTTTTTAGGTATCTTTTTATTGAGATTATTTTTACTAAAATTAATTATTACATATTTTTAGAATGAAAATTGTCTATTATTTAGTTTGTTTTGTTTGTTTTGAACTAATACAGAATTGTAAATTTTTTAAATTGAAGTTAGAGCAAATTTTAATGTTTCATTACAAATCCTTGTCAAAATTTTAATCAGAATAAATTTTTGAAACAAACTAGAACTTTTTGTGTTATAGGCCACCAGTTTTTTTTTCAACATTCAAAATATCTTCAAAAACATATTTGCCAGAATTTTTTTACGGCTTTAACGACGAAGTATATTTTCACATCAGCGGCTATGTTAACAAGAAAAAATGTTCAAATCTGGGGCTCGAAAAATCCTTATATGATTTACGAAAAACCGTTGCATCTTAAAAAAGTCACTGTTTAGTGCGGTTTATCGGCTGGTGGATTGCATTCAATTCTGAACGATATAATTCCATGTTACTGATTTCTTGCGGCCAAAATTGAATGAATGGGATGTGAATGATCGATGCTACAAGCCACATAACACGTCAAAATATTGGTTTATTCTGCATTAAATTCGGTGATCGAATAGTCTCACGAAACACTGATCAGAAAAAAGGACTTTTTCTTTGAAATTATTAGAAAGGAAAACTACATGTCAATCATACAAAAATAATTCAAGATCTAAAGAACTACATTTGACAATAAATTTAGGTCATTGATCCATCTTTCTTGGAACAAAATAATCGAAAATTTCGCCGTATGATATTGCTTTTCAACAAATTAAAACTTTTATGTTTGCTTACCAAATATATATTCTTTTTTTATTAAAAAAATTATCAGATTATCCCCACTCTTTATCATATGTGCTAGCAAAAATCAGAAAACCAAATAAATGCAGAAAAATAATAGAATATACTTACATGCCTATAACATTAGTAATTTTGTAATTGAGCTATCTCGAATAATTTCGAAATCTCTCAATAATAATGGCCGGAAAGTTTTTCAACCATACAAATTTTCTCTCCACTATAGCATCAAGTCCTTATTTTCTCACAGTTAACGATCAATTGACAATTCTTTTTATTTGTACCGCTTATGGTATATTTAATCTATGGCTATCGGTTAAACGATATTCCAGTTACCGAAAGTTAAACTCGCGTATCCCGCCTAACACGTGCTGATTGTCCATATAAATATTAAATATTTCATTGCCTACAATAGACAAGGGATCGACAATATTTCATGTGGTGAAAAATAGTTCATAAAATTGGAAGTGCACCCCTTCTATGTATGTCCTTACGGAAGAGATTGGTATAAGGAAATAAGTGTGATTTTATGTCACTTTACGCTATTAGATGCGAGGGATTTCTCCAGCCTACCTACCTATCTCAGATGAACGTAAGGCACTCACTTTCATAAATAGAAATAGTGCTACTGTACTTCTATATTGGTCTCATATATAACTCACGTGTTGACAGTTTTATCACACGTGCCACTACAGCTGTAATTCTGGACAACGGAAAAAAAAATATATGGAAGTATATTCCAAAGACATTTTGTTCAGGAATAAATTATGCCGAACTGTCTATATTTACATCGTTCGGACATCTGTTTGCAAATCTTACGTATTTAGAACGTGAAAAGAAAATTTTTCCACTTTATCTTTATTAAGAAAAAAATGTCAGCATCTTACTTATATTTTGTTTCTTAATTTTGAAAAACTTACGCATAACAATTATACAGAAAATTTCACAATTCCAATAGTAATTTTTATATATTCTGGTTGTCCGGTGACACATACTCGTATAATGTGTATTGAGCTAGAAATGCTTATAAATAAAGAAGCAAATGTCCATTTATATGGACTTATAAATTATTTATTTGATGATGCGCCGCAGCCCCATTGTAAATTGGATCTTTTACCTAAACGAACAAATATTATTATAAAGGCATAATTTTAATTCATAGACGAATAATTGCGTGTTCACAAAATTTGTTTACAGCCAAAGAGTGAGAGTGGTTTATAAAAAGTTTATTTCGCTATCAAACTTAAACATGTACCCATTTCGGGTTAAGAGTTTGTTAAAATTTTCCAACTTACAAGTTAAGCTAAGCTAGTATAGAAACAGACATGTTTTAGATATTACAGGGTAGTAAATAATAGAAAATACATCGTCGGGGTGTAGATGGATGATATTCAAATTTGGCAATGTACATATACATATTTATACAAGAAGGAGGAAATTAGAAAATTGTATTGTTGTTTTTCTGTAGAATTCATAGTTGGTAGGTTTCCTTTTGACTGCACTTGGATTGTGTATCCTCTTCTTGATAAGATTTGTTGTTGTTGTTGGCGTACTAAAAACGAACGTATCTGTTCAGATCTAAAGTTGTAGCTCTACTTAAGATGATGATGTTTATTCATCCTTGTTCATTTCTTCTCCGAAAACAAGAAACTTCCGTTTCTTGGTATTATTAGAAGGTTAAGAGATTCTTGAAGTTAAATGTTTTTCGAGGTTTTTGCGGTTTCTAAGAGCTGACGAAACTTGCAGACGATATGCGTGTACATGTAAAGAAAATTTGTTAAAGGATGTTGTGTTGTTTGCTGTTTTTCGAATACTCGATTGAGTCTTCTTTAATAAATTCATTCATTTGAATATTTTCAAGATGGCAAACAATGTGAAGAAATGCAATCAACAAAAAATTAATTTAAAATTTTAGTATACAAAATATTTCACCAACAAGAAAGATAAAAGATTTATAAGGAAAAGATTTTCGATGAAAATCATCAAAAACCACATAAACGTAGAGTTATGCCATTAAACATACATATTTCGATACAAAATATTGTATATCGTACGATTTTTGACAGCATCGGATTCAATTTCAATAATTTATTTTTGAAAGTTGGATTCATATAAAACTAGTCACACTTATGAGATTAATTTAAAAAAATTTAGAGCTCTAAATTACGATTTGTCCCTTTTATCATTATTTTACCATAGCATCTTTTACCTTCCAAACTATTTACCTCCCAAACAATTAACAACATATCCAATCTTATAGAACAATAAGAACTAACTATAGTCAAATTTATTTACAATTAAAATAATTTTTACAAATGTACCTTGTGTTTATATTTTTTTTGCTAATAGTGGTACAGTAATTTCGTTTTTTTTTATTTAAATGTACTTTTCTGTTTCTTTGTTCAAATATTTTTTTTTAACACTGGACTTTAAAGAATTCTTTATTTGGAAACAATGTTGTCGTAAGTACTGGATTTGTTTAGGAAGTGGAAAATTATTTTTACATTCAGTATCGATCAAGATGAAATCTAGCAAAGATAATCACTGACTATTCTTAATGGTTAAGCACTAAATCGAAAAAGCAGCATTTTCGGCATATTTTACTTTTTTACTATAGAAAAGCTAAAAATGCTGTTCAAGCAAGAAAAAAATTATCCAATGTGTATGAAGAAGAAGTGTTTAGTGAGCGTCAGTGCCAAAAATTGGTTTGCAAATATTTACAATTCGGCAATTTTGATTTCGAAGATGCACCACGTTCTGGAAGGCCAGTTGAAGCTGATGAAGACACAATAAAGGCATTAATTGATGCAAACTGGCGAATAACAACTTGTGAGATCGCTGAGAGATTCTATTTATTGAATTCGACCATTCATGATCATTTAAAACGGTTAGGTTTAATCTCAGAGGTCGACATATGGGTTCCTCATCTTCTTACCGTCGCATTGACATTTGTGAATTGCTTCTCAAACGCCAAGAAAATGATCCATTTTTAAAGCGTATCATCACTGAGGACGAAAAATGGGTTGTCTACAACAATGTTAAGCGCAAAAGATCCTAGAGTAGAAAAGATGAACCGGCTCAAAGCATTTCGAAAGCCAATATTCATCAAGAAAAGGTTATGCTATCTGTTTGGTGGGATTTCAAAGGAATAGTTTATTTTGAGGCCAAGTTGGACAAATTGAATGATTCACTTAAAGAAAAAAGGCCAGAATTGGTCAATAGGAAAAGTATAGTGTTTCATCAGGATAATGTGAAACCACATACAAGTTTGACCATTCGGCAAAAGCTTTTAGATCTTGGATGGGATATACTGCCATGCCCACCATACTCTCCAGATCTAGCACTCTCCGATTATTGTTTGTTCCGGTCTCTACGAAATTTTTTAGCCGAGAAAACGTTTAATTCAAATGATGACGTCAAAAATCACTTATCAGTTTTTTTCTAGTAAAGAACTAAAATTTTATGAACGTGGAATCATACTACTTCCAGAAAGATGGCAAAGGGTATTGGATCAGACTGGACAATATTAATTCACTATAAGAAAATCGTCTGTCAAATTACTTTCCGAGTAACGAAATTACTTTCCGAACAACCCAATATGTTTAACTTTCCTATAGTTCTAATGCGAAAATATTATCATCATACGAGGTGTTTGGCATTACGGAAAGTTGTATGTGGGCTCCTCGTTTTAATATCGTCTGGTTACTATCCTAGTGTGTCAAACTCATTTAAACAACAGGCCATTTAATGCAACTGGTAATAGTCACGCCGACTAGTCGCATTTAAAAATATTTCTTCAAATTATATTTGGACATGAAAATGCAGCAATATATATATACATATTATATTCAACTCAACAATATATAATTGCTATAGTATTGCTTCTATTTTATTTAATGAGCATATTTATAAAACTGGAATTATTGTAATTGTCTTTTGGCAGCGGTTTCTTCCTCCTACTCAATATCTATTGGGTTGGTGCAAAAGTAATGACGTTTTTGTTACATATAGAATTAAACATTTTTTTTAAAAATTTGTATTATTTATTTAATCAATTATATAATTTCCATCCGTTCTTATAACCTCCTCCCATCTTTCTATCAACTTATTAATACCATTAGTGTAAAATTCCTTGGATTTTGATGCGAAATATGTAGAAAGGGATGTTTTTACCTGCTCTATTGTATGAAATGTTTTATCATTTAAAAAGTTTTGCAGTGATCGGAATAAATGAAAATCGGAAGGAGCAAGATCTGGAGAATACGGTGGATGCTTGATATAATCCCAATTCAACTCATTCAGCTTGTGTTGGGTCATCATAGCCACATGTGGTCGCGCGTTGTCGTGATGAAACACTACCCCTTTTCTGTTTACCAATTCTGGTCTATCCTTTTGAAGGGCGATGTTCAATTTGGATAATTGCTGACAATATCGCTCTGCTGTAATTGTCTGATTGCGTTCCAAGAGTTCAAAATACACAATACCCTTACAATCCCACCAAACACAAAACATAACTTTTTTTTGATGGATTTCGGCTTTCGAAGTTGTTAATGGGGCTTGTCCAGGTATAGCCCAATGTCTTATTCTTGTCACGTTGTTGTACACGACCCATTTCTCATCTCCCGTTACCAAACGATGCAAAAAAGATTCATGTTTTTGTCTCGCAATCAAAGCAACGCACGTTGAAACACGATCCAATAAATTGGCAGCCGACAATTGATGAGGTATCCAAACGTCGTACCGCGAAACCATCCCCATACGCTTCAAATGCCTTAATACGGTTGTATGGTTGACTCCCATCGGTGTCAATTATGACTTTTAACTTGTCCTCATCAGACTTCAATGGGCGCCTGGTACGTGGTTTATCAATTAGTGAAAAATCCCCAGATCGGAATTTTGTAAACCATCTTTGTGCCTGCCGAACTTTGATGACATCTGTTCCATACACTTCGGAAATGTTTTTGGTTGCCACACTCGCGGTATTGTCTTTACGGAATTCATAAAGTAAACAATGACGTAAATGCACTTTATCGACCGACTTTCGAAAAAATACAAGGGCTCTTCACTGTACTCTGGCCAGGCCAAAACTGAATAGAAAGTTGAGGGAAAGCATCCTTTATATAATGCAATCATTTAAAAGAAGATACTATTCATCATTTCTGAAGAAAAATTTTTTTTACCTGGGATCATAAAAAACCGTCATAACTTTTGCACCAACCCAATATATTCAAAGACAGAATAATAAATCTTCATTATTGAACAAGCATAAAATTTTTTTTGTAAGCTTTCTAATTTGCAGGTTTTCTTCACCTTAATAGAAATATGTTTCGGGAGTTCCTAGTTCTCGATATTAATATTTTAAAACCGAATCATTCTGGAACTCAATTAATTCCAGTTTACATCGAAGTTGTAGCTTTTTCAACTTCAAAGGAATAACATAAAAAGTCTAATAAAAAGAGAAAACATTTCTTGTAACTCTTTGCAATCATCGAAACGTTTATCGAATTCATTTGTAATTTCTTCTATTTTATTAATATATTATAAAAAAAGCAACTTTGAAATTTTGTTTTTAGAAAGATACGTAAGGAAACACGTCAAAACGAATTTTTGCATAATTTTTAAAAAAAATAAAACTTGCAATTACGTCACGAAAAATCACATTGTTTATGGGCCTCTGCGAGCAATAGTTTGACATACCTGCTATAGAGAATAATATATTAGTTGTGTTTTTGTAGGGCGTTACGAAAAATGAAACAGCGGCACTTAGAGCCACGATATGCAATAAAATTTTGTGTGAGATGCAGTCAAAATTGACGTGAGTACTCTGTGGTGTCAGATCGTCTCTTAACATTGAAACTGATGAGTAGTTTTGCTAAGGAAATAGCATCGATGTATAAAAATAAAGTAAATTTTTTGAAGTAAAAAAAATTCGTCACATTGTCATATTGAAGTATTCAGTTTAGTAAAAAATCGATTTGAAGTAAATACAATATTTTGCATTGATAGTTTCCAGTCTTAATCTGAAAATATAACAATTCAACTACGACTTTCTTACCTGCTTGCTTTTATTCTCTAATAACTTTGACATGGAACATATAATATTGAGAACATATTTAAATAAATTGAAAAAAAAAAATACTTAATTTCTATGATATTGAAAAAATAGCTACAATTAAATACGTTAAATTTATAACGATAAAAAATCGAAACTGTCACGCCTTAGTAATCGTATGTTATTATTTTTTTTTAACTTATTTATTTTACATTTCCAGAAAAGTTCAAGTAGATAATCTGCATATTTTCTCGTAAATAGATCGATGAGCACATAGTTTTCTAAGCATATAATCGAACGTAAATAAAAAAAATAAAGAAAAAAAAAAGAATTTACAGAAAAAAATTTTCTGTATGGTAAAATAAAAAAAAAAGTAGAAAAATGAGCTTGAAAAAAAATGAATAAATTGTAGAAGAGAAGAATAGTAGAAGAAACACAATGACGAAGAGATATACTGAGGAAAAGTGAAAAATTGCCTTGTTCAACGGAATAATAAGAACCTGAAGAATCCTTGGAATTTCGAGTATTGTTGAGGGTGATTTCCCTATATTCGTATATACAAAAGCCCTAACTGGGAATCATATTGGCGGGCGAACTTTTTCTGTTAACCATCCATCCAGTTTGAAAAAAATATATTCCAACAATCGATACACATCCTAAGTTAGTTCGAATTTGGGACGGAGGAAATATTTTGAAGATAACAAACTGTGTATGTTCTTCCTATCCGTACGTACATATGTAATTATGAATGCTTTGCCGACTTGCCGATAATCGAATGCATATACACATACGTATATATCTTGGGCAATATTCTATTTATATATTGTATATTTACATATATAGTAGGTGATGTTGTAGCCAAAATATATCCTTACATATACATAAATACAGTTGGGCAGAGATAACTGACAGAATTTTTGGTAAAACAAATTTCGAATACATACAGACGAAGAACGATTGTCAGTAAGCCAAAGGTTTTCGATACAAGAGTACTGCTGAACGTTGATCTCTATAGAGAAGTGAATCGGCGGAGGGCACTAACTACCATCAAACCTTTGTTCGACTCTAAAAACAAACGTCGCACAAACCGACTATAGCTAAGCCAACCCCGAAGTTTAGGCAAAAACGAATTTAATCAAATTTATGCCGAATCGCTGATTTTACCGTTCAAAAGCTTTGTAAAAATTCACCCATCTTCGCTGACTATTCAATACAACGTCAGCCATATACCACACCTCCCCCCCTCCCTCCACCAGCACTGCCCACGCTTCCAAAAAGATATTTCTTACCATTTATATAGAAAAATTTTACTTTAAAGAAATAACTATTATAAATATACAAAAATTATTTATTTATTTATTTAGTATAATTTATTGTTGTTGATTTTATTTATTTGAATTTAGTTTATTCCATGAAGTAAATATATTCTCTTAAGTGTAAAAATCATCCAACGTTTGGTTACTCTCCCTTACCTCTCTACTAGCTACTCTCCCTTAAAACTTACGGGTATGAACAATTCAATACTACACATATTATCAGCTACTGCTTCTATTTTAATATGGCTGTTAATTTCTTAGTTATTTTTTCCATAACTTAATTTTGGTTATCCTTTCATTTTTTACAAAAAGAATAAAAGCAAAATTTGAGGGAAGGAACACTCACCTATCCACCACTTCACCTTTTTGTATGTTATGAAAATAAAAAAATATTTTAATTTTCTCTTTCAACCAATTTTAGAGATAATTTTTTACTTTGTTATATATAATATTGTAAAAAGAGTTTAGAATTAGTTTTTGTTCTGAAGTAGATTCACTTTGAAATTGTTCATTGATTTTAGATTTTATTCGTTAGAAAATACAAATTTACAAATATTCGTTCAATTTGGGGTATAGTTAAAATGGTTTAGAAAGCTACTGAAATTTGATTACAAATACAAAAAAAAAAGGGAATTGTGAAATGTAAAAAGTTACTTTTATAAAACTTTTCAATTTATAAAATACGCTTGTTTTTGGTTAAAATAGTATTTGTTTATTAAAAGGTTGATGGAGTTTGTTTTTTTTTCTTCTTCTAAAAAAAAAAGATTTGTTTTATTAATTTAAGTTGATGTATTTTGTTAGCTTATATTTCTAAAGAAAAATTGAATATGGAAGCAAACATTTTTTCAAAGGACACAGGTTACAGTTCTATTCAATTATTGGCATTTAAGCATTTCATTTTCATATAAAATTAATACTAAAGTGAGTAGTTAAGGCCTCACAATATCTTATGGCTGTTTAGAAGTAGTTGGATCCTGGAACGTTATGGCCTCAGTAAATGTGGTCCAAAGATGGAATGCTTTTTTGCATGGAAAGCGTTTGAAAAATGTTTTTTTCTGAAAAATGTATGGAACATAATAGGGTAAAAGATTCAGATTATTATTTCTTGAATACATGGAAGCGCTTCTTCACTTATCCTTACAAAAATAGGATAATTCCTTTTTTTTTGGTAATAATTGTTTGGTTGCTAAAAATATTAACTCTAAATATGCAATAATCTTTGACAAATCTGCGTTCAGATATTGTACAAGTATACCGAGTGTATTATTAATCCATGTGAATATTCTTAAGGATGATTTTTTGGTTCATTATGAGTTAAGAAATCGTATGAGTGGTGGGAGGAGAGCGTCTAATCTTAACTATAGCCCATTTGGAGAGATAGATCAACTCTGTACCATTTATTTGTATCTATCTCTACAACTATTAGTTACTAAATGGGTGAGGGGAGGTATAATGACTTAGTTAATTGTATATTTTTGAAAACAGCTTTCATCAATTTATTATATTTTATATACTATTTTATGATGACATAACTTAGTACTAATTTTATTTTAAAAATTGCTAAAACTTAAACTATTTAAATATTTAGAACAAATCTGATTAAAATTTGTATATATGCAAAATATATATTAAAAGGACTTATAAAAAAAATAAAGAACCGCAAAGATAAATTAAAATGGTAAAGAAAAAAAATTTACGTAATAGCAGTGAGTAGAAGAGTTAAGAGAACCCTGATTGTAAGGATGATCTTCTTTATATCCAAGAAAAAGAAAAAAAGCATTGAAATAAATGAAATTACTACTATAATAAAATAAAAAAAATTGATGACTACTAGAGTAGAAAAGGTATGTTGGGGTGACCTATCAAAATTTTCAATTATGGTTTTAAATAGGTACGCATTTGTTTGTCAACATTTAGAAGAGAGAAACGATATAGTAGCAATGACTCAGATATGGTTGAATAAAAATTATAAGGAATTATCCATTTTAATATTCTGAAAGAACATATATATAATTTAGTTTATTTAGCTTTTAATTTGCCATTTTACATAGCAGACCATTTAAATAATGCGTTTAAGAGATATTTCGCTCGATGAGGCTCAAAATTGTTTTTCAGCAAGAAGGCCCATTTCTATATGAGGCTCTAAAAACCGTCAAGTGATCGTAAAAAATATATTGTTTCTACGAAAAGTCACTGTCAGGTGTTATTGAGTCGTATTTCTTTGAAAATGAATAATGGGAGACCGTTACTGCCAACTTCTGAGCTCTAATACCATATAACACTTTTATTTTAGCATGAAGTTAAAGATTTTATTCTGGACCATAAGTGGTTTTAACAAAACGGCGCCAAAAGCCACTTGGTACAAAAAATCTTAGAATTTATTGTGGAAAAATTTCCCAGAATGCATAATTTTGAGATTTTGTGATGCCGATTGGTCCTCAAGATCGTGCGATTTGACGCCGCTAGACATTTTTTTAATAGACCTCCATAAAAAATCGTATTTTCGCAGAGAATACTTAAACTTTAGAGCATTTTAAAATCAATATACATCAAGTTATAGTTTGGCTACAGTAGAAAATGTGCAAAACAGTCATCAAAATTACCTCAATAAGATCGTGTCCTAAAAGAATTCTCGTATGAGCCATTTGAATGATGTTCTATTTGAGGCATGATAGCATGTTCCAAGTATTGTAATAATTATAGTTTTTGTAACTTAACTTTCCAAAGTACAAATTGAATAATCCTTTAGTATAAAAATAATTCTGTAACGCTTATAAAGGACATCTTGTGAGGCTATCAAAAAACAGAAGATATCCTACAAATTTGATAGCTGTCTCGCTTGGAATAAATATTTTTCATGAGAACCCCTTGTCCAAGGACCTTTAATTAAATGAGAATACCCTATTTAGATGGAAAATTAAAAATAAAATGAACGCAACCACTCGAAATACTTATGAACGATAGTGTATTTCGTAGAAGGTTGCCGGACTCATGATTGGCCAAGCTCAAGTTAAAGTTTGTTTAATACATATCCTTAACATTTTAAAGTTTTCTTATAATATAATCTTAATAATATTTTCTCTTAAGAATATTTAATCCTAGCTCAATCTTTGTCTTTATTGATTCTTAGCTTTCTGCTATCCGTGAATTTATTTCTAATTCATATATAATATTTTAATTATCTTATTATGATATTTTTAAAAAACATTCTTACATCCTAAACCTAACCTTAAACCTTAAATCGACTCTTATAAACTAAACATGGATTTTTGTATAATTATTCTTAAAACTAATCTTAAAACTAAAAACTAAATTCTAAATTCTATATTCTATATTTTAATCCGGCAACTGATGTAATCCCTTTGGCGTATTCTTGTAAATCTGGAGTCGTTGCGTTAGAGCTTCTTCTGTGTCCTCCAATAGAAGTAATGGTGACATATACTTGGAGTTTCTCAAGATCTTCAGTAATTTGTTTTCCGTTAGAGCTGCCTTACTGGTCTGTTTTGATGACGGGTTAATGATTTTATCCATTTGCCCATTATTCCCATTTGCCATACCACAAGTGGGGAAACGCCTGCCTCCCTGTACAACCAGTCGTTTGATATAAATTATTTTGTCAGTTTAGGTCTGCCGAGTCCTGTGGCTTTTCGTAAGATCTACCTTTCTAACCTGCGCAGTTTCGTTGCTACTGTTAGGGAAATAGATGACCAGATGAGGCAGCTCTTATAAATTGCTTATAAATAATGAGTTTGACGTCCTTGCGTAGGATTTCTGAACGATACATTCTCAGAAGCCTGCAAATTATGCCGTTAGTTTTTTTTAAATTTAATCCCTGACAAAGGAGTTGAATTTGAAGTTCTTGTTAAGATTCAAGCCTAGATACTTAAGATTGTCCACGCGCCTTATTATCGAGTCACCCTTATCTCCAAGCCCGCAGTCTTCCAATTTCTTCTTCTCTGACGTCGTGAGGCACAAACACGCTGACTTTGGAATGTTTACTTGAAGACCCCATTCGTCATAGTATTCTGTCAGTTTATTGACTGATACCTTAATAGCTTCCAATGCTACGAGGGTCGTTCAATAAGTCCTTAGAAAATCCGAGAAATTGCGCTCGTAGTGTCAGTAAAGATTTTTTTTGTAAGCAGCATTATCGACAGGAAAGTTTGATGCATAGCGTAGGTCAATTTGTAAGTAGCATTATCGATAATTTCAGCTCGATCCATAGCGTAGGTCAATTTCTATCGTCGATTAAAGTTAACGACATTTATTTGTGCATAACAATGGAAAAAAGCGAGTTTAGGGCTGTCATCAAACATCTCCATTTGAAAGGCTTAAGCCCGAAAGAAATCAAAGCCGAGTTGGATGCAGTTCATGGCACATCTGCACCTGTGTTTGCGACGGTTTACAATTGGGTGAATGAATTTAAACGTGGCCGTTCATCCACAAAAGATGAACATCGTTCAGGACGCCCAGTTGAGGTGTCTACTCCTGAAATCATCGACAAAATCCATGATCTGATTTTGAACGATCGGCGAATTAAAGTGCGCGAATTAGTTGAGGCCACGGGCATATCACAAGGTACAGTCGCTTCAATTTTGCATGAAAAATTGTGTGTGAAAAAAATTTCGGCAAGATGGGTTCCGCGTTTGCTCTCAGAGGAGAATATGCGCAATCGTGTAGTGGACTCTGAGGCGATGTTGGCACTCTTTCATCGCAATCCTGCCGAGTTCCTTCGTCGATATGTCACTGTGGACGAAACCTGGATACACTACTACACTCCAGAAACGAAGAGACAGTCATCGCAGTAGATTTTCAAGGGTGAACGGGCTCCGAAGAAGGCAAAAACTGTGCCATCTGCCGGCAAGGTGATGGCCACGGTCTTTTGGGATTCGCAGGGCATCATTTTTATCGACTACTTGGAAAAAGGAAAAACAATAACAGGAGCGTATTAAGCGTCGCTATTGCAACGGTTGAGCGAGGAAATCAAAGAGAAACGCCCCCATCTGAAGAAGAAAAAAATTCTCTTGCATCAGGACAATGCGCGTGTGCACACCTGTGATGTTTCCATAGCCAAAATTGTGGAATTGAGAATGGAATTGTTGCAGCATCCCGCTTATTCACCAGATTTGGCCCCGAGTAACTATTTTCTTTTCCCCAATCTGAAGAAATAGCTTGGCGGACGACGGTTCACTTCCAACGAGGACGTCATTGCTCAAACGGATGAGTATTTTGCAGAACTTCCGAAATCCTATTTTTTGGACGGGTTAAAAATTTTGGAAAAACGGTTGGAAAAGTGTATAGAGCTAAAAAAGCCCATGTTAAAAAATAAAAATTTTTTTTTAAAAAAAAACAGTTTTTTTCCATCTTTTTCTAAGGACTTATTGAACGTACTTTAGGTCGCATTGATGCACGTAAACTAGGGTATCGGCGTATAATACCATATGTGTATTTTCGCTTAATTGAACCTTATATATATCTGCAATGTAAAGTTTATATAAATTAGGGCAAATTAATGAGCCTTGGTGTATACCTGACAATACCTCGAAGAACCGTTAGTATACGTCTCCACATAACAGTCTATACGTCTCCAGATTAACCAGATATTTTGGAAATTTCATTTTGATGAGTTTGAATATGATACCCAAGTGTGGTACGCTATCGAATGCCTTTTCAATATCTTGCGAACAGAGCCATGTTGAACGGTTTTTACTTCGTACCTTTAAAAGTGCGTGCTGTGTAGAGCGGTCTTCACGAAACCCATATTGGAATTCTGGAATAATGTTTTCTTCCTCGGTGAAGTCTATCTATGTTAGGATGAACTTTTCAAAAAAAAATCCTACATAAGAAAGGAGCGATCTGCTTCCGTGCAGGAGTGACATTTCTTTTGGATGGTTACAATATCTGCAGACTTCCATATCGTAGAGAAGTATCTATTGTAAATGCAGTTGTTGCAAATAAGTGTTAGCAATGCTATTCCTTCTTCTGGACCATGAGATTTTTTCCTGGATGCGTTCTCAATGTAGGCTTTTTGCGACGAAACAATGTTTTGCCTTTGTCGGATTTGTACTTAAATAATTCGACGAAAAGTACGAGGTCTATTCAAAAAGTATCGCGAATTTCAGCGGGTTACGTATATTCGATTTTCGTTTTTTTTATGGCGTTATAGTGGTACTCATGTCTCTCACTTATGCCGACAAGTTCGGTTATTTTGAATGTTCAGTTAATTTTTGATAGCTGCTTTGCTTGCAAGTGTTTTGGCTCGTCTTCGATTTTCGGCCATTCCAAAAAATTGATCAAAGAATCTGTATCAAATTTTGGTCATAGATGGCGTGAGTGAGCGTATTAAGCTACCATGGACACGACATACTTTTTTTTAAGAGTTCGACATCTGTCAATATTAATCAGTGCACATTATCAGCAATTTCGTACAACAACATACATTCCTTTGGTAATCATGTCCAGTTTTATGCCAGAAAAAGAGCATATGCGGGAAGATCTGCTTCTCTGCTTCAATTTGAAGAAATCGGTTGCCGAATTGCATCGAATACTTATGGAGGCCTATGGTGATAGTGCTTTATCGGAAAAAACGTGCCGAGATTGGTTTTGTCGGTTTAAAGACGGCAATTTTGACTTGTGGGACAAAAAGCGTGAAAATCGGTCAAGGAAGGTTGAGGACCATCAATTGCAGGCTCTATACGACGAAGATGATACCCAATCGCAAAAAATGCTCGCGAAGCAATTGGGTGTTACTCAACCAGCTATTTCCATGCTCTTACGTGCCATGGGGAAGATTGAAAAGATCGGAAAATGGGTGCCGCATGAATTGAACGATAGGCAGATGGAGCGATGCCAAAACACATGCGAAATTTTGCTCGCCAGATAAAAAAGAAAGTCGTCCCTGCATCGGATTGTGACAGGCGATGAAAAGTGGATATATTTCGAGAATCCTAAACGCAAGAAATCGTGGGTTGATCCCGGTCAACCATCAACATCTTCCCGAAGACTAAATCGCTTCGGACGAGATGTTGAAACCTGGTGAAACTGCCAATGCCCACCGCTACCACCAACAACTGACCAAATTGCACCGTGCTCTGCATGACAAGCTGATTTTCCTCCACAACAACGCACCATCGCACTCGTCAAAAATGGTCCGAAACTACTTGGAGGCCATCGCACACGTCAAAAATGGGCCGAAACTACTTGCTACCCCATCCCACTTACTCACCAGACCTGGCCCCTTCTGACTACCACGTGTTTTCATTGATGGGCCACGTAAGAGCACTTCGATTCTTACGAAGCCGTCCGAAAATGGCTTATAAGTGGTTTGCCTCGAAAGAGAAGAATTTTTTTTGGCATGTATCCAAAAATTGCCCGAGAGATGGGAAAATGTGTAGCTAGCGAGGGCAAGTACTTTGAATAAATTTGTTTTTGCTTTTTATTAAAAAAATATGTGTTTTTTTGACTAAAAAAACAGCGGATTTAAGCTTATACTAATTCTGGAACATACATTACTATACTATTTAGTACTTATATCGTGAAAATTTTATCTTACACCATCGTAAAAAAAAACTTTTATTTGCAAATTATGAAGGCATTTATATGCCTTCATAATTGTTATTGGTCCTTACTGAAAAAGCTAGAACTTTTATCAGTAAGAACCAATAACTAATTTCATCAAGTGAATTATCAATTTTCTACAATTAATCTATTGTTTTGAAACATATTGCTTGATAAGAATGGAAAATTTATTAGGTAATTTGTATGTACCAGTAAATACAGTACTTTATAGTTTGATGAGAATTTCTCTCACGGGAAATCGTTATCAGATTTTTGCAACCCTCCGCGTCAAGTTCTACTTAATGTCCGATTTAAAGAGGAAGATTTTTTCAATTGGCTTTGCATTTGTTGGTGTATAGTTGCTTGTGAAAAAGCCAACTTATTTGTCAAGAGTAATTATCCGATTTCAGCGTTGTACGTCGCTCAGATTGCGATCATGTAAATAGAGGGTAACTATTTAAAATCAACCCCGTTTAAACCGTAACAAATATAAAGTGTGTTCTCTGTACTGCCGGTGGTATATGTTTGTACGTACGAGAGTACATACGATTCGGTAATGAATTGGTACGAGACTATCGTTGACTTTGAACGATTCACTGTTTGTTGTTTCTCGATTGAACTCGACTTTGTTTATTGGGCAAAAATCACTTTCAGGGCAAACTAAATGGACTTCTACTATCCTGATGTGCCTTCAAACATTTCTATTTGTCTTGTTATTTCTCTGTTATGAGGATCAAAGCAAATATTTGTCTAAACAAGAGCTAACATAGAGTTTCCAGGCAGTCCTATTGGATAGAGACAGTGCGACCGTGAAAACAATATAAAATCGAAGGAAGTATTATCTTGGACGCTGGTACTACTACTGCTGCTGCTGTTGCTGTTGCTAGTGAATAGAATTTTATGTTGAAATGAGCTGAAATAATCGAACAGAAAATTAATAAAATTACTGGCATACGCAGACATGTATACATACTTACATTCAGACAACCATTAACTTTAATATCATAATATCTCTAGTATTATGAGGCACAGTCAAAAGTGAGTAATTCCTTTGAACCTTGCCACCTGTGGATTTAGACCGTATCGATGTCAATATACGAGTATAGAAACAAAGCTAGTCGTTACGAAGGTGCGTCGGAATATATCTGATTGACGAACGTATTTTTTAAGGGATTACGTTAAAGATTCTCATCATACCGTATACACAGTAAAATGTTGACACGAGCCATCAACACACTTTTTTTAAAATATATTTTCAGCTTGAAGGATAAAGTGGTCGCGTGCCAGATAGAAAAATCTTTTAGCCTTTCTTCTTTTTTATTCTATTCGATAAATGTTACATGTTACTTATAATTTTGCACTGTATTCCGATTTAAATCTAAGAAGCATATGGTAAGGCACACGACTTATGAAAGTGATCGCTTAACTGGAAATATTTTTATCTCTATACTTTTAATATTGGTAATTTTAAATAAGGGGAGTAGTTCGTATTATTGAGTATAAAAAAATTTAAATTGATACCAAGGAGATGTACACATAGAAGGTATTTTTTACACAATTTTTCAAATAAAATTTATAGTTGAACATTTAATTAAAGTAGGCCTTCGATAAAAATTTACAAGTTTTTAGAAGTTGGAATAATTTAAAAGCATTTACTATCCGAACGTTAAATTGCAAGTTTTTCTATAAATATAGTAGTTTTCAATCATCAGTATTTATCTAGAAAAACTAGTTTTTAATTTAAAAGTTTATTTATATTTTTAACGTTTCTATTGCAATGGAGAATATGGATGAAGTTAGATATATAGAAATATTATAATTGAAGTCATACAAAAACTTTCTCGTCAATATATCAGATAGATGTGCATTTGATGAACAATTTTGTATACGATTTTAATTATAGTTTTTAAGAGCATTCCATATTATTATATGGTGTACATTTTAGAAAGTAAGTGAATATTTTCGAATCTGAGTGGGAGTATGTTTTGTACAAATAGTATAGGAAGCAATTGAAACCACCTTCCTAGTCTTTAAATATCCTTTTTGAGTTATTTATACTGAAATTGTGTAGAACTATAAAAAAAATTTTGTTTCTTTCGCAATATTGACATACTATATGAACTTTTTAGTGAGACTAGAATTGGAATCTTATATTAATCGTTATATACATAACTTCTTTATTATGAATAAACTTTACCTGTGGAAAGGCCTTAGTTATATTTTCAACTTTGTCTAATTACGATGGTCGTTCAATAAGTCCTTAGAAAAAGATAAAAAAAAACTGTTTTTTAAAAAAAAAAATTTTATTTTTCAACATTATCTCCTTTTACTTCTATACACTTTTCCAACGGTTTTTCCAAAATTTTTATCCCGTCCAAAAAATAGGATTTCGGAAGTTCTGCAAAATACTCATCCATTTGAGCAATAACGTCCCCGTTGGAAGTGAACCGTCGTCCGCCAAGCCATTTCTTCAGATTGGGGAAAAGAAAATAGTCACTCGGAGCCAAATCTGGTGAATAAGCGGGATGCTGCAACAATTCCATTCTCAATTCCACAATTTTGGCCATGTAAACAGCGCAGGTGTGCACACGCGCATTGTCCTGATGCAAGAGGATTTTTTTCTTCTTCAGATGGGGGCGTTTCTCTTTGATTTCCTCGCTCAATCGTTGCAATAACGACGCGTAATACGCTCCTGTTATTGTTTTTCCTATTTCCAAGTAGTCGATAAAAATGTTGCCCTGCGAATCCCAAAAGACCGTGGCCATCACCTTGCCGGCCGATGGCACCGTTTTTGCCTTCTTCGGAGCCCGTTCACCCTTGAAAATCCACTGTGATGACTGTCTCTTCGTTTCTGGAGTGTAGTAGTGTATCCAGGTTTCGTCCACAGTGACATATCGACGAAGGAATTCGGCAGGATTGCGATGAAAGGGTGCCAACATAGCCTCAGAGTCCACTACACGATTGCGCTTATTCTCCTCTGAGAGCAAACGCGGCACCCATCTTGCCGAAATTTTTTTCACAGACAATTTTTCATGCAAAATTGAAGCGACTGTACCTTGTAATATGCCCGTGGCCTCAACTAATTCGCGCACTTTAATTCGCCGATTGTTCAAAATCAGATCATGGATTTTGTGGATGATTTCAGGAGTAGACACCTCAACTGGGCGTCCTGAACGATGTTCATCTTTTGTGGATGAACGGCCACGTTTAAATTCATTCACCCAATTGTAAACCGTCGCAAACACAGGTGCAGATGTGCCATGAACTGCATCCAACTCGGCTTTGATTTCTTTCGGGCTTAAGCCTTTCAAATGGAGATGTTTGATGACAGCCCTAAACTCGCTTTTTTCCATTGTTATGCACAAATAAATGTCGTTAACTTTAATTGACGATAGAAATTGTCCTACGCTATGGATCGAGCTGAAATTTTGACAGCTTTCCTGTCGAAAATGCTACTTACAAAAAAAAATCTTTACCGACACAACGAGCGCAATTTCTCAGATTTTCTAAGGACATGTTTATAAAATAAATATCGTTGCAGATATGACATTTTAATTAAGTTCTATAATTAGAAAAATAAAATATAAAACACTACGAATTGTTTTTAAATATTTAAAACAATTTTATTAAAATTATTGGGTTGTCCGGAAAGTAATTTCGTTGTTTCCCAACAAAGGACTTAATTGTATTTTATTTACAACCAACTTTCACACCTAAGCCGCATAATTATATGTATTGATTTTGACAGCTGACATAGTAGGACTTGCTTATGCAAAAATTCGATTGATTCTGCAAAGTAGTTTTTGGTTGATACCCTTTTAACTATGGAATATTTTACTTTTTTACTATAGAAAAGATAAAAATTCAGTACAAGCAAGGAAAAAATTATCCGATGTGTATGGAGAAAAGGTGTTAAATGAGCGCCAGTACCGAAACTGGTTTGCAAAATTTCGATCCGGCAATTTTGATCTCGAAGATGCACGACGTTCTGGAAGGCCAGTTGATGCTGATGAAGACATAATAAAAGCATTAATTGATGCAACCCGGCGACTAATAACTCGCGAGATCGCTCTGAGAGATTAAATTTATCGAATACGACCGTTAATAATCATTTGAAAGAAATGTTTTTACGGAAATAATAATCATTTGTGTCGTCGCATTGACGTTTGTGATTTGCTTCTCAAATGTTTTTACGGACCGTTAATAATCATTTGTGTCGTCGCATTGACGTTTGTGATTTGCTTCTCAAAGGCCCAAAAAAATTATCCATTTTTTAAGCGTATCATCACTGGGGATGAGAATTGGGTTATCTACAATAATGTTAAGTGCAAAAGATACTGGAGTAGAAAAGATGAACCGGATCAAAGCACTTTGAAAGCCAATATTCATCAAGAAAAGGTTATGCTATCTGTTTGGTGGGATTTCAAAGGAAACGTTTATTTTGAGCTTCTATCGAGCAACGCAACGATAAATTCTGAAGTGTACTATCATCAGTTAGATAAATTGAATGATTCACTTAAAGAAAAAAGGCCTGAATTGGTGAATAGGAAAGGTATAGTGTTCCAACAGGATAATGCGGAACCACATACAAGTTTGACCACGTGGCAGAAGCTTTTAGAGCTTGGATGGGATATACTGCCATACCCGCCATACTCTCCAAATTTAGCACCTTCCGATTATAATTTGTTTCGGTTTCTACAAATTTTTTAGATGGTAAAACGTTTAATTCAAATGAGGAGGTCAAAAATCACTTGGATCAGACTGAACAATATTTAATTGACTATAATATTAATTCACTATAAGAAAATCATCTTTCATTTTTATAATAAATAAAAACGAAATTACTTCCCGGACAACCCAATAATTAAAAATTTTATAAAATAAAATATTATTAATAATTTAATTTTCATATATTTTAGTTATTTTTATAAAAATTTTCCCTGCACTAGTTATTTAATTTCTTTTTTAATAATGTATTTTTTTTAGTGTCGTTTTTTTTTTTATTATTTGAATATAAAAGTACAGTTAATTTTTTATTTTACTATTAATCTTATGCTAAAAACTTATTGTCCAAACGGCAGTTTCCAATTAGCACAATAATCGTAATCCTTGGGGACATACAATTTTTACTTTAATGTAAAAGGAAATGTCTTCCAATGTAAATTTTGAAAATCATCTGTCTATCACTAAATGAGCATAGAAATTTAATTATTTCAGATAGAAAAAACTTACAAGGACAATTTTTTCCATTATTACTTTTGGTTTGGTTACTTTTGTATTCACATGTAAAGTTCGTATATGATTTTAAAAATAATTATTTAATAATAAAATCAATAACCATTTTTTAATAATCGACTTGATTATTTGCATATGTACATACCATTTTTTATATATTTGTAAAGGAAATTAAAAAATAAGAATCTTCATAATTTACTTGTGTATTAAGTAAATACCAAAAATAATAAAATGTATTTCTGTTCGTATATTCTAAATTGTGTGTACCATATATACTCGTATATATGAATAGTCCTTGTTCATACAGTAGCCGTTGTCACAAAGGGTAGAAATAATCTCGAGAAGGTTTAATAATACTCACTATGTACAGAAATACGTTAAAAAGCAACTCTAAACATGATTAAAGTTGGCTCTTTTTCTTTATACTTTTGGCATTTTTTTGTTTTTATTATCTATTAGCTGTTGGGTGTTGAATGTGATGCTGCACATCAAAAGATTCAAATTCACCAAAAGAACATCCCTAGCAGTTAGTGAGCAAGCGGTTCGATGAAAAATGCAATTTCAGAAATTTTTCTGAAGGAAAGCGCACATTCGCAGATGAAATGGTTGCACGAAAAATTGAAAAGTTGGAAAATTTTAGTACCACCACCATCACCAGAGTATATGTAATATTAAAGAAAGAAGAAAAACAAGTAAATTTAAAAAAAAAAAATACAAAAGTGTCTGAGGATAGCATGATCCAAAAATCAAGAAAAAACGTAGAATGCGAAAGACCATATAGTAGAGTTGGGAGGGTGGTACTGAAATTGGTACTGCAGGCGGTTATAGTCGAATTTTGTTGTGTTTTATTCCTTTATCTCCAGTTGTTTTGGAGTTTTCCATTTTTTTCTGTTGATTCTCATTGTCGAGATTTTTTCTCAATGTTTTTCTTATGTTTTTTTTTTATTCCTTTTAGAATATTCTCTCTATTTAGATTGTATGAATGGCAGAATTTTACTCGCCTCTTCTCTTTTTTCTGCTTGTCCTTTTTTTAATGCTGCCAAAGAAAAAAGGACTAATTTATCCTGTTCACTGGTAAAAACGAAATTTTCTTCGTATTTGGGGCGCGTACTTAAACGAATAAAAGGATGGCATTTGGGAATCCTCTTCGCCCGAAAAGAATTCTTTGTGCGCTCATCCATCAGAGCAGACAGACGGGGCTTTTAATAAAAAAAGCTTCATGGAAAAATATTCAGGTCCATATTGCTCTGTTTCGTGTGCGTTTCTCTCGTATCGACCATTTACTTCGGCTCTTAATAGCACTTTCTTCTTGCCGCACACCCCCATTTTCAATTCTGATGAAGAGTTTTTTTTTACATCCCCATCCATCTCAGTCTATTTTACCTTTTTTTTTGTTTTTGTTAGTCTTAAACATTCATCTACTTTTGTTTGCTATTTTTTTTTGCATCTCTTTTGAATGTACATTTTCACTTTTGGCACCATGTTTTTTGTCGATATCTTTTGTTAGTTGCTCACTAAAATTGTCATTGCATAGCTTGAGTTTAAAAAAAATATAATTAAAGCGTAAGGTAACTATTATATTACTATTTCAGAATGTGCGCAATATAATGATATTGCCAGATTAGAAATATTTGAGCACATATTTTATTTAATACTTAGCATGAGATAATTGCCAATCTGCATTTTCACTTAAATGTGTAATTATGCATTTCTGAGATCACATCATTTTTTCAATTCTTTACAATGAAAATGTGACATTATAGACTATATTTCTTTGGGAATTGTGGTTTAACGTTTAGAGGAAATTTTATAGCCGAGAGAAATTTTGAGAATGGGAATAAGTTCTTGCCCTTGTAATAAGATATAAAGTGATTTTATTTATAGTGTCCCCCATCGGAAGTGACAACTTTCTGGCATTTTTCGAGTAGTATATGAATATCTCGAAGGGAAAATTCTGATTCTTTTGACTTGATCTATTCACCAAGAAATTTTTTTGATTCTTTCATGAGAACTGAACCGCTTTCCGAAAAGGGCCGACCGCGTATAAATCTGAAGGAGCAAATTCTAGGCGGTTGGAGCAAAATTTCCCGTTTAAAGTACTTGTGCAATGGTTTCGAATTGTGCTTGTCATATCTGTCATTCTATTTTGGTAGTTTTTATTTTATAGCTCGATTCAGTTTTATTATTGGATTATTCGAAAAATAATGTCGTTTTTTCCCAACAGAGGACTCAATTGTACTTTTTCGCAACCAACTTCGTACTTAAGCTGCATAATCATCTGTATTTTGACAGCTGTCATAGCAAGGCTTGCTTGTGAAAAAATTCGATTGATCATGCAAAGTAGTTTTTGGTTGATACACTTTTAAATATGAAAAGTGAAAAACAGCATTTTCGGCATATTTTACTTTTTTGCTGGAGTAGAAAAGATGAACCGGCTCAAAGCACTTCGAAAGCCAATATTCATCAAAAAAAGATTATGCTATCTGTTTGGTGAAATTTCAAAGGAATCGTTTAATTTGAGCTTCTACCGAGCAACACAACGATCAGTTCTGAAGTGTACTGTCATCAGTTGGACAAATTGAATGATTCACTTAAAGAAAAAAGGCTAGAATAAAATATCAATTCACTATAACAAAATTGTCTTTTATTTTTATTTAAAAAAACGAACAACCCAATAGATACAGTCGATAACGATCACCAGTGATGATTTCGGTCAGTTTTAGGAGTTCATAATAAATAACACTCCTCTGATCATACCAGATTTATATCAAAACCCTTTCTATGCTGTTTTATGAATAGCATATTGCAGGTGCCCAAACGTCCCTCGATATCACTCGCCTTCAATTGATATGGTACACAATTTCCTACTTTTTGGATCACTCCCTTTGCAAGAAAACGCTTACCGACAGTAGATCTATCAACATTTAACGTAGTAGGCAAATTCTCAAGCGTTGACTATTAATTTTTTTCTGTGCTACTTCGCGGTCTTTATCACTCATGTTGAAATTACCGTCTTTAAATAATGAAATTTGTTAATTATGAATCTACGTATTTATATAAAATATTAGTGTTTGTACTAAAGTAAAATTTCTTTTTACTTACTAAAGTAAAATTTCTTCAGAGACCCCCAATTTTTTCTTATTCGTATAATATTCATGAACAAAATGGTTCTATTAAGTCATTTTCTATAAAGCATACTTTAAATAATCAAACAAAATTTTCGATGGTTCTTTTGAAAATTTCAATTGCATTTCAATTCAACTTGTACAAAATGACACCTTCACGCATAAAGAAATCCAACATAATTTTGAAAATCGTTACATTTTTGCCGTTTCATTTTAGATAACCTTTTATAGTTTTTTTTTTCTTCTGGGAAATTTCCCTTATATTCAATAATAGAAGTTCAATCAAATGCCAATATTTACAGCCTCGCGGCTATTTTCTGGTAAATTAAACATTAAACGGCACCGAGTCACGTGTCACAAACAACTAACACGTGACCTTCAAAGAGGTGCTACCACCACCGACTAGGTAAATCCTATGTCATACCCTCATCATCATAGGGAGTTGGAGTCCTGTTTGTTAAGGTATTAAGAACACGTGACTGGTTTATTAACAAATTGCCAACTCAATTGTATTCACTTTAAAAAAAAAAGAAACGTTTCAATGGCGATTTTCTGTTGATGTTCTGGTGCATATAAAGTCAAATAGATTTCATATTGTCTTTTAAATATACGAAACAGTAGTGAAAAATTATTTAATGATTGAAAAAGTACAATATATTCCGGATCCTCCTATAATTGGCAAATATTTCTGATAACTCCCATGCAAGCACATTTATATCTGAGTAAGTCTAAAATAATTTTTTTTCCAATTCTATATTAAAATTATTCTGAAATTATTTTTAATCAATAACAATTTAAAAAAAAAAATTCAAGTTATAATTTTTCTGTCTAGCAGAAATGGTGAAAATGAGCAAAAGCAACCTTTTTTTAGCACTACAAGCCTGTATGGATTTGACCTTGCTTTAATACTTGTCTCTATTTATCTCTCTATCCATCACTTTTTGCTTCCAGTTGATGACTTCAATCTTCTTCAAAGTTTCCTCCATTCCATCCAGCCACCTATTTCTTGGTCTGCCTTGGTTTCTTCTCCCTTCAGGTTTACTATAGAACAGATTTCTTGGCATTATTCTATGTTCCCCTTATCTGTGGAGATGACCAATCCATGTGAGCTGACTAATTTTGCCTCTTTTCACTGTGTCAGCCTTCATGAAGAGTTAGTATAGTTCATGACACTATTATCATCCAATATCGGGCCGTATATTCTTCTGAGTATCTTCGTAAGGCAACACGTTTCTGAATTGTAGACCACCATCGGTCTTATTCAAGTTTTGTTGAATAAGACCGATGATGGTCTAGATATAAAATCTACGAGATAGTATTTTCCGTGTATGATGCGTTAATTTCAGCAGTAACATCGTCGGTTAGGTTGACATTTGCCCTAAGATATTTAAAATCGTCAAATACTTGGAACTTATAATTATCAACATCGAATGTACCCGTAACAGAAGTTCTTTTTGAAGCTGACATATATTTCGTTTTGATTTCATTAATTTCTAACCCGCTATTTTGTGGCACATTTTCTTACGAATGCGGTGTTCCGTCCACTTAGATCAAAATCATCTGCATAACCTAGGATCAGGTTGGATTTGGAATAAATCATTTTATCTACTTCGATCTTTGCGTCTATGATACATTTTCCTTAGACAATATGAAACAGAACGGAGTGTAGGGGTCTCCCTGTCTAAGCCCGTGAATAGAAGGAACCTTATCCGAACTTTTCCCCAGAATGCGAAATTAGCTGTGGATACTGGATGGGGTTATCTTTCTTAAATTCCTATTACGAAATTCCCATATAGATGACCGTATTATACTGTCAAAAGCACAAAAAAAACCAGGCCTATCAAATAAACTAAAATTATGTTCAGTTCAGAAAAATAGAGTATCGTAGTAGAATATGGAAAATATGAATAAACTGTTGGTAAGTTATATTATATTATTAAACCTGACTTATCTGTTGTTGAACATAAAACTACGAGCCGCCAACGACCATAGTGATTGAGTTACGCTCAATCAACGCACCACAATTACCAACTGTTAGTGGCAAGGCCTATCTAAACCTCTACTGTCATAAGCAGTGACAGCGCCCGAGATAATTACTAGTATCTCCCACCAGCGATCCGGAGACCGTACCCGCGATATGGGTATTAACAACAGCCACTACGTTGCTGCTTAAGGCATCTCACTATTGTCGGGGACAGTATGTTCCAACACTGTGGGGCACCTCGACACCTGTAGTAGCGATAAGGAATCTTGTAAATCACTAGGCACCGCTAAGCCAATTCAGGTATGCGGGTTTGCCAAAACCCGAAAGTACAACCGGAATCGACCTTGGTCTATCACCCGGTTGTAGCCACCTTGCATGTTACTCCACTCACATCCACACTCTCATCATTCACCACGATTCCACATGCACATAAGTCACGCAAATCCCCGTACAGGCCACACTCAGTGAGAAGATGCTTGGCCTGTACAGCAACCCACTCATACTACCATATCCCGTGAGTAAATACCCAAGGTACAGACCAAATTCAAATCCATACGCTGATGCAAAGCACACATCCGAAATGAACATGTGCGTCCATCTTCCATTCACACTCTCATCCCATCGACGTTGCCAAATTTCACACAATCTATTCAGGACCAGTACACGCCGCTGTCGTGGACTAAGATCCTGAACATCTTCATTCGTAATCGGACAACCAGCAACGTTCAGATCCAATGGAATTTCTCCCATGAAAACCTGCATCGCCTCGGTTGACACGGTTCTACATACATTCAGACATGCATACAAAGTCGGATGCTGAACTGAGTTTATGTCCACCTCAATTAACCGGGAGGTTGATTGAGGTGGGCATAAATTCAGTTCAGATCCAACAGGAGATATCCGATGAGCGCCACTGGCCAACCGGATGTAACGGTTTACCGCCGCCTCTAGTCGCCGTTCTGTAGCAGCTAGAATACCAGCGCAAGGCATAGGTTATACAGTAAATGCCATCAAGTAAGGTTTTCTTACTCAGATTGTCTTAGTTTGCTTGATCCTAATTTTTCTAGTAGCAAGAAGTTTAACCAATTTTAAATAGTATTAATTCTGTCAATAAAATAATTGTTGTTAATATCCTATTTGCCTTCAAGACAGATTATTACTTCCAGAGCACAGATAGAATCGGTGGGGTGGAGGATTATGTTTTCCCCTAATCGTGCTGTTCCCATAATTCTGCATGCGGCGAACATTTCGATTATGGATCCATTGTTGTTGCACCTGGATTGAATTTAGGTACAAACCCTTTTGCTAATAGCTGCTGCCTTAGATTTATCTTTTCTGAAAATAAGAAAAAAATGCTATCAGCGTAACTAAAGTGCATGTAGAAAACAGGTTAATGTATGTGTTGAAAACAAATATGTATTAAGCTAATATCTTCAAGACATACCATTTTCGAATTTTGGCTGCCTAAAAAGTGGAATCTTGATAACACGGTAACTAAATCTACTATATTAATTGATACGGTGTAAAATCACAAGCAAAAAGAGGAAACCATCTGAATCCAACTGCTGTCTGAGTATGACTATCTAAATCGTATAAGATTATATATACCAATTTATAATAACCCACATTTTCTTTAAGATCATATCAAATTTATAGAAACTTTTCCTTAAATTTTGTTTACTATCTATCGTACGTTGAATATGTGCATTTATTATAGGCGCAGGATTTCGGAAACATTTATTTTTCTATTTTTTAGGTTGCTATTTTTCACATTAAATTTTTGTATATTACTTCTAATCAACTCTCCCATTTGCGCCTTTCATCAGCTCAATCATTTGAACCTCTTATGAGCCTTTCTATTGGACCTTTCTTTATAAATCGTTCAATGGTTATACTATGAGAAGGCCTTTTACTAGATTTTATTAGACAATATTTATGATATTTATTATTGCGTCCTTAAAAAACTATATTTAAAAAAATATTATGCTCTAATTATTTTATAAAGTAGTAACTAAGTTCGTCCCTAAAAATTGTAGACGTCTTTTTTTGTAGTGAAGTCAATTAATTTCATTTTGCTGAAAAATTTTATTCTCATATACAGAGTAATTTTCATGTTCAAGGTCGATTTTGTTTAGCCGCCATTTTGGTTTGGATGACATTTGTTTATTGGCATTTAATAGTTCTAGAGAGTGGTTGATAACAATTTTTATAAAGAATCTAACATCGCAACAACGTGTTGAAATTATTAAAACTTTTTATTTAAATAATTGCTCAATTGTGAATACGCGGAGAAAAATCTATTTTTTGTGTTAATTATATCCCGAACAAGTCAACCATTTAGTGTGTAATGAATAATTTATGAAAAATATCCATACAATTGGAGATAAAGTGAAGACTGGCCGATAATTAGGCCAACGTACATATGAAAATATTGATGCAGCAAGGCAGAGTGTTGCTGAATGTACGGGTACCGCCCATCGACGCCGTGCACAAGAATCGGGAATATCTCCATTATGATTGTTAAAAATTCTCAAAAAATATTTGCTTTTCTACCCGTATAAAATTCAATTGACACAACAGCTGCAGGTAAATTATCATGAATGGCGGCGAGACTGGAGTGCTCAAGTTTTGCAGCTCGGTAAAGATGACCACAATTTTAGCAAAAAATCATTATAAGCGACGACCACCATTTTTAGCAAAAAATCATCACACTTCGACTTGACTGGTTTTGTTAATAAGCAGAATAGTCGCTATTAGGGCACTGAAAACACTCAACTGATACACCAAAAACCACTAAACCCTCGTAGAGTAACTGTATGGTGAGGCATTTGGGCCGGCGGCATCAGTGAGCCGTATTTTTTTGAGGATGCTCAAGGCATTGCTGTAACGACCACTATCGGGATATTTTTAAAAACTTTCTTTTACCCGAATCGGATCAATTTGGCCTACAGAACATGTGATTCCAACAAGACGAGGCCACATCACACACAGCTCGTGGTAAGATGCAAATTTTGAAAGAAATTTGTCCTGGCCGAATGTAGAAAAGTGGTGATATCGACTGGCCCTCATGATCCCCTGATTTGAGCCTTCCCGATTTCTTCATGTGGGGGTACTTGAAAGAGAAAGTATACACTAATAAACCAACCACAACCTCGATGCTTAAGGACAATATTCGAAACGAAGTTATTGAAATTACTCCAAAAGTCTGCGAAATCTGCTTAAAAGAGCTGGCCTTTGCGCTGTGGCCAGATGCGGGCATTTAACCAACATCATATTCCATACATAATGATAAAAGGCCATATAATCAACCAATAAAATATAATTTATTAAATTGTAATTCATTTAAAAGTTATTAAAAAAAACATCGACCTGGAATATAAAACGCACCCTGTACGATCTTATACAAAGATGTGATTTTGCGAAAATGTACGTAACAATAACACTTTATTAAATAAGAATGCAAATTTATTTATCTTTGTAAAATAGAAAGCCTGTTTCTCTTTTAAAGAACCTCTTAACTTTTACCACCATCTTAAAAATCTTGAATTTATATAATTTTACATTAAAAAAATAGTTTATATGCGAAATTTTTTGTTATGTTTTAAAACAATCTAATAATATGCACAGCTATAGGATATTTATAATTTAAATAGTATGCAAAAATGTAAATTAAAAAGAAAATTGTGAAATGGACTCAGGTCATGAGTACGCGCACTCTTCCATTCAAATTTTCACTCAAAACTTTTATTCCGGGATTTAAATATTTCATATCCTCTGCCAGTCGTGGACCGTTCGTTATAAGGAACAATCCCCGAACGTTTCCTTATTTAAACTCTTAAGTACTCTACAGTTCACCAAAATGATATTAACTATAATTCTGCCTATACAGATAAATATCCTTTTCTAATATTTTTCCATTATTTCTCCTCCTTTGCTTGCTTGACAAAACAGTTTTAATTAAAGAAAATTTAAAATTTTGCCACTTGTTCAATTCTTTTGTTAAGATATAGACTCCTCGTTTCATCGTTTCTTTTTTCTATTCCCTTTGCATGAATAGCACAATAAACTGTTAAGTTAGGGGTCATCTCTCATTACGGAAAGCAGTAGACAAATGGAGGCGTTAAAAATGTTTGAAAAGTCTTACTCCACTTCCAGAATACGATAGAAGACTTTCTTAGCCGTCCCATCTATTGAATATTCAAGAGACTGCCAAACTGTCATCCAAAATGAGATTTATTGGATTTGTGGGGTTGGCTTGGTCTGTTTGCAAATTTTACAAAAATTCTAATCATCTTCTTTTTAAATGGAAATTCACTTCTTCTATCTATTCTTATTCCTATCGTCAAGTGATAACTTATGGCATCTAATGACTATTTATGAGTGGAAATTTATTTCGGAATTGATTTCTTTTAATTTTATATTCAAAATTTTATTCTCGAAATTTTTATCTTGAATAAATCAAAAAAACACTTTTTAACAACTTATGACTTAGAAGTATACGAAATTAATACATTAAATATTATATTACTAGTAAATAGTTAAAAATATATTATAAAATAATATTACAATTAATAGAAAAAAGTACCCTTAAATAATTACATCTAAAACAAATTAAAGGCAATATGAAATTTAACTAATACTAGTTACAAGCAACAACAACAGCATTTTTAATATAACAGAAAATATTAAAAATAATTACTAATGCTAATATTTATCAGGTATTGTAACGTTTGGCTATAGATATACTAGAAAGTCACGTGTTGAATTTAGATGGAATATGAAAGGTTAAAATTTTTGATAGATTTTTGAATCGAAATACTAATGGTACATAAAGTCAACTTTAGCCACGTGGCGCATGGATTAAATAGTTATTAAATGGCTTTTTAACTGTCTAATGGAGATTATTAATTTATTTGCTGAGATATTTTGAGAAATGCACGTTACTGGAAGAATCTAGCGCACACGGACGAGCTAAAAGTGTCATGAATAAATTATTTCACAATGAGACATTAAACGCGTGCCAGGTTCCGCCTTAGCATTATGCACAATATTTTGCGGCTTACCAATGGATTTAGTGTACTTCCATAATGTATACAATTTATTCCAAATTCGAGCTATTAGATTAAATCATTCATATTGTAATAGTCTAGATCTATTAGGCTAACACCTCCCGAGCAGATAAATAATTAAAATATAAACTATCTTCATCCAAGGCGATATGGATGATTATTAAATAGTTTTTATATAATTTTTTTTTTAATTTTTTAATTTTAAATATAGTTTTTATATTTATATATTTTTATAATAAATAAAAAAATAACTCTCTGGACTTCTTAAAAATATAATTTTTTTAGATTTTTAAGATTTTTTTATTGTGAAACATAAATATTAATAGTCTGTTTTTATTTGTTCGAGTATTGAAATAAGTTTTTAGATACAGAATCAATATATTTTTAACCGAGAAACGATAGGAGTTTTTTCAAATATGGATAATGTAAAAAAAATTTTAATTAAAAAAAAGGAGATTTTTATTTAAAAATGTTGTCTTTCTTTAAAATCCTGGTAGAAAAAATATCTTTTTTTTTCGAATGATGACTGGACAGCATGCGTTTAGGTAAACAGATTATTTTAGGTAGAAGATTAGATGGTCATTGTTGGATTATGAAAACGTTAAGTTACTTTAGCAAATTTAAAACTGTTTGAATACTAATAAAAAAAAACAAGAAATTCAATATGAAATTCGTCTATTTTCGGTAAAAAAAACCAAAATTTTTCATATAAATAGCTCTTTACTAGTATAAATAATAGAAGATAACTAAAAACATTACATCAAGTTCAACTTTACTTTATTGAATATCATTAACATTTTACATTGTATACCGTTTAAATAATGCGTTTAAGACATATTCCGCTCAATGAGGCTCAAAATGGTTTTTCAGCAAGAAGGCCCATTTCTATATGAGGCTCTAAAAACCTACAAGTCATTGTGAACAAGGCATTGTATCTGTGAAAAGTCGCTGAAATCGGCTCGTATTTCTTTGCAAATGAATAATGGGAGACCGTTACCGCCAACTTCTGAGCTCTAATACCGTATAACACTTTTTTTTTTAGCATGGAGTTGAAGATTTTATTTTCTAAGATTTATTAAGCTACTCGGGACAATAAATCTTAGAATTTATTGTGGTAAAATTTCTCAGAACGCACAATTTTGAGATTTTGTGATGCCGATTGGCCCTCAAGAACGTGTGATTTGACGCGGCTGGACATATTTCTTAATAGGCCTCTGTAAAAGGCAGACAATAATTAAATTTTAGAGCATTTAAAAAAATCAATGTACGAGGTCTGTTAAAAAAAGACAAGTTCGGCCATTTTGAAAGTTCAGTTAATTTTTGACAGCTGCTTTGCTTGCACGTATTTTGGCTGGTCTTCGATTTTTGGCCATTCCAAAAAATAGATTAAAGAATCTGTTTCGGGAAAAGGAAAAATTTGCAGGAGGCCAGATCTGGGGAATACGGTGGCTGCGACATTATAAGTGTGTTGTTTTTGGCCAAAAATTCGTGCACAAGCAACGATGCGTGATCAGGATCGTTATCATGGCGCAAAAGCCAATTTTTGTTCTTCCACAAATCCGGACGTTTCTGGCAGATTGCTTCGCGCAACTTGCGCATTACTTGCAGGTAATATTCCTTATTGATCATTCTACCCTATGGCAAGAACTCATGATGCACCACGCCCTGCAATCAAAGAAAACTGTAAGCAAAACCTTCACATTCGACCGAACTTAGCGCGCTTTTTTCGGTCTTGGCTCGTGCGGCAGCTTCCATTTAGATGAGCTTTGGTTTCCACATAATAACCATAAACCCATGATTCGTCACCAGTTATGACCCTATGGAGCAAATTTGGGTTGTTGCGGACAGAGTCCAACAGCTCCTTAGCAATGTTAATGCGGTGCTGTTTTTGGTCGAAAATGGGCAAAAATCTAAGAGGAGCCAAAACACGTGCAAGCAAAGCGGCTGTCAAAAATTAACTGAATATTCAAAATGGCCGAATTTGTCGGCATAAGTAAGAGACATGAGTATCAACATAACGCCACAAAAATTATCGAAAATCGAATATACAATACTTAACCCGCGGAAATTCAAAATTCGCGATACTTTCTGAACAGACCTCGTACATCAAGTAATAGTCTAGATATAGTCGGAAATATGCGAAAAAGTTATCAAAATTACCTCAATAGGATCATGTCCTGAAAGAATTCTTGTGTGAGCAATTTGAATGATGTTCTATTTGAGGCATGATGGCATGGTCCAAGCAAGTAATATAATACTTGTATTTTTTTGTAAATTAACTTTCCAAAGTACAAACTGGATAACCCTTTAGTTTAAAAATATTTCTGTAATGCTTATCTTGTAAGGCTATCAAAAAAGAGAAGATATCCTACAAATTATAACTGCATCATCTGGAATAAATATATTTCATAAGAACTCCTTGTCCAAAGACCTTTAAGGTCTATATTCGCCCTATTTAGATGCAGAATGAAAAATAAAATGAACGCAACTCTTCGAATACTTATGAACGATAGTGTCCTATGGTATTGCGTAAAAGTTCGCCGGACTCATAATTGTCCGAGCTCAAGTTCAAATTTGTTTATTACGTATCCTTGACATTTTATAATTTTCCTATAATACAATCCTAATACTATTTTCTATTAAGAATATTTAATCATAGCTCAATTTTCCTTATTAGTTATTAGCTTTCTGCTATCTGTGAATTTATTTCTAATTCATATATAATATTTTAGTTACCTTTATTATGACATATTAATATTTAATTCATATACTTTACTTAGATTTTATAACCTAGCCTAAACCCTTAAAGCTACTCTTCTTATAAACTAAACACACGTTTTTGTACAATTATTCTTAAAACTAATCTTAAAACTAAAATCTATTTTTGAAAACGGCAACAACTGCATTCGATGTGTCCTCTTGATTCCCTTTGGTGCTTCCGACCTCATGTGATGTAATCCCTTTGGCTCCAGAGCTTCTTCTGTGTCTTCCAATAGAAGTAATGGTGACAGGTACTTGTACTTGGACTTTCTCAGGATTTGCAGTAATTTGTTTTCCGACTAGCTGCCTTACTTCCCATTTGTGCATTATTCCCATTTGTAACATAGTATGCCTGCCTCCCGGTACAACCTGTCGTTTGATATAAACTTATTTGTCAGTCTAGATCTGCCGAGTCCTGTGGCTTTTCGTAAGATCTTTCTTTCTATCCTGTGTAGTTCCGTTACTACTGTTAAGAAAAAAGATGATCAGATGGGGAAGCCGTAGCATAAGTACAATCTTATAAATTACTTATAAATAATGAGTTAGACGTCCTTACGTAGGATTTCTGAGCGATATATTGTCAGAAGCCTACAATATATGCCTTTGGATTTTTTAATTTTATTCCTGACAAAGGAGTTTAATTTGAGGTTCTTGATAAGATACTGGAGATACGAGTCACCCGTATCTCCAAATCCGCAATCTACGAATTTCTTTTTCCCTGACGGCATGAGGCAGAACCACTCTAAGTTTTTGAATATTTACTTAAAGACCCCATTCCTTATAGTATTCTGTCAGTTTATTGACTGATACCTTCACCGCTTACAATGCTACTTTAGGTCTAAAACGTTACTTATAAAAGGGAAAAAAATATAAAAATCTCTATTGATATAGCTCGGACGGAGTGAAGAACAGCTTCCTTATATGGAATTGCTTCATAACATAGAAGATGGGATCATCATCTTTATTTATTGGGACGACGCCACATAATGTATAGAAATAAAATATTGTATTTTTCGAATCCGTCATATCGTATCAATGTACAATACATTCTACAAGAGTGAACTTTCATATGGAAATGTATTTTCAAAAAGGGTCTTCCCATATTTTTAGATAAATACAAATAGGCTATCTTTGCTATTATTAATAAAACTACGAAGTATGGCAGAAAAATAATGATAGTGACTTTTTTGTGGCAACCATTTTATTTTACTTTTACATCAATGTTGTCCCCTTCAAAGTAGTTCCTTTGGGCAGCTATTAATTGCCGGGAGCATTGTTTGCTGTTTTCGGGGCAGTGCTCAAAGACTTCAACTGGAATCACCTTCAACTCCTCGGTTGCTGTCCTTTGATGATGCCCCTTCAAGCGGTTTCAGTTATTGGGGCACAAAAGAAGTTATAATAGTCAGACGGGCTGAAACCAGGTGTAGAGACGCTTGGTGGCCACAGTAATCCTTTTTTCCTTGTTTATAGAGATGACCGTGTAATAGAGGGCGTTGGCAGTCGCTGGTTTCCAATCTGGCGCGAAAAAGCCAGCGACGATTCGTTCCAAATTGTCATTACTCTTCGATGCGGAAGGCTGTCCTGAGTAAGACTCTTCTTCCATTACCTCACGACCTACCAAAAATGCTTTATGCTGCTGAAAAAGTTGTGTTCTTGATAAGAAGTATTCCCCATAGGATCGGTCGTAATTTTTCGTAAGTCAATCCCGCAGATTCACAAAGCTTAACAAAAAATTTGTTATAAATTCCAACTGCCGCTGTTCCATTTTTTCTCAATTTCAAACAATTCCGCAGTATTGCCAGATCATTCTCAGTTTTATTACTTTTCTGCTACATTTCGTATTCATTGTTAAATTTATTCCAAAACAGAACGAATAGCTAAAATGATTATCGATAAAAATAAAAAGTAAAATTTTCCTCTTTTTATAAATGGAAATTCACAAACAATATTTGATAACTAAAAATCAGTACAAACTTATAAAAATTAAGGTCTGTTTAGAGTGAATTAAGGTGTGTTTAGCCAGAATTTAATTTATTGAATTTCTTTGATACGATATTAGAATATTTTTCTTAATAATAGTTGCAAAAATTTCAACGATCCAAAAATAGATGTATTAGTTTTCTTTTTAAATCATTTATTTAAAATTATCAAAAAAAGATGTTATAAAAATTAAAGCCTGGCATACATACATGTTAGCTTGTATTTTTCGTATTATTTTTAGTTTTTTTTTAAGTCTTATGAAATAGTATTTCTTAACATTATCCTAAGCCGATCATACAAAAGGACATAAAACGAATATAGTCGTACAATCGGATTTTTCCCATTGCATAACTAATGATATTGTTTAAGAATTTTTCCATTTTGAACTTTTCCTAGTCCACAACCCTATCGGTAAACACAGTGTGGTGTATTGTGTGTATTTATATTATGTTAGCCTTTTACTTTCGAAGAACATTTTATGTTCAAATTAAGGGTGATCAAATTCAAATGTGTTATGCTAAACGCGTAAATTATACAAATGGTCGGAGTTATTCAAATAAACCTCGGCGCTTGTATAATAGAATCGCAATACAGTAAATACACCTGCTCTGTTCCCAAAAAACTTATGAACGGGAATAAAACAAGTGCGCCGAATTCAGTTGTGACAAAGTACTCGTAAAAGGAATTTTTTTTTTATGTTGGTTCAGTTTATATGAGTTCATGTACTAAAAATGTAAACATAATATTTTTATGTGTAGTTTTTTTTCCAAAAAAAAATTTTGATAAGATTTTCTTATATTGTTTTGTGAATATACGTGGTTTTTTTTTAAATTATAAAATAATAGTTGAATTAGTGTTTCAAAACAAAATAATCGTTCTATAGCAATACCTACTAATTTGGATTATGAGTTAAAATTCATCCTTATAATATAACAAAATCTTTGATTTAGAAATTAAGTTACTACAAACATTTCGTAGAGCATTTTTAAATAATAATGCGTTTGTTGTAGATTAACATTTTAAATTTATTTCTTTGAATTATTTGTTGTAACCTGAACGGCGATGGGGAGGGAATATTTTTGTAATTTTACTTCCTTCCTACTGTGTTTTATAAAAATAATTTAACCAGAGCAACTGCTTTTCTATTTTAAGTTTTTTAACGATTGGGTTACGATTGGGATACTATTTTTACGATTGGGTCTCTTTTCGCACTTCATTTTTACTCTTTGGCTGATAAAATCAATTTTCCCATAGGTTATAAAAAGGGTTTTTCTAATAGGCATAAGGTACGTTTTTTCACGCGATCTGTTGATAAATGGTTGCGTTATTTTGTCTAATTTGTCTAGATAAAACTTTATTATCTAAAACGTAGTCAATTTCGTCAAACAATCAATGCGTTGCACTTGCTCGGAAATAGATTATTTACCTCCTACTCTTATAGTTTGAACTATTGAGAATATCCAAGCAATATAAAGGAAGATATTCCAAATTTGCTGTTTATACTACGTCCTTACAAAAGGAATTGATCACATTTTAACTTGGCAAATCCTATCATAAATCTTGGATCTAGACTCTTATAAGATTTAAATTTGTGCAAATAATCTTTTCGGATTAGCGGCATATTTGGTGATTATATCTTTGATAATGAGGCTAGAGAAGCAATTATATAATAAATTCATAAAAAATTGGACATTTAGTATCCTATCTATATAAAATGAAGCCAAGGTGGCCATTTGAATGACGTCAAATTTGAATAAAATCCTATATACGAGGGTCGTTCAATAAGTCCTTAGAAAATCCGAGAAATTGCGCTCGTAGTGTCGGTAAAAATTTCAGCTACTTTTTTTTGTAAGTAGCATTATCGACAGGAAAGCTGTCAAAATTTCAGCTCGATCCATAGCGTAGGTCAATTTCTATCGTCGATTAAAGTTAACGACATTTATTTGTGCATAACAATGGAAAAAAGCGAGTTTAGGGCTGTCATCAAACATCTCCATTTGAAAGGCTTAAGCCCGAAAGCAATCAGAGCCGAGTTGGATGCAGTTTATGGCACATCTGCACATGTGTTTGCGACGGTTTACAATTGGGTGAATGAATTTAAACGTGGCCGAATATCGTTCAGGACGCCCAGTTGAGGTGTCTACTCCTGAAATCATCGACAAAATCCACGATCTGATTTTGAACGATCGGTGAATTAAAGTGCGCGAATTAGTTGAGGCCACGGGCATATCACAAGGTACAGTCGCTTCAATTTTGCATAAAAAATTGTCTGTGAAAAAAATTTCGGAATGGATGGGTGCCGCGTTTGCTCTCAGACGAGAATAAGCGCAATCGTGTAGTGGACTCTGAGGTTATGTTGGCACTCTTTCATTGCAATCCTGCCGAATTCCTTCATCGATATGTCACTGTGGACGAAACCTGGATACACTACTACACTCCAGAAACGAAGAGACAGTCATCACAGTGGATTTTCAAGGGTGAACGGGCTCCGAAGAAGGCAAAAACTGTGCCATCGGCCGGCAAGGTGATGGCCACGGTCTTTTAGGATTCGCAGGGCATCATTTTTATCGACTACTTGGAAAAAGGAAAAACAATAACAGGAGCGTATTACGCGTCGTTATTGCAACGGTTGAGCGAGGAAATCAAAGAGAAACGCCCCCATCTAAAGAAGAGAAAAATCCTCTTGCATCAGGACAATACGCGTGTGCATACCTGCGCTGTTTCCATGGCCAAAATTGTGAAATTGAGAATGGAATTGTTACAGCATCCCGCTTATTCACCAGATTTGGCCCCGAGTGACAATTTTCTTTTCCTTAATCTGAAGAAATGGCTTGGCGGACGACGGTTCACTTCCAACGAGGACGTCATTGCTCAAACGGATGAGTATTTTGCAGAACTTCCGAAATCCTATTTTTTGGACGGGATAAAAATTTTGGAAAAACGGTTGGAAAAGTGTATAGAAGTAAAACGAGATTATGTTGAAAAATAAAATTTTTTTTTTAAAAACATTTTTTTTCCATCTTTTTCTAAGGACTTATTAAACGACCCTCGTATAATGCCACAAAATAAGCTACAAAAAAACAATCGGATTTTAAACAATCAATTTATTTTTATTTTCAATTTGAAAATACCCAGTTCTTATTGTAAAATACTGTATTTAATTATTAATGCCTTTTCAGTTAATTATATAATCTTATAATTAACGTTTTAAGATCTGGTAATGGTACACGTACATATTTGATAAAAGATTTTCTAATTTGTGCTTCGGAAAGTAAAGTTAAATAATTTTTTAAAGATATTTTTATTATATTATATTGTTTATATATAACAAATAATATAATATAATACCAATCTTACAGTCGGGTCAATGACACCTTCAGACCAAAATGCACACAAGATAGTCACCTTTTACGGATGCAATGACTTGTAAATTTTCAAAAAATTAAATTAATTATCCATCGCTGAAGAAAATCTTGCATGAAATATATCTACAGCAGAATCACATCTTTCGTAGAGTTTTTTTTTTCAATTTTAACACATTAATTGGCTATAAAACAATCCTCAAGCAATAGAGCTTATTTTACAAATCATAAAATGAATAATCCTTCACCTAGAAAATTATATTATACCAAAATACCTTATTGAACAATCTTAAAGTTGTGTTGATACCTTACTTTCAGATAAGATCATATGTTCAGTTTGATCGCCATGTTCTTAGATATTTTATATTCTGTTGGAATTGTTATATTTTTTGAATTTATTGTAAGATTCCGCTTTAAATTTTTTTTTTTTTTTTTGGAAATAATTTTTATAGATAACTGTAGAGTAGTTACAAAATCAAAAATAATTTTTTTTTATCTATTCTCCATTGTTACTATTTATCAAATCACTTTTATCTTTCCATGGCTAATATCGCTTCATTTATCGAAGATACTATTGAAGAAGAAGTAAAAGTTTGGTTGATCTGGATTCAATTGAGCAAATCAATAATTACCAACAGTTTTTTCCCGCACATGTAAGTAGCCTATACGGTGAATGCCTGGTAGTGTATTTCCGAGTGAATGGAAATTAGGAGACGTGGTTATCCTTCCCAAGTCTCCGAACCGGATATGGACTCACACGTCCTACTATAGGCCGATATACTTACTGCCAATATTCGGCAAGGTCCTCGAGCGGATGATGGTACACCGGCTGAATGTGAAGTTAGCAGACTTCAATGTATCCGGCTCTCAGTATGTATTTAGGAAAGGTAAATCAACGGAGGACGTTTTGATGTGTGTAAGACGGTATGTTGCTGAGAGTTAGAGTAAGTATGTATGTGGTGTGTTTGTGGATTTCCGGAGTGCCTTCAATTGCCTGCGATGGGATCGCATTATTGAGCGGCTTGAGGAGGTTTCATGTGAAGAAACTTCTCAATCGCGCAGTAACTTCCACGAAAGGTATGTGGCCATGTGCGGGAACAATGGGAGGATTGTTCGCCAGATGGTGCATGGCTGCCCACAGGGATCTGTGACCGGCCCCGCCATCTAGAATATGAGGATAAACGGTATGTTGGTGCAGTTGGAGGAGATCGGTTGCGGTGTGATCGCATATGCGGATGATCTTCTACTTTTGATTGAGGGTTGGGGGGGGAGGGGGGTAGGTCTGCAGTAGAGATAGCGGGAAGCCGCTATATGCAGATGGTACCTGAATGAGGGAATAGCATGGGAGTGAATGTTTCCGAAACGAAAACTGTGTTTATGTTGCTGAAGGGTTTTTTGGCGGCCATTATGCTTCCCAATATTCGTTTAGAGGCGCTCAAGGTTTAAGGGTGTATTTGTTCCGTGTGCCATGTATGCGTCGTGTGTATGGGTTGACATTATGCGCCACCGTCTGACTTTGTATGCATGTTTGAATGTATGTAGAACCGTGTCAACCGATACGAAGCAAGTTCTCATGGAGAGAAATTCTATGGGACCTGGAGGTGCTACGTGGAAGCATTCACTAACGGCTAGCATCCCGCTTTCTGGTTGTCCGGTTATGAATGAAGAGGTTCAGGATCTTAGTCCACGACAGCGGCGTGTACTGGTCCTGAATAGAATGTATATTTGGGAACGTAGATGGGATGAGCGTGTAAATGGCAGATGGACGCACATGTTCATTTCGGATGTGTGCTTTGCGTCTGCGGATAGATTTGAATTTGGTCTGTACCTTGGGTATTTACGAACGGGACATGGCAGTATGAATGGGTTCCTGTACGGGCATGGTCAGTGCTATTTGACACTTCCGCGTTATTCCCAAGCCTTCTTTATAAACTCCTCAGTCACATAACGTCTTATTAACAAAATATCAATTAAACTCTCATTTCTATCCAATTTATCGTTCGATCTTATACGCTCGTTGTACTAAATTGTCATGGGTATAAATATTCTATAGAATGCGAGCAAGAATACTACCTTGTAGAACTCCAACTAGAATAGGATATATTTCCGAGGATTCTGAGATAATTGTAACTTAGAAATGACGTTGGGAGAGATATGAATATATGATAAAGTAGTATGTGAAAGGAGGAAAGTTTTTGAGTTTCCAGAGGAGTCCAGGATGCCACACACGATCAAAAGCTTGGAAGATATCTAAAAATACCCCTGGGCAATACTCTTTTCTCTCAAGAGAGAATGTAATGGGATCAACAACACAATGGCACAGCTAGATTGTGAAGTATTCAGATCGCAAGCCAAATTGATGATCAGGAATAATTTTTTCATTAACTAGGATTGGGTAGAGTCGTTTTAATATAAGTTTTTTAAAAATCTTAATAAGGATTATTAGGAGGCTGATAGGTCTATAGGAAGAAGGAGAATTAACGGGTTTATTTTGTTTAGGAATCATTTTAATAATATAAAATTTTCAGACATTAAATTAATGCTTTTCGGGAAATTTGCTTCAGGATAAAAGCTGTTATTAGATCATAACCAGGAGCTTTTTTATTGGGAAGGCGCAGAATAGCAGATTTAATTTTCGAAGGCTTAATTCTTTGGGAGGAAGACTCATAGGGTTTAGGAACTGACAAACTTTCTACTAGATCGTAGTTTTGAAAATTCACCTAAGTCTGAGTTCATATGTATTATATATTTACCAGACATGTTTTTATTGTCACTTCAAACTATCGTATTTGTTAAAATATCATCAAAATCTAAATGCATAATTTACTTACTTGATTTATACAAAAAAAAGAAGCTTTTTATTAAAAATAACTGATCAAAAGATTATTTTCAATGCAATTTGTATATGCGTGTACTCGTCTAGATATAATTACATAATTTCATTCTACCAAATTTATGTAGGAAATGAAAATTATTACTATCAAAATATTAATGAAATTACCGTATGTAAACAAAATAATTTTAATATAAAATAAAAGGTAGACGACTCCTTTCTAAGGCAATATTTCTTTATTTAAATATTTACTCACCTTATCTAGTATTCATTTAATAAAAGCGTCAAATGGAACGTAATGATTAAAAGTTGAATAACAAAACAGATTCTTATATATCGAAATGCATTTAAACGCAGCTCAGCTTATTATTGAAATTCGTTTTTATTAATCATTTTTGTTATTATCTGTCCAATGGAGCATATCTGTTTGTAATCATCTTCGATGAAAGTGTCCCCTTTTTAACGATGGATTTATTCATAATTTATTTATCTTAAGTTTTGAATGAGCTAAAATTGCAAAGTTTAAATAAACACATGATCATTTTTATGGGAATTTTGAAGAGTGAATTAGTCAAAGTTGATTTTTTTCATCCAAAGTATAACATATTTAAACCTACCGCAGAACCATACGTGTACACTCGAAGAATAGTCTTCGTTTGTTCAGGCAAATCTGATTCTGCTTTTAGGCAATAGCACGTATCTGAATGCCAAACATTACTTATCAAAATAATCAAATCGCAATCGAGAGCCCCAAACGTATGAATATGGAATATGGTATATGATATAATATGACGATAGCCAATGGCGGCTATTATTTTAACGATGGGCACTGTCGTCTGCAATAATGTCAGTTCAACCAACAATCAATGTTTAAACATTCGAAATATGTGCATAATATTGTTACGAGTTGCACAGTCAACAAACAAGTGCAATGCACCAATTAACTGGCACTATAAAATGTCAATTGTTTATTTATGCTCTGCCTTTGACTGTCCATTTTATTGATATCACTTTTATTTGCTATCGAACAACCAACCATCCAGATAGTTATCCATAAACTCCTATCGGTGTATGCATTCATCCAAATATGCTTTATAAAACGTTGTGTAATTTGCGCACAAATTCAGGCACACATTTTATCTAATATTGATCAGTGAGTGAACGATAGTTTTCCGAATATTTATATCGTTCTGGTATCGTTTGTTCAATAATCTTCATTTTAAATAATTCGATAATACAATAATAAATATATTTTGGACAAAATTTTTCTCATCTATTAATTTGTGTAGGATTGGTTCAGGAATGCTATTTGCTCTATTGAAAAGGATTTCCGATTTATCATCAATTAACTAATTATCAAAACTCACGAGTTAATTTAATCAAAGGTTTTGGATGCGAAAAAAGATTTCTTAATTATTATTATTGAAAAATATTTCACTTAGTGCCCCTTACACGCGTGGGCTTAAGAGTAGTCACTTTCGCATTACCAAATATACCCGAAAATAACTTATATAGATTATTTTTTCAAAGTGTGTTTAACTTAAGGTGTTTGAAAAACTAGTTTAGAGATTATAATTTTCATTTTCATTTCCTTTGATGCCTTTTTTCTTTACTTATTATGATATCTACAATTACATATGTTGCAAGAAGGAGATTTTTTAGCATGGACACATTGACGGGAGAGTATGTTGTAGGAGTACATACCCGTCGATGTTTTTCCTCCTGTCGTGATTATTTTCAGAGGTTAAAAGGACACGCGAGGCCATTGCATTTTAAGACGTTATTGGGTTCTTTAACAAGAGGATTATCATGAAGACTTAGACGTGAGTGAAATGCTATGTAATAGGTTGTGCACAGTTTACGTTGATGATTGTTTGTTTGTTTGTAAGGGGACTAGGGAATGAAGTTGTTGGGTCGAGGAGCTCCATAATGGGAGGAATCCTGCTCGCAAAGTAGTTCTTGGTTATGTGGCATTCCTGTATAATTTGGATGATAGTGAAATGGGTGCCACAGGATTGTCATAAGGGATGATTGGTGTTGCCAAAAAGGAAGTTATGAGTAAGAGCAGTATGTCCAATCCGGATTCTGAGGAGCTTCCGCGCCCAGAATTTCGCTATGGATGTTGAATAGACTGGTTTATTAGTGGTTATCCAATGAGTCGACAAAAATGTGTCGCTATTGGTCCAGTCATTGTGTCTGCAAGGCAGATTCTCCAAGCCAACTTGTCAGCACTTATATTATCCACAATTCCCATATGCCCTGGCACCCATTGCAACTCGACACTCCTATTGCTAAGTAGGCTATGACGAATTGCGCTACGTACTGGGTTACTCGATGGGCCACAAATGGCTTAAAGGGCGGCAAGGCTGTCACTAAAAATAATAACGCTTTGTTGGCTGGGAATATTGGTCGGAATTTCAATTGCCGTTTTGATGGCCCACAGTTCCCCGTAATATGGAGCTGCTCTATAAGGGAAGTTTCCACAACATAGTGCGCGGGTGCTGCAGCCAAAAAATTCGACGAGCGAAAAAAATGTAGTGTCGTTGTCAGCGGCGGCATCAGTGAACAACAGTCGATGATTTTTTAATCCGTCAAACTGTTCAAGGAGAAGTTTCCTATATGTGGACGGATCAGTACTAGACTTCTTAAACATGTCAAGAGAAGCAGTCACTTTAAACTTTACTCCCAACCACGGTTTCCAATCTTGGTGTGAAATGGAAATTGGCAAAACAAGGGGGAGGATGGAGGAGGGAAATTAATAAGGACAGCGATGATGAATTCCTTTTCGAACTTGGGAGATGATAATGTTTTTGATTAAATTATGGAGGAGGTAATTTGAAAGGCATAGGTTTTTGTAAATTAAATGTAGGCGAGCTTTTTTAAGATAGAAAAAGATTTTTGGCTTTCGACCAGTTTATATCAGTATGGATTCCACCGGAGATGTCCGATGTGCTCCACTGGCTTGTCTAATGCAACGGTTTACCGCTGCCTCGACTATCTTTTTCCCTGCTATTGGCACACTGACACATATAGTGAGGAAATAGAGTAAGGTCCCGTCCAAAAGGGCGTTGGTTACTTTAGTTGCCTCACTTTGTCTTACCTTACTTTTGCTGATGACTAAAATTTTAACCATTCGGAGAATGGTGTTTATTTTGTTAGTAGAATTTTAAATCTGAAGATCCCATTTTTCTCCACGGGCAATTGAGATACCCAGGATTTTCATGGAATCCTTTGGGTGGGGAGGGAAGAGGCTCAGTTGTGAATCAGATGGACTACAATTTTATTTTCTGCAAACATTAAGGCAGGATTTTCATGGAATCTTTTGGGTGGGTTTGATGTACATATTACCGCACCATTTATGCTGCTTCAAGTGTTGATGTTGCGGATGGCGTTATTTGTTTGATGATGAAGATTAGCACCAGATCAAGTATAAAAATATTGTCAGCATATATGATTGTTAAAGGATGATAGATGGTGGGAAAGGGAGTGAATATATATATTGAATAGGATCGTAGATAGAGGGGATCCTTGTGGGATACCATTTTTCATTTCGCGTTTTGACGAAAAATGACCGTTGGCGCGTATCGTGAAGGTTCTACCAGTTAGGTAGGAGTACCCTTTGTGGAGAAATTCGGTCATACGCCTTTTCTAAGTCGAAGAACAACAGTAAACCACAATGTCTACGTTTGTAGCAATTATGGATTGAATGTTGGAGTTTAAGTAGCATACTCAGAGTTCCCCTACCTGACCTGTAGGCATGTTGTTGGGGATTGAGTTTTGTTAAAGAGGTTTACAATACTAATAAAAAAAGTCGAACGTGCTTCTTTACTCATTTAAAAAAAAACCTTGTCCCTGCCAGGTGTGATTCCCTCGAAGGAATTCAACAAAAATTTGAACTCCGCAAACGTTGATGGCTGGTTCCTGATGGTAAAGGCGAGAGATTTTCCGTGAAGTATTGTTTCTCTCGGCATTGATGATTTTATGTTGGATTCTAGATTGTAGTCATTGGATTCGGAGGTAGTTGAAATGCTTCGTTGAACCCCAAAGTTACAATTTGTACGTCCAAGTTGGCTTCAGTATTGTATTAAAAAGTAGGAATTTACTGTCGATTGTTAGCTTTGGTCTTGTATCTAAGAATCACAGCAGCTGATTGTATCATCTGTTAAATTCCTCTCTTATAAGTTTTGTAAGTGGGTTTCACGACAATTGTTTAACAAAATTGAGTCTCAGGTAACGCACTTTATCTTTTGGTGGAATAGTGCTGCCATTCAAGATAGTTCTTGACGATGAGTGAAAGTGACATGAACGCATATTTGTTCGTTTACTTTCAGTTTCCACTTTCCGATCCTTTTTTGAAGGGAGTAAATATGGGTTTGCAGGATAGTGAATGCTATGATAGAATTTTGGTTATCAGCTAGAATGGCAGTGTCATCAGCATATATTGTTATTAGGTTTTTATTGCTGATTGGGAAATTCGTGTAAATGTTGTATAACAAGGGACCAAGAATACTATCTTGAGGAACCCCTGCTCGGATAGACGATATTTCGAGTATTCGACATTTTCAACCACCTAAAAATATCGAGCGAAAATATGAGATGGGAAGGATTATTTTTAGCTTCCAGAAAAGATCAGTATCCCATACTCGATCGAAAATCCAAGTTGTCCAAAAATATGGCTGAACAGTATTCTTTCTTCTCAAGAGAGGATGCAATGAAATTAATCACGCGATGAAGTGTTCATTCCGAAAGCCAAATTGGTGATGGGGGATTACATTTTCGCCTTCAAGGATGGGATAAAGCCGCTTTAAATCAATTTTCCCATTATTTTTAAGCAAAGGAAAGCATTTTTAACACAAAAACTTGTTGATGGAGATGGTCGCGGGTCAGGGGGCATTATCTGCTCTTACACCTGGAACCCTTCCGAACACTCAGTCGCCATCCAAAGTCTGTAATGTCCGATCTGAATTCTTCATAAAACCAATAATAATCCACATGGGTATGAGTTACTTAATTTTTGTAAGTCAAATTCGAAGATTCACAAAGCTTAACATAAAATTTGATGGCAATGTTCCTTCTTTTGTAATCCACTAAAAAAATACAACTTCTCTTATCACGCTCTTAAGTGCCTGATGTCCCTGATAAGGGACCAACGTATATTTTGCATGATGGAAAAGTCATCAATGTTTCCAGATCACTCTCAGTGATGCTAGTCTCATTACTCTTCTTCCACACCTCATAAATTGGAAGTTAGCACAAAATAAATTATTAATTAATAGTATTGGGTTATCCGGGAAGTAATTTCGTTTTTTTTTTTATAAAAATGAAAGACGATTTTCTTATAGTAATATTTTATTCAATTAAATATTGTCCAGTCTGATTCAATATCCTTTGCCATCTTTCTGGTAGTATCATGATTCCACGCTCATAAAATTTTTGTTTTTTGCTGGCAAAAGACTGATCTACGTGATTTTTGACCTCCTCATTTGAATTAAACGTTTTACCATCTAAAATTTTTAATAGAGACCGGAACAAATGATAATCGGAAGGTGCTAGGTCTGGAGAGTATGGTGGCTGTGGCAGTATATCCCATCCAAGCTCTAAAAACTTTTGCCGAATGGTCAAACTTTTATGTGGTTTCGTATTATCCTGTTGGAACACTATACCTTTCCTATTGACCAATTCTGGACTTTTTTCTTTAAGTGAATCATTCAATTTGTCTAACTGATGACAGTACACTTCAGAATAGATCGTAGTGTTGCTCGGTAGAAGCTCAAAATAAACGATTCCTTTGAAATCCCACTAAACAGATTTCTTTGAAATCCCACCAATCCCACCTTTATTTGATGAATATTGGCTTTCGAAGTACTTTGAGCAGGTTCATCTTTTCTACTCTAGGATCTTTTGCACTTAACATTATTGTAGACAACCCATTTCTCGTCCCCAGTGATAATACGCTTCAAAAAATGGATCATTTTCTTGGCGTTTGAGGAGCAAATCACAAACGTCAATGCGATGACACAAATATTTTTCCGTAAGACGATGAGGAACCCATATGTCGAACTTTGAGATTATACCTAGCCGTTAGAAATGACTATTAACGGTCGTATTTAATAAATTGAATCTCTCAGCGATCTCACGAGTTGTTATTCGCCGGTTTGCATCAATTAATGCCTTTATTGTTTCTTCATCAGCTTCAACTGGCCTTCCAGAACGTGGTGCATTTTCGAAATCAAAATTGCTGGATTGAAGTTTTGCAAACCAGTTTTGGCACTGGCGCTCACTAAACAGATCTCCTCCATACACATCGGATAATTTTTTTCTTACTTGAACAGCATTTTTTATCTTTTCCATAGTAAAAAATAAAATATGTCGAAAACGATGTATGTAGAAACAATCGAATTTTTTCACAATCAATCCTTGCTATGTCAGCTGTCAAAATACATATGATTATGCGGCTTAAGTGTGAAGTTGGTTGTGAAAAAATACAATTAAGTCCTCTGTTGGAAAAGAACGAAATTACTTTATTTAACTTACGGCAGCACCAACTCTTCTAATTTTCTTGAAATTCTAATAATACAGCCTAGAAGCCTTTGCAAATATATCAGAACTTTATTTTATAATCGTACCTGAATACGCTCTAGCACGACTTTTGTGTGGTTTGTTATAAAAAAGATAATTTCAATCCTTATTAGTCCAGTAACTTTCCCTAATTATTATTCAAAAAAATTACCATCAGCTGTTTAAAACTCCAAAAGTAATGAGATTGTGTAAAATAATAAATAAATACAATAGTAGTAAGTTTTTGAGTAAATAAAATTAACTCTTAACCATTTCAGACCGGCTGAAAAAAATAACTTCGATTTGCATCAACATTTTTATACGGGCTAATTTTGATGTAAAGGTTACAGGAAAAATAAAAAAAAATTACATATGCACAAAACCCTGAGAAAAGGACCTAACACGATTGTGTACCTTAGGTTTTTAGATGTATTAGTAAAAAATTGATTATTCGTTTTTGGAGTAATTTTTGTTTATTAAAATAATTATAAAATTATTCTCTAATATAAAATAACAATAATATTAAAAAAAAAAACAGGCACTTTCTTTGCTTTTCCGTCAATAATAAAACTAAAATAAAAAAAATTAATTCACAGTTTTTGATTAAAAATAAAATCCAAACTTTTAGGTATATTTGGCATGAATAACGAAACGTTATTTTGTGTGGTATTTTTGAAAACAGTCTTTGTCCTTAATCACGCAAAGACTTACCATGCATTTATTGCACCTTGCTCTTGTCCTACTACTGCAGTTCTGGTACCTGCATCTTTTTGCGGTGCCTTCTAAAAATTCGGGCCAGTGATCGTACCTGTAAAATTCAAGTTTAATTATAGGGATATTAAATGGTTATGTATATTCAGAAAATTTCAAACATGTCGAAACGTATATCGTCTGGAGCATTATGTGGACGGAATTTCGAACCATACTCAGGCAGTTTTATTTGTGCTGGCTTTTCTGGAAGTTCTCCTCTAGAGCTGCACAAAACTGAACCCACTTCCAATTTAAATTTTAAGAAATCTTTTATTTCTCTTCTGTGCATACCAGCCATTACTGCATCGCGTTTATACTCCATCCAGGAATTATAGATACTTAAATCTAAGAAATGAAAAAACACTTTGACCGGCCATTTTTTGGTTTTAATTTTAATTCTATAATATTCCATCATTTGATTGGCTATATCAACACCGCCTATATTTGAATTGTAGTTCTGGATTACTGCTGGAATTGGGACTGGTGCACGACGTTTTAAATTTTTAATCCATCTATTTACTGTTCCTATCGGTTCTTTTCCGCATTTACTGGACACAAGAGTAACACATTTTGTGTCGCACCATTTAACTATTACAACATCGTTCTTCACAAATTGATGGATATCTCCACGATTCATTGTTTTGTCCAGTGGAAAATGAATTCTTTTTCCTAACCGATTAGCCATTATTGTGCCGGTGGCTTTGAAATGCATTTCCAGCAGTTTTTCAATTAGGGGAATTGTTGTAAAAAACCTATCAAAATATAGGTGACTGTATTTTGGTAAAAATTTAGTTAACCGTAGAATAATTGATGGCCCATGACCAAGCCCACAGTCTAAAAAGGTGCCAGCTCCTTGAAATATCTCAAAATCTACGACCATTCCATTTGATGTTGTACAAACTAGATTCTTTAAACCAACTGGACGAGGTTTTGTTCTAATAACTTGTCTAGCAGGGCTTCTGCCGGAAAAAGGTATCATCTGTTCATCAATGGAGTAGCTAGTAATATCAGTAGCAAGTTTATTACATCGATTTCGGACCAAATCTATGACAGGTTGTATTCTCCAGAATTTGTTTGTGGCACTAGGTTTGCTTGTGTCTACAAAATGAATTAAATTTCGCAATTTCATAAACTTATCCCTAGAAATTGAATTCGATATAGTTTTATTTCTGAACCCTTCAGCCCAGTACATTCGTACTCTTGGATAGCCCAAACATCCCATAATTATACTGCTTCCATAAAAAATTTTAATTTCATGCTGTAATAAATTAAGCTCTTGTCCAAACGTTGACATGGCATACATTTTTTTTAAAAATACAGCTTCTTTAAAATGATTTTCTGGAATATAGTTGTTGAAATAATCCATTGCTGACCAAACTTTAACTAGGTTGTTGCAACCATGAACCAGTGGCAATTCATTATTTTGGAAAGTAGCATCTTTCCAAATTTCGCTTCTAACATTGGATTGCGCTGTTGATGTTGTAGCAACCGATGTCGGTAAATTTAAATTTGAAGCACTCAAATCTGAATTTACCGTTGGCTGTGGCATTAATATGGACGCAAATGCTGCTTCATCTGGAGTTGAGGATTCACTCAAATCGGTTGGAACATAATATAATATAAAACATCAAAACATTCAACAAATAAAATTTACCGTCGTCTGATTCTTCCAAAATTATATTTTTTGGTGTCCACGTATAATCAACATCCTCATCATCATCACTGAAATCAATGTCAGACTCCCCAAGAATGTCCAATATTTCTTGAATATCATTAGAGTTCGCTAAATTGTATTTTTTTCAATCTAAAAAATCACATAACACAAACGTGAGTCAAAATGAAAATTGCCGTTAAACCTAACTAACACGTTTGTGTTATCTGAAAATAATTTGAAACCAAAAACTGGAAGCAGAATATAATATCCATCTCTTTCTATCTCATTACATGTAACAGAACACATTAAATACAGTTATTCTAAATTAGCAAAAAAAAAATAATACGGGGAAATATTTATTCGTACTTACTCAGAGACATTGTTCTTTTCACTGAGAGACATTTTAACCGACTACCAAATTATGAGAGAACGTATTTCTAAAATTGTTTTTGTTTCTTTGCACACAGCGAGAGAAACACCTAACACGATCGATGCTTTTCGGTTTTTACATGTAAAAACATATTCAGAGTAAATATGACGTATACAAATCAGATAACACAATCGTGTATGATGGGTCTGAAAGAGTTAAATGCAAAAATTATACAAAATAAATAAAACAAAAATCTAATAAATTAAGTAAGTTTAATTTAAGAAGAACGTGCCACTTTTGAATACACTATTTTTTCATTAAACTAAAAAGCATTCGCTTTTTTAATAATAAATTTGTAAGAAAAGATGAAGAATCGACCTTTTTTGAAAGTGTTTATGTGTAAGCTAAAAATTTAACAAGGGATAATAATTTTTTTTTTTTTAAATATTTTCTCTAAAAAATAGCCTTTATTTTCGCGCGATATATCTGTTCTCTAAGGTAAAACTTGTAAATTTATTTAAAATAACAAATTTGTTGGAATAAAAAAAAATTTTTTTATTATCATTCATCACCACTAATTCTTAATAAATAAATCTCAAGTTTATACATAAAAACAATATTATTAAGTTCATCTAGTACTAGTATCAAAATATCACAAATTGCAAAAGAGAAAATGGATTCAAATTTGGACATACTCGTATTAGATCAACAGAACCGAATAGATATTGTTGTCAAATACAAATCCTATTAGATAGTAATTATAGAATAATTGAATAATACCTGTCAATGGAACGTAAGTTTGTGAATTATTGCGATAATCTACTCTCAATTAACCGATGATATAATCCAAATAATTATTTAAATAGCAATCTTGTTACTACGAGTATTGTTAGTTTCCGATTATCACTGTATTAATTATCTATCGAAATAGAATAAAAAAGTATAGAAAATATGTTTGAATCTTATTAGTGAACTTTTTATATTATCCCTACCGGTAGTAAATAGATTCAAATTGCTACTAAAATATCTTTGATAATTTTGTAATTAATATAATTTGACTATAGCTAACATAAAATTTCAAACTACCTGTTTTGATGGTAACGATTTTATTCAACAATTTGTAAATCTTCCATGGCTGATTTAAATTTTTGACAAACATCAACATGTTTTGGGTATGAATATAAGTAGAGGAATATTTTGCATCACCTGCTGGCATATCAAAAGTTGCCTTGAATGAGCTACATCGACCAATTCATTCTGATGATAGTCTCCATTACAACAACCTTACTTAAACTGTATAAGAAAACCCTAAGAGAATCTACGGACAGAAGGATCTGGTCGGTGGTATCGTCCTTGATTTTTTGGCCGTTCGGTGCCCTTCCGATGTTTATTTCCCTCACGTTTTTATGTTGTGACCACGTGACGCCTGCACCATTCCTGATTTAGCGATGAAAAAAATTGAGGACATAAACTAGGCCTCAATATGTTTCCATTCAAGGCGAAAGGAACGAACAAGCAGATTCGAAAATATATGCTATACTGACAGTCACAATCGTATTTATCGTTTATAGCACGACGCAGTACGGTAGACGGAAATTCTAATGTTGGACGTGGCGGTGTTTGTTGAGGGTGGTAGGGTGAGCTTCATGTTTACCGTGATCCTAGTTTTGGTAATTCTTTCTCTAAACGACAATACTTATGTGTGTGTGTTTGTTGTGTGTAGAGATAGGGTAGCCATCAAGATGGGAATATACAAAATTTCTATCCTGCAAGTCGACAAGTCTAACATTATACGGACTAGATTCGAGAAATAGAGGGTTCCACAAAACTGTCGGTATCACCCTAAATATGTGAGCGCACATTCCAGTTAAAAAAAAATTTTCTGACATACTTACAAACAAGAGTATTGCTAGTTTTGTATGCCTAAATCGGTAAATAGATGCTGTGCACGCTCGCTCTATTTGCAGACAGAGACAACCTTCAGTATTCCAGCAAGAATGCGGCTGCATTGAATCACTCTACACCTGATATTAAAGCCCGATGCGAATTCACAACCATCGAAAAAGTACATGTTACACGTGCAACTTGTATTGTACATCCGCACGTATTTATATCGATATGCACATACATATATACGTAAATAACATCCATAAGAACATCGACACTGCAGACAAAGTAAGTTCTAAAAGACCGTAACGAATTTTATTGGGAGTAGAAAAAATGCTTCGATGTCGCATTGGGGGAAATGGTGCTTTGTTGTTCGTCAACGAGGACGTGTGCTTCCTTCGATGGGGATTTCATATTCAAAGCGTACAACGAGGGAAAAGTATCAAGAAATATGAGCGCATCCTGCAGTAATAGCGCGTCAAGTGGAAAACAGTGAAGCTTGCATAAATCGCATACCACCAACGCAACGCCAATCATCATCTCCACAATATACCCTGCATAATCATCCCTTTTATTTCGTATCTTATACAACAGGAAAAGTCAAATCGAATGTTTATTTGTACCAAAGTGGGCGCAGTTATGTTATATACGGAGAAATGTACTTAAATATGACGAAGGAGGCTGGAACATCTTCAATTACTCATGGCTCTGGAAAATTTACCAATGACACTCTGATCGCCATGGTTTCACTTTTGAAATTTTATACACACGAATACAAGTGAACATAATATTTATTAGTTTACTTTTATTTGGTTTTTTTTTCTTATTTAAATATTTATTGGAAGTGGATTTGTATAAACTATACCTTAACTTAAAGATGTCCAACTTTCACCATAATTTGAATAATATTTTTGCGTTTATTTTATTTACTATTCTTCATTTTGAACGGTTATCCATTTATAGGTTAGTAATTAGACAATTTTAAATTTATATATATATTATTTATGATAAAATTTATTTAGGTTAAAGATTGCCATTTGATATTGTTGAAGTGTGCTAAATAAATTTCGTAAAAGATTCGCCAATTCGTGTGCTGGAACAACAGGCTTTGGATGCTGATTTTTCGAACAAAATTTTTTTCAATGATGAGAGACATTTTTTGATTGGAAAATCATAAGTGTAAATGTTGTATAATAAGGGACCAAGGATACTATGTTAAGGAACACCTGCTCGGATAAATGATATTTCAGAGTGTTCGATATTATCAAGCACCTAAAAATATGGAGCAAAAATATGAGATGGGAAGGATTATTTTAAGCTTTCAGAAAAGATCAGTATCCCATATCACAAAAATATGAACAGTATTCTTTCTGTTCAAGAGAGGATACAATAAAATTTATCACGCGATAAAGTATTCACTTCCAAAGCCAAATTGGTGATGGGGGATTACATGTTCGCCTTCAAGGATGGGATAAAGCCGCTTTAAATCAATTTTTCCATTATTTATAAACAAAGAAATGTATTTTAAACACAAAAACTTGTTGATGGAGATGGTCGCGAGTCAGGGGGCATTATCTGATCTTACACCTAACATAGAACCATTCTGAATACTCAGTCGCCATCCAAAGTCTGTAATGTCCGATCTGTCTCCTTCATTAAACCAATATTAATCCACATTGGTTTGAGTTACTTAATTTTCGTAAGGCAAAATCGCAGATTCACAAAGCTTAACATCAAGCTTTTGATGGCAATGTTCCTTCTTTTGTAATTCACTAAAAAAATACAATTTATCTTATCACGCTCTAAAGGGTCATGTAGTTACCAGATGTCCCTGACGGTCTATAAGGGACTAACGTACAATTTGTATGATGGAAATGTCAGAAATGTTTCCAGATCGCTCTCGGTTTCATTATTCTTCTGCCACACCTCATAAATTGGAAGTTAGCACAAAAAAAATTATTAATTAATAGTATTTGATTTTCGGCAGCGCCAACTCTACTAATTTTCTTGAAATTCTAATGACGAAAATAGCCTAGAAGCCTTATTTTTTGATAAGTAAATATATAAAAATTATCATATACGGGACTCTGATACTTTAAGTTTTAATCAAGATGATATGGTTTTTTTAACAAGACTGTGCACCACAAACCATACAGCACGACAAGTTTAGATTTAATTGCACAATAATTTCTCAGAACGTAGGGCTAAGCAAAAATTCGTGGTAGCTCAGACGATCTGTCAAGTAATAGCTGAATTACAGCTGGAAATGGGCTAAAAAAGTCATTAAGAATTACCTCAAAAAGATCTCGTTACGGGAATTTGAATCTAAGAAAAATTTCATCAAAATCTGTATTTTAAATATTTTATTCAACTTTCCGAAGCAGAAACTGAGTTACTACTTATTTTTGTATGAGTTTGCTTCATAGACAAGGACTTATGATGCATGTGTGTTGTTGAAAATGGTATTAAATCTCAATGTTAGTATATAAATTATTTTGATTATTTTAAAGATTATCTAGAAAGATGATTATTAGAAAATCTGAAGACAAGGTAAATACATAAAATTATTCTTGGTCCTCTGATATGGCAAAGTCAAGTAGTTATGCAAACGTGCTTGAGTCGAAACTTGGCATAGGACATGACATGTCGCTAAATAGCCCATATTATCATGACGTCTAGAATAAACATATTAGTGCACTAATGTTACTTATTATAATTCCAATTTAGAAATTTTAATGAAAAAAAAGAATAATATAGGCATCTCAATGTAGTGGTTTAAAGTTCACTTTGTATTCAATAGTCTTAAATTTGAATCCATCTGGTAAAAGCGGTGGCGTGCCTTCAACTTTAACCGTCACTTAAAATATAATCATTTAAAAAATCTACACACTCCAAATAGTTAGAGTATAGTCCCCAATATTAGAGTGTAGATCTTAGATTAAAGAATACCTGGATAGGACCGTACGTCAGATTTCCGTATATGTATACGCAATATATATACGCAATGTATACGCAAGTTATTGCAAAAGCGGCGAAAAATCGTACTACTTGCACATATTTGTATACAGTTTTTTATGTAGATATGACACTCACTGATATCTAGTTTTCGTAATAAAAATTTATTGATTTGCAAAAGAATAATTTATAATTATTTTAATTCACTTATTGTGGAAACAAAAATACAATTTAAACACAACGACAGGCAATGTTTATTTTTTGTACAATCTTTTGATATGAAATAGAAATGATATTTTAGGTTTATTATTTATTTCGTAAATATCAAGCGCCTGAATTTTGTAGGCTTTTGGAGAGTTTTTAAATACACCATTCTCCATGAAAGTGGTAGCATATCGAAATGCTTGTATAGTTTTGTTGTTTTTCAAGCGATTATTTTGGCACTTATCAGAAAGTGCAAGTGAACGTGCAGTTTTTATGTTTTTTAAAGTATTTACAAAAAAGTAAGTATTATTATTATTAATAATACAATATATAAATACTTTTATTGTTGAAAACATTTAATAGAAAGTTTCTATTGCAAATTTCTTTCTTTCGGTAAGTTGACATTTTCATTTTTACTAGAGAAATTAACAAAAATTTACTTTATAATGTGTTTAATTGGCTTTAAGTGATATGTTTTGTCCAAAAAGTGGTTAAAAAGTAAAAAGTTCGGCATTCAATAATTGTAAACAAATGTGATGCTGACAGTTCAATGTTTACCAGAAAATAGTTCAGTGCCGGCGTACGTAAAGTGTGTATAAGAAAATTTAAGGGAACGATTTTTTCAGTCTGTTTTCATTGTGTTAAAATAAATAAATTCTATTCGGTAGGCTTATTATTTAAATAAATTTGTGCCTTCGCTTGCTTTATTAGCTCATTTTGTAATTCATTTACTAAATAATAATGTTTCTAATTTTTTTAGAATATTAGTTGCTTATTAATTAAGTACATTAGTTTTAAAGCATTTGCTTTAATGTTGTATACGATTAACTTCTATAATATAAAGAATTTGATGTAATATTCTATGTAATTAATGCTTTATTTTTTATTTTAATTTAAATGCACAATATCTATTAAAATTACCATTTCCATTCATAAACATACATTTATATTATAATGAAACTTTTTGTATCTACTTATGCTTGTTCTATTTGTTTACGTATAAATGACATTACATATGAAAAATGTTTTTAAACGAACCGCTTTAATCGCATATTGAAGTTTAAAATTTCCCCCCACTGATCTACGCCGTTTCTATTATTTTGCATGTATGTGCGTTCTACGAATGTATTGCAAACAAAATTCGGCCACAAATCTATACTTTAGATTATAGAAAAACTGGGTAGGGTGAGGCCTACCCAGTTTTTCTATAATCTAAAGTATAGATAATTCTGGCAAGTCAACATTTCCGAACCCGTTTTAAACACAACGAAATGAAGGTGTAAAATTTTTCAAAAAAATATTTATTTTTGGGGTGATTTCTACAGTTTGGGGTAAAGGCTAAAATAAAATCGTAAGAAAAATACACTTTCAAAAATAGCCATAAACTCAGATTCGTATTGATCTGAAAATTTGTGGTAAAAATTTTGTCGATATCAAATTGTAACGAGACTTATCAAAATATAGTTCACCCTACTTAAACGAAGAAGTAATTTTCCAATAAGAAACGATAAACCTAACAGATGGATCAATTTGAATTTCGACTGTGCGCACTGTAGGTGATTTTTATTAATTAAAAATAATTAAATGAATATGAAAAATCAATTAGACCTCATTGTTTTCTTTTGCAATCGAGACAAACTAAATTAGTTTAATAATTAATTTTTAAGTATACTTAAGTTAAAGTATGAACGGTATTTATTACAGTTAGAAGTATAGTTAAGTGAACTTTAAAAAGACTGAAGAAAGCCAATTCATCTATTGAAACCAAAAACATTTATTGGAAATATGTCAATGTTTAATTTCATCAAAAAGTACTGGTCTAGTACGTGCTTCTTCCATCAATTAATTGACAAGAGAAGAGTTGCGAAAACTACAGCTCACACAGGTGGGCTCTTCAATAAAAATTAATCACGGGTAGTCCGCGCATAACAACCGAGAGCGGATATGCAATTCTTGTTCGACAAAACCGCATCGACAATCGATTTGCAGGTCACTAGAATGCACATTTTATGCTCTGTGACTGTCAGGTCATATTCATATATGTGTATAACTGTGTGGATGGATGCTTCGTGGCCGGAAAGAGTGTCCAATGCACTACAGTAAACCGTCCGAATGCACTATACCCTCTTCTGGTAGCTTCACCACACAATGTCCTCGAAACGATGTACACTACATATCCTTATATCCTTAACGTGTACTGTTTATATTCTGGACCTGAATGACAGATTCTCTCTGTCCTGTATCCTGTGTATACTAGCACGCGGTTGTGCACATCAAACACATATTTGCATGTTTTCATTCATTTTGTGCATGTCAGAGAGTATTGCATTGAAAAAATTTTTAGTTGGGGCGGTTACGAGTTATTTCTGCACCGCACCCTCGAACCGGTCCCTATCCTTTGTTATTATTATTCACGGCGACTGTGACTGTGGTTTATTGAAAACAATTTCGAGCCCTTCTATGCAACGATAGGGGCTGAATTGGTGTCATCATCTATCGTTTTTGTTATTATCATTATTTGTGGCGGTTTTGGTATAGTTGCTACTCTACTGACGCTGTTTTATTGCGTTGATTTTTTTTTTTGGGTTTTTCAAATTTTCATTTACTATACCAGATTGATTGGTTATGTTATTATATTTTTTTTTTAGATTCAATTTTTGTTGTAAGGGTCGAATACAAACTTTATGGAGCTGAAAATTAAATGATTGATTATATGATAGCTGCGCGACAAATTAATATGTGGTGGTGGTAACTGATAATCATTTAAAATTTTTCCTTTTTTATTGTTGAAATTGTTTTTTTTAAGGAAAAATATGTTTAGTGAATATTTAGATATTATTCGTATAGGCAAATATAAATTGAAATAGATTTTTTTTTTGGTTCACAATTCTTTGGTTTGTGGAAGTTACATTTATTTCAGTAGGGAATATCATAAAAATCTTTAGAAAAATCAATTCAAAATATTTCTAAAAATAAATTATCTGATAAAGATTTGATTTATCTTTTAATCATTAATATTGTACATACCATTGAGGTGGCAATTTCTTTAAAAATCGTACGTAGTCCTGTATTTAGTTTGGATTTTTTCAGTGGTCATTTCCTTTGATTACATTTCTATAAATTTTTAAAAAATTCGTAATTCCTTTGCGTATGAATTTTTGCATTTGTATTTTTTTTTCTTTAATTTATTAGTTTTTTTGGCAATATTTTATGGAAAAGGGTATAGCAAGTAATTTGGGCTATATTCTGATTTTCTGGTAAAAAAATTTACTAATTTATTAGTTTCAAACGTTTGCGGAGAAAAACTTTGCCATAAAAAAAATAATTTTTTTCAAATTTACAATTTTTAATACAAGTTTACTTCTGGAAAACACATTTTAACAAAATATTTAATTGCACCAAAAATTTCCGGACATACGAGGTCTGTTCAAAAACCATCGCGAATTTTGTGTTTTTTCAAAAATTATTTATTTATTCATGAGATATTATACACTTGTGCCAATGTTTTTTTCAATAATCGAAGCACTTCAAAAAATCATTTTTTGTGATCTTGTTCAGCTCCTCCTTCGACGGTGTCTTTATCTCCTCAATCGTAGCGTAGCGTCGTCCTCTCATGGGACTCTTCAGTTTCGGGAACAAGAAAAAGTCACAGGGGGCCAGATCTGAGGAATACAGTGGCTACGGCATTATTAATGTGCTGTTTTTGGCCAAAAATTCGCGAACAAGCAATGATGCGTGATCAGGATCGTTATCATGGTGCAAAAGCCAATTTTTTTCTTCCACAAATCCGGGCGTTTCTGGCGGATTGCTTCGCGCAACTTGCGCATAACGCGCAGGTAATATTCCTTATTGACCGTTCTACCCTGTGGAAAGAACTCATGATGCACCGCGCCCCTGCAATCGAAAACTGTAAGCAAAACCTTCACATTCGACCGAACTTGGCGCGCTTTTTCGGTCTTGGCTCGTGAGGAGCTTCAATTGGGATGATTGAGCTTTGGTTTCCACGTCATAACCATAAACCCATGACTCATCATCAGTGATGGCCCTCTGGAGCAAATTTGGGTCGTCGCGGACAGAGTCCAACAGCTCCTTAGCAATGTTAATGCGATGCTGTTTTTGGTCGAAATTGAGCAATTGGTCTCACGAGCCAATCGATATGTTTAAGTCCTCAGCTACTTCTCTAACGGTGATTCGACGATTGGCCAATACAATTTTTTTCACTTCATCAATGTTTTTGTGTGTTGTTAACGTGATGGGGCGTCCGGCACGCTTTTCATCGTTCACATCTTCTCGGCCCTCCGAGAACATTTTGTACAACCGATAAACGTTGCTTCGGTCCAAAGTAGCTTCACAATATGCCACAGTCAACATTCGGAATGCATCCGCGCATTTAATTTGGTTTTTCACACAAAATTTGATAAAAATTCTTTGATCTATTTTTTGGAATGGGCAAAAATCGAAGACGAACCAAAACACGTGTAAGCAAAGCAGCTGTCAAAAATTAACTGAAAATTCAAAATAGCCAAACTTGTCGGCATAAATGGGAGACATGAGTACCAACATAACGCCACAAAAAATCGAAAATCAAATATACGTAAAATTAAAAATTCGCAATACTTTTTGAACAGACCTCGTACAATTATATTATTTCAATACATAAAATAGTGAATAAATTTTAAACTATTTCAATTTTATTACAAAGCCAATACCATGACAGGAAAATACTATGGTGGCTAATTTCTCGTTAAACGCTGACGAGTTGAAATACACAGGAAAGTATTTTAATGGAAGGTTTATGCTATAATCAAAAATTAAACTTTTTATAACGAAAAATCATTTTTTGGTTTGGTGAGATTGGGTGCAATAGGAATTGGAATGCTTAATAAAACCCTAGAGTTCTGATCGGTTTTAAAATTATATTATAAATTAAAAGTAAGTTCTTCAGCGGCAAAAAGTTTTGAATAGTTGCTCTGTAGTCCAAATCGTTGTTGATAATGTATGTTAAGTTCAAGTCTTTTCAATCATTGTGCAAGGATTCCAAGTAAGTCATTTGTCTAGATCAGGGGTGGCCAATCCGCGGCCCGCCTTGAACATTTTCCGGCGCGCGAGATTCATCACACTCTAAAGTGAACTTATTGACGTAGTGACTATACCTAGATACGCACAGTTGAATGGGAAGAAAAGTACTTTTTCATAGTTCAAAATACAAATTTATTGTGTTTAATTTGCTGAGAGATCGTTACTGTATTTACACATAATGAATATAATGTAAATAGGCATTACGAAACAAAACATAAGGATTATTTGAAGTTCCATAAAGAAGTGGAACAATCGAAGCTCAAGGAGTTTAAATCGCAATTAAAAGCTAAACAAAATATACTTGGTGCAATATTGTTTCATTTGTGATTGCAAAAAAAATGAAAACATTTTCGGATGGTGAATTTGTGAAAGAATGTTTAGAAGCTGTATTTTGCCTGATAAAAGTAAACTGTTTTCGAACTTAAGCCTATCTCGGCAAACAGTGTGTCATCGAATTAATAAAATTATCTTAAAACTGCACGACAGAATTCGAGATTTCAAATATTTTTCCTTGGAATTTGACAAAAGCACAAACATTTCAGACTCAGCTCAGCTTGTAGTGTTCCTTCGTGAAGTAAATTAATCATTCCAAATAACTGAAGAAATGTTAAATTTGATAAGTTTTAAAGGTACAACAACAGGAAAAGATATTTTCCATGCTGTTGAAAACTGTTTATGCGAAAACAACTTGGATTTGGAAATACTTTATGGAATATCAACTGATGGAGCACCTGCCTTGATAGGTAAAGAAAAGAGTCCTGTAAGATTACTAATCGATAGAATCCAACAACAAAACTAGCAATCACTCCAAAAGAGAAGGTTTTAATTATAATACACTGTTTGGTTCTTCAACAAAATTTATGTGCCCAAGTATTATCGATGCAAGTAGTTATAAAAACAGTGATACGGAAGTCATATGCACTTCCGCATCGACAATTTAAGGAGTTCCTGAAAGAATTAGATTCTGAATATGGTGACGTTGTATACTTCAGTCAAGTCAGATGGTTAAGTCGTGGAAGATGTTTACAGCGGTGCTATGAGTTATGAGAAGAAATTAAATTGTTTATGAATGACAAGCAAAGACCTGTACCAGAATTAAGAAATGATAAGTGGTTATTGGATTTATGCTTTTTAGTGGTAATTGTCGAAAAACTTAATCAATTAAATATATCATTGTAAGGAAAAGATAACTTTATAATCGATACATTTAATAACATTAAAGAATTTTCAGAAAAAATTATTGTTATTTGAATCGCAATTGAAAAGTAATAACACTTACCATTCTCTATTGTTGAAAGAATTTAAGAAATCAAAATGTAACAATTACATCAAATATGCAAAAGAAATAAGAAAACTTACAGCTGCTTTTGAAAGCCAATTCAGTAATTTAGAGTTAGACTTTCTTGTTGAAATCGAGTCGGCCCCAAAATATCTCCAAATGGAACTGGTTGACTAACTAGTTTTTAAATTGAATTAAAATACAATTTTGGAACATCAGAATTAAAAACAGATTTTGTTAACACTTACGTCACAAAAGAGAAATTTTCCAATTTGAGAAATCTGCCACAAAAAATTGTTAGCGCTTATAGTTCAACTTACAAAAGTAAGAATCGTTTTTTTTTTAAATGAAATTGACCAAACACAAAACACCCTCAAACATAACGGATGCTAACCTGCAACACCAATTACAATGTGCAAACACCCAAATTGAGACCAATTTACAAAAGTTAAGTGAAAAGAGTGGAGAAACAAATATCGCACTAGTAAAATAAATATTTTTTAATGATTTCATTTTTTTTATTTCATTTATTTTAATTTCGTTTCATTATGCTGTTGGAACATTACACCTTTCCTATTGACCAATTCTGGGCTTTTTTCTTTAAGTGAATCATTCAATTTGTCCAACTGCTGACAGTACACTTCATAATTGATCATTGTGTTGCTCGGTAGAAACTCAAAATGAACAATTCCTCTGAATGAAATATTGGCTTTCGAAGTACTTTGAGCAGGTTCATCTTTTTTACTCTAGGATATTTTGCACTTAACATTATTGTAGACAACCCATTTTTTGTCCCCAGTAATGATACGCTTCCAAAATGGATCATTTTCTTGGCGTTTGAGAAGCAAATCACAAATCTTCAATGCGACGGTAAAATTTTTTTCCTTTAGAAGATGAGCAACCCATATGTCGAGCTTTGAGATTAAACCTAGCCGTTTCAAATGATCATAAACGGTCGAATTCGATCAATTTAATCTCTCAGTAATCTCACAAGTTGTTATTCGCCAGTTTGCATCAATTAATGGCTTTATTGTGTGTTCATCAGCTTCAACTGACCTTCTAGAACGTGGTGCATCTTCGAGATCAAAATTGCGGGATCGAAATTTTGCAAACCAGTTTTGGCACTGGTGCTCACTTAACGCATTTTTATCTGGCGCTCAATTGCTTGAACAGCGTTTTTATCTTTTTCTATAGCAAAAAAGTAAGAGATGCCGAAAATGCTGTTTTTCACTTTCCATATTTAAAAGTGTATCAACCAAAAACTGCTGTGCAGAATCAATCGAATTTTTTCACAGGCAAGCCTTGCTATGTCAGCTGTCAAAAAATATATTGTTATGCAGCTTAAGTGTGAAGTTGGTTGTGAAAAAATACAATTAATTCTTCTGTTGGGAAAACAACCCGATATTATAGCTGTCTTCCTTTGGACCAATTTTGCTACTCCCGAGAAGTTGCGAGTAGATGGCCAAAGGAAGGCAAAGTTTAATGACAGCAGTAGAAATATAACCTCAAAATAGTCAACAACAATACTGAGTTTACTCACACATAAACAATAAAAACTGAGTTTATTCACACATAGAAAATACTGACAAATATATCACTCTTCAACATAACCAACGAACCCGCTAAGCCATCTATTTCCAGTCCGGGAACTAAAATCCCCCTTCCATAAATAGTAGGCGTAACTCGTATTGCAATCTACTCATTTGTTCGAGGTAGCGTATATGATGCCAGCTAGCTCTACTCGGAAGTAGCAAAATTGGTCCAAAGGAAGACACCTTATATTATCTATGTTTACATGTAAGAATAATAATAAACAAAATAATAATAACTCATTTTGTTTCAAAATGTCTATAGTGTATCTAAATCTAATATGGGAATATATAATTTTATATGGCCCGCAGAGTTTTGATGCATTTCTAAAGTGGCCGGCAAAATCATTTGGGTTGGCCACCCCTGGTGTAGATTAAGTCTGTTGCTCATCCATAGTTATAGTTTATAGCTAAACTATGAAAGTTATAGTTGTGAGATTAGTTAGTTTGTCAAAGATATAAATATTATATAGGAGTGGACCGAAGATATGGATCGAATAGTGGACACCATTTGTTATAGAGTATATTTCATAATATTCAGTATTAACATCAATTTGAAATTTGACCTTGGACGAGATATGATTTTAAAATAAGATAATACGTGAAAAAAAGGAAGTTCTCGAGTTTCCAAAGCAGACCAAGGTGCCACACTCAAACTAGAAACACAAATATTGAGTACTCCTTTCCTGAAAACAGAACTGCACTGCGTCATTGTTAGATGGTCAGGGATACTTTTTTCTGAGTGTTTTAGAAAGGATCCACGTATTGGGACTTTTAAAAATTAAAAATATTTAAAAAATTTAAAATATTTGTATATAGTGGCTATTTTGAATGACGTAAAGAAGTTTCTTAACACTCGTATTTGTCAAAACGTTTTCTTTTTCATATACAATATATATTAAATATTTTACTATAGTTTTTATCTTCGTCTTTATTATAAAAATTGATGTATATCATGAAAATTTACAACAAATGAAAAACTATAAATGATTTATAATAAGATAAAATAAGAAAATTCTTTAATATATAAGAAAAAGCAGATGATTGAAACCCCCAATATATTAACACTTCATGCAAATCAAATAATTCGTTTTAGACGATTCTTGAATTCGCAAATTCCCGAGCATAATAAATAGTTTGTGAATATTTACTAAAAATTATATTCTGTTCAGTTTATTACATGTAACAATTAGTTTGAGATAATTTTATTGTGTCGTCCGTCCAAACACTTCTCGTTTGGTTTCAATAATTGAAATTTTACAAATTCCTTTTTTTATGTAATACAAGCCTAGCCCCGTTTAAAACACAAAAATTAACCCTTCAAATATTTCTCTTTTAGTATATATTGAGATGTCATAGCCATTAGGTTTAGCTCATGATTTCCATTTTCTTCTTACTTTCCAACTCCAAAAATTTCACAAAGTTCTAATGTAAAATTTACCAAAATTCGGTGATGGTTAAATGCACAGAGAAGCTTTTTCCGACTCTTTTTTGACCGCACACTCATACTCAGATGGTTTGGTGTGGCAACCATCTTTTGACCACAAACACAAGTAGTGCCAGATGAAACACTCAAATAGAATGTTTTTGTAGCTTTTGTGGCTTTGAACGTATGTACAAGGACACTCTGAGGTATAATACGGTTGATCTGTGGGAGTCGCAAGGACAGTACGTTAAATAATTCGGTTGTTTTCTACCCACAACTTTTTCGACCGATACAATTGCACACTAACTCACCGACAAATTTATTCAAACATGATAATATTCACTGCCATTTTAAGATTTTCATATTTCTAAGTTAATAGACATTTTTGATAGTCAATATTGTTAATAATTTTTAAAATAATTATATTTATTAATTTATGTATAAAGTTTAAGTATAACTAATTTTTTATGCAATAAATATTTAAAAAATTATAAAATATAAAAATTCCTTTGTTAAATAAAATAATCACTATTAATAATTATTTCTATTTACGAAATTTTAATTTTCTTTCAAGTGTTGTTAAATAACACTTACTATTAAAAGATATATAATTCAAATCTTTCCGCAATAATTTTAATTAATTTTCATTATCGAGGAGTGAACGTGTAAATAATTTCTATGCAATTGTAGTCAATATAAATAATCCCAATCGCCTTTTAACTTTCAAATAGTTTGAATATTTTGCATTCAATAAAACCTCAAAGTAGAGGAGCCGCGCGCAACAGATCTGCAATCGTTAAAGTTAATATGCTCAATCCACTATACCCATTTTCCGTATATCGGTTGGGGATGTTTAATGTTTTTGGGATCATTTCATATCACGTTCGAGTTCAAAAGTTTGCAATGGCAAATCATGGCAAATGTCGACTATGAAATATACAAAATTTACTAAATTTTGGCTTGATAATAAATGGTGAAGAAGGCTTTTGTTGGGATGCCCAAATGCATTTGCATCTTTTTGCTGAATGCTATTCGTTACATGCACTTATCGAAAATCATCCACACCATTTTTGTGGACTATCAACATCGATTCATTGTAAAATGCGTGGTTTATTGGTTAATGTAATGTGCATTTCGCGAATTGTTTTGGTCAAATTATGCACGAATCATTCGCGGATAGATACTACCAGTGTCCAAAGCACACTTGATGTTTGAATAGGTTGAATACGATTTGAAAGCTCTCCAACAAATTCCAATGCGGTTTACTTAACTGGAAAATGTATTCGACCAAGTAAAAATAATTAGTGAAAATTTATTTCTGAACCCAACTTTTGCCAATATTAGAAAAGCATGCTCGCGAGAAAATGTATCTATCCACCTTTTTTTGCTGCTTCTATCCAAAATAATTATATTAAATACATACAATTTTAATATTCGTTTAATTAAGTTCAAATTATATTATAATAAAGTGCATTTTTGATATTCTCATAAACGTAAATATTTGAATGGTTTTTGCATTTATATAAAGGGATAGACGATTGGTCATTTTATGGGTAAATGTAAAAAAAGGATGATGAAATTATAATTAGCAATCTTTTTTTCATTTTAAAAGTTAGTCCAGAAAAAATTATGAATTGTAAGCCTTATCAAAAATAAGAAAAATATTGTGCTCAGGATTGTCGCCTCGACTTCAGGAAATTTTTACGGGTGCGTTGGTGAGTGCAGAAAACTTTATGCTTTGAAAGAGAAATATTTTTTTATTAATAATATTAGCTTAAACATATTAATACTTTATAATAAGATATTAAAATAATCTTCAGCTTCAAGATAAAAATTTTATATTAGCCTTAACAAAAAAGACTATTTAATAGTTACAAAAAAAGGCTAAAATATATTTTATTAGAAATGAAGTCAAGAATCAAGAAAATTAAATAGGCCCAATTGACTTTTCCATTTTCCATAATAAAAAGTTTATTTACTTTAAGAAGCCAATTATTACTTAAGACTTGTGCCCACAACCGAATTTGTTTAAGAATTTCCTCAATTGTAAATACGAGGACTATTCAAAAAGTATCGCGAATTTTGAATTTCCGCGGGTTACGTATATTCAATTTTCAATTTTTTTTGTGGCATTATGATGGTACTCATGTTCAGTTAATTTTCGACAGCTACTTTGCTTGCACGTGTTTTGGCTCGTCTTCGATTTTTCCCCATTTTCGGTCGAATATGAAGGTTTTGCTTACAGTTTTCTTCGATTGCAGGGGCGTGGTGAATCATGAGTTCTTTCCACAAGGTAGAACTGTCAATAAGGAATATTACCTGCAAGGTATGCGCAAGTTGCGCAAAGCAATCCGCAAGAATTGCCCGGATTTGTGGAAGAACAAAAATTGGCTTTTGCACCCTGCTCACGTATCGTTGCTTGTGCGCGAATTTTTCTGTGACTTTTTCTTGTTCCCGAAACAGTTTCGTTGATCCATTTTTTGGAATGGGCAAAAATCGAAGACGAGGCAAAACACGTGCAAGCAAAGCACCTGCCAAAAATTAACTGAACATTCAAATTTACCGAACTTGTCGGCATAAGTGAGAAATATGAGTACCAACATAACGCCACAAAAAATCGAAAATCGAATATACGTAACCAGCGGAAAAATTCGAAATTCACGATACTTTTTGAACAGACCTCGTATTAAGCACAGTCACGGAAGTATTAAATCAATTTTTTATTGTAGTTCACCAAAGACTATATGTGTATATTCACTTATCTGGCTTTTAATTTTAAATTCAACAATGCTACCAAATAAAAAGTCATTAAAATATGAATATTTGTTGGCAGCACTACGAAGTGAACTTAAAATTCGAAATTAGACTTAAATTGACGAGTACAACAGCTTTTTCTCAATGCTGGATGGTTTTCTCAATGCTGGATAAATAATAAATTATAAGAAAAAAGTAACTCTAATTTTATATTTTTTTAAATAGTATTATGTTTGTTTATTTTACATTAGGTACCCCATGAACATAGGGCCCGATTTAACTACTTTAACACCACGTATAAGACAAACATCATAAAAAATGCCAAAAAGTGCCAAGAAAAACATCGCAAAAAATGCCAAGACAAAAAATGATGTGACCACTCCAGAAATAGTGAAGAAAATGCACGAAATGGTATTGGATTACCGTCTACTGAAAGTGCGCGAACTAACAGATATGGTAGGCATTTCAAAAAGTGTTGTACATCGAATATTGACTAAAAATTTGGACTTGAGAAAGCTGTGCGCAATATGGGTGCCGCGTTTGCTCACAATGGACCATAAACACCTTAGTTAGGATGTTTCAATAAAGTGTTTGGCGATGTTTCGCTGGAAGAAAGCTGACTTTTTGCTACGATTCATAACCATGGATAAAGCATGGGTTCATTACTTCATACCTGAGTTGAAGGAACAGTCAAAACAATGGACTGAAAGGGGAGAATAGGCTCCAAAGAAAGCGAAAATAGTTGCATCTGCTGGCAAGGTCTTGGCGTCAGTTTTTTGGGATGCGCGTAGGATAATTTTACCATTGATTATCTTAAAAAAGGAACAACAATCAACGGCGAGTATTATGCCAACTTATTGCTGCGTTTCAGTGATAAAATCAAGAAATAACAGCTTCATTAATTTTTTTTGCGTTTTCTTTATTAGGTTGGGGGCACTACCTCCGAAAATGTTATAATAACAGGTCTGCTAATAAGAACCTTTTTTTCTCAATTGTATTAAAATTGATTATGTTGATAGTTATGTTTAGAGTGGCAGGTTTTTCATTTGTTATAATTAATTAAATTTTGCTAGACAAAATAAATCCAAGTCCACATTTTGTAAAATTTGCTTTTTTCTTTGGGTCGTAATGACCGTTAATCTGAGCTTGTAATCAAGAATTTGGTTGATAACTTAGAGTTTACTGGTTCGGTACAAAACATACCAATACTATCACGAGCTCGTACAGGCCGTTTAGCTGAAAATATTCTTCCGGTGAGCATCACTTCTATCGGTTTCAAATTATTATCAACAATTGGGCCTGTACACGTGGCAAATTTTCCACAAGCATTTGACTCTCAAGCCTTACAAGGTCCTATAACAGGATCATTTTCAACGTCAAAATTTTGCCGATTGGCTCATTGAACATGGTGGTGGTTTTTCAGAAAAAGTCATCTTCTCGGACGAAGCTAATTTTCACTTAAAGCAAAATTATCACATTAGGGCATCTGAAAATCGAATAGCAGTTACTAAGTATAACTGAAGAGTGGGCTTTATGGACCGGAGGCATCATTGGGTTGTATTTTTTCGGAAACGAGGCTGGTCCTATGGTTACTGTTAATGGACTGCCCATTTTTTGATGATATGACTGTCGAAGGGTTCTTTTGACAATACGTTACGCACTTTCCAAGAAAAAATCTATTTATCGAAAACCAAATTCAATGGACGTCTAATTTCGCGAAGAAGTGTTGCCAAATGACCACTATGCTCATGTAATTGAAAGCTGGTAGACTTCTTCTTGCAGAGCTATGTGAAAAATAAGCTCAAAACTAATATCAACTACGAAACCCGTGAAATAAAGCAACAATAATGGAAAATTGTGATCGAAAGGATCGATGTCTATAAATATAACTTCATTCTTTATTATATACCAGGTGTATAAGCCTCAATCCGCTGTTTGGTCATAGATGATGTGAGTGAGCGTATTAAGCTACCGTGGGCACGCCACGCAAGAAATTGTGGGTCGATTATACCGGCCAACCATCAACATCGTCTACTATGAGATGTTGAAACCTGGTGAAACTGTCAATGCCCACCGCCACCACCGACAATTGATGAAATTGCACCGTGCTCTACGTGAAAAAAGGACGGATATCAACAATGACGTGACAAGCTGATGCACCATCGCACACGTCAAAAATGGTCCGAAACTACTTGGAGACAATCAACTGGGAGGTGCTACCCCACCCCGCTATTTCACTAGACCTGGCCCCTTCCGACTACCACTTGTTTTCGTCGATGGGCCACGCGCTCGCTGAGCAGCACTTCGATTATAACGAAGACGTCCGAAAATGGCTTCATGAGTGGTTTGCTTCGAAAGAGAAGGAATTTTTTTGGCGTGGTATCCACATAAAGAATGACATAATTTCCATACATAATGTGTGTTTCATTCAATATTTAAAAATAAGCTCTAATTGGTTGTCCCTATAATTAGTATGGATTTGTCAAATCTAAATTCAATAAATTGAAAACACCCATCGGCGTTTCTCCAACCAACGGCAGTTAGATTCCTCTACAAAATCTCTAGGTCATTGTCTCTTAAGTCTCCGATGAGTGTTGCCGTGGAGGGCAGTACGGAAAAATTCTCTCACAAGTTGATTATGATGATAGGATATACGCAGTGAAATTTTTGATAGTAGGAAATGCGTAGGTCCTGAACAAAGGGAAAATTTAGATCACGATGTATTATGTTGTTACGAATATAAAAGTGGGCACCAACAATTTTACGGAGAATTTTGGATGGGAAGGCGTGGACGCGATAGGAATTAGAACGTTTCGCTGAACCCCAAAGTTCAATTCCATATGTCCAAATAGGTTTTATAATTGTATTGTAGATTAAAAGTTTACTTTTGATTGTTAGTTTCGATCATTTGTCAAGTAGTCAAGAAGTTGTAGGAAACGTCTAGTGGCTTCAAGTTTTTTAGTCTAGTATGTGGGTTACCTATTAATCTCTTGTACAGGTAAAGTCCCAAATAACGTACTTTATCATATTGTGGAATCGTGTGGCTATTAAGGTATAAAGGGGTAGGTTTTCCTTGATAAAGAGTGAAAGTAATGTGAGCACTCTTCTGTTCATTTACCCTCACTCTCCATCTCTTAAACCAGGATTGAAGGTTGTGTATATGGGTTTATAAATTGTTGGAAACTATGTCAGGATTTATATGGGTACCAAGCATGGCCGTATCAACTGCATAAATAGCAATGATAGTATTAGGATCAAATGGGATATCATGGGTATAAAAATTATATAAAATTGTGGGACTCCAGCTAGAATAGGATATATTTCCGAGGATTCTGAGTTAATTGCAAATTGGAAATGACGATGGAAGAGATATGAATTTATGATAAAGTAGTATGTTGAAGGAAGAAAGCTTTTGAGTTTTAAGAGGATTCCAGGATGCCACACACACGATCAAAAGCTTGGGAGATATCTAAAAATACTTCTGGACAATACTTTTTCCTCTCAAGAGAGGATGCAATGTGATCAACAGAACTGGGTAGAGTCGTTTGAATAGAAGTTTTTGAAAAATCTTAGCAAGGATTATTAAGAGGCTGATAAGTCTATAGGAAAAAGAAGAATTAATGGGTTTATTTGGTTTAGGAATCATTTTAATGACAGTAAATTTCCAGAGTAAAGGAAAATAGGTTATGTGTAGGATACTTTTAATTAAAACTAAAGCTTTTTGGAAAATTTGCTTCAGAATAGGAGCTGTTATTAGATCATAACCAGAAGCTTTTTATTGGGAAGACGCAGAATAGTAGATTTACTTTCCAAGGGCTTAAAATTTTTGGTAGGAAGACTCATTGGGACTGGGATCATTAGTTCTTCGAAAATTTTATTAGTATGCGGTTTGTCTTCTATATCATTATGTGGATCAAAAGTATTTACCAAATGTTTAGCATATACTTCAGCTTTTTCTTTCTGTTTTTGCCCAGTTGCTGTCATTTTGTTTCAGTGGGTGTGATGTTCTTTTGTACGAGAGTTTTTGTCTAGTGCCTTCCCATAAAGAAATATTGTCACTAATCGATCTTGTGTAAATTTTTTTGCCGTTCATTATAGTGATTTCTAATTTCCATATTCAGTTCAATAATAAAATCAAAATATTTTTTTGAATATTTCAGTATCATTTCTTTAGTTAAATTTTCAGTTTAAGAAAATATTTTCAAGTATTTGAAAAATAGAAAAGTGCAAAGTGGCATTCATATATGTTATAGTTTTCATTAAATTCGAAGTATAAAAATAGAAAATTTACTCCTGATGGGAGTGTAGATAGAATAAAGACAATATTAATATTAAGAAAACTGTAAAATCATATTCTAGTATAATAGAACATTATAAAAAGCTATGATGGAATATAATACCACAGTAAGATGCTAAGCCATCTCTACACTATGCTCAATATTAATGCACTTCTCTTGAATTCTTCCTTTTCTTGGCTTCTACTTCCATTCCCAACAACATTTGTTACATAGCTTAAACGTCGGAAAAGAATGAAAAAGAAATGAAAACCGATTTGTGTAAAAGTATAACCTAGAATGGTACCTATACGTACAATTTATATTTATATTCCACATTCGACGATATAAATAAAACTTGTATAAAATGAAAGGACTTAGAGGATAACTAAAGCAAAGTTACACCATCCTTAAATATTTCAGAACGGCAACAAAGATTATTTTCACTGATCCCCTGAATGTTAGCACCCCCGCTGTTGGGTAAAGTCCTATTTTGTTTGTTCGGCTATGCTATTGTGGTTATAGTCGTTATTGTTGTCATTGTCGCCATCTTAGCATGTAGTCAACGTTATCAGTACGTACCCTTGTAAATACTCGTAGATAAAATAAACGTTCAATTCTCATAATCATGGGATGACAAGATTTGACTCGTCTAGTAAAAACCTTAAAAAAAATTATACCATATGAAACGCAAAAAAGAGAGAATTTCAACTAAAGAAAATAGAAGGAGATGATGACCAGCTAAATGTTGTAACATGGGGTATTACGCATAATATTATCGGCGTGGGCGGCGGAGACGAATGGTAAATACAGAACATAAAAAGAACAATATTGCCTCCTCCTTCCATATAGTTATTACCCTCCATTGACCATCTAGACGAAGCGAGTCCCTAGTACTGATTTACATTTTTCTCATGTGGACAAATGGAGTTTTTATTGCTGATAATGACCTCGCTCAGTGAGAATTGTTTCAACGAATTTGTAAGTGAATTCCATAAGGACATGTAAAAAGCCGAATCGGAATCAAGCAAGGATATGGCCGGAAATTGTAGTATATCGACCCCACCTTACTCACGACCGCCTCAATTTACTAAGAGCAGTATGGCAGTTACAATCCATCCCATCTGGTTAACTGAATTTCGTACGGCAACAACTTGTCCAACAGGTGAAAGAAATTGTTGCAAATATGCTTTCCCATATGCGATGAACAATGTTTAGAATTTTTTTCCATTCCTACTAAATATATTTTATATGATCCGAAAATTTCTACAATAGTCTTAAACGATAATTTATTTGTTCATGGCTTTGTTGTGGAATTTCGTTTAAACTTAGAAAAAAAAATATTCCAATTATTTTCTGGACTAATTAAGTGCTTAATTGAGTTGATTGAGGTAAGATAAAGTATACATTTTTAGCCATCATAATTTTTTCAAAAAGCTGTATGCATTTTCATATGGAAAAAGTTTCAAAAAGGTTGGGAAAATAATTTTTTTTTTGGATAGTTGGTAGTTAGTAGTAGTATATAAATTTTGAAATGAGAATCCTTAGCCGTATTAATGCTCTCCTTTCTGTACTAGTTTATCCGTAAGGGTGCGTACGTACGGATACGAATAAATACAAATATCGAATGTGGTTAAATAAATTTCATGCCATAAAGCAGCATGGCTGTTGTTTATGGAGCCTCATTGGAGATTTTTATGAGATTTCGTATAATAGCTCCGAACGATATTGCAACAGTATAGCCGTTTTATTATTATTACCGTTCCGACCTCAATGACGACGACCCGTCCATCCGTCCAATATGATTCGTTCATTTAAACTTCAGCCCATTTCACCATTAGGTTATTCGCCCCAACGTCCGGCTGTCCAATAGTCGAATTGTTCATATTACCACACAGGGGTGTTAAACGTTTACTTAATAAACCATGAGAACAGGGGTGGTAAAAATTCAAACTTTTCCTAATGTGATATGGTATTTGGTTCTTTGTCGGCATTTTCTTTCGTGGTCGCTATCTTCTTAAACACTAAAAAGCCGAATTACACTTTATGTGCCGCTAAACATCGTTTTATGACTGTTTATATATAAGAACCATATCCGTAGCTCTAATGCGAAGTCGTTAATTTTCAATTTTAATTGCTGATGATTTACGATCTTTTTAGCAATCAAATTAATCCTGGAGATCATGAAATTCTGCTGATAAACTTAATCCTTTCGGTTTTTTTTTGGTATATTACAAAAGCTATTATAATGTATTTTTTTTTCGCTATTATACAATATTTTTATATTATTGGCGAAAAGTTAGTTATTCTTCCATACAGTTCGTTAGCTAAATATTATTATTATATTAATTTTTAATAAACAAGTATTTAGTAAATGTTACAGATAAAAATTAAGTTGAAAGCTTCGATTATGTTTTTGTTATATCAGACCATTTTAAGTGCATACTTTTATTGAGTTTCATAAATGATATTTTATATGAGTTCCTATTTATTATAATTCTATGAGTTTAATAAGGAATTCCTTATTTATTTGAAGATATCATAAATTCGAAATCTTTAAAATGATATTCAGTCTTTCATAAATAAAAAAATGTTTTTTATTCAGTTACTATCTTTTCTAATAAAATATGATATCTTTTATTTAATCTTGGTAAAGCTACGAGTATCAAAGGATGGCAAAAGGAGAAAAAAGGTTTACTATTAAACTAAGGTATTAAAAGGAATATTCTAAACGATTCTATTATTACTATATTTTTTGGTTTGTCTGTAAGATTACTAGAATATGATCTAGGGATTGTGATGCAACGCCACCATCATGAAGCCATTTGACGATCCAAAGTTATGTTTGAGAGCAAAGTGTCCTATTCGAATATTCATGCCCAAAATGTTAGTTAGTTTGTCGAATGGTTCGAAATGAAAACCTTTCGCTACTCGTTAAGTCCATGTGTATATGAATGTTACTCACCATTTGGTTAGCTGAAACCACTCGTTGCTCAAATCCTCACATGATCTTGAACCCAGCGCAATTCAACACCCGTGTTCTTAAGCAAGCAAGTTTTTTTACTAACTAAAAATCCTTTTTTTTTTAAATTTGCACTTTATCTATGGATATATTAGGTTTAAATAGATTTGATTTGTAACATTTTGTTAGATACTAAACAGATATTTCATGTGTAAATTCTTCTGGTAATGTAATAATTTAGAACATCAGATGAAGTAACATATTTTTATTACTGCAAATTTAAAAATGCTATTTAAACAATAGGAAATAAATACTATTGACAGTATTAATAATGCAGCACTTTTTGGATAATAATTTGACAGTAATTTCACATATTTAATTTAAGTAATTTTTATCGTAGAATTTACAAAAAAAAACACTATTGATTAAATATTAAAATAAACACAAAATGAAAGTAGTACTAAAGAACCAATTCTAGGCGCTATGACTTTACTAACAAAAGCCCAATTAGTGACATAATATTCTTAGGTGTATTTGAATTCGATTCGTAAAACTACTCAATTTTGTCATTCTAGTAGTAAATATTCATTTAAAAAAATATTCAGAGTAAATACAGAAAAATATTAAAAATCTTAAAAAAAATTTAGAGGAAATATCTAAAAAAAACTATTAGAATTCCGTTTATGTTCTGATGCTTAAAGTAACTATTGGGTTGTTCGGAAAGTAATTTCGTTGTTTCCCAACAGAGGACATAATTGTATTTTTCACAACCAACTTCATACTTCAGCTGCATAATCATATGTATTTTGATAGCTGACATAACAGGGCTTGCTTGTGAAAAAATTCTATTGATTGTGCGTAGTAGTTTTTGGTTGATACCCTTTTAAATATGGAAAGTGAAAAACAGCATTTACGGCATATTTTACTTTTTTACTATAGAAAAGATAAAAATGCTGTTCAAGTAAGATAAAAATTATCCAATGTATATGGAGAAGATGTGTTAAGTGAGTGCCAAAACTGGTTTGGAAAATTTCGATCCGGTAATTTTGGTCTCGAAGCTGCACTACGTCCTGGAAGGCCAGTTGAAGCTGATGAAGACATAATAAAGGCATTAATTGATTCAAACCGGCAAATAACAACTCGTGAATCGCTGAGAGATTAAATTTATCGAATTCGACCGTTCATGATCATTTGCAACGGATAGGTTTTATGTCAAAGCTCGACATATGGGTTTCTCATCTTCTTACGGAAAAAAATTTGTGCCGTCGCATTGACGTTTGTGATTTCCTTCTCAAACATCAACAAAATGATCCATTTTTAAAGTGTATTATCACTGGGGATGAGAAAAGGGTTGTCTACAACAATTTTAAGCGCAAAAGATCCTCGAGTAGGAAAGATGAACTGGCTCAAAGCACTTCGGAAGCCAATATTCATCAAAAAAATGTTATACTGTCTGTTTGGTGGGATTTCAAAGGAATTGTTCATTTTGAGTTTCTAGCGAGCAACACAATGATCAATTCTGAAGTGTACTGTCATCATTTCGACAAATTGAATGATTCACTTAAAGAAAAAAGCCAGAATTGGTCAATAGGAAAGGTATAGTATTCCAACAGGATAATGCGAAACCACATACAAGTTTGACCACTCGACAAAAGTTTTTAGAGCTTGGATGGGATATACTGTCTCCAGATCTAGCACCTTCCCATTATCATTTGTTCCTGTCTCTGCAAAATTGTTTAGACGGAAAAGCGTTTAATTCAAATGAGGAGGTCAAAAATCACTTGGATCAGTTTATTGCCAGCAAAGAGCAAACATTTTATGAGCGTGGAATCATGCTACTGCCAGAAAAATGACAAAGGGTATTGGATCAGACTGGACAATATTTAATTGAATAAAATATTTATTCACTATAAGAAAATGGTCTTAATTTTTATTTAAAAAAAACGAAATTACTTTCCGAACAACCCAATACAATAACTAAACTTTTCTGATATCTGCTGCTATAAATTTCTACGCTCTGCTTTCCACGATAAATGTTTTTGGGAATATTCTACCGTAACCCTATTTTTTTTAGATAGACTCAAAAAAAAGTCATCTGCAATATTACGCACATTTAGTTTACAATTCAAAAAGTGTATAATTTACCAACAAAAAAATATATATTATAGAAAAAAAAATGTATTAATAATTATTTGCTTGAAATTCATAAATAATTGCAGAATCTAAAAATACTTACTCCTCAGTTTCAGTAGATCTCATTTAAAAATAATACATTTTATTTTATGTATAAAATAAATATTTGATATCGAACATTCTGAATATAAATAATTAAACCTAAGAAAAACTTCTTATAATTTACCCAATAATAATGGCCTACTATTAAATGAACCTTTAATCAATCATTATAGATACCCGCTGAAATAGATAATAATTTTCAAATCTTATTTCATAATTTTACCTGTCATTTTGTAAAAATTACTTATTATTAATTCATTTGATCGAATTTATTGCACATAAAATTAAAATCGAAGCAAGAATAAAAAAAATATGAAACAATCTAAAATAAGTAATATTTTCGTTGATTTATCAATTGATGATAATCTAAACGATTGGATTGATTGTGTTGAGTGATTAGTGTCAGTGAAATATCGGTTTTCTGGGTAATCATCAACGGAGTAAATATAACACTACTTGCATCATTAACACCCTCGGCTATTAGCGTGCAAAACTGAAGATACCACAGCAGAGCCTCCCTAATTCCGGAAACTTGTCGAAAAGACCAGACAAATTAATGGTAGACTTTGTGTAAATGAAATCGAAAGGATTCAAATGTGTGAGATGGATGGCATCTGACTTTGAACACCCGTGGGACCATTCATCAGTCATTATCGCCAACATTATCGAATACGATAATAGAAAAATTTTCCTATCTTAATAAAATCAATACACGACTAAGATAAATAGAAGGAAGAAGTTGTAGTTGAAAAAAAAATAATGACAAAAAATTACAATATAAAAATACTTTTATACGAATGAGAACGTATAGAAAACGTTGAATTTCATTTTTTGTGTGTGTGTGTGTGTGTGTGTGTTCCGCTGCTGCTATTGTGGGTGGAGGAATTCTCTTCATTTTTTGGGGAAATATGGATAAAAGTCGAGTAGGAAAAAAGGCGTATCCAAGTGTTTATACTTCCACGTACAAAACAGTCTATAAAGTGGCAGACTAGTGGTTATTTAGTTTGCCTTTGAATGCGCACAATCACTACTATCGTTCGGGAGAGAACAATAAAATACGTTCTTTCAGCATGGCGCATCCCCTCGTCCGATTGGGAAAAACACTCTAAAGCAATGAGCTCTCTCCTAAAATGGAGAAATGCCCAAATCGGTCGAGGTTTGTCCTATTCCCACTGAAAATTCAGCTCAGCTAAAGAATCCTTTGCCAAATAAAACGTTTACTGTGAAATAGTACCGCGTATTGTGTAGTTCCACTTTCTCAAAGCCACAATAATCGTGCAACTATTATAATTAATATTTTATCGATATGTCGGTAAAATGATAGTTAGATTGAATAGTTTTTTTTAAAGAAAAGGAAAAAAAGAGCAATTCTCTACCAATAAGGGAAACAAAATTTCTTTAAACCAGTTATTTTTATTTTTGTAATTAAAAAAAAAGTTCATCATCGATAAAATCTTAATTATTTGCCATGTGGAAATTTAAAAACGAAAAAATTTATTTGGATTCGTAGTTTGAATTTTTTTTTTTAGGTTGTATTATAAAAAATTACATTAAGATACTTTATATGAATAAAAAAGTGTTGTAGGGTTGGTTTTTTTTATAACAAAAGAATAAGCCTAAGGAACTGGCAAAATGCTTGAGGAGCAACATATATCGTTGCCAATGTGTGAGTGCTTTTAGTGTAAAATATATTACACTTGAGATAATTTTTCGTATGAATTTTTTTTTAAATTAATCTATCCATTTTATTCAACTATAAAAAAAAACCGTAGAAAAGTTCATAAATATCCAAGTTGAAGATATATTGTGATCATCATATGGCTGTAAATATTATTTAAATATCAATTGGAAAAGATACCCCTAAAAATAGACAACAAATAATTTTTCTTCTTCAATACAAACTAAATCGGATTAACTTTTCACCCTTGTCTATCGATATCAAAATAAAGGAAAACTAAAGTCTCCAATCATATCCTTTTGTGTTATGATAAACTTATGTCATAATACCTACCGTCTCTGACCGTATGTTGAGAATTGTTCGATTTTTATAAAAGAAGTTTCGATATACAAGTGGGATTTTACTATTAAAATATGTCAACAAAAACTACAATACAATTGAATTAAACTGTATGTCACAACAAGTGCCAAATTATATTGTGAGACCACTTTGAGGAGCGCAAAGCCAGAATTTGATGTGGCATATTGGCCAACGTGCTAATTTCTATTATCTCATGATTAGAGTTTTACGTTCATATCTTTAGTATTTACATATGGTTGAGATATCATATGTTTCCTGCTGGCATTAAATATTGAATTCCTTTTTAATTATTTACGAATTTTGTATACTCCTAATCCGATTTATATGTGATTAGACGGATGATAGCAATTCACCGTCGGTAGTTTCAGTTCTTTTCTATTGGTTCTTTATGATTTTTTTGGCAGTACTACGAATATATTTAGTCAAGAATTTTTATACAATTATTTTGTACAAATCCATTAAAACAATATAAGTAAATTATTTAATACAAGAAAATTCAATTTTTTTTGCAATGGGTATTTAAGAAAAATATTAAATATGAAGCAAGGAATAAACTTTATTGAATTATGAACACTTTAAAATCACAATAAAATTCTGTTAAATTATAAGAAAACTTAGAGTATTTTCGAATTTTATCGAAATTCTTTAATCTAAAAATAAAATCTTTTACCTATCATAAATAATTCTTTAAAAAGCCTTAGAATTTCCAAATAACTTTTAAATCAAAAGATCTTTTTGAAATTATTAAACGAAAATATTGTAGTTTGTACATTAAAAACAAAAATTTACGATAATTAAGAGAATTGAAATTTAACAATCTGGACATCCGGTTTTCTATTCAATAGTTCCGTTGAACATGAAATGTCATCCAACCGGAAACGATAGAATGTTAACAGGCACAATACTTCAGCCGCCTATCATTACGACTGCCTTAGTTAGTGGTGGTGTTGGTGATAGCTGTATTGGAAATGGTGGGCTTTTGGGTGGCGGGCTAGTAGTAGGTGGTAATAACAATGTGAATAGTAACAGTGGACCCACAGGTTGTGACCTCAGTTGTGGGCAAGATGGAAATCAACCGCTATCAGGAGTACTTGCGGTTCAATGTGGTTACTGTTGTCAACCAATTTGCGATCGTTACATAATGCGAGTGGTCGATGTTTCCTACCACGAAGGCTGCTTAAAGTGCACTACTTGCGCCGTGCATTTGGTGCATTCTTGTTTCATTCGAGATGGTAAACTTTACTGTCGTATGGACTACGAACGGTTGGTAAAATTAGTTGAGGCTGGAATGCCTTTAAATTTTATAAGGTAAATAAAGATGACTGAATTGAATTTTAATATATATTTTTTTTTGTTGATTCTCGAAGACTTTTTATTCGAAATCGTTGTCTTGGTTGCGGAGATAAGATAGGCTCCGATGAGCTAGTGATGAGAACACTCGAGAACGTTTTCCACTTGAAATGTTTTGCCTGCGTTGTATGCGGTGTTCAACTAAAGAAGGGCGAGCAATATGTGGTTAAACAAGGCCAACTTTTCTGTCGACTGGACTATGAAAAAGAAGTTGAAATGCTGCAGAGTTACGGTATCTTTCCATTTAATTGAGGAAAATAAAAATAATTTTTTTCTAATCTTACCTATTATGTTATGCAGAAGATTTCTATGGCGATGATATGTTCCCACCGAAATTGGATGGTAGACGAGGGCCAAAAAGACCGCGAACAATATTGAACACACAACAGAGACGAGCATTTAAGGCATCTTTTGAAATTTCTCCGAAACCTTGCCGGAAAGTTAGAGAAAATTTGGCTAAAGAAACAGGGCTTAGTTTACGTATTGTTCAAGTAATTATTAAAGAAAAATTTGAAATACTTTTAAAAATATACTTTTGTCCACTTTTAAGGTTTGGTTTCAAAATCAAAGGGCTAAAGTTAAAAAAATTCAAAAGAAAGCTAAACAGGAGCCCAAAGGCAACAGTGAAACTGACTCCCAAGAGTCTGATAGTAGTTTAGCAAAAGTCAAAGATGAGAATCAAAGTGATAACGAATCCTTGGAATCATCATTTACGTGTAGCGAAAAGTCTCAGAGACATATTAAAGAGGAAAATATTGAAAATATGCAGTATAACTGTGCTGATGTTAATAAAGGTTTGAAATATTATATATTACGAGTATATAATCATTTCTTTTCTATATATAAAATTGATTACGAATATAATTTCTTTAATTTTTTTATATCATTTTTTTTATTTTTTGTTTGTTTGTGTCGCACAAATAATATGCAAAAATTTTCATATTTTTCTTAAACTTCATAGAGAATTGCAACAATAAAAGTAATGATCCATTACTAAACACAATTATAGGATTAAGTTATGCAACATTTCAACAATTAATGACACCGTTTGGACAATCGCAAATGTTAAATCCAATCGATCGATTATATAGCATGCAAAATTCATATTTTCGTCCTGATGAGCTTGCTTATCCAATCAACAAAGAAAATCTCGAACATTAGTTATTGCTTTATAAAAATTTAATTTTCTTAAATAAAATCTATATACTCCATATAATTGAGCTTTTATTCCTTAAGATATTTTATTCATTTAAAAATTACTAAATAAAAAATTCGGTTATAAAAATAAAAAAAAAAATATATAAAAAATTATTAAAGTTAATATTAGCGATTAATATCGCACTACAATTGTGTACACTTGTTTTAATTTTCTTTTGAAATATAACAAAATCTGTGGGATGATTGCAGGTGCAGGTGCAAGTGCATTCACTTCTTCTATCGTTTATGAAGAAGATCGATTCGTTACGTCCGTTTGACAAAAATTCCACAATTAGACACAGGCGTTGATCTAAAATAGCCAGAAAATTCGCTTTCGTTACGCATCGTTCATGCTCGATTTGTGTCTGATTTCTGACAGCCAGTACTCGTTGAGACCTTCTCTACTATTTAAATAGAAGGCGAAGCACTAAATCGAAGTAAGCAGTATATAGTAACATAAAAGGGACAACGATGATGATATTCAGAAAAAAATATCCTATTCGGAGTGTATACGGCAGAGCGCAGTGGTAGTTTTATGCAATTTGTCACAATATGTGTCACATTACCGATTGTTAAAGGGGATGATTTAGTTGAAGGGGTGAATATTTCTACGCAATAAGCTTAAAGGGTGACCAAAATGATTACGAATAAGAAGCATAAAACTTGCCAGTGATTCAATTAATCAACTTGGTTGACTGTGCACATAATTTTTACAGCTAAACACAAATACAAATACTGATGCTGATGATATTCGAAAATAAAAAGAAAATCCGCTAATGTATGTTGCCTCCTTGGCTTATTCGAAAAAAGAAAAAAAAGTTACTGGACCACTAACATACCTATAAATTTATACAAGCCCAACTATTCCGTACGACTCAATCTGTTTTTAACATGCATTAATTACCACCCCGTTAACGTTATCGTTTTGTTAAAATTCACGTCACGATTTCTGAACACATCAACTCTGAACACGTGGTATGGAGCAAGAAAAAAATTCAAGTGACTAAAAACATTCGTAAATGATAAAAAATTATACACTTGTCACCCTCCGAATTGCCTCTATTAATTATAACCAAAAAGGGGTAAATTATATATTTTTCATATAATTTTTGGTTTACAGGCACTTGTAGCGAATACCCTCGACTTTTTGCAATAGCGCAAAAGACTCCATTTGACTTTCCTTAGTTTTGTAATTTTAGGATGATAAAATTATCTTCAGTGATGAGGGCCATTTTCATCTTTATGCCTTGGTTAATCGACAAAATTGTCGCATTTTGGGTTCATCCACAGCGTAGTACTGTTTGTTGCGGATTTTTCGCTAGAGGCGTCATCGGACCATTTTTCTTCGAAAATGCAGCTGGTCAGATAATAACAGTTAATGGTGCTCGCTATCACTAGAGATGATCATCTAGTTTTTTGTGCCCAAATTGATAGATATGGATGTGGGCAACATGTGGTTTCAACAGGATGGTGCCAGATACCTGCATGAGTATTTCACTTATTTTCCAAAACTTTTTTATCCAGAAAAATTATTCGCTTTCTCATAGAAAAATTCCAAATTTTTTATCTTAAAATGAAGAGTAATAATTTACTTTAGGGAACTTCTTAAAAAAAAGGATTGAAAAAAAATCTTAAGGGAACTCCCAATAAAAAAAATTATACCAATTATAATTTCCTAATTCATCATTATTATCATCAACCGGGAGTCCAGTCTAGGACTATTGAATCAAACAACTCCAGACGTCCCGGCTTCGTACCGCGTTTGCCACTTCTACCTTACTTTTGGAGTCCTACATAACCCCGTCGCTCCACCGTAGGCCGGGACTATCTGTGCGAACCCTCTCCCCGAATGCCAAAATATTTAACTCTTTTAAAGGTATAATATCCTATCTGTATATGACTAGTACTAGTTGGCCTTGTCTTCAACGCCAATGCTGCCACCATTTATGTGTAGCCCAAGATTTTTTGTCGCCTGCTCAATCATAATGAAGCACTCTTGTACAAGTCTTTTTAATCGATGTATAATGTCGATGTTGTCGGATTTCTCATTTATTTTTAGAGAATAAGGTTTCTTTTTAGTTGCTAGAATATTGCTTAAATTTCCGTTTAGGTTATTCCACTCCAAAAAAACATACATGATAACATTTATACTACTGCTATAAGGACCTTACTCTTTACCCATTTTTTTAGAAATTAATATTCTTGGTAAGAATCACTGCGAACTAGTGGCTCTTAATGTCATATATTTAATAACAAAATTATGACGCCATATCACATCAGTTCGATTGAAAAATTTAGGATACAGTAGATACGATACTTAATTTATATGAAGATAAATATGAGTGTAGTGATAGCATTAATATAGTTTAAAACATGTCAGACTATATTGTCCCTAACTTGAGATACTTGTACAATTGGTTAATTAAGTACCAGACGGGGCCCAAGCTCCTTTTTTGTATCGCTCTAGTATATGGTAAATAAAATAATAACGACTAATTTAATTTAAAGAAAACTTATTATTTTTACATAAGAAATATTTAAAAAATCTGAAAAATATTACTAGGATTTAAGAAAATAATTCTTTAGTGTGATTTGGTTTAAAATGAAAACTGATAACTCTCGATAGTATGCAGTTTTTAAGAATATAATGTTTATTTTATGTAATTTACTTGAACCTGAACGGCCTTCTTCAGTTTTAAAACAAAATATTGGAAATTATACAATATATATTCCCTTTTTGTATAAGTTCATAAGATATTCGAAGCTCACTTATGGCTGACGCAAAATGAAAAAATAGCAAAGTTTAGAATACTAGTTAAGGCAAGGAGTACAAGATAGCCATTTTCTGATTTTTATTTTACAGTTTTATGCAAAAATTATGGGCCACACTGATTTTATGTATTTGAAAATGTCAACGGTGAGAGTAAGAGTTATGCACTAACAACCGGTGCAATACCGATATTATTGGCGAAATCATTAGAAAAATTATTTTGGAATGTAACATAAATATTTCCGTTTTAATGAATAAAAATTCGAGTACTCCTCAAATTGATGAAGGATTAAATATTCTTCAACGTTTGGTCGTAAGAATTTTGCAAAATTATCGTGACACGGGTAATATCGAAAGGAAAAAATACACAGCCGGTCTCAAAATGTTCTCACAATCGGTAAAAAACTTAGACTGACATTAGCAGGAATTTTATCCGAGCGACTTGGAGAAAAATTACGCAAAGTTTAATTAGAAGAATATTTCCGTGCGCCGGCACGCAAGCATTTTGGCATAAACCAACATTATTTTCTCTGACGAATCCAAATTCAAATTGCGAGTTGAATATGGTAGAATCCTCGTTTGGAGAAAACCTGATGAGAAGTGACTACAAAGACTGCCTGCAAAATCTCGAAAAAAGCTCGAATATATTTTCTCACCTCTAAGGTAACAAACAGTACACATATTTTTGAAAGACTACAAATATTGCGTTGTCCGGAATTTCGTTTTTTTTATAAAAATGACTAACGATTTTCTCATAGTGAATTAATATTTTATTCAATTAAATATTATCCAGTCTAATCCAATACCCTTTACCATCTTTCTGGCACTAGCATGATTCCATGCTCATAAAATTTTTGTTCTTTGCTGGCAAAAAACTGATTCAAGTGATTTTTGGCCTCCTCATTTGAATGAAACGTTTTACCGTCTAAAAAATTTGTAGAGACCAAAACAAATTATAATCGGAAGGTGCTAGATCTGGAGAGTATGGTGGGTATGGCAGTATATCCCATCCAAGCTCTAAAAGCTTTTGCCGAGTGGTCAAACTAGTATGTGGTTTCGCATTATCCTGTTGGAACACTATACCTTTTCTATTGACCAATTCTGGACTTTTTTCTTAAAGCGAATCATTCAATTTATCCAACTGATGATAGTACACTTTAGAATTGATCGTTGTGTTGCTCGGCAGAAGCTCAAAATAACCGATTCCTTTGAAATACCACCAAACAGATGTCATAACCTTTTTTTGATGAATATTGACTTTTGAAGTGCTGTGAGCCGGTTCATCTTTTCTACTCGAGGATCCTTTACGCTTAACATTGTTGTAGACAACCCATTTCTCGTCCCCAGTGATAATACGCTAAAAAAATGGATCATTTTCTTGGCGTTTGAAAAGCAAATTACAAACGTCAATGTGACGGCACTAATTTTTTCAGTAAGAAGATGAAGAACCCATATGTGGAGCTTTGAGATTAAATCTAGCCGTATCAAATGATCATAAACGGTCGAATTCGATTAATTTAATCTCTCAGCAATCTCACGAGTTGTTACGTATATTCGCCAGTTTGAATCAATTAATACCTTTATTGTGTCTTCATCAGCTTCAACTGGTCTTCCAGAACGTGGTGCATCTTCGAGATCAAAATTGCCGGATCGAAATTTTGCAAACTATTTTTGGCACTGACGCTCACTTAACACATCTTCTGCATACACATCGGATAATTTTTATCTTGCTTGAACAGCACTTTTATCTTTCCTATAGTAAAAAAGTAAAATATGCCGAAAATGCTGTTTTTCACTTTCCATATTTAAAAGTGTATCAACCAAAAACTATTGTACGAGGGTCGTTCAATAAGTCCTTAGAAAATTCAAGAAATTGCGCTTGTAGTGTCGGTAAAGATTTTTTTTTTGTAGGTAGCATTATCGACAGGAAAGCTGTCCTTCAGCTCGATCCATAGCGTAGGTCAATTTCTATCGTCGATTAAAGTTAACAACATTTATTTGTGCATAACAATGGAAAAAAGCGAGTTTAGGGCTGTCATCAAACATCTCCATTTGAAAGGCTTAAGCCCGAAAGAAATCAAAGCCGAGTTGGATGCAGTTCATGGCACATCTGCACCTGTGTTTGCGATGGTTTACAATTGGATGACTGAATTTAAACGTGGCCGTTCATCCACAAAATATGAACATCGTTCAGGACGCCCAGTTGAGGTGTGGTGACACTCTTTCATCGCAATCCTGCCGAATTCCTTCGTCGATATGTCACTGTGGACGAAACCTGGATACACTACTACACTCCAGGTGTAGTAGTGTATCCAGGTTTCGTCCATATTTTCAAGGGTGAACGGGCTCCGAAGAAGGCAAAAACTGTGCCATCGGCCGGCAAGGTGATGGCCACGGTCTTTTGGGATTCGCAGGGCGTCATTTTTATCGACTACTTGGAAAAATAAAAAACAATAACAGGACCGTATTACGCGTCGGTATTGCAACGGTTGAGCGAGGAAATCAAAGAGAAACGCCCCCATCTGAAGAAGAAAAAAATCCCCTTGCATCAAAACAAAGTGCGTGTGCACACCTGCGCTGTTTCCATGGCCAAAATTGTGGAATTGAGAATGGAATTGTTGCAGCATCCCGCTTATTCACCAGATTTGGCCCCGAGTGACTATTTTCTTTTCTCCAATCTGAAGAAATGGCTTGGCGGACGACGGTTCACTTCCAACGAGGACGTCATTGCTCAAACGGATGAGTATTTTGCAGAACTTCCGAAATCCTATTTTTTGGACGGGATAAAAATTTTGGAAAAACGGTTGGGAAAGTGTATAGAGCTAAAAGGAGATTATGTTGAAAAATAAAAATTTTTTTTTTAAAAAACAGTTTTTTTTCATTTTTTTCTAAGGACTTATTGAACGACCCTCGTACTATGCAGAATCAATCGAATTTTCCCAAGCAAGCCTTCCTATATCAGCTGACAAAATACATATGATTATGCGGCTTAAGTGTGAAGTTGGTTATGAAAAAATACAATTAAGTCCTCTGTTTGGGAAAAAACGAAATTACTTTCCGGAAAACCCAATAAAAGTAAATTATATTTTCTTTATTCCTTTATTATATTTACCAATATCATTATTTATCATTTTTTTCATCTCATTCAGGTAAAAATCCAGGTAAAAAAGAAGAAAAAAAAAGTATGACAAAACTATAAACTCTCTCAATAATTTGAACTTAACTTCAGAAAATGGGCTAGTGTTATTCGATTGGTTTAAGTCGTACCTTACCAATAGATTTTATCAGGTATCCTTCCGGAACTCGGTCCCTCGACGTATTTATTATGACAACAAGGAAGCCATCCCGACCCTCTATTATTTATTCCTGTCATTTATGATATTTCTACAGTAATTAAATGCTGTAAAATCCCTAATCTTTGCTGATGATATAAGGATGTTTTCTTGTGTTGGAGATATGGATGATTACTCCAACATTTAGGAGGACTTAAATATATTTTATATTGGGGGCAACTCTTAACCAAGAGAAATGTAAAATGATGATATTTTCCACGAGCCTGTCTCCCTCCACTTATTTTTCATTATAGGTTCGCAGGAACTAGCATTAATCGTATTGAGTCTGTCAAGGACTTGGAGTATTAAACTTGATAAAAAACTTCAATTCACAAATCATATTGAAGAATTTCTCTAAAAAGTAGCCTTTTTTTGGGCAATGTAAAACGCTGGTCGAGAGAATTTGTTAGTATACATGACTGTACTCACTTATACTGATCTAGCAGTCACAAGGAATTTACAAGGTTCCTCACTGTAGTTCTGAGTGGGGGTACGGACCAAGTACTTCTTAAACAGCACTGGTACCATGGGGTTCAGGAGCCCCACTGTGGTTCGTTCTCCGTGCCAGATGATGGTGAGGAAGCTTTGGCTGAAATGTTATGGCCCTAGGACTGGAGATGAGGAATACCAGGATGATAATAGAGTTTTAGATAGGCTTTGCCACCAACAGTTAGGGCGACTATCTTGTAACTGTTTACAGACTATTGGCAAATGTCCTACCTCTTATGGACGCCACATGGGCGGGTCCATGGTGGCACAAATATGCGGGGTAAAACGAGGGGAGCCATCTACAAGTTGGGACCATTCACCATTGGAATTGAACGAAAGGCTAAGATGGAATGTCTGACTGCTTCATGCATTGATCACGAGGGGTGGTCTAATAGCGGAATGGTAGCGATGGTATATGAAATCGCCATTTGCTATTGGAACCAAAAGTGGTTCGTAT